>CAWUFW010009165.1:0-600000 GCA_963921515.1 Calotriton arnoldi
CTTTGCAAGAATATTGCAGTGAAATACAGTTTGAATGCAGTTGAATGCAGATGGATTGGTTACAGGTAAGTCACTTGTTCATAAAACAGTTGGAATTACTTTTCAGTTACTATTATGATTACTATGTATGTTACTTTTCAGATTACTTTTTAAGTTACTTTTTCTACTCAGTTGGATATGCCTAGATATCACACTGGGACATTTCCTAGATAGAAGGTAGGTAAATCAGTTTTTGTACATATGCAGTTTCTTAAGGTTTCATACAAACCAAGTCCACACTTAAAACAATTTTCACAAGAAAGCAGTCAATGCAGTCCTATGGGAGAAAACAATGTTATCGGTTAAACGGTAAGTACTTAGGTTTGGAAGTTGGTTTTCTGGGGTTATAACAAGGGTTCCCCCAGGGTCAAGGATGCACTCTCAAAGCACCCTCAGCGGCACTATGGCGGCCGGGTGCAGAGTGCTGAGGCCCAATGTTATCCAATGGGGATAGCGGGCCATCTGGTTGGTGGATGCTCACGAGCAGGCCACAAGGTTTTGGGGGCAAAGCTCTTGGACTTAAGCTCAGGGCAAAGGGTGATCCAATTTAGCAGACAAGATGCACCCACAGCGGCACGGGGCGGCCCGGTGCAGGCTGCTGTTTTGGCATTGGGTACCCTGTTGTTTTCAATAGGGATCTCCGGTTGCAACAAACACTGCAGGCTCAGGAACGAAGATCTTCTGGAGGTGACCACTGGTTAGAGAGGTAAGTTGGAATGTCTTGGGATGCCGGGACACCATCAGTTGGGCCACCCAAGGCTGTGGGACATCGGGTGCAGGGGTGTCTATTGGTGTCAGGTTTTCCTTACCGGCTCCGGTCGCGGTCGGGTGGATCCTCCAGAAAGGGGCTGCAGGTGTCGGTTGGAGACTTGAGGTAGGTCAGGGATCACCAGATCCTAGGTCAGGATCACCAGGGAGACCTCCTCGTAGTGTTGGGCCACTTGAACTCGGGTCGTGGGCATCGGGTGCAGAGTGGTGCAGACTTGTGGATTTGGCCGGAGCCAGAATCTATTGGTGAGCAAATCCGGTGCTCACGGGAGACAAAGTCTGGTTTGGGAAGGCAGGGCAGGTCCTCCGGGTTCTGGGGGGCTGCTGGCTGCAGGACACACCATGATTACGCTGGACCAGGTCGAGGTCGGAACAGTCTGGTAGGGCTTGGGCCAAATCAGTTTGTGTCCTCCTCTTCTTCTTTCAGCACGGCTTCTTCCGTCCTTCTTCTCTCTTCTTGTCTGAGGAGGCAAGGTTCAAGGTTGCCCCTAAGGATCCCTTCCTTGGAGTGGGTACACCCCCTATTATGCCCCCTCCAGTGGGAGAGGGGGCATAAGCCTCACTCTGGTTGGCTCGGTCCCCCCATCTTCAAGATGGCGGGGACTGAGAGTTGTGCTTCACCTCCCCTCCCCCACCTGAGGGGTGGGGTTGGCAAAGGTGGGCACACCTCTCCTCCTAACTTTGTTTTCAAGCCGATTCTCCCGCCCAAAGTGGTGGTCAGAACCGGTGGTGGCCAATTACTGGGAGCAGCAAATGGCTGGGGTAGCTCACAAAGGCAGCAAGCCTTTGAAGCTTCCCCTTCGTGGAACCTGCCCATCCTGGGGAGGAGGCTGGCACCTCGACCCAGGATGTGCTTTGTTTCAGGACCCCGAGAGCGGCAGGCTCTCAACCCAGGGGTCCAGAAACATGTCTGGTGGTGGCAGCTGGTGAGCAGCCACTCAGCCAGGACACTAGAGTTAGGTCTTTTTTCAGGGTGCATCTCTAAGATGCCCTCTGAGTGCATTTTTATTATATCCCACACTGGCATCAATGTGGGTTTAATGTGCTGAGAAGTTTGATATCAAACTTCCTAGTTTTCAGTAAAGCTATTATGGTGCTGTGGAGTTCGTAATGACAAACTCTCAGGCCATATACTCTTTATTGCACTTACAATGTCTAAGAATGGACTTAGACACTGTAGGGGTAAATGGCTCATGCACCTGTACCCTAACCACTGGTATAGTGCACCCAGCTATAGGGTTGGCTTACCTATGCCAGGGCAGTGGTTTGTAGGCATGGCACACAGGGATGTGTTGAAAAATCGGAGCCTAATTACGTTCCTTACACGGGCGCACAGCGTTTCTTTAATATAACACTTTTCTCCAAATCTCAAAAAATTAATCCATGTACTCCAAAGCGTTATGATAACTTCATTTATTTCCGATGGTAAATCACACTTGAGACAAAATGTTTTTCAACTGCTTCTCATAGAGGAGCAAGGTTGAAAACATTGGATTATGGGGGATGTAGTTACCGTGACGGCAGTCTAACGGTTGGTTGATCACGATTGGTTTAAGGAGAGAGGAGGGGTCACGTTACTCTATTTAAAAGAAACTGAAAATGAGAAAGGCAGGTGCCTTAATCAAGAAAAGTGCAGTTTGGAGCACACATACGAAGTAACACGAAGGTATGTGACCAAGAGGATGTGAACTGTAGTTTTGGTATCGGGTTATAGGAGAGGAGTGTGGGTTGATACCGATGACGGTTTGAACAACTGTATGGAAGGTAAAGAAGCTGTAGTGCGAAGGATTTGGATTATGGGGTCTCTAGGCAATTGTTTTGGGTAACACATTGTTATGGTTTTAGAGGGAAAACGCTGCTTGAGGGTCAGTTGCAATATATGGCATGGATTTCAAATGTCGAATGTTGTCTTAAAAATGCATAATGTATGTTTCAATGGTCTGGAGTTACAATTTATTGATATATGTTTTTTATCTATATTGAAACCCCTGAAGAAGAGCCAATTAGAGCTCGAAATGCATTGGGTACTATATGAGTCACTTCTGAGGATGTTTTATGTTTTCCGGCGTGCCCAGAAAAAGGCTTGGATGAGCATATCTGTGGCATGAGAAGCAGTTGAAAAACATTTTGTCTCACGTGTGATTTACCATCGGAAATAAATGAAGTTATCATAACGCTTTGGAGTACATGGATTAACTTTTTGAGATTTGGAGAAAAGTGTTATATTAAAGAAACGCTGTGCGCCCGTGTAAGGAATGTAATTACGCTCCGATTTTTCAAGATGTTTAATTCAAGCGTGAATCAGGGCGGATCACGCAGTCCGGGCCGCACGCTCAGCAGTTCAGTTGTGAGTACGTTCAACAAAAAAGAAAACAAAGGTGTGCACTGTATCACTTCAATGGAAACACAGGGCTGTGTGCCATGTCGACTCTTCACTTTGTTCTGCACCAAAACACGCAGCTTGTAGGGGCAGTGTGTGTGTGTAAAGGTACAGGGCCTCTAAGGGTGGCACAAAGTGCTGCAGCCCTTAGAGGCCTTCCATGGTCACAGTGCCATTGGTACCTATGGTACCTTTTACAAGGGACTTACATGTGGCCAGATAGTTGCCAATTGGGTTTTGCAACAGTACAGTTTAGGGAAAGAACATGGGCCCTGGGTACCTGGTTGGCAGGAACCCAGGCCACAGTCAGTCAATCAATCAATCAATCACGGCATTTATAGAGCGCGCTACTCACCCGGGAGGGTCTCAAGGCGCTGGGGGAGGGGGTAAGTTACTACTCGAACAGCCAGGTCTTGAGCTGCTTCCTGAAGGAGAGATGGTCCTGGGTTCGCCGAAGGTGAGTGGGGAGGGAGTTCCAGGTCTTGGCTGCCAGGTAGGAGAAGGATCTTCCTCCGGCGGTGGTTCTGCGGATGCGTGGTACGGTGGCGAGGGCGTGGCTGGTTGATCGTAGCTGGCGTGTGGGCGTGTAGAAGGTCATGCGGTCGTTGAGGTACTTTGGGCCCAGGTCGTGGAGGGCCTTGTGTGCGTGGGTGAGGAGTCTGAACGTGATTCTCTTGCTGACGGGGAGCCAGTGCAGGTCTTTCAGGTGTCCGGTGATGTGGCTGTGTCGGGGGATGTCCAGGATGAGTCGTGCGGAGGCGTTCTGGATGCGCTGGAGTCTTTTTGAAGTTTGGCTGTGGTTCCGGCGTAGAGGGTGTTCCCATAGTCCAGTCGGCTGGTCACGAGTGCCTGGGTGACGGTCTTCCTGGTTTCAGTGGGGATCCATCTGAAGATCTTGCGGAGCATGCGCAGGGTGTTGAAGCATGAAGATGAGACGGCGTTGACTTGTCTGGTCATCGACAGGGAGGAGTCCAGGATGAAGCCCAGGTTGCGTGCGTGGGCCGTTGGCTTGGGCGCGGTGCCCAGGGCCGGGGGCCACCAGGAGTCGTCCCAGGCGGAGGGTGATGAGCCCAGGATGAGGACTTCCGTCTTGTCTGAGTTCAGTTTAAGGCGGCTGTTCCTCATCCAGTCGGCGACGTCTCTCATCCCATCGTGTAGGTTGGCTCTGGCGGTGGTGGGGTCGTTGGTGAGGGAGAGGATCAGCTGGGTGTCGTCGGCGTAGGAGATGATGTTGAGGTTGTGTTGGCGTGCGATGGCTGCGAGGGGCTCATGTAGACGTTGAAGAGGGTTGGGCTGAGTGAAGATCCTTGTGGAACGCCGCAGATGACTTCGGTGGCTTCGGATCTGAACGGGGGGAGGCGGACTCTCTGGGTTCTTCCGGCGAGGAACGAGATGATCCATTCCAGTGCTTTCTCTCGGATTCCGATGTTGTCAAAGTGCATCAAGATTACGCACAAAATGGGGGGCAACCATGCAAAAAGGGGCACTTTCCTAAAAGTAGTGTGGAGTGGAGTAAAGTAGTGGAGTAAAGTATAGTAGAGTGGAGTGGCGTAGAGTTGTATGGAGGGGCGTACAGTGGAATAATGTATCATAGAGTGGAGTGTCATGGAGTGTCATAGAGAGGAGTGTCAAGGAGGGGCATAGAGTGCAGTAAAATGACATAGAGGGGAGCGGCGTAGAGTGAAATGGAGTGTTGTACAGCGTCTTAGACAGGGCCGGACTGGGAACCAAAACCGGCCCTGGCAAAGTGCTCGGCCGGCCCCCCGGGAGATTGGGGGTGCGGCCGAGCTGTTTGCCACGGCCTGTTTCGGCCGATTTTGTTACAGTGGCCGATATTGCAGCTATGCTGCAAAAACAGCCCTGTAACAAAATCGGCCCTCAGGGGCCCAAAACCGGCCCCCAACCCTAGCGGCCCACCGGGGAAATGCCCGGTGCCCGCTACGGCCAGTCCGGCCCTGGTCTTAGAGTGGACGGGCATACAGTGAAGGGAGGTAGAGTGGACTAAACTGTCGTAGAGTGGGGTCGCGTAGAGTGGGGTAACATGGCATAGACTGAAGTGTCGTAGAGTGGAGTAGAGCGGAGAGGCATAGAGTGTAATGGAGTGCCGTAGAGTGGAAAGGAGTTTTGTGGAGTGTCGTAGAGTGAAGCATCATGGAGTAGAGGGAAGTGTCATGGAGTAGAGTGGAGTGTGGTACAGTGTCATACAGTATAGTGGAGTGTCTTGGAGTGTCGTGGAGGGTCATGGAGTGGAGGGTCATAGAGTGGTGGGGCGTAGATTGTCATAGGGTGGAGTAGAGTGCAATGGACTGCAACAGAGGGGAGTGCCACGGAGAGGAGTGTGGTGGGGTTTTTCTGCAAGTCCCAGAGGGACTACAGTGACCAGCAGTCTTTGCTCTAGGAAGAGGGGCTTGTTTTCAGCCACCTCCCCGCCACCAACGCAATAAAGCGCCACGTCTTCACTTGTGGCGCGGGACGTGCCCTGGCAAATGGCGGGCCTGTCCTGAGCCCGGAGGAGCATGGAGGATGCTGGGCTGGGCCCCCCTCTTGGTCCTCGCATCCAGCTTCAAATCTTGGATGTTTGACGCCTGCTAAATATCCCTGCTAGACTAGACTCATAGAGGGAGAAATCGGTAATGTGTTTGCCGCTCTTAGGTGTAGAGGTAATCTCCCTAAAGGTGGACTTTTCTGCCAAAATTGGAGCAAAATCGCATTGGAAATCACTAGGCCCGCAAACCATTTTTACTCGCGCTGAAATTTGAAAACATACTGACAGCTACGAAGCGAGCAGCCTGCTGAAAGCCAAAGTTAACATAGGAGGGAGCTGGGGTTTCCTTCCCTTTTTCTTTTTAATTTAGAGAGTTGGGGTTTGGATTCACCTGCCCGGTTGCCCTTATTTGGAAATGCAAATGCCATTTACATTATCAAATGCCCGAAGCAGGATAAAAGCAAATGCATTAACCAAACTCTCTTCCTGCTAGTCGCGCGTGCGTGAGTGTGCGGAAATCCCCTTGGAAAAAAACAATATTGATCGATGATGAATTGTGGGTTGAGTCTAACATGCTCTGAACACCTTGATGCTCTCGCAACATTTGTTCTACATGATCCTAATCTGCAAATGGTGAGAGCGGACGGCAGTGTGTTAACGGAATAACAAACCGCAAGTGTGTACACCAGTTCAATTATTTAAATGGAAATATTGAACCCCTCCCACGGGGGTTCTTGGCTACGTTGTGGTTGGCCTCCCCTTTTGAACCCCTCGGCCGCTAGCCGCCACCTTCCCTGATTGGGTGGCTAGTGGTTGTTTGAGGGGCGACCAATCTGGTGCGCCCGAGGTTTCGCGGGCTGACTAGGGGGCGGGCGGGTTCCCGCCCCCGGGCGGCGTTTGCCCCGGGCCGCTACGGGGTCCGACTTCTCCTTCCCGGCCCGTGCTTCAACTAAGGAGCAGTGCCAGTATTCTCCTATTGAAAGTATTGCCGTCCTCCTGAGAAGTGCAGGCACTCAACACGTTTAAGAAGTGCAGGCACTCAACACGTTTAAGAAGTGCAGGTACTCAACACGTTTAAGAAGTGCAGGTACTCAGTACGAGGGAGAGGCTCTTGAATATTTCAGGGGATCGCATTATAAGAGAGAGACATTTGAAATCCTCCTCATTTATTGAATTCTTATTGAGAAGCTCAAGACCTGGCTCTTTATATGTCAGCACTTTGGGCACCACACATCTACACTTGCCCAAGCTCCTGGATACACTCTCGGGTGAATAGTGCGCTATACAAAACAACATAACATAACTCCCTCACTATTCTACCACAGAACTTCAGCAGTATTTTTGAGTTATGCAATTTAAGACATGCTAAATTTTCCTATGCAGAAATGTTTATATGTGTAAGCACTCCTGGGAAGCTGTGAAAGCTGCTGTCCAGGCATGCGCCTAGACTTATTTTAAAATGCCTAAGTTGCTATAAAATAAAATACAAGGATCACATGTATATGTTTTGCAAAGCTTCGATTGAAAGAGCAGTACTCATTCTTCCGTGTAATCTCTTGGTAATGTTGGCACCTGACCTGATCTCCAAGGGGCAACATTCAATTATGTACACATTTCAAGCCATAAGTGCATGTCGTGCAGTAAAAAATAGCGACTAGTCAAAAGCTTAAAAAAAGACCAATTACTGCTTGCAATGAGGCTTTAACGCTTCCAGTGCCAAGGGCAGTGGTAATAATGTGCATATAGTGTTACTCCTTCCGAGGGCGGGGGTCACTTCGCATCAGGGCCGGCGCTAGACATGGGCAGCGTGGGCAGCTGCCCAGGGCCCCGCGCCTGCTCGCAGCCATGGGGCCTCGCACCTTTACAGACTCCAGACTATTGAGGCCCAGGGGGCCCGCTAAGAGTTTACATTTTTTCTTTGTTTGAACAATCTCCCCTGCAGGCCTGTCTCTGTGGGCCTAATGGCTGCATCTGCACGTTGAGGACAGCAATTAGACAGTTTATTGAAGTGCCCTTGCCTGTGAAGGGTGCCCTGCCCCTGTATCAATGAAAAGCAGAATATCCTGCTGGGCGCAGAACAAAAGATAGAACGGGGCATCACAATGGAACCTGCTCACCTAGGACAAGTGGAAAGAGAGCAGAGAGGGGGATTAAAGAGTTAAGACACACTGAATAGAGTGCGAGGAGGGGGGGGGAGCAGATAGGTGTGCGTAGGGCAGTGAGACAAGAGGTGCAGGCAGAGGAGCAGAATCGGCATGTAAAAGTGGATGCAGCAGGGTTTAAAGTCTGCTGAGTCACTCAAGTCTCAGACCCGGTAGTGAATTAAAATGGACATTCAATTATTATAGACAATGAAGCCGTAGACGTTGCTTATTCATCTTATGCAACTGATAACCACTGACAAAGCCAATAGTCCTGGTTTGTTGTAGGTGTAATGTTACTTGTTGTATTATTTATCTGGAGGCAATGACAGAGGCAGCAAAATACCAGTCGGAGCGCACGCTATGCTATGCACAGATTTATATAGCTTACATGTTTTTAAGCCACGCCCTTTGTTACATCAACCATGCCCCTTTGAAAGACCCCCCCAGTTTTTTCATCCCACTTAAAGCCCTGCTGTCAGGTCAGTATGTAGGCCATTTTTGTGGCTAGTTGTTGACCTGCTTTATCATCAGGTGAGCCGGTTTTTACTGTTGATTTTTATGATATTAAAGCAACCATTGCTTGCACCAAACTCAAATCAGTGCAGTCTTCCATACCTTACAAAAAACTTACACAGCATATCTTTACAAGTTTAAAACTGCCCTAGTTTGCAAACATGGGACACTTTTCTAGCTAACTAACTCACTAATGGGGGCCCCTTTTATTTTGGTACAAAGGCCTATTTTCTGTCCCAGTCTGATGCTGTATGTTTGGCAGGGCCACTGGAATTATGCGATTGTGCGGCAGCGGCAATTTATGCAGAATTATGCATTTGACGCATTTGCCACATAATCCATCATCTGCTGCATAAGCTACAGATTTTAACAACAAAATTGCTTTCTATCTCAAATGGTTCAAAAGTTACTAAAAATGCAGCGACATGTCTTGCTGCATGTGGGAAGGCCCTTTGAAAAGCTGGAATAGTCAACTTTCTCTTTCCCACTGCTAAATTTGGGTGTTAAATTGGTAGTAATGGATGCAACCAATGCCCAAACAGTGTTATCATGTTTAAAAAGGGCAAAACATTGAAGTAATACTATTTCAAAATGTGCCGGATTATGCCGCATAATTTGCCTTTTCTTGCCACATAATTTACTCACCCTGCCACATAATTTAGCCCTCTCCTGCTGCATAATTCCAGTGGTCCTTATGTTAGGGTAATCCATGGCAGTGATTTTGTTCCTGTTTATATTTCACATGCTTTACTTAATCTTGCATTCCCCAAATGTGCTAGCTATTTCCAGCATGTGTGTTTCTGCATTTCATTTCACAGCATATTACTCTTGGGTGATATACCCTTTGTACTGAGTCTCCTCCAGGTGTTTATAACAGGCTACAGTACAGCACTTTGGAGTTGAGGATGCAGGCAGTACAACTTTCACACTGTACCTGTCTGTGGGTCAAAAAGGTGTTCAGATTACATGATCATTCAAAATATGGCCTCTCTGCAGAGCACAAAGAGCAATGGTCCTGCATTCCAGTTGTGATCCTATGCAAATGTGTGTGACGGAGCTACTTATTGGTGAGAACAACAAGGTGAAAGGAAAATAATTTATTGTTGTTACACATTTAGCTTAAACAGCTAACAACGATTGACAAAACCCAGTCGCGGCCAGCATGAGTCGCGGGTGTGGGGGTCGCGGGGGGTTGGTTTAATTTTAATTATAAAAAATTAAAAAAACCTTCGATTACCCGGCCCGATCCGATCCCACGTCGTCTCTGCTTAGGGGCCTCACATGTTCCTATTCTGCCCGGGGCCCCACATATCCTAGGACCGGCCCTGCTTCGCATGTTTCTCTTTGGAATATGCGCAGTCATGGAGCAAATAAAATGTGTGACGTGCTGTTCAATCCTAGAGCACTTAAAGTGCCTGTTGAGCAATCTTAAAACTTGTTTACCTGGGAAGGAGCCCACAATTCAGAGCAAATACAATGTAAATCTAGTTGTGAAACGACGGGTTCTAGTTTCATTTCTATCTGTCAGTTAGTATCTCAAACAGCCTGTTCCGCAAGTCACTAGATGGCATGTCTGGATGTGATTGGGGCGTTCTGCCTCAGCCTGGTTAGCAGACATCAGGAGTTTAAGGAAGCCTGCGTTGAGTGCCATGTCTGTTGGTTTCATGCACTCAGTGAAGGCGCGTCTACAGGTGCGGACCCCAAGGGGTTTTAAATGCTTCCTAAAGAGGCGTCTTCGTTCGGCCAGGAGTTTTGGACAGATGTATACATTGGTGATCGAACAAATTTCAAAGTAGGGGTGCTGCCAAAAATTCTACATCACCCAAGTGACCTAAGCAAGAGTGGTAAAGGTGTGGTATGTAGCTAACTGGTGTTAACTTTGGAGCACACAGTCGCCAATATATTACTAAAGTGTGGTGTGGTTGTGGGGTACTGTCATTTACAGACAACACATTTTTCATTGAAATGACCAATACATTTGCTAGTAAAACTGTATACAGCTCATAAGGGTTTCAGCAACTAGTTATCATTTCACATCACTAAGTAGTGTCCTGATTTGGTTTGATCCTAATAAAAACGTGTGTGTATCACACTTAACAACAACAAAAAATGCGTATTGTATGCTTTCTTCTGCTCATTATTTTTATATTTATACAGACTATTTGAAGATGTCTAAATGTTGCTCTCACTTGCATTAAGAGAATGAAAAGTAAATACCATGTGCCAGGTCTGGTGACTTAATGGACTAATGCGTCCACTGTAGGGGCCTGTGTTTGACCTCATGGTCACAGGTTCAAATCCCGGCAGGTTCACTCAGCCTTTCATCCTTCTGAGGTCGATAAAATGACTATTGAGTTGGGTAACAATAAACATCTGCTATTCAGGGCCAAGATGCCCTTCTGGGTGAACATGCACATTACAAATATACGTTATGTGTCATGTTATATTAAACAAATAAGCAGCAATTTGTCTATAGACGTTTGACCTCTGTCTTTGAACACACAGCAAATGTTGAAAGATAACATTTAAAGGCATCTTTATTGTTCATTCACCTTCTGAACTCTAGCATACTTATTTCTGGGGGTGCTGCAGAACCCTAACTTCCAGTGCCTATGAATGCATATTATATGTATTAGTGTTTCCTCAGCCTTGTCACACAGTCTTCACAAAGTACTATCTGATGTTTTGAACTGGGGGTAAGCTACCCAGTCTTGGCAGAGTGATACTACCAAAGTGACTACAAGGGCTATTTGACTGGCCTCCTGCTCTGAGCTACAGGGACAAAAAAAGCTCCAACCACCTTGATCTTGCACCTAAAACCCTGCCTCAAATGAGTCCTGCCCTCCAAGTGGCTCCTCACCAGTTCTGGACCCTTGGAAGTGGTGCTAAAGGTGCCCAAACAGCTCTAAACAGAAGTTCAGGACTTAAAAAATGTCCACCTAGAAAGTTACTTGAGAACTGACAGAAGCCTGGGTCTTAACTGCTCGCTGATTGGCCTGACTTTGCGGTAGCCACAGCAGCAAATCCTGTTCAGCGGCTCCTCTCGGAAGGGGTATGAGCCCCATCGGCTATCGCCTGCAGCTTTGCCCCGTAGGAGATTTTTGACTTCCTAAAAAGTGGCAAAGTCTGAGTATAGAAATCTTCACAACAACTTTGTCCAGCAGCTCCCAGACTACACCTCCTCCTCGGACATCGCCGGCTGCCTTGCCCCACTGCATTTGACCTGTTCAGCCATTTTTCTTCAAAATGTCTTTTAAGTCTCAATGTATGTCGAAACCGGGCCCAATCCGCAGCTTGTATCGGAGCCATGCTCCATTGTGGTTGGCCATTGCTCTTTGCCCGGTCTTGTGCGACTAGATATTCATGGGTGGCGCTTTGATCTTTTAGGTGCAATTTTTCACTAAAAACGTTTCATAAATCCGGTTCTACTGATTGGATTTAATTTGTTTAGGTGTCAAACTATTTATTAAATTTTTCTCTATTTTATTCTAAATTGGTGTGGGATGTTTCTTGCGTTGTGTTTTCACTTTACTACTGATTGTGTGCTTCATAAATACCTACACTTTGCCTTAAAGTTAAGCCTACTGCTTTTGTGCCAAGCTGTTAGTGGGTTAGGCACATGTTAATTTAGTGACTTCGTGGTTCACCCTGACGGGGATTGTGGTTGTTGCTTGAGGAGGTTAACACCCACCTCAATCAAAATCCCAACTTCCTACTGCCCCTCACGCAAATTGGCCAACAAGGGGTCTTTTAAAAACCGTGTGATGCTTTCTTTACTCTGGTAATCTGAAGTTGTGTGTTACTCGAGATTGTCATCCTGCATAAAAGGTGTTCACTAAATGATTGTTTTTACTGTTTATTCACTTAGGTGATCATCTCATCAGTGTTCATGACCTACTATAAGGACGACCTCTACGAAGAGTACGTCAAAATGATGACCAACATAGTTATCTTGAACATGATAATATGTATATCTTTATCTTTCTGGATAGTGTCTATCACTGCAAGTACTTACTATGGTTAGGGCGACAATTAATTCCTTTTTTCTTGGAAAATACTTTCTTTTATTAGCTTTCAAATACCAAGACTAAATTAAAATGGGTGCAATTGCATTGAGTTTAAGATCATATAAAATCTCTTCTGAGCAGCAGCATAATTGGCTCAACAGTACAGTTGACAAAGTTTGCGATCTGTTTTCAAAGACTAAATAAAGGCTGACTTGGCCTGCCTTTGTAACTCTATAACCTTCCTCTCCCCGTGTGGTATCACCAGTAAACTGCATTCTTGTTGAATATTTATATTTAGCTCTTGTGACAAAGCATAGGCTTGTTTAATCACACTAAAATGCAATGTCTTTATTACGTTATATGCTGATGTGTAAGTTCTATGCAGTGTCCAATCATAATTCTTTTTTAAAGATATTATACATAAATACAACCTCAAAGAGCCAACCATTTGTTGTCATAGAATTTAATTAAGGAAGTGTATCCACACGTAAATAATGAAATGTCATGCTAGGCTTGTATACAACGTAATTATCTATAAAAACTATTTATAAAAAATTTACATAAAACAAATAATGGATACAATGGGAATGACAATGGGGAGATTTCACATTAAAACAATGCCTCCAATGATAAAATCAGTAATGATAAGTCATTGAAACCTGACCTTGTTTCTCCAAGTTCTTCTTTCTCTAAGCATATGTTCACTCATATTTTGATAAAAGCAAATCAACTAAACCAGGTGTATCCAATCTTTTTCTATAACGAGCTGCATCTGGTTGCTAAAAATCGAACTGAGCTGTTGACTTTAAAAATTGTTGAAGTAGTGACCACATCATTGACAATCACAGTAATGGCCACACCTTGCGGGATTATTAGTAGACTTCCTCACCCAGATATGTCACAACATCTCCATGATGGCAAAATATATCCAGAATATTGACTGATACAATACCGTGCAGGTACATAACTAGATCCGTATAGATTTACCATTCTATACTCCACATCTATGTACCTTGAAGATCTTTATAACTTCGAGATGAATAGATGTGAGGTTAAGAAAGTAAATAAAACTACACTTACCTCTATATACGTATCTTCATGATATTGTGGAAGTTTATATTCTGGATACAATGGGCCTGATTCACAGAACTAACTTACGTCAAAAACGTAAAGTTAGTACTTTTAGTATTCACAGAATACACTTACTCATTTTGGTATTCACAGAATGAACTTACTCATTTCGGTATTCACAGAAGTTAGTAGTCCTAACTTTAGGACTCCTAAATGCCTTCTGTGAATACCGAAAGTCTTAAAGTTAGGATTTTTCTCAGTTTAGGAGTAGTAAAGTTAGGTCCTCCAAAGTTGTAAACCTCCAAAGCTCGGAATGAACTATCATTCAAAGAGCAGATTAAATATATTTTGGATTTTCAGTCAGTTTGTTTTTAAATACAAACATGGCAGTTTCTGAAAATACGTGCTTTTCTATGTAATATTTACTTTCCATGTTGGGTGAGCACCCTCAAAGATAATCATGTCCATTTCTTGCAAAGTGGCCTTCTTAAATATGGCTATAGTAGACCCTCTGAATTAAGTACTTTTCTGGATTGCACTTCAGGAAGCTACTTCCACAATACTGGCGACCTACCCATTGAACACCGCTAAACTAAACTATCTTGATCCAGCGGAATTTTCGGTGGTTTCTAAATTCTGAGAACCTGCTTCTTCACTATTACCCAAAACGGTACAGCAGTTGTTCCTGACCAAATTCGCTGGTCATGGTATTAAGTATATAATGTGTTAATGCAATAACCATCATTAGAATAACAGATGTTCCAGTTACCAAAGTCAAAATATCAAAAGCCTCTCTACAGCGGGATTTAGTTCCAAGACATTCCCGTAAGAAAAAAGAAATGGAAAAAGTTTCCCCTTGTTTTACTGCATCCCCCTGTTTTACTCAATGCTAATTTCACGATTCAAGCTAAAGTCCAATAAGGATGAAATGAAGCTCTTTGTTGAGTGAATATAAGGTTGCGATCAATGCCTCTATTAACTACTGACTTACATATCCATTTACACCTTTTGTCTTCCTTTTTTCTCTTATTTGTTTCATCTCATCTATAGCTAAATCATTCCTGGAAACCATTTTATTGATATTTCTGACAACTAGGAAATTATCATAAATCACTTTAGACCAGATTGATACATGTTAAAAATCCTTACATTCAACCATTTTCCACGTAAGTAATTTGTTCTCTAGCAGGACTAACACATATGGATGCCTCACTATGCTTCTAGCTAACTTAGGGGGATATTCTCAAGAACGTGTGATAATTACCGCAAAATTAGCTTAACGCAACGTTGCACATCGCAGTCTATCGCGGGAAAATAACGCTGTGTTAACGTTGTATTCTCAACACGGCGGTACCATGCGATAGTCTCACGCTAACGCGTCAAATGACTGCGAGAAAATTACAGTGACGGCAAAAAAACGCGAAACACGAACGCGAAAAAAGTTGCGATGTGGCCAACCGCGATAAAAAAATCTGCGATAACCAGCAACAGGCCTGCAATTCCCATGCGTCATGCAGGAAAATGCACCATAAAAGCACCGAAAAACACAAACAAAATAATTCAAACTGCGTAGCATCATGGTGGTAGCCGGAGCAAGTACAGAGGTCACCCAATATTCAATCAGAAGGGTCCGTGAGTTGCAGTGCACTGAGGTAGGGGCACCAGAGCTGAGCGTGCTCATGTGAAGAAATTGTCTAGGATTTTGTCCCTTCGGGATATTCCTGCTGCAGTGGGGTGTGTTACACCTGCCTCATCTTCCTTATCATCGTCCCAGGTCTCCCCCACTGCCTGAGGTGACATTGTTGCGTGAGCTGTCCACAGCACAAAACTCAATCAGAAAGGGTCCATGAGTTGTGGTGCACTGAGTTAGTGGCACCTGAAGAGCTGAGCAGGGTATCAAGCTGATGATGGCATCCAAGACAGGTGTGAGCAACTCTGATAGTCTGGCTGTAAGACTCTTTCGACTCTGGCAGTTGTTGGGTGGAAGGTCCCAGAGGCCAACAGGTGCAGCACAGCCAGCAGCTTTGTCTGTGGAGGGATGTTGGTTGTCCGCTGTGTTGGTACCGTCAGCCTGTGGGCAATGTGGGTGAGGATGCGGAGGATGGTTGTCCTTTTGAGCCTGTAGTGGGCAATGACATCCTCTGGTGTTAAGTCTGTGAGGCTGGTGCATTTTCTGAAGGTCTGCTGTCTTTGTCTGCGCTGCCTCTGTGGTACGCCGGGGGGGGGCGGGCCTGGGGGTGGTGGCGGTGGGTGTTGTGTCCCTCTTGGGGCTCCGAGCTGCATGATCAGTAGCTCCATGGCATGTGTTGTTCTTCAGCTGTGGCTCTGGGCTGGGCTCCCTTTTATGGTGCAGGTTGTCGTCCGACTTAACACCAGGTAAGAGCAGGTGTTAAATCCATGCTGCTAACGCGCCTTATTGCCTGTTTTGGGATCTTATCGCCGATCTGGCTGGTCGTTGGGAATATTGCGAAGTGGTGTTATCGCGGCTTTGTGCACAGGAACGCCTACTCTGCATCTCATTAGCGTTAGTTGCCGGTGTCATCCGTGGCGATGTTTTTTGCGGCTGCTATCGCAGGATAACTGGCGATATCGGCTGTTAGCACCAGCTTGTGGATAGGGTGATAAATCTATCGCCACTTTGGCTGCGATAAAGTGCCGCTAACTCAGCGATAAGTCCTTGAGAATATGCCCCTTAGTTTCAGAACTGTATACGGTCTCTGCTGCATGTTATGACTATGTAATATGGCAGGAAACATCTGTATTTCATTTCCACTTTACTTGCATTGATATTGACACTTAACAGGAAGTGTGCATTTGTCTTCCATTCTATCTCATAACTCACTTGGTTTGAGTCTGACTCATTCCAAAGCCAAAAATGGAATTTCTTTATTCAGTAAAAACCTTCCTTAATGACTGCCTCCGACCGCAGTACTGTTTAAATGTTGTGCCAGTGTCTACATACTGTTAACATCATATAGTGTGTTATGTAAGTACTATAGCATTTAGGAAATAAAAACAACACTTGGGCTTAGTTCGCGCTTTACAAGTTTTATATTCATTCATTCATTCATTCATTCATAAGTACCAGTGTTCAGTAAATCTCATCATGGAGCTTCCTAACTTCAGAAATATTGGATTTCTTCCAACTTTGACTTTTGAGCATTATATGATCATATTTGGTTCTGAACTACTAATGTTCTAAATGCCCATTTATTAAAAAAACGCCAAACTGTGTATTTTAGCCATTTTTCCAAACTATACATATTGTACAGTGAGTAGTGCATTGCTTTCTCCTTTGCAATGGTTTCTGTTTTAATTATTGGGCTGTTCTTAAAGAAACTGCTAAACTGCAACATAGCTTCACTAATGGCTCATGTATCTGCCACCCATTAGTGAGCCACATGACCTCAGTGTATTTGGACTGCAAAGTTTTAGTGCTTTTATTGTTGAAGTTCTTTGTACATTTATCTGTGATCCCATAATGCTTTTCCATGTAACAACTGGTGTAGACATTTAGTACTTACATTGTATTGGAATGCAAGATAAACAAGCATTTGCAATACAATAGGTCTCTCATTTGCGCGAGTTTGAGCTTTTGGCATTGTAAATGAAAATGCCTTTTATTTATGTTTTGGTTTTTAAAACATAAATAAAAGGCATTGTCATTTACAATGCTAATAGCTTAAACTCTCGCAAATGCGATACCTATTGCATTGCAAATGCTTGTCTTATATGTAATAACAACACCACGCTAACTATTTACATGGCCCTGTTTTTAAACTTTTTATTTGACAAAAATGTTGATAATCACAAAAACACAACTTGTTTGCTTTCCTAAATTATAATTAATAAAAAGGGGTGTATTACAATAATGTACGGAACTAATGGTGTAAGCAAATCCTATTAACATCAATATAGTACTATTTACGCTTCTTTTGTGTCAGTGTTGTTTACTCTCGAATGTTTTACAGCACAGTTTTCCAATCTTAAACATACACACAATTCTTTTCTTAACAAACTTGATACATGTTTTTACGCTTTGGGAACACACTTTCTTTCTAGATCTTGCATGGCGCAGTTTAAAAATTTTAGCCATAAAGTACAAGCTCACTGTTTAGCTTGCCCTAAAAATGCTAAATTTGTAATATGTACAATCCTAAATAATGTCCTGGTTCCAGGCTCCCTCTCTCACATGCAGGGGAGCTACAAACTCCACCAACCGCTTTTCCCCGAGCAGAATAGATTTTTTCGTTTTCTTTTTTTTTTCTCTGTTGCGTGTGCAGTTACAAACTTTGCACACTGTTTGTAAACTCTGGCAGTTTCTGACCTTAGCATTTCAACATTTTGTAACGTGTAAACACTATTTTATTTACGTACAAGCTGCTGCTTTTTGTGACAACATTTCCTTTTCCCTTCCTGATGAACTCATTTCCGCACACATGGTTTAATTCAAATAGAACAATGAAAAGCTTTAAAAATCACAAAACACACAAACGATTGTACGCGGAGGATGTAGTTCACGTCTCCCTAAAAGGTAGCCTTTTTTATTTTTTTATTATAGTTTCTTGCAAACAGTTTACACTACTTGAAAGCAGTTACACGAAGTAAGAAAAGGGTGCAGTACCACAGGCTGTTACTAGGTGTCCCTGTGGAGTTGTAAAAGGACCTCTATTAGCCACATAAGGTACTGCATCCTTAATGCAATTATAACCAGCATTTGCAATGCAATAGGTCCTGCATTTGAGAAACTTTGACTTATTGGTATTGTAAATGACAATGCGTTTTATTATTGCAGGTTTTTTAAACACATATATAAAAGACATTGTCATTTACAATGCCAGTAGCTCAAAATCTCGCAATTGAGAGACCTATTGCATTGCAAATGCTTGTTTGGATTAGGCATAAACGACATTGTCAATTGTTTGCTCAGACATAGTAAGGACTGAGCGCCTGCAGAAGGAAAATGGGAGTCTAGACACCATTTTGCTGTTTGTCACTAATTAAGATAAAGTGGAGGGTTTAATTGCTATGGACCTAAGAATGAGCATAACAGCCGAGCAGACGATGCGGTTTAAATCGCACCGACCATCTTACAATCAAACATCACAGACAAGAAGCAGACACCCCCTGATTATCAAATCATTGCAGAACCGAGGTATGTCAGACGTTTAAGCCATAGACTGACTGAGTAAAATAAATCAGTTAAATCCGAACACAGAACAAACTCTAAATCAGCTAGGGAATCATGTGGGCAGCAAAGCTCTGATTCTGGAAGATAAAGCTAGTCAGCTGCCAAATGATAAAGGCAGCGAAAAACAAATAGGAAGTACAGAGACCAAAGCGGGGTTAGAAGGTCAACCTAATATCCACAGAGCAGTGACCCTAGGGCATATAGCCGTAGCCATGGTCTCGTGGAATGTGGCAGGTTTGAAATATAAGCTTGTGGACCCAGACTGGCATAACTATATTGAGCAATTCCATCTCTGCCTCTTTCAGGAGACATGGCTGGTAGATCCACCCGATCAACTGGAATATAAAACAAACTACAAAAATGCACTTCCATCTCCGAGTGATAGGCCCTCAGGTGGGGGGTTGGTCCTCTGGATCAAAATAACTTTGACCACGGGAATTAGCATTCACAATATAGACTCACACGACATTCTTGGCACGAGTCTAGATACCAAAGACAAGACAATCTCCACGGGCCTGATTCACAGAACTAACTTACGTAAAAAACGTAAAGTTAGTACTTTTTGGTATTCACAGAATACACTTACTCATTTTGGTATTCACAGAATGAACTTACTCATTTCGGTATTCACAGAAGTTAGTAGTCCTAACTTTAGGACTCCTAAATGCCTTCTGTGAATACCGAAAGTCTTAAAGTTAGGATTTTTCTCAGTTTTCTCAGTTTAGGAGTAGTAAAGTTAACTTTACTACTCCTAAACTGAGAAAAATCCTAACTTTGCAATTCCATAATTGCGAATCCTAGTGATTCGCAATTAGGAAATAGCAAAACGGCATGTATGAAAGTGCGTTGAACACTTTCTGCGATTCCTAAGGTGCGGTAAATTACCTACATCATGAATATTAATGAGGTAGGTCGCAATTTGCCACCCCCAGGGCCGGACTGGCCATAGCGGGCACCGGGCGTTTCCCCGGTAGGCCGCTAGGGTGGGGGCTGGTTTTGGGCCCCGGGGGGCCGTTTTTGTTACCGGGGGTCGGCAATATCGGCCCCCCTGTAACAAAATCGGCCGAAACCGGCCCTCGCAAACTGCTCGGCTGCACTCCCCCTCACCCCAGGCGGGGCCGGCTGAGCAGTTTGCCAGGGCCGGTTTCTGTTCCCAGTCCTGCCCTGGCCCCCCCTAGGATTCCCAAAAATCACGGGGATGGTGGCCTGCTGGGGTCAGCAGACCACCATGTCCGTGATTGCTTTAAAATGAAGCAAACATTTTTTTCTAAATACAGCCAGTTTTCCTGAAAGAAAAACGTGTTGCATTTAAGAAAAGAAAATGAAACGTTTTCTTTTCCTTTTTTCAGAGCAGGCAGTGGTGTGTGGAATCACTGCCTGCTCTGAAAAAAACATTTTCGCTGCCATTCCCAAAGGGGGAGGGATCCCTTGGGGACCCCTTCCCATTTGCGAATGGGTTACCACCTACTTAAAGTAGGTAGTTAAATGTGAATGTTTTGCAACCGCATTCACGGTCACAAAACATTCATACATACCATTAGCATTCGGTAGTAGGAAGGGATGCCCTAAACACGCCCCTTCCTAATACCGAGTCGCAAACCCAAATTGCGATTCGGTAATAGGTTACCGAATCGCTATTTGGGTTTGATACATGTGAAAAGCCTTATCTTGCGATCGCAAATGGGCCGATTCTGCGAATCAGCCTTTTTGCGACCACAAAAATGCTTGATACATGTGGCCTTATGTACCTTGGGCCACATTGAAGATATTGCACACATTCTGTTCTTCTGCCCCGCATATAACAGGATGAGGAAGAAATTATTCTCCCATTTTGTAAATGCTAGAGTTCAGGAAGTACCAAGATGCTCTTAGAGTAATGAAACACAATACAGCGCCATATATATTTTTCAGTGTGTGCAAATATCTGTTAGCAGTGGGGTTTGCACGTGGTAAGATGGGGCCGAAATTGTGATGCTGAATTAAGCAATACTCTCTTTTTACACACTGCTGATGATGATTGTTCTAATCTAAATTCTGCACACAATGTATTTATTATTTTAATTGTACAGAACAAAATATCAATTGTGAATTTTATACATATGTGCTTTTAATGGTTTTTGCTTGAAAGAAAATATTATTACCAAAGGAACAAGAACTGCCACTTACTAGCGTTATCGTTAGTGACAGTTTTCTTAATGCAGCCTATCGCTGAAAACTATTGTCCTGTTTGCGATGTATTCACAATATTGTCATGTAGCTCCTATAAGAAATATACAGGATCTGCGCGTTTAGACAACATACACTGTAGAATTGGTGTCAGACTGATTACGGACACCCCCACCGGGTATGTTGGCCTCTTGTACCAACTAGCTCACAGTGCCACTAGAATCTCCTCTTACCAAGGAGAGAATAGTTCTTGCCAACCATCGAACATGACAACCCTGATCACTCAGGACCGTGGAAACAATATACTACCTTCCGATCAGTCACTCGTGCTTACTTAGTCTGTCTCAGAGTGATACACAGAATAAACAGGCTGGGCGTTTTCAATAAGTATTTATTGAACAGTTGTTATTCTGGTGTATAATAGATGAGCTGTAACAACCATTAGACAGTATAAGATATAAATGATTAGCAGTACTATGAAAGTAAATGGATGGTATAGTCCTACCATCTTACAATAATCATGAATACACACGCGTATATAAAACATATAATAACAAGATGCCTACTTCTACGATGCATCCCTAACTGGATGTACCTAAGTGTACCTAGCATGTATGTAGATGTTAAGCCAAGAATCCCTCTAGGATTTAGTCAACCCCATTACCTGAAGTGAGAGACTTTGGGACCCCGTCTTGGTCTCGAGTTGGACACCCCCGAGGGATGTTAGACCACTGGGAGCTGGAGTGTCTGCATGCAGGAACCTCAGCATCTCTGGTCAGTGTGCCGGCTGGGAAGTCTCGGTCTCCTCTGTCTATCTTAGCAAGATGTGATGTATATATACCCATAGGTCTCCCCAGGGGTCCTACCTCGCTGTATTACTGAGTTGGCCTTAGGATGGCATAGGGCATGAACTTTATACATAGATTTTATACAGGAGATGGACGTCTTGCTGTGCTTCCAACAATCCTCATGCATAATGTATGAGATTTCGAACTAGGGAAAACCCGCGTTCTGAATGCAGTGTTGTATCTAGGTAAAAGGTCAGTCCCTGTAAACCGTGACAAATGTAATGTAGGGAAGAATATTGGTGAAGGGTAATGAAGTTACCAGGGCCTATATTACGGTACCTATATAGAATATAACAATACGTTGCTACATGGCGATAGTATCAGCTAGCTGCGGTGAAAACTGCTGCTAACAGTAGCGTCAAGGCGATAAAAATGTTGAGGTTAGCGAGAGAAAAGTGAAAAAAGGCCAATTAGTGCAAAAATAACCTCACGTTAGTTAGCTCAATGTCACTTTTTTTGCCTTTAGTGGCAAAATAGCCTATAAATCCACCTCCAATGAAAAAAATAAAATAAAAACAATGGAATGCAGAATGGAGCAGCCAGGGCCAAGTGCACCACACATCAAAAGCCCCTCCCAAACTCCCCAACAGTCAGGATGACCAGCCAGAGTCCCAGGGGAAGAGGAAGTGCAGAGTCAGGGCTACATTTATGAAAAGAGGCACATCGCTGGGAAAAACCTGTGATGCATCACTTTTCATAGCACCCTCCTTGCAACACCATGGCAGCCAAAACCTTGAAAGCGCAGACAGTCCCCAGGGCCCGGAGGCCTCGCTGGGCCTGCGTCTGTGGCCCAGAGTCGGAGGCAGAGGTGCTGTGGAGTTGCTGGCCCGCGGCGGTAGACATCAAGTCGTTGGCGATCGCCGTTACCTGGTGGTGAAGTCTGTCAGGTCGTATGGAGACCCTTTGCTGACCTGTGTGAGAAGACTGTCTGGTGGCCCTTGGAGCTGTGAATGGTAGAGGTGCTCCTGCGCACCAAAGTAGGGAGGTCTGCATCGGAATACCACGCGCCACCACTACATCTTTATTTATTTTATTTTTATTTTATTTGCAAAGTTTTATATAGCGCTGGCTAGACCCGGAGGTATCAGAGTGCTTTACATGAGGATCAGCACGTTACAGGTTACATAATTACTTCAGTTACAGGTTCCAAGTATAGACATAGGAGAAAGGTAGAGGGAAGGAAACATAACGGGGAAGCGAGGAAAACAATGTCAGATGTCCGGCTGGGTAGGTGACGGCCGAGGGGGTGAACCAAGGCCAAACTCCTCTATAGCTGCATAGGACAGCTCCACCGGGCATCGGCCAAGGTTGCTAGGACTCCGCGGTGAGAACAGGACAGTAGAAAAACATGAGATTACACAACAACATGTTATTTTTGCGTTACATAGCAAAGACAAAACGTCTTATGTGGAATGGATGGTAGAGGGGGAAAGGTAAACAGGAGAAAGGAATGCAGATAGCGTCAGGCAGACCAGAGGGGGGAAGGGACTTCAGGGGAAACAAGCAGTCAAAGTGAAAGACAGACAAAACCGTGAAGCACCGTTAAAAACAATGTCCGATGTCTGGCTGGGTAGGTGACGGCCAAGGGGGTGAACCAGAGCCAGACTCCTCTAAAGCTGCATAGGACAGCTCCACCGGGTAACGGCCAATGGTATTCGGGTTCAGCGGTAAGAACAAACAGATTCGGTTTTCGTCCATGGGGCATCATCATAGTTCAATCGAAGGCATCAGTCCCGGTGTAATTGGGAAACACCCTCCGCTTCGTCCTCCCGCTAGCCCCATGAGAGGAGAGGTGGAAGAAACAGATTATCAGTCCTCAGGGGGCTCGCTCCCAAAAGCGGTAGCCCAATGCTGCGCGCTATCAGAGTTGGATGGCCTATGGGGAAAGGCCACGGTCCCCTCCTTCTTTACATCCCTCATGCTGCACTGCGGAGCTAGATGTCGCAGAGGCACTTTAATGCGGCATCCCCTTCAATTAGCAGATCCTCAGCAGTGTGTCGGCCGCCATCTTGGGGTCAGGCACGACCAGGCATGGATCTGATTAGCTGCCGTTGCTAGCCTGAGGCAGGCTGACCGTTCCTGATAAGGCTCCTGCTGCTGATCCCAATCAGCTGTAGAGTATATGCCCAAATAAATAAATAAAAAGCTCGCACACTGCGAGGTCCGGAGCCACTTGCCGCTCACAAAAGCTGTGCCACAAGGGAAACGCACCCCCGGCTGCCCGTTGAGCCGATCCACCTTAGAGTGGGGGTCGGGCGCGCTCCACTCACCGCACCACATGAAACGATGCTGCCTGGGCAGATGCGTCATCTCCACAATCGTGGCGCCTTCGTGTAGGCACCTTCACCGCCGCTGTGTCCGGGAACCGCTCGCCGCCGTACTCCGGCGCAAGGACACCCACGTCCTCCTGCCGCACCGCTCTCTGACGGCCACCACCACACGCTGTTTTGCTCAGTTGCTGGCAATATTCGGGAATGTGCAAAGTCCGCTTTAAGCGTTCGACCAAACGAGGATTCCGCCGTTAGGGGCAGCACCGCTACCAGCACACAGCGCTCACCGTCGTCCTCCGGCCCCGAGGGTGTTACGGCCCAGCCGAGCCGCCATCATGTGTGGTCCCGGGGAGGTATCACAAACGCCGTGTTGTTCCTGTGTCAGCTGCATAATCAGCACTTTGACACTCCGGGCGATTCCTCGACAGCTCCGCTTCAAAACGCTGCCATTTGCGGGGTTGAATATCGGTGGATTCGCAGATATTGAACAGATCATTTGCCCAGCCAGCAGAGCCTCACTACCGTGCGGCCATCTTGCCCCGGGCTCCTCCTACATCGGGGTGCACGGAGGGAATTACCAATGGTGGGTCGCGCCTCTCTGCATCACAGGCCGGGGAATGTTGCGCTGGCCTGATGCTGTGGAGGGTGAGGCCCCTGAGCTGCGCTGAACTTGTGTGGTGGGAGCGCTGCAACTTCACACCTAAGGGGGCCCTGTTGAATCACCTGCATCAGGAGGTTCCCCAGTGGACTTGGCAGAGACTGCTGTACCCAGGTTTGTGAAATCCCGCCTGGCTGAGGCTCCTGCTGGTTGAGTCACAGATTTGGAGAGAGTGCCGCGCATTGAGCCCTGGTGTCAATGTCCAGGTGAGGAGAAGGTGGGACGCGTAGCGGAGGAGGCACAGGGGTCGAGTCAGGCCCAGGCCTAGCACCTGTGGGTGACGCACACTTTGGCCTGAGCAATCCCTGTGCTGCGGCTGCCCTACATCACCGAGGGCACCGCACAAGACTGGTGGGGGACTCCACTGACTGGCTCAAGTTACTGAGATCCGCCATTGGTGGCAGTGCAGTGGGTGCCCGGGGCACGGGGCCGGTTCGGGTCCAGGCCATGGGGTATGCAGCTTGATCCGCCGTTACTCACTGGGGAACACGGAATCCGGTCACCACTGTTAGATCGGAAGAGGGAACCAGGTGGTGCTGCCTTTCCTTGCCCCCTGTTAGTTTGCTTTTGGGTGTATGGGGGGCTATCTCTTAGTGGACTTCCTCTTCCCACAGTGCTGCGCCGTCTGGTTGCTGCTGCTGCTGTCCCCATCTGCTGCTGCTGGTTCCTCTGTTCCTGGGGTCAGGTGTTTGAGTCCCTGCTCCACCTGAAGGCTCCTGACTGCACCTCATCCCTGGTGGTCCAGTGGTAGAGCATCACTGCTCTGCAGCTTGACTGACCTCCTATCCCTCTTTTCTGCTGTTCCTGTCCATCTTTCTGCTCTTCTCCGTTGCTTTTCTACCTTTGTTTGTCTTTAAAATCTTTGCTTTGTTTAACTTTGTTTTTCCTGTGCTTCTTTGCAGTTCCTTTTCCCTGTCCTCTCCCTCGTTGCCAGTGCGATCCCCCGTGTCCCCGCCCCTTCCAGTGTATTTTCCCACGTTTCACGCCTCCCAGCTGTCCAGCCCCCCCAAAGCACTACTTAATGGCAGACGCTGTGCGGCCATGTGCACCGGGCGTGCCACTGGTGCACCGAAGGCAAGCCAAAGGCAAGCCCGTCTGTGTCTGTCCGCCCCTGTACCATGCCCATCACCAGGGACCCTGACTCTGGGGCACTTCACCGCTATGACGCCAGCACCCTCCTCGCCCTCAACCCTGGACGCCATGCCACCTGCCATCTAGCATCACCGAATACCCTTGCACACTGCGCATGCCGAAACTGCAAACACACCTTCTGCCACATCAGCACACAAGCGCCTCTCACTGCCCAGCCGATCAACAGCGCACCGACCGCCTCAACTGCATCCTCCTCAACATGCGGTCTCTCCACAAATACGCCATCGAAATCTGGGACCTCCTCGACGCCACCTCTTCAGACATCGCCTTCTTCACGGAAACCTGGACCAACCTCTGCTCCGGACATCGCCATCCCGGACGGCTACAAAATCACCCGCAAGGACCACCCCAACCATCCAGGAGGAGGCATTACCATCGTCTACAAAAGCACACTCCAACAGACCACGCACTCCAATGACCCAATGGTGACCATGTAACACCTCCACTTCCAGACTCAGACCAACCCCACCCTCCGCGGCACCCTCATCTACAGGCCCCCCGGCCCATGAACCCCCATTTACCGATGCCATCGTAGACCTCATCGCACACCAGGCTCTCCCATCCACTGACTACATTCTACTCAGAGACCTCAAGTTCCACCTGGACAACCCCAGTGACCAGAACACCACCCCCCTCCTGGGGAACCTCACCAACATCAGACTCAAGCAGCTAGTCACCGCACCAACCCACATAGCCGGACACACGCTCGAGCCCGTCTTCTCCACCAGCGGGAACATCATATACAGCCACACCACCGAACTCTCCTGGACCGACCATCATTGTATACATCACGCCTTCACCATGCCCACCGTACACCACCGCCATCACCGACCCCCCCCCCCTCGAAGCTGGATCAAGGCCACCGAAGAAATTCTCGTCAACTCCCTCAGCACCACCACTCTGCCAACACTTACAGACAACAACACCGCAGCACGCAACCACCACCGATGGATCTCCAACTGCGCTGACTCCCTGGCACCCCTCAAAAAAAGACCAGGCAAACAACACTCCAAGAAGGCAAACTGGTTCACTCCCGCCCTCCACTAGTCCAGACGCACCTGCAGACATCTCGAGGAGAGATGGAGCCACAACAATACCCCTGAAACTCACACAACCTTCAAATCCGCCGTCAACTCACACAGAGGAAGAGGAAATACCCTGGATTGATAGGTTTTGTGCAGGTAGGTGTCCCTTCCTGCACAACATCAATCAACTCCCCAACACCATGGCGCAAGGGTGCCTGCGTTGGTGCATGGCAGCCATTGTGCGTCAGTGTAGGGAAAAAATACCGGGGGGCTTATTCATGAGCCCCTTCCTACAGTTTAAACCTGCCGGTGCGTCATTTTCTTGACGTACTTGCAGCGTTAATTTTGCACCACGTTGCGCTGTATTTACAAAGTGACGTATCTAGGCATATGCGTGACCTTGTAAAGCCCTGCGCCACATTTTATCTGCATCAGGTATGATGTGTGCAGGGTGGGCGTTCCCACGCAACAAAGCCTCATAGGAGTTGCGTAGTGAAATCTAACAGATTTCACTGCGCCAATTCTAGGACGCCACTGTGTCAGAACCTTACGCCTGCCTCATGGCGGACATAAGGGTGACGCAGTGCCATAGGGATAGGCCTGCCCCATGCATTGTTGGAGTTGCGTCATGCTTGCGAAACAACTGCAGCAATGCATGACTTTAGCGCTGACAGATATGTCAGGATTCCAGACGTATCTGTCATTGATTGCGACATGAAGCGCCATACAGTAAATACGGCGCATCCATGGTGTCGCAAGGAGTGCAGAGTGAAAAGTGTTACAACGCTGTTTTGTCACAGCGATGCAACACTTTTCATGAATGAGGCCCAGAAATGTGCCCTATCTTATTGATAGGGCACATTTCTGACCTTTTTTTGGGCGCAGGGCAGCACAGCAATATTCCTTGCAGCGCTCTCCAGCACCCAAACATATTATATGTGGGCCTAAGTGTTTGCACCAATTTTCAGGCCCTGCTATTTTTTGGTCTTAAAAAACTGCCTCTAACTAGACTTAGAGGCAGTTTTTCGGTTTTGCACCATACAAGGAATTCCTTGTAAATATCGCAAAGTGTAGTTAGCAGCTGTTTTTTCACGGGAACGCCTACCTTGCATCTCATTTTCGTTAAGTGCCTCTAACAGAAGTGGCGATCTTGAAAATTCATGTTTATGCTGGAAAAGCTGCGCTAACTGCAGTTAGCGACAACTTGTAAATAAGGCAATAAAAAAAGCAGCCGTAACGTCACAAAATTGATGCTACGGCGGCGTTAAGTCCTTGTAAATATGTCCCTATAGCTGGCATGTGGGACCCATTTAGACCCTGGCTATGAGTTCTATTTGAGTTTTTGTCCCATAGGAACCTGTCTTAGGGGGTGGTAGCCAACAAATGATTCCTTTTTTTAATGACAAATATTCTAAAGTGATTCAAAGTACCTTAGTGTTATTCTTCACAGGTTCTTTTCCGAAATACAGTATTGCATAGAAGTCCTGTACTCTGTTGACTCAGATTGCTTTTAGAATTCTGTGTTTTATACCATTATCGACCTGTATTTAATGGTTCTTTTTCCTTTCTTTTATCACTATGTAGTTATTTGTGATTGATTGTGTGTACTTTTATGGTTCTGTGAACCTAAATAAAGGAATTGAATGAATGAGAGGAGGAGACCGTCAGGTACATTAGGGCGATAAGAACCGATGAGGCCTGGCCCAAATGGCATTCCCGCCCAAGTCTTCAAGTCCGCTCTAGCTTTCTTTGCATCCATCCTCACCCCGTTATATAATCATTCATACTTCACAGCAATATTACCAAAATCCTGGAAAGGCTCAGTCTTATTTCCAATACACAAGAAGGGAGACCATTCAAACCCTTCCAATTATAGGCTCATAGCCCTGCTGGACATCGAAGCAAAGGTGTATGCCTACGTACTATTAAGGGACTTAGAGGTTTGGGTAGACAAGAACGGTATCCTCCCGCCCTTTCAAACTGGCTTCAGGGCAAATAGCTCCACCATGGACAACATCTTAGCGCTCTCTTACCTCTCGAAGCAAGCGGTATCGAGTAACAAACCGCCCCTGTTTTGCTGCTTCATAGATTACTCCACGGCCTTCGACAGAGTTAATCGAGGACGGTTATGGTCAAAACTCGAATCCTGGGGGATCCCGGAAACCCTGTTAAAAGCAATAAAAGCCCTCTATGGGGGGACGTGGGTCCGGGTCAAACTAAGTCCAACAACTGCAAACCCAAGAATCGAAACTAATACCGGGCTAAAACAGGGATGTGTTTTGGCCCCACTACTATTTAACTTGTACACAGCAGACCTGGGGCTAGCCTTGAAAGGTGGCAGCCTAGTACCACCGAGATTGGGCAAGATGACCCTGGGAACTCTCCAGTATGCGGACGATACAGTGGTCATGGACCACACCAGGGTGGGGCTCCAAAGAGCATTAAAAAGTCTAGCAGTGTACAACCGGGAAAACTGCCTGCAGATCAATGAGAGCAAGACAAAGATAGTAATCTTTGGTAAATACCCTCACAAAAAACAAGCAACATGGTCTTTGGGTGAGCACCGAATTAGGACAGCTACATCCTACAACTACTTCGGGGTATGGGTGACAGAGAGGGCCACAGCAGCCAAACACATAAAGGAGTTAACACCGAGAATTAACAAAATAATTCTGTCACTCAGACGTCTAAGCTATCGCCTAGCAAGTCCATCTATAGAGCCCAGGCTGACTGTACTTAGGGCAAAACTAATTCCAGCAATCAGCCAAGGTCACTTAGCCTTCCCAGGTGCACTTGAGAAAGTCATCAATGCAGCCCAGATAAAAGCTTACAAGACCGTGCTACAAACACCCAGACAAGCAAGGAATACCAGGCTAAGGCTGGAAATAGGACTGAACAGACCGGACTTGGCACTACAGGGGGACTTAATAAAATATTACATCAGAGTACTGAAAGCCCCTGAAAACAATCTTAAATACTTTCTAAAACCGATTTTGAGGGCCGAGGGTTCCCCTTGGCACTCTAAGTTGGATCAAGCAATAGATCAACTGAAAATCGAGGCTGAGAGCATGCCCCTTCATGAAATTCCTTACTCTGCCTGGGCTAAAGCTGTGAAGCGCCAAGTCCAGACCATCTCGTTTGAACTGGATCGATCCTCACTCCGGTACAACCCCCTCACACTGGCACTGGATAAGTCATATACTCCTGGGAAAGTTCAACCATACATGCGAGACCCACTCTCAGTCCAAGCAAGAAAGAAAATCCTGTACTTGCGCCTCACTGCCCTCAAGATCTCGGATTTCAACCCAAAATGGGCACGAAAAGACAACATCATCTCCTGCCGGTTATGCAATTACCACAGGGAATCCTGGCTACATCTTCTATGCTGTTGCCCCAAGCTGGCCAGCGATCGTCATCGTTTGCTGCGCCCGGCCCTAAGGGACAAGGGCCTCAGAACTTGCAGTGAGGCCTCGGAATGGTGCTTTTCAGAAACCACAACTTGTTTACTTGCCAGAGCTGGCAAGTTTACTCACCAAATTAGAATTGCACTTGATTCCCACCAATAGGCCGCAGATTTCAGGGTCTCAATCATTCTGTAATTAAAACCATCTGGTGCCCTAACCCTGCCGGTCGTCAATTAACCCAGGGGCTCTCTACACGGGCACTTGGATCATAAAGAGAACGTGGGGCCCACTAGGGGGTACACAAAGAACTTTTATCAATGACAATTGACATCTTGGAGGGAATGACCCTGATGGATTTTTATATAACCATTGATCCCTATAGGAGTAAAAGTGTGAAAGGGAGCTGACCCAATATTTTAATTCATTTTTAAATTGAAGTTTTAAAGGGACGTAAAGCAGTAAATAGAGCCCATGTAGCTATGGTGCTATTTTAAGTTGAATACCGGGTAGCTCCTGGGGGAAGGGTGGTTGGGAGGGGGGGTGTTGTTCATGTGTTTTATACTGTAAAGATTTTAAGTAATCGCACAGTTAATAAAGAATACTTGCTTTCGAATGAGAGGAGTGTCGTAGAGTCGAGCTTCGTAGACTGGAGTGTCATATAGTGGAGTGGCATAACATAGAGTGGAATATGGTGGCGTAGTGTGGAAATGCGTGGAGGGGCATAGAGTGGAGGGCGCATGAAGTGGAGGGTCATAGAGTGGGGGGGCATTGAGTGGAGTGGAGTGGAGTGGAAGGGAGTAGAGTAGAGTGTTGTAGAGTGACAGTGGCGTAGAGTAGAGTGTCTTCGAGTGGCATAGAGTAGGGTGGTATAGAGTAAAGGGTCATAGAGTGGGGTGTCATAGAGTGCAGTGTCATAGATTAGAGTGGAGTAGCGTAAAGTGGAGTGGAGTAAGGTGTCATAGAGTGGAGTGAAGTGTATTAGAGTGGAGTGGCATGGAGGGTTGTAGAGTGCAGTAAAATGTCAGAGAGAGGAGAGGCGTAGAGTGAAATGGAATGTTGTAGAGTGGAGTGTCATATAGTGTCTTAGAGTGGACAAGCGAAGAGTGAAGGGACGTAGAGTGTCATAGAAAGGCATGTAGTGGTTTAAAGTGAAAGGGCATAGAGTGGAGTGGCGCTGTAGCATGCTGGCTCTCTATGTAGTGCACTAAAATGAAGTACACTGTGTATAAAATCCATTGAGACCCACATTGGTATACAGAGGCAAAAGTAGATAATATAGATATAAGAAGCTCTATTTTTGGTAGTGTGGGTGAGACGTTATGCTTCTCAGAGGGTAGTGCTAAGCATTTGCTGTACTCACAGAGGCAATAAATGAAACTCACACGCAAGAAAATATATAAAAATAACACAGATTTTTATAACATTTTTCAGACCAAGAACTTCGTTCTACAGTAAGTACTTTTTATGATATGAATTTCCAAAGTTTGCAAAATAAATTACTTTTGTCCACAATTACGCACCATTGAAGTTGAAGGGAACAAATAAGAAAATGCATATAAATCATACAGTTGGATTTCAAGGTTCACCTTTGGAATTTAAGTAAGTAGTAAGGCCATGCCCAATGTTCTACCAGCAGATTCTCCGGAGCGTCCCGGATTTGGCCGGGAGCAGGGTGCTGAGGTCGTTGGTAGCTGGTGAGCCACCTGAAAACACACTGCACAAGAGTACTTAAAGCTAAGTCTGAGGGGTCACACTCGAGGGAGCAGGTTGCAAGGGCCTTAGGGCCATGTGAGCACACCTGGTTCATCGGTACCCAGGCCGGGTGAGCTGAGTGCAGAGCAGATTGGTCAGCTGGGTGGCACGCATCAAATTGTCCTAGCAGTCAGGAGCAGGCAACTTAGAGAGGCGGTTTCAGAACAGCTGGGCTGCTCACAAAGTGGCTCTCAGTAGTCTCAATTTCCTTCGATGGGTGCTTGTTTCCTGGGCAGTTAGAGTCCGGATTGGACTCTTTGTTTCGGTGAATGCTGCATAGGGTCCTGCACCCCGGGTATTGGTACGGCACGGCTACGGTAGGTCCTTGTGTTTCCAAGCTTGGTAGGGAGACAAACGTGACCCTCCGGAGCTGGTGTAACACTTTTGGTTTGAATGCTGAGTTGGAGTCGCCGGGGAGAAGCATGTTGGTAAAACCGGATTCTGCAGTTTGGTGCCTGCGGGCTGCAGGGGAGCGGTACCTCCACTCCAAGGGAGTTCTTTGCCAATTTGCAGAAGGCTGGAGGAGCTCTGAGATTCTTGGAGTCCTCACAGTTGCAGGACAAGACAGCACACCATGATTGTCGAGTCCTTAAGGATGCAGGCAGAGTTTGGTGCCAATTTTCTGCAGCAGGACTTCAGTCCTCGGGTCAGCAACTCCTCTTTGTCCTTTTCTTCTCTGTGTCTATTGAATCTGAGTTCAGGGTCTGGGGATGCCACCTAAATACTAATTTTGGAGTGTTAAAGGGGGATGACGAGTAGTAGTCAATGGGCTACCTACCTTTAGGGTGTCTACACCCTCTAGGTGACCACTTCCTACGGGAAGGGGCACTACCCTGAACCTAATTGGCTAATTCCTCCTCAACCCAAGATGGAGGGAAATGAAAAGTGGACTCCACATCGCCTGCCCCACATTAGGGGTGGTGCTGGCAGAATGGGGTCCCACCTCCTAATTTACCTAACTTTCCCGGTTGTCCTCCCACCAAATGCGGAGCAGGAAAGTGGGGTTGGCATCCTCCACTAGTTGGAGCTGCCTGGGTCACATTTCAATGGGGGCCTCGCCTTTGCAGCTTCCCGCCTTGGACGGCCGTCCTGCCCTGGGAGAGGTGTGAAGCACCTCCGGCCAGAGCAGGCTTTGTTCTTGGCCTCTGAGAGAGCAGGCCCTCACTTCATGAGGTCAGAGAAATGTCTGGTGGTGGCAGGCTGGCTAAGACTAGTCAGAGACCACACCAGTGCTTGGTAGGTTTTCTGGAGACCCTCCAAAGCATGAGTACTCGCAAACATTTTCCCAGGGGCCACAAGTATGGCCTGTGAGGTGACAGAGGGCCGCACTGATGCCAGCAGATTGACAGTCGGGGGGGATTGGCGGTAAGGTGGGTGTAGGGAAGTGAAGCATATACATATAGTGTCTAAATTGCACAATGTGAAACAAAAAACTTGGGATTAATCCCGGCTTCTCCATTTAAATAAATTGTGTGATCCTAGGCAATTGTTTTATTTCACATTTCCTCCTTTTTCATTATCACATATGTGGATCTCGAAATACATGGCTTCAGCATGCGTTGTACAAAACCATCTCCTGTGTTTGATTTAATAAACCATAATGTTGTACATGTATAATATAAACCAAGAATACTCAGAGAGTACACATAGCAACTAACTTGCCTCTTAGTTAGCTATTGGCATTGTTGTCAGGAGGGGGGAGAATGACAATTTCTAAATTCATGTTTGAAAACGATCACTTTAACAAAAATACTTCTCAGTGCACTGATAAAATTTGATGTACTAATGTGAAAGGGTTCTGCATGTTAATGATATACACTTTTTGAATTTTTAATAGGCTATCATATTTTTTCACTTTTGCTGCAAGATGTCTTTAACAATGAAGGTGTTTCTAAATTTAAGCTGTGCAGGACACTCTAGTTACTTTCTTTCCTTAACTCAATTCAACCTTTAAATAAATGCTTGCCTGTCTATGTAGCATATTTTTAATGTTAGTGCTGAGTTGAATAAACAGCAGCCTGGTGCTGCTGTTGACCAGGGGGCCGTATGTAAAGGTCAGGAGGGCCGTACTTTGAATATTGCTGCTCTAAAGGGTCTCCTGTGTGCATTTATTAATACATCCAACACTGATATCAGCGAGGATTTATTAAGATACGATGTTTGTTACCAAACCTCTTGGGGTACAGCCAAGTCATCATGGACCTTGGAAACTGATAATGACAGGTATCCAGCCCATGTACTCTCTATGGCTTCCCTGTGCAGTTACAAAATTCAATAATAGCTCAGATCTTGCAGGGCCATACCTGTTCAAGCAGATATGTCCATATATGGGATATAGTGCACCCTGCCTTAGAGCTATAAGGCCTGCAGTAGGGGTGAATTACCTATATCTCAAGCAGTGTATGGGGCATGGCACACAGGGCAGTGTGCCATGTCGACTCTTTGGTTTTCTCTGCACCAAGACACTCAGCCTGCATTGGCAGTTTGCATGGTCTTGGTGAGGGCTCTCTAGGGTGGCACAATTTGTGCTGCAGCCCCAGTCGACCCTCTTCAGTCCCAATGCCCTAGGTACCATGGGTACTGTTTACTAGGGACTTACAGGGGTGGCTGAAGTTGTGCCAATTGTAGTACAGTTTTGGGAAAGAGACCTGAACACTGTGATCCTGGTTAGCAAGTACCTAGTGCACTTCCAATTCGAAATCACATTGTACACCACGCAAAAAGTGGGGGCTAACCCTGTCAAAAGAGGCACTTTGCTACAGGTGTAAAGTCGAGTAAACTGTCATAGAGTGGGGCAGCGTTGAGTGGAGTGTCGTAGAGTGTCGTAGAGTGGATAGGCATAGAGTGTTATGAAATGCCGTAGAGTGGAGAGGACGGTTGTGGAGTGTCGTCGAGTGGAGCGTCGTAGAGTGGAGTGGAATGTCATAAAGTGTAGTGGAGGGGTGTAGAGTAGAGTGTCATAGAGTGAAGTGTCAGAGTGTCGTATAGTGGAGTGGAGGGTTGTGGAGGGTCGTAGAGTGGAGGATCATAGAGTGGTGGGTCATAGATTGTCATGAGGTGGAGTAGATTGGCTGGGAGTGGTACAGAGTGGGGTGTCATGGAGAGGAGTGTTGTAGAGTCAAGCGTTGTAGACTGGAGTGCAATAAAGTGGAATGGCATAGCATAGAGTGGAATAAAGTGTTCTGGAGCAGAGTGAAGTAGCGTAGATTGGAGTAAAGTGTCATAGAGTGGAGTAAAGTGTAGTAGAGTGGTGTGGCCTAAAGTGACATGGAGAGGCGTATAGTGGAATAAATTGTCATAGAGTGGCATGTCATGGAGTGTCGTAGAGTAAAGTAAAGTGTCATAGAGTGGAGTGGCATGGCAGGGCGTAGAGCGCAGTAAAGTGTCACAGAGAGGAGAGGCATAGAGTGTCGTAGAGAGGATTGTCGCAGAGTGTCCTAGAATGGATGGGCATAGAGCGAAAAGGCGTAAAGTGTTGTAGAATGTTATGGGGTGGTGTAGAGTAGAGGGGCGTAGAGTGGAGTAAACTGTCGTAGAGTGGAGCGGCGTAGACTGGAGTAACATGGTGTAGAGTGGAGTATAGTGGAGAGGCACAGAGTTTTATGGAGTGCTGTAGAGTGGAGAGGAGTGTTGTGGAGTGTTGTAGAGTGGAGCATCATGGAGCAGAGTGAAGTGTCATGAAGTAAAGTGGAGTGGAATGTCATGAAGTGTGGGGGAATGGTGTAGAGTGGAGTGTCGTAGAGTGGAGTGTCGTAGAGTGGAGTGTCGTAGAGCGGAGTGGAGTGTCGTAGAGTAGAGTGTAGTAGAGTAGAGTTTTGTATAGTGTAGTGGAGTGTCGTGGAGTGTTGTGGAGTGTCGTTGAGGGTTGTGGAGTAGGGGGTCATAGAGTGGAAGGTCATAGAGTGGAGGGTCATTGATTGGTGGGTCTTAGATTGTCATGGAGTGGAGTAGAGTGGTGTGGAGTGGGACAGAGTGGAGTGTCATGGAGAGGGGTGTTGTAGAGTTGAGAGTCATAGACTGAAGAGTCGTAGAGAGGAGTGACATAGCATAGAGTGCAGTGAAGTGTACTGGAGTAGAATGGAGTAGTGTACAGTGGAGTAAAGTATTGCAGACTGGAGTGGCATGGAGGGGCGTAGAGTAGAGTGAAGTGTCGGAGAATGGAGTGTAATGAGTGAAGTAAAGTGTTATAGATTGAAGTGGAGTAGAGTGGCATGGAGGGGTGTAGAGTGCAGTAAAATGTCATAGAGGGGAGGGGCATAGAATGAAATAGAGTGTTGTAGAGTGGAGTATTGTACAGTGTCTTAGAGTGGATGGGCTTAGAGTGAAGGGGAGTAGAGTGTCGTAGAATGGCGTGGGGTGGTGTAGCGTATAGGGGTTTAGAGTGGAGGGCGTAGAATGGCGAAAACTGTCATGGAGTGAAGTAACATGGCGTAGAGTGGAGTGTCTTAGAGTGGAGTAGAGTGGAGAGGCATAGAGTGTTGTGGAGTGGCGTAGAGTGGAGAGGAGTGTAATGGAGTGTTGTAGAGTGGAGTAGAGTGGAGTGGAATGTCATGAAGTGTAGTGGAGTGGTGTAGAGTAGAGTGTCATAGAGTGAAGTGTCATAGAGTGAAGTGTCATAGAGTGGAGTGTCATAGAGTGGAGTGTCATAGAGTCGAGAATCGTACACTGGAGTGGAGAGTTGTGAAGTGAGGGTCATAGAGTGGAGGCTCATAGAGAGGTGGGTCATAGATTGCCATGGGGCGGAGTAGAGTGGCATGGAGTGGGACAGAGTGAATTGTCAGGGAATGGAGTGTTGTAGAGTTGAGAGTCATAGATTGCTGTTTTGTAGAGTGGAATGGCATAGCGTAGACTGGAATAAAATGTCGTGGAGTAGAGTAGAGTAGCATAGAGTGAGTAAAGTGTCAGAGTGGAGTAAAGTATTATAGAGTGGAGTGGAGTGGCGTAAAGTGGCATGGCGAGGCAAAGAGTAGAGTAAAGTGTCGTAGAGTGGAGTGTCATGGAGTGGAGTGTCATAGAGTCACAGAAAGTGTCCTAGAGTGGAGTAGTGTAGAGAGGCATGGAGCGGCGTAGAGTGCAGTAAAATGTCAGAGGCATAGAGTGAAATAAAGTGTTGCAAAGAGGAGTGTCTTAGAGTTTCTAAGAGTGGACAGGCATAAAGCAAAGGTGCGTAGAGGGATCTTAGAATGGCGTGGGGTGGTGCAGAGTAGAGGGGCGTAAAGTAGAGTAAACTGTTGTAGAGTGGAACGGCATAGAATGGAGTAGTGTGAAGTAGTATAGAGTGGAGTAGAGTCGTAGAGTAGAGCGGCATAGAGTGGATTGGCATAGAGTGGGGTAGCGTGGCTTTGAGTTAGTGGTATAGAGTGGTGTAGAGTGTCGTAGAATGGACTGATGTAGAAACGCATAGAGTGAAGTAGAGTGGAGTACAGTGGAGGGTTGTAGAGTACAGTGGAGTAGCATAGCATGGAGTAAAGTGTCTTAGAGTGGAGTAAAATGTCATAGAGTGGAGTGGTGTAAAGTGGAATGCTGTGGAGTAGAGTGGAGTGGCATGCTGTGGAGTGTTGTCAAGTTAAGGGGCGTGGTATGGAGTATCATATAGTGGAGTAAAGTGTCATGGAGTGTAGTAGAGTTAAGTGGCATAGAGTGGCGTAGAGTGACATAGAGTGTTGTTGAGTGGCATAGAGTGGAGTGGCGTGGAGTGGCATAAAGTGGAGTAAAGTGGCATAGAGTGGAGTAATAGAGTGGAGTGGAGTAGAGTGGCATAGAGTGGAGTAGAGAAGCATAATGTGGCATAGAGTGGATTAGATGGCGTAAAGTGGTGTGGCTCAGAGTAAAGTGAAATAACATTGAGTGGCCTAAAACGGAGGGGTATAGAGTGGAGGAGACTGGCATAGAGTGGAGTATGTATGGTTTTATAGTACACTGCTATTACAGATAACACATTTCAGTTGAAATGACCAACACATTTGCACAGACATACAGTTTTACTGATAAAATTATACAGCGCACAAACAATGTGTGGAAATGTCATCACGTAGTGTATTGGTCTGTTTTGACCATATTAAAATATTTGTTTCCAACACACTCCAGAATTGCTTCATTTGTGCTTTCCTAATACTGATATATTCTGAAATATTTGCACAGTTCATTTACAGACATTTAAAATGTGTTCTGTGCTAGAAAAAAAGCCTTTCATTTTACACCCCCAGATTGTCCGATAAACCCTCTTTGAAGTCAGAGAAAGAAAAGTAAACACTAAGCTCCCTCGGAAGATAGAGCCTATTATTTGACCTCTATCTTTGAATGCATAGCAACTTTGACAAAATAAGAACAACATTCAAAGGCCTGTTTACAGAAAGTGAGCACTCATGGAGTAATACAGTAAATGGGCCATAGTCCACGGGAGGGACAAAGACATTCTGGACAACTTAAAAGAAATATAGCCAGCAAATAGAAAGCAAGCAAATGTGAGTTACAAACCACAAAGCCAATGGTAAGTGATGGGCGGAATGTATTCTTAGGTCAGCTTTCAGAATGTCTCCAAGAAGTCTGTAGCTAACCAGACAGCTGTGCTGTCTAGTAGACTACGACCTAACCAGCTGCTGTCACTGACAAATGAAAACAAAGAAATGAGAGTGGCGAGAAAGTCAGACAATGGTAAGTAATGGGTGGGCTCCAAGCCCTTGTTAGATTGAAAGAAAAGAAAAACACAATAGATCTCAATGCCAGTATATGCGCTGTCTCAGGTGAAACCTAAAAATGGGTTTGAATAGCCGTTCTATTTTTGGTCTGAGTAATTCCTGTTGGAACATACTCCCTTAGGACTTAAGTAATGTCCCATATCTATTCTCTATTCATAAGCAGTAAAAACACTGCTGTTTTGATTAAAACTTTCTGGTTGTGGTTCATGCTTCCTTCCTAAGGCCAAGAGACCATATGAGTAATTGTGCACTTTAGAATTTTTTTCACATAGAATAACAGCAACAAATAGGAGCTGCCTTTGCATGCTCATAATCAGTGTGGCCAGAATAAAGTGCGGTCAATATCCACATACCCAGTCTCGGGTATGGTCAGCCATCACATTCCTTGCAAAATGTAGAGCTAACCTCCACATGCTCATCAAAATGTATGAACATACTGATTGCTAGAGGCAAGGAAGGGAACATGGTAAGTCTTTGCACAGCATAGAGACGAACCATTCTAGGGCAAAAAGAGGAAAACAGGATTTGGTCAGAACATTAATTTTATCTTTTAGGGAACCCTTATGAGGTCCAACTAGGCTGAAAGCAGTTTAAGGTTCTGATGTGGCCCAGTAGCTCAGGCTGCACCGTCCATTTTGGGGTGAAACAAGACTGCTTTACGTATGTGTGCCCAGTCTGTCAAGGGGGTATCCCTAAGTGGATGACTGTTATTGCCAGAACTGATTCAAGCTAGCCTGGCTGATGAGGGGTGTTACCCCGAAACCGGTCCCAGGATGCTTGTTTCTGGTCCAGGGAAGACCTGGCTTGGTAGTTTGGGCTGGACTGTTCCCATGAGGGACAGAGTGACGACTGATTTGAATATAGCTGGGTCTGAACTGGGGTGGCGAAGTGAGCTAAAGAACGATGATGGGTTCAACCCAGATCTGTGACTGGGGGTGAGTGTCTGAAAAGTTTCAGCGCTCCGTCCATCATCTCCTTGTGTTTGCTTTATTCACCCTAAGTTGGCAGGGTATTCCCAGACATGGGTCCCTTGCTCGCTTTGCCACTGGATTCAAGATAGCCTGGCTGATGAGGGGTGTTACTCCGAAACCTGTTCCAGGGTGCTTGTTTCTGGTCCAGGAAAGACCTGGCTTGGCAGTTCGGGCTGGATTGTTCCCATGAGGCACAGGGTCAAGACTGATTTGCATATAGCTGGGTCTGAACTGGGGTGGCAAAGTGAGCTAAAGAATGATGATGGATTCAACCCAGATCTGTGACTGGGGGTGAGTGTCTGAAAAGTTTCAGCGCTCTGTCCATCATCTCATTGTGTTTTCTTTATTGCCAGAACTGAGACCCGAGAATGGCGTGCCAAAATGCTCAAACAGCGCTCACTTGTTAGGCCCGAAAAGGCTGAAACTGCTTTGGGTTGCTTCTTTTCCATGCCAGAGATCAAATAGCCAAGTTATCCAATCTGGACTGTCTCTTTTGGAATGAGGCCAAGACTGACTTACATCTTGCTGTCCCTGTCAGTAATCACCCTTCAAATAAACCAATAAAGAATTGTTGCAAATAAAACAACAGAAAGGAATGTGGCTTAAAGTTAATATCAGTGATTGAGATTAATTCAAGCACATCAATCCTTGCCTCAATAAAGTGTCTACCTTTCCTGCCTGAATCACAATCCAACCTCTTTCTCTTGCTTTGATTAAATTGCAGAGCTCTACGAGAAAGTGCGACAAAGAAGTGGTGATATAATTGCCCATGCACACCACCTTGTCACATTGGCTCCGTGATGCCTCCGATTCCCTGAGAGTGGGTTGCGATGATGCCGAGGCAGACTGAGGAGCAAGAAGAATCTCCAGGGCCTCTTATTGGCAGCAACAGCATTGGACCCATAGGAGAGAAGGAATGCTCTGAGGCAGCAAAAGTCTGCCAGAGGCATACCAGTACTTAAAAGGTAAGGAAGCAGATGACTAAGAGTACTTCAAAGATAAGGAAGAAGAGGAGGAACAGTACATCAAAGGCAAGGATTTGGATGAGTAACAATACTTAAAAGGAAAGGAAGTGGATGAGTAACAGTACTTAAAAGGTAAGGAAGTAGATGAGTAGGAATACTTCAAACGTAAGGAAGTGGATGAATAACAGTACTTCAAAGGTAAGGAAGTGGAAGACTAAGAGTACGTCAAAGGTAAGCATGTGGAAGACTAAGAGTACTTCAAAGGGAAGAAAGTGGATGAGCAAAAGTACTTAAAAGGTGTGGAGGTGAATGCCTAAGAGTACTTTAAAAGTAAGGAAATGGATGAGTAACAGTATTTCAAAGGGAAGGAAGTGGATAAATAAAAGTACATCGATGGCAAGGAAGTGAATGGGTAACAGTACTTCAAAGGTAAGGAAGTGGATGAGTAACAGTACTTCAAAAACTAGGAAATTAATGAGTACCAGTACTTCAAAGGCAATTAAGTGGATAACTAAGAGTACATCAAAGGTAGGAAGTGAATGAGTAACAGTACTGTTTGAAAGTTGCTTATTAGTAGTGGTAAATATGCATCTACCACTGGCAATAATACCACTAACACAATATAGGGCTCAGAATAGGTCTTAGAAAATTATTCCCATGCTCAACCCATGGTAGCTTGGCTGCGAGCAGGCAGGCTTAACTTCAAAGACAGGTATATAAAGTATTTTTAAAAAACAATTCTGTAAAAAATTAAGACACAACACACAATAAAAATCCAACACCAATTTATAAAACTAGGAAATATTTTTATCTTTAAAATAACAACAAAACTAAAAGAATCCAATGTAGGGAACCGGCGATAAGAATTTTTAAACATTTAGCACTATATAGCACATAGAAACCTATAGCGCCCATTGGGACATCTGGTCACGCTAGACCGGGACAAAGACAAAGTTTCAGGCCGACCGCGATGGAGCTCTGCGCGGCTATCCCTTGCTTTAGGTAAGTCTTTACCTTCTGACTTAGAAACTTTTTGGGAGCTTTTCGAAGCTCTCAGCCAGTCCGGATTCGGTGAGGGTTCGCCGGCTTGCCTTGCAACGAGCTCCGAGTCAGACTTATGGAAGTCAGACATCTGGAGCTTTCCAGCAGGATGAACCAGAGGTCCAGGCCGGCTTGCGGTTGAAGATGAGTCGCTTGACTCTTGCGGTTGATCCCGGGCACCTTTTCTATGTTCGGACTTAGAACATTTTATGGAGTTTTTTCTCCCAGGGTCCCTCGATGCTCTTCACCAGGCCAGATTCAGTGAGGGTTCGCTAGCTTGGGTTTCGACCAGCTCCTGGTCAAACTCTGAAAGTCGGACCTCCGGAGCTTTTCACCGGGACGAACCTGAAGGGCAGGCCAGCTCGCGGTTGAGGGTCGCCGGCTTGGCTGGCCAGATCGAGTCAGTCCAACTATGGAGCTTTTTTCCAAAGTTTCTCCAAACTTCTTCAAACTTCTGGAACTTCTTCCTGAAGTTCCTTTGAGGGTCCCAATGTGTCCAGAACTTACTCCAAGGGTCTGGAAGCTCTAAGATGATCCTCGAAAGTTTGGGACTTCAATTCCCACAATCCACATGGACAATACCCTTACAAATCCACTGGTAGAACTCCAGGCTGGGGATTCTTGGTGGTGATGGTCCAGGTGAACTCTGCTAACCTGTAGCTTGCAGGACGTCCACTCTTTAGTCCTTTTGACGCAGGTTTGATCCACAAGACTGTAGTTCCAGATTGTGCAGCAGGCACAGTCGGTCAGAGTGCAGGGCCTGGTTGGTGCAAATCAAACTTCCAGCATGGACCCTTCTTCTTCAGTAGTTTCAAGTAGCAGGTCTGAAAGGCACTGCCTCTCTTAGATACTTATTCAGTGTTTTCTGGGGTCACACAGGAGGGCACTCCTGTCCAATGAGATGCAAGACAACACCCCAGAGCATGACCATTTCATCCAAAGTGTGGCACAATGGTCTCCCAGAAAACACTATTTCTTCACAATTTAATATGGCTGAAGTCCCAGCAGAGAGGCAAGAGCTAACTAAACCAAGCTCCATGATGGCTGATCTCCATATTCTCCCTCGCCCTGGCATCTATACATTCCTTCCTTAAGCCTGTCATCTTTCTGTGTTCAGAGAGTAGGGGTATAAATGAAACTGGTTTCTCCTGCCTGTCTCCTACTTCTATTGATGATTATTGTTTATGACCCCTCCCCCTGGCATTCCTATGTAGCAGAACCCTGTCCTCCCAGAATGGCTCCTTCACACCAGGGGCTACTTATCACCTCATCAAAGCAGCCTGGTTAATCCACGTAACCCTGACCAATCAGGACAGAGCACTGGAAGGCTGAATTTTGGCTTACTGACAAGAAAGTCTTATAACTTCTTGTCTGTACATTTTAGGATAAATTCAACAAAAGTATATGTTTGGATTTATCAATACCATTCTGGGGAGTCTTTGGATGATATTTTTTGGATTCTCCTGGCGGGAATTATTAAAGAATAACTTCTTTCTATTTTAACCTATGCAGTTAGGGTTTTGCAATGCAGAAAATGACTTGGGCAATTTTTCCAACATGAGGGCTTATAAAACATCTTTCATTACTCAATTCTTACTTCGGTTATGATTCTGGTGGATTGCTTCGGGGTCGAGTGTGGAGTGCTTCCGGCAGGTTAGTTTAGCGCTGCACCACTGCTGACCACCCAGGTGGCGAATAGTGTGGGCAAAGCGGCAGTGTATGGTTACACACTGCCGTGTACCAACCGCACCGCTGTCGCTGCCCAATTGCCCCACCCCGCATTATTCAGGCCCCCCTTGGATTGGCCGCCAGATAGGGAGGTGCGCTTGGGGGCACTGTGGCATTGCTGCTTTGGTATAGAGTGTGGGCGATATACCTAGGTGGCAGCGCCCTAACAGCCCTTCTCCAATATTCTAAAAGTGGTGAAGAGCGGCCCCCCTTTGCCATATCAAACTGCAGCTCAAGGTCAATGCAAAACGGAGCAACACGGATTATCAGGTCCTAATTAAGCCATCTTCTCTCTATTAACTAAGAGACCTGATCAGTATTGATTAACCAAGTCAAACTTAAGTAATCAAAAACTGGAAGCCCAGTCATTTACAAGGAAAACATAATGAGAAACATAAGCAGAGCGATACAAACAAGGAAACAACGAAATTAAATCAAACCACATCAATAGAGGAAATAGGCATTTCACAGCCTTATATATAGCCTCAGAGCCATAGGAGGATGGTCAGAGGAACCCTAAAAGAACACTAAAAGAAAAAGATGAGATCAGGCAGAATTAGGTGGGCGCTGGGGTAGAACACCAATAACTTGAAGCAAGGAGCAAAAGAACAAAACACAAACAAATCAGTTAAAACAGAAGGACTGTGTCATACCCCAAGGAGTCCTTTAATATCGCCAATACTAACAATGTTTGGGAATATAGATAAAAGTGGAAAAAAGAACACAAGCGCTAGATTTTCTTTCCTCAAAGATCCCAGTGCTATAATCTACTAGATGCCCGGAGAGATACCAGGTCTCCTGACGCCATTAGCCCCTCAGAGGGCAGCCCACAACGCAACCTTACAAGAAAAGCAAAATGACCTCCTACATAATGTAATTGATCCAAACAACCAGGCGCACCCTCACAATCACGATTTGGAAGGCCTGAACTTTTTAATTAAAAAGGAGGAAATCAGTAAAATTAACAACGGCAAACTAATCCAAAAATCTTTAAGCACTAAAGCACATATTCAGATAGAAGAACCAGTGAAGGGTTTAAATAAAAACATTGATGATAAACCAGAAAGCAAGATTGAAGTAACCCTTTCATCTCAGCATGGGCCTGAAGGGAACGATTGGGGGAAAAAAATATATAAATACAAAATTGTCAACAACGAACCCACACATAGATCAAGAAAATCTGGCTCACTCCAATCCTAGAACCTTATCAAAACAGGAAACAGCTCAAAAGCAAAGAATTGTAGCACAGGTTCACCAGAACGAGCAAGAAGACTCAGAAAGCTCATGGTTCAGATCAATAAGGCTTACACCTAACAAGGAAACCTTGCAAGAAGTAAAAACGATGCAACAGAAGCGTAGAGCAATTGGGCTAGAGAGTGAAGACATTCACAACAATTCAATACAAGGAGGCAAACGGCGTATGCATTACTCAAAACAAGGATAAGTCCATTCAATCACCTCAGGAAATTAGCCAACCTGTTAGTCAAAATGGACCGACAAGCCTGGAATCAAAAACAATGCAAGGGGAAAAATCTAGCGTTTCCAGCAGTCATCTTGATCTATTTACAACATTACTACACACTTTACAGGCATCTACAGAGGCACTTACTATGCAGTCAGATAAACTGGATATTCAAATTGAGCTAATGAATATTATAGCTTCATACATCTCAGGGATAAACACGAAATTGGACAAACTAACCAACCTAATAACGAGAGATCAATCCACTTACTTACCACAGCAAGGATCCTGTGCTTAAGGCCCAATAATCGACAAACTGAGTCTCTTACCAGCTATATTAGAACAAATAATAAACATCAAAAAATGTAACCTAGCTTCAAGTGTGCATACTGCCACTAAGCAAGAAGAACAACTCAGAACACCACGACAAGGGTCACCGAAAGAAAATCAGACGCCAATGAAAATATCAAGTGAGCAACAAAGACATCTAGAAACAAGGCAGTATTGCCAGATATTAAGCGAACTGTACGAGATAAAGTAATTATGGAAGAACACAAAACAGTCAATCAAACTAGAATGAAAACATTATGTTATATCCTGGCTTTGTTGTCATGCATGCAATCTCTTGCTCTGCCAGTGGAATGTTCATCCAATGATGCGTTACAGAATGTTGGGAGCCAGAGAGTCAGTTGAGAAGGGCTGAGCACCATCCTGGCTGCTCCTGGTGGGGTCTTGTATTGGATTTAACTGGATGACTTGTGACTTACTACTAATAAACATCTAAAGATCCTCTACACGTCTGGACTCAGTTACTACAAGCTTTTGGCGACGATCTTCTAAAGAACCTACTACTTCCACCTCTTCAAACTTCAATCAATTTCTGCTACAGACTTAACAGTAACTGAAGCTGTTTCTACCTTCAACTGGCACCCTTGACCCCACCAGTGACCTCCCATCGGTCGCCCTCAACGCAAAGTGCCAGTTCCACTCTACGCAGCACAGTCTGTTCAACTTAAAGAGCTGCTCATCTCCTAAGGCTGTCTACTCTCCTGAGTGCATCTCTAAGTTTCAGTCAAAGCCTACTTCTAATGGTGCTGAGCCTTCTACGAGGGTAAGCCTGCGTCTGCACACTGGCTGCTGAAGAAGTGTGTGTGCTCAGATGTGTACCAGTTTCGATTTTTTTCTGCCGTGAGAGTGGAGATTGTGTACCATTGTACCGTGCACCAGCCATTGATCTGAATGACTCTTTCACTTCGCCCTCATTTGGATGCCTGCACACCGTTCTGTTCTTCTGCCGAGTTTCGCCTTGGGAGTTCTGCCAATGAATTAATTCTGCCAAAGACTTTGCTTGCTGTCTGCCTTTGTTTTGCCTGCCTGCCTGCTACCTTGTTGTCTGCTTATCTTGCTGACAAGTACCCAGAGCCTGCGGTCCTGCTCGCTACCTGCTTTTGATTTCCCATATTGAGTGAGTTCCCTCTGCTCCTGCTTCTGGCCATACCCATTGCCAGTTTAAAAAATGCCTGTCCTCCTGCCCTGAAGAGGTGTCCTTGTCCCTCTCCTTACAAGATGTGTCCCTGTTGTCCTGCCTATACCACTACACTTGCAGAGTGTTTACCTGCCCCCCGTGGCAAGAGCCTCTGCTTACATTACTCCGTGGAATTGGCCCATGTCCGTTTGTGCAACTTGGGAGTTGGTGTGGCTTTGCCTTTTTGACTGGTGGAGGCCAGGACGAGTTTGGCCATTTTTCCGTGGTTTTTTTTTGTGTTGAACAGTTTGGCCACTGCCTGTCCATGCTACTCGGCAGTTCAACCGTTTTTCCTCCATTTAAAAAAAAAAAAAACATACAGCGCGTGTGTCCCTTCATGCGCGAGCCTTACCTTTTGAAAGTGGCCTCACGCGCGTTTCCTCCTGCTCTTCTCCGAGTCTCCGTGACGCTTCCCTCGCGTCAACACTGCTGCCTGTCATCTTTCACTGCATGATGATGCCGGGAGCCATCCGGCGTGGCGTCACCGTGCGTGCCGCCATCTTGGTATTGGCGTCTTTGATCATGGACTTTGCCCGCTTTGCCAAGCACGTTGTCTTGTTTCAATAAAGTTTTTTTTCTATCAGCGGCAGCATCGCAGCGTGAGGATCGGTGAAATCGGCTCTTCAGCTTTCATGATTAGTCTCCTGAGCACCAGTTTATCCAGGTACTTTACATTGCTTTCACTTTGCCCACGTCTTAATACTTCTGCTCAGTTGGTGTATGGCTATGCTCGTGAAGCATCGATGACTCTTTTGAAGGTGCTCCTGGTCACAGTTCTTGACGCTGGTGCGGCAGTGTCCATGTTGTTCTGCAATTGCGTGTCCATGCGCAGATATGGTCAACTGTTTCCTTTATTTGTCAAAGTGCGAAATTCTACAGAGGATTTTTGTTCATTTTGCACCTTTGAAAGGTTGCTTTCGCCTCCTTTCCTTACACGTGTGAGACTTTCTTTGTCATGGTGGCAAGTCAGTCCAAGGAGCAATTCGGGTGAGGGGTTCGCTCACCGGCGTGTCTCTTTGTTTCACACATTTCTATTGTTTATGGAGAGGTTTACACAACGTTCTCCCTTACATGAGGGATGGCCATGGGTTTAGGTACATGTCCTTTTTCAAAAAACGTTACACGTTCTACACAGGGGTGGACCCTTGCACGGGGTATGTTTTACAAGTTAATGTTGCAGGGTGTCCCTGTGTGCTTAAGACGCCTTGCGCCGCACAAGTTTTTGTACCTCAACCTGAGGTGTCTCGCAGGGGTTTTAATCCCGTCATTACGGTGCACAACATTTTTTTTTGTCTCTCAAGAGATGTCTCACATGGGTTACAGTCCCATCTTCTAAGGTGCACAACATGTTTGCCTCCACACGGGGTGTCACATGGGTTACAGTCCCATCTGTTCTGTGCACAGGAAATGACCTCCTGGTATTTCCTTCATTACAGTGCACAACTATTTTATGTTTTACCCTTCTTAGGGTGTGTCGTTTGGGTTTTTAGTCCCTTCACAACAGTGCACAATATTTTGACGTGGTGTGTTTAATGGGTTTGGTCTCATTCAGTTCAGTGCACAGTGTGCACCCGCTCACCACATGTTTTTTTTTCAATATTACCTTCATACAAGGTATTTGGTCTGAATACCAATTGTTGATTTTCTCATGTTTAATGTGTTTTGTTTACAGCTTTCAATTGGTGTTCAACGTCATTTATTATATTGAGATTTTTATTTATGGGAAGTATGAGTGATTTATTTTATTGGCTCACTATTTCCTGTTACTGTCCAGTTCTACTTTTGATATCTCTTATTGGTGTCATCTGTGGATTCTGGTTTCTTTTCTTCTCTGTTTTTCTCTTACTGTTGTGTTCTTTCGTTCATTGGAGATTTTCTTCTCCCACTATTTTTTAGTGTCTGGTATGACTGATCTCTTTTTATACATGCCTGGCCAGCTAGTGTATCTTGAGGTAGTTATTGGTGTTCTCTCTTTTCGTTTCTGTCGTTGTGGTAGAAGGGAGGATGGCTTTCTCACCTTCTGTCTTTCTTCTCTGTTTTCCTCACTTATATTTTCGCATCTTCTTTTGGTTGTTCTGTTATCTCACTGGTTTGCGGTGTTTCTGATTTACTCTTTGTCTTTCCTCTATCTTGCTTTTTGTTCCCTTTTCTTTCTTCATTGTTTAATATGGAAGGAAAGGGGATATGTTATATCCTGGCTTTGTTGTCATGCATGCAATCTCTTGCTCTGCCAGTGGAATGTTCATCCAATGATGCGTTACAGAACGTTGGGAGCCAGAGAGTCAGTTGAGAAGGGCTGAGCACCATCCTGGCTGCTCCTGGTGGGGTCTTGTATTGGATTTAACTGGATGACTTGTGACTTACTACTAATAAACATCTAAAGATCCCCTACACGTCTGGACTCAGTTACTACACATTACAACTTGCAAAACAGCAAGCAGACAAAGTATTTCTAATATTCAGTTTAACCAGGGTGAATAAAGCTAAGCCCGACCCAATCAGGATTTCAACAAGTGCTGACGATGTGTCAAGCAGCAGCCAAAAGAACTGGGAAACTGAGATCGATAGCTTAGAAGAAATTAACCAAAGTTAATCAAGGAAGAATGACTCTCCAACCATAGTAGGCTGAGGCTACTGGAAGAAAACTATTACACATACCTTGGAAGGTCCAGAGAATACAACAAGGAAAGAAGTAAGGACAACCGCCCCTGGGGAAGAAAGGACCAAAGAGACACTGATAACAGTAATAAACCAACAAGGACAGGTACAAGAAGAAAGAATGGTACAAATATCAAAAACAACATTCTCAGATACCATTCCCCACGGGGTAAATTTGAAGGCTAATGACCTACTAGAAAGAGTAGCTATAAAGAAACAAGTTTCAAGGGTGGCTAAAAAATATCCAAGGAGGTACGGCAGTAGAGACTGAGCCACACCGCCTAGAGCAAAATTAAACAAAAAAGCAGAAAGAAAACAAACAAGCAGATACACCCTCATCTTATATTTCATTACTAAATGCAAGAAAAGACAGTATGTCCCAACAGGGAAATCTCAGGTTGCACATTCAAAACCTTAGGGGCATATCATGAAGGCCCGGCGATAAATATCGCAAAGCGCGCTTAGCGCTTGCATATTTATCGCTGGCTAACTCTGGAATTTATCGTCCGGTTAGCGCGCTATCAACAACGCGCATCGCCGAGGCGATACAAATTCCAGAGTTAGCTGCCAAATGTTCGATTATCGCTGGAAATCCAGCGATAATCGCACAACGATTGGCAATACGTTGTTGATAGGGCAGGGCAGACTTAGCCATTATATCCACCTTCCATTGGATATAATGGCTAAGTCAGCCTGAAAGCAGGCGTAAGGAAAGTAGCGATAACCACGGTTAGCGCTACTTTTCTCATCGCTCTGTAGGTTAGCGTTCACATTGTTGATAGGCGAAATGTCGGTTAGCGACATTTCTCACGTTGTTTTGGGGAGGAACGCCCACTTTGCATCTCATTAGAGATGCAAAGCTGGGCGTTAAGGGAAGGGGCGCTACGGCAAGGATTCACGCGATAGCGTGACCTTGTTAATAGTGCGATAAAATTATCGCCGCTTTTGGCCCGAAAACGGACGCTAAAGCGGCGATAATTTTATCTCGGGGCCTTGATGATATGCCCCTTAATAAGTCAAGTATCGTAGAAGGCAAACCAGTAGATTCACCCTGGATAAAAACTCAAGAGACTGAGCCATGCTGTCCAGAGTGGAATGAAATAAGCAAGCAGAAAGAAAACCAACACGCAGATTCGCCTTCATTTCATATTTCGCCACTTAACACAAGAAAGGGCAGCAAGTCCCAACAAGGAAACCTCAGATTCCACATCCAGAACTACAACAACTCAAGTACTGTGGAATGCAAACAAGTAGATTCAAAAATAAAAAGTCGAGAGCAAGAATCTTTAATGCAGCAAATAATTTTAACACCAGAATATGAATCAAAGGGTCGGCACAATATTTTGAACAGGGGTAATACATTAAAATTGTTAGCAGAAATTCCAACCTTAAAGGGCCTGATTCACAGAACTAACTTACGTCAAAAACGTAAAGTTAGTACTTTTTGGTATTCACAGAATACACTTACTCATTTTGGTATTCACAGAATGAACTTACTCATTTCGGTATTCACAGAAGTTAGTAGCCCTAACTTTAGGACTCCTAAATGCCTTCTGTGAATACCGAAAGTTTTAAAGTTAGGATTTTTCTCAGTTTAGGAGTAGTAAAGTTAGGACTTTACTACACCAAAACTGAGAAAAATCCTAACTTTAAGACTTTCGGTATTCACAGAAGGCATTTAGGAGTCCTAAAGTTAGGACTACTAACTTCTGTGAATACCGAAATGAGTAAGTTCATTCTGTGAATACCAAAATGAGTAAGTGTATTCTGTGAATACCAAAAAGTACTAACTTTACGTTTTTGACGTAAGTTAGTTCTGTGAATCAGGCCCAAAGCATTTAAATATAACAAACCTTCTGGCCGTAGAATTCTTTTCAAGAGGGAAACAAAAAAGTAAAGAACAAACGCTCACCAAATGGCAGTCAGAAGTAGAAGTCCAGCTCATTATGAACTTCTCCCAACAATTTGAAGCATGGAGCATAAAACTGTCCAAACCAATCATTCCACGCTACCCTGGACCCCTTGTTGCAATTTCCTCCTACAAAGCAAAGCAAAACAAGAGTCAAGACCAGCCGCGGTCTGTGCAGGTAACATCGGTAGGGCAGTGGGGCCGGGTAAGGGGGGATTTTGAGGGACGATGCCGAGGGAAAATTAAATACATAATTAATTTTCCCTCTGCATCGTCCCTCGAAATCCCCCCTTACACGCCCCATCACTGTTACCTGCACGGAACGCAGCTGGTCAAGACAAACACAGGAGAATCCACAGGTGTATTCGGTGTTGCAGAATGCAAAAGGGAGGAGCCCGACTATCCCAGCAAAGAGAGACTCATACAAAGGCCATAAGGCTATTGCAAGACCAGACCAAAGTCAATGGAGTTGGCTCCCAGGCACCCTTAATGTTATTAATGGTGAATGACCCATGGGTAGACAAACATGTAAACCCAATTATGGAAATATCCACTTGCTCTCATGGAACATAGCCGGAACAAAAAAATGGCTAGAAGATGGCAGGCCTCCTCGAGGTTGGGAAACATGTGATTGCCCTTCAAGAGACATGGGCATTGGACGATATACTCCTTGCAGGTTTCACCCACTACACTATAACTGCAGAAAAAAGCAAAAAATACGGCTGGCCGAAAGGGGGCCTTGCAGTTTACGTGTCTACAGCACTAAACATCAAATCGAAACAGATAGCCTCTCCTGGAGCCAGTGTGCAATTAATTAAATTTACTCAATGGATTTCAGATAAATCGAGACCAGTGCTGTTGATTAACACATATGCTCACCCAAAGGCAAGGAAGAAAAAAGCTCATAACGCCCTATTAATTGCCACAATCTCGGGTATAAGATGCACTCATCCCTCTTGGGATATAGTGCTGACAGGAGACTTTAATCCTAATTTAATCTACTCCCCGAATGAAGAAGACGCGAAACTAGTTGCCGACAACATATTCTGGGGAATGTTCACCCTCAATATCAACCAAAGACAACCTGTCCTGACCATATAGGGCAACACCTGGTAAAGGCATTAGAGTATTTGGGAAGGAGAGTGATAAATGGCAGATCGACGGAAGATACCCCTTCTAAGTATACATATCATAGAGTGAAGGCGCGACCCAGACTTGATTATACGGTAATTTAACTACCATTGATGCCATTTCTCTCTCAGTTCTCTATTGAATACACCAACCGGAGTGACCATGCTTATCAACACATTTACTTCAACCTAAATTTACCTAACCATCAGGCTAATCCTGTAATGGAGGGAAACATCTATTCAATTGATCTAAAGCGCCTTAAATGGACAAACAAAACCTTACAGGATCTACAAAATACAATAAAAGATTGATGTCGGGGAAAAAAACAGGTATTAAGAAAAGAAAACTGTAAGGAATCAATGAGTGAAGTCCAAATCCTGGAACGTGAAGTAATGAAAGCTATCAGGAAATTTTTTTAAACGGAAACTGATCAAACAGCATGGGACTCCGCACGTCGTCTGAGGAAAGAATACAAAAAGAAGCTATAGGAAGACAAAAGAAATAGAAACTTGAGATTCTGGTCAAAACTACTGTTCAGCGCTAGGCAAACCAACTCCAGCACCTTTTGGGAAATAATAAACAACTTGAATAGGCCAGTGAATGCCTTAACCTCAAATGTACAAGAACACAATTCTAACAAGAGGATTTCTGGAGTGCACAGCTCCTGAACAACTGTCTCTTAAGTAGGGGTGTGGCTTAGCAAGATGGCGGAGTAGACGTGTTCCTTGAAGCTCCCGTTAACTCCAGTAATCTGGAATCATCCTGAGTGTAGAAGATGACCATAAAACTCACATGTAAAGCGGAGGGATTGTCTCACCCCCCTGGTGCCACCCGGAATCCCGGCATTGCTGAACTGAGACGATACCCGTGGGCTGAATCGGGCGGCGGCTGAAAAGAATGGCAGCCATCTTGCACCCGCTGCTGGTGGCCTGCATGGTGGAACTGCGGCAGCGTGATCCGGAGGGCAGCCACGGTGATGCACGGAGGCTGAGACACATAGAGGAGACCACCAGCTGACCACGGGAGGAAGGTGACCTTGGCTACCCGCGGAGCCGACGTCCTGGCTGAGGAGGCCCGGTCCTCTGGAGAGTAGGTGAGGAGACGCGGGTGCAATATCGCTGAGCTCTTCAGCTGGCAGCTGGCAGCATCCGGCCCATGGGCGGCGGCTCCACAGTACAGCGGAGCAGAGGAGACAGACGGAGGTGGACAGCGGGGGCCGGGTGAGGTTTCACATAGGCAGCACCTATTCATGGGACGGCTCCGCGGATACAGGTACTGGAACAGAGGGCCGTAGCCCCAGGGAGAGAAGCTCTTGACTGGGTGCAGAGGCGCCGGGAACCCGACTGTCGGGCTCCAAGGAACGCGCTGCTTGCGGCAACGCTTCTTCCCGCGTTCGAGACCGTTGCCGCGAGCCCCGCCCGCTGTTTTCTGTCAGCGGGTGAGGGCAGCGCCTTAGGCGTATTTAAGGGAGGATATGCGTTGGTAACGCGCTGTGCGTTCCAGCACGGATCCCGCCAGGCCTCCCACCGCTGCACTTACCTGAAATCCTTCGTCCGCTGTTTTCAGTTTGTCGTCGCTTCACTCCTGGCTTGCTGGGCTTCTCCAGTAGTCCTTCTCCTTCCTGGGTCCTCTGGTGCTCTTCCGGAGCACTTTGTTATGTAGCTTCTTGCCGGCCGGCAACATTGTTTCTTGGTAACCTCAGCCTCTGAACCCTTGGCTTCCTGGCAGCTTGCCTCTGAAAGGCAAGGAAAAGCAAGGGTTGTTGTAAAGAATCACAGTTTCTTTGTTTTCCGTGTTAATTATTGCTTATTTGAAATAGAAGGAAGGTCACACTTATCTGATGGCTATATGATTAGCAGTGTGATTCTAGTGGTCCTCGTTGTTTCTGTTAAATCTCTTCTGGTGGCTGAAGCCGGTTGGCCGGAAGCCAAACGAGGCGCTCTTTTCTACAAAGGCTTGAGAGAGGATTTGAAAGATATATGTTAGCACAGGTTGTAGACCCTCCAGAAACCTGTGATGCATTAATCGATTTAGTATTGAAAATGGATCTCCGTTTGCATGAGAGAAAAAGGGAGAAAAGCCATATTGAAACCAAGTACTCTACTGTTAGAGAAAGGAAACCAGAGGCAGACAAACCGATAGAGGAACCAGAACCGATGCAAATAGGCAGCATTAAAGCATTAAAGGGCCCCTGAGTCAGGAAGAAAGGCAGAGACGACGGGCTAATAATCTGTGTCTTTATTGTGGCAAATCAGGACACTTCAGGACACTTTCTGAAAGAATGCCAGGTCAAACCTAAACGACGTACGGAGTCAGGAAACTGACTCGCCTGAGCATGGTGGAGACAAATCGCTCAGGTGAAACAGGCTTAATGGTCTCCCACCTGGTAGGGTTGGATCCCACTTCCTATCCCCTACAACATTTTTTTATCTCAGCCCAGCTTAGTTGGGGTGATCAAAGTATAGAAGTACGAATCATTCTTGACTCAGGTGCCACAGGGAATTTTATTGATTCAGCCTGGGTTGAGAACATGAATATTCCTGCGGAACCAAAAAAGACTGTGGACATAGTTAAGACCATAGACGGAAGCCATATGAAGTCTGGGCCTGTCTCTCATACCACCTAACAGGCTTGCTCCTTCTAAACAAACAAAGCAAAACTATCCAATTCCATGTCATCTCCTCGCCACAGTTCCAGGCCATAATCGGTCTTCCTTGGTTGATGAAACACAACCCTGACATTAATTGGGAAAACCATACCCTCACTTTCACTTCTGAATACTGCAAGAATCACTGTCTAGATCCTCCCGCTACATTACAACACTTGGCTGGAATTACTGATTCTGGTTTACCTATATTACCTGATTGTTACGAGAATTTCAGAGAAGTGTTTGATAAAGAGAAAGTCTCGGCCTCAGCCTTTCCACCCCATCGGCACTATGACTGTCGTATCGACCTGGTGCCCGGGGCCAAAATCCTGTGTAGTCGCATATATGCATTGACGGAAAAAGAAAACACCTATTTGAGGGAATACCTAGACGATATGCTGCAAAAAGGATTAATCCGCCCGTCTAGATCTGTGGCGTCTTCCCCTCTTTTTTTTTATACCTAAACGGGAAGGGGGTCTTAGGTGCTGCATAGATTACAGAGCCCTCAATTGCGTGACGATTAAAAATCGATACCCGTTGCCTCTGATTCAATCCTTACTCGATCAAGTGAAACAGGCCACTATTTTTACTAAATTGGATTTAAGAGGTGCGTATCATTTGGTCCGTGTATGGGTCGGGGATGAATGGAAAACCACCTTCCGCACGAAGTTTGGGTTGTATGAGTACTTAGTGATGCCCTTTGGGCTGTGTAATGCCCCTGCGGCTTTCCAGTTTTTTATTGATGACGTTCTAAGAGAAACCCTGGATGTAAACACCATCGCTTATATAGATGACATTTTAATCTACTCTTCATCAGTCGGAGAACATATCAGACATGTATCGAGTGTTCTAACACGCCTCCGAGAGAACGACCTTTATGTGAAATTAGACAAATGCGAATTTCATGCTCCTGAAGTCTCATTCTTAGGTTTCGTATTGTCAGCAAAAGGAGTGACTATGGATCCTCAAAAGGTTGCTGCCATCACAAAGTGGCCCTCTCCCCATTCAGTGAAGGAAGTGCAGAGCTTTTTGGGTTTCGCTAATTTTTACAGGCGATTCATACAAGGGTTTGCATCTCTAACAACACCTATCACCAAACTCTTGAAAAAAGGAGTGTTGTTTAAATGGACACTGTGAGAAGTTGGCCTGGTATATGCTGTTCACTAATTAAAGTGGACACCTTGCACCAGTCCAATTCGACTCTTATGGTAGGTAGGTTTAAGACAACCTTTATAGAAAGCTATCCTAGTGGTAGCTGTGGAGAGCAGCCTTCAGGCTAAGTCTTGGAGGAATGTAAAGCAGCTTGTTTTACCACACAATCTCTTGAATCACCAAATGAAAAGACACCACACAGGTATATATATCAAATATATATGTATTTATTATTACACAACTCTCTACTAATCTCTTTATGAGATTAGAAGCCAGGAACATATGTACAAGTCAATGTTATCAAAAATAAGTTAGCACAATCCGATATCACAATCTTATCTTGGCTAGACCGGGGTCTAGAGCATTTAGAATCGAGGGACCCCAAAGAACCACCCCAGGTAGTTATAGGAGACCCACAGGGGACGGACGCGGTGTTCAGACACCGATGCGAGTCCTGTACGAGTCTATGCGAGAGAACGCGATTGAGTTTATCAATGTTACAGGTCCCTTTGCGTGTTCGAGGCGAACACACCGATCGGACTCCGTACGAGTCGAAGGATGTGGTTACTGATAGAGTTACAAGGGAGATGGACGCGATGTGTCTAACACAGACGCGAACCCTGTACGAGCCAGTGCGATAATCGCACGGGGAAAATAGGAGTTTTAGGGCACTTCTAGGGTAGCTACAAGCAAGTCACTTACAGGGTAAGTAGTTCTAGGGCCAACACCCACAGGAGCACCGTAGTGCTGAAGTTACCTCACCCAGGGGAGCCGGGTGCATAGGTGTCCTTTGGTGTCGGGTCGCGGCGTCGTTTTCAATGGGAGCCAGTGAAGACTTGCTGCTTGTGAAGCCAGAAGAAGTGTCCGGTGGAATCCAAGCCTGGATTCGGAAGAAGGAAGACCTGAAAGCAGAGGGGACAGTGTTCACAGTCACTTGGCAGTGACCCGGGGCAAGGAAGATGAATGCCCACCGTCGTCGACAGGATTCAGGTCATTTACAGGTATCTTGACTCTTCGACCACGAGGTCCAGGAGGTGTCGAGGACGGCCAGGAGCTGGATTCAGCGTGTCCCACAAAGTCGGCAGCTGACTGCGGTGTCGGCGACCCGATTGGAGCCAACAAGCCTTGGTAGCAGCAAGTCTCGTGGTGGAGAGAAAAAGCCAATGGTGCAGACCAGCAATGTCTGGGAAACTTACCCAGCAAGGGTGGGTCAGGGCAGGCCTGGAGAAACCAGGGGAGCCCTTTGTCTTTGTAGAAAAGTCTTCAGGGGACCCACAAGCCGGCTGGCAAGGGATCGCAAACACGCCTCAGGAGGATTCACTCAACAGGGGCCCACGGTCACTCGGAACGGGGTAGGCCTCTGATCTCGGGAGGAATCTCTGCTAGAGGCTGGGACCATACGTGGTCCAAAGCACAAGTTCGTAGAACGTCGTGAAGGGGTTGCACTCGACAATAGTGCACGGTACCCAGGGTCTGCGGTTCCTCGTCGCTCGTGGGGTCCACTTGCCTCAGCTTTGCTGGAGACTCACGATGCCCTTGGAGAAGTCAGGAAATCCTCTTCCTGGGCTGCAGGGACTTCGGGCTCTGGCGGGAGAAGCATAGTTTGCGACCGTCGTTGTAGTTTTTGGTGCCTGCCAAGCAGGGGAGTCACTCCTTGATTCCAAGGGAGATTCTTCAGTCTTCCAGAGGTAGTGGAACGTCGAAGGACCAGGATTCGTCTTTAGAGCGTCGTCCAGGGGTATCTAGTGTGCCATGCACAGGTTCCCCATCTTATACTAAAAAGAAGGGAGGGACTAGCTCTATGACCCCACCTATGGGAGGGTCAGGGGAAAGGGTGGCTACACCCACTTCGATTTGTCCAGTTTCGCGCCAGAGCAGGGGCAGGTAGCCCCTGAGCTGGTTTGAACTGGCATATGCACAGAGGAGCCTTCTGCTCCCCCAGTGCAGGACTTCAAAGCACTCTAGGAGTGCACCCACCCAGCCCCAATACACTAAACCCTGTCTGGGAGGTGGTCACACCCCCCTGCGACAGGATACCTATTGTTGGGCCTCCTCCACTGTGAGTTTCGGTCATCAGCAGGAGGGCAGCCCAGTGTCTGTGACTGGTGGCATCCATCTTGTGATGCCAGGGCTCAGGAAAGAAGTTACCGGGTAGGCCGGTGTGTACATGTCTCTCCCTCTAGAAGGGTGGAATGCTACCCCCGCCGCCAGAACTGGCGGGGGGGTAGTATTCCAAGATGTTTGACACCAAACACGACATGTTTCCGTGCAGCCATCCCAAAGTTAGCATTTAACGCGCGGTTATAATGCGCTTAAGAGTATATGGTCAGGCTGCACTACAAACAGCATCAGAGAAGGGTCTCTGAACGCTGCAGAGGGGCTCTGCTCATGCAGGGGCACCCTCTCACATAAGAACCAAGCACTCTGCCTTCAGGATTGATAAGGCCTGCCATAGGAGTGACTTATAGGTTTATATGTGTGTATATATGTAGTGATATAGGTAACCTATATCACAGTAAGGGGTGCATGCACCACCTTACCCAGGCTGCAGTAGCAGACCTGTGATGTCATTTTGGATGGCCTTCCAGGGGTGGCACAATACATGCTGCAGCCCCTGGTAGGTCTCTGAGGTACCTATGCCCTGGGTACATACTATACCATATACTAGGGACTTATAAGGGCACTCCAGATTCCAATCAGAGATGTACCTAAGGTACATGGAAACCATTTTATAGAGGAAGCAAATTAGAGTGGGGCCCTGAATAGCAGGATCCCAGTCCAACTAAGTCATAAACCAGCAAAACACCAGGAAAAAAAGTGGGGGCAACCATATAGTCAGATTCCACCTTCCTACAGACACCAGAAGCCGAAAGAGCTTTTTCCTGTTTGAAAGAGTCATTTGTCACAGCTCCTGTTTTGAAACACCCTGACACTTCCCAACCTTTTCTATTGGAAACGGATGCATCCCAAGTTGCTATAGGAGGAGTGTTGTCTCAAAGAGATAGACAGACAGGTCATCTACATCCTGTAGCTTTCTATTCTCACAAACTAACTCCTGCTGAAATGAATTACTCTGTAGGAGATAGGGAGTTATTGGCAATAAAAAGGGCCTTTGAAGAATGGCGTCAGTACCTACTTGGAGCTTTACACACTGTCACTGTTATCACTGATCACAGAAACCTGCAGTTCTTAAAGGCAGCTAGAGCCTTATCCATGCCGAAATTGAGATGGACTCATTTTTTAGTGATTTTGACTATGTCATACAATTTCAGTCGGGCACTAAACATAGCAAAGCTGATGCCCTATCCTGCTTTGGATATGAGTTGTCTGATGAACAGGGCACACAAGACCCGCCTCTCATTTTAAGTCCTGATCGTGTTTTAGGAGGTACCTTTTCAGAGGAGTCCTTTTTGAAAGAAGTGGCCCAAACACATTAAACCGAAGAACTCAAAGACTTCGAAACCAAACACAACGGGGTCAGGATTAACAACTTAGTCTAAATTCAAGGAGGTTTAGTTCTCCCTACAAAAACCCTTCAGTTACAAGCACTTCCTTCGAGACCGCGACCTTCCCAGAGAGCTGGAAACACGCAGAGATCAACGCCCTACTCAAAAAACCCAAGGCGGACCCGAGTGACCTCAAGAACTTCCGGCCCATCTCTCTGCTTCCGTTCCCAGCCAAGGTCATCGAGAAGATCGTCAACAAACAGCTAACCCGATACCTCGAAGAAAACAGCATCCTGGACCCATCCCAATCAGGGTTCCGCAGCAACCACAGCACTGAGACTGCCCTCATCGCCGCCACCGACGACATCAGGATCCTGCTGGACAATGGTGAGACCGCAGCCCTCATCCTGCTGGACCTCTCCGCCGCCTTCGACACTGTCTGCCACCGCACTCTACGCGCACGCCTCCACGACGCAGGGATCCGAGACAAGGCCCTGGAATGGACCACCTCCTTCCTCGACGGCAGAACCCAGAGAGTCCGCCTCCCACCTTTCCGATCCGAAGCCTCCGAGATCATCTGCGGCGTACCCCAGGGATCGTCCCTCAGCCCAACACTGTTCAACATCTACGTGGCCCCGCTCGCACGCATCGCCAGACAACACGACCTCAACATTATCTCCTACGCCGACGACACTCAACTGATCCTCTCCCTCACCAAGGACCCCCTCGCCGCCAAAGCCAATCTCCATGAAGGAATGAAGGCCGTCGCCGATTGGATGAAGATCAGCCGACTAAAGCTGAACACGGACGAAACGGAGGTCCTCATCCTCGGCTCCAACCCCTCAGCCTGGGACGACTCCTGGTGGCCAACGACGCTGGGAGCAGCCCCGACACCCACCGACCACGCACGCAACCTGGGAGTCATCCTCGACTCAACGCTCTCCATGGCCAAGCAAGTCAACGCAGTCTCCTCCTCCTGCTTCAACACCCTCCGCATGCTTCGCAAGATCTACAGGTGGATCCCGACAGACACAAGAAGAACAGTCACCCAGGCCCTCGTCAGTAGCAGACTGGACTATGGGAACGCCCTCTACTCGGGAGCCCCGGCCAAGCTCATCAAGCGACTGCAACGCATACAAAACGCCTCCGCACGACTGATCCTCGACGTACCACGCCACAGCCACATCACCCCCACTTGAGGAACCTGCACTGGCTCCCCGTCGACAGGAGGATCACCTTCAAACTCCTCATCCACGCACACAAGGCACTCCACAAAACTGGCCCAGCCTACCTCAACAGACGACTCTTCTTCTACGTCCCCAACCGCCAGCTCCGCTCCGCCGACCTCTCCTCGCCACCGTCCCTCGCATTCGAAGAACAACCACTGGCGGCAGATCCTTCTCACACCTCGCCGCCAAGACCTGGAACACCCTTCCACTAAGCCTACGACAGACCCAAGACCTGCTGACCTTCAGGAGGCTACTCAAGACCTGGCTGTTCGACCAGTAGCAGCCCCCCCCCCTTCCCTCTCCCCAGCGCCTTGAGACCCTCGTGGGTAAGTAGTGCGCTCTACAAATTCTGTGATTGATTGATTGATTGAAGCACTGGGCTGGTGCCATACACACGCGTTGGCAGGTCACCCCGGACACAAGAAAACTCTTGCCCTGCTTAAAAGGTATTTTTGGTGGCCATCCATGAATCAAGTTACCCAGTTTTATGTACAAAACTGTTACCTCTTACAGGGAGACAGGGATTGGAACACAGTTCTATTGACTGCAGAGTTTGCGTATAACAACAGTAAACATGTATCTATTGGGGTATCGCCTTTTTTTTGTAACTATGGGTTTCACCCTCGCTGTGGTTTTGTATTTCTTTTAGTTCCTACTGACTCTCCTGCCGCTCTAGATTTGGTGTCTCGTCTCCAAGACTTTCATGTTTCCGCCAAAAAATCCTTGGAAGAAGCCAAAAGCAGGTATAACGAAGGTGCTGATCGTCATCGTCGACCACCACCGGATTATGCTGTGGGAGACAGGGTATGGTTGTCCACTCGGAACATCAAGATTAAAGGAACAAACAAATTAAAGCCTCGCTTTATTGATCCTTATATTGTTTTTCGAAAGTGTTGAATCCTGTCTCTCTGAAGCTCGACTTGCCTGACTCATTGCATATCCATCCTGTCTTTCATGTGTCTTTGTTGAAACCTGTCGCCCGTGGTACTGTTGTTCCTGCTCAACCCCCCCTGTTTTGGTGGATGATAGTCCAGAGTATGAGGTGGCGTATATTGTGGACTCTCGCAGAGTGCAACGTCGGTTGCAGTACCTGATCCACTGGAAGGGTTATGGGCGATCCACTGGAAGGGTTATGGGCCTGATGAGAGGACGTGGGAACCGGCCTCTAATGTAAATGCTCCCCGTTTGGTTCGCTTGTTTCATCGGCGCTATCCAAACAAACCCAAACCTGTTGGGGGAGGGGTCTGGGGGGGGTGCTGTCAGGCTCCACGGGACGCGCTGCTTGCGGCAACGCTTCTTCCCGCGCTCGAGACCGTAGGCCCGAGCCCCGCCAGCTGTTTTCTGTCAGTGGGTGAGGGCGGTGCCTGAGGCGTATTTAAGGGAGGGATCAACGTTGGTAACGCGCTTCGCGTTCCAGCACGGATCCCGCCAGGCCTCCCACCACTGCCCTCCGCTGCACTTACCTGAAATCCTTCGTCCGCTGTTTTCTGTTTGTCGTCGTTTCACTCCTGGCTTGCTGGGCTTCTCCAGTAGTCCTTCTCCTTCCTGGGTCCTCTGGTGCTCTTCCGGAGCACTTTGTTATGTAGCTTCTTGCCGGCCGGCAACATTGTTTCTTGGTAACCTCAGCCTCTTAACCCTTGGCTTCCTGGCAGCTTGCCTCTGAAAGGCAAGGAAAAGCAAGGGTTGTAAAGAATCACAGTTTCTTCGTTTTCTGTGTTAATTATTGCTTATTTGAAATAGAAGGAAGGTCACACATATCTGATGGCTATATGATTAGCAGTGTGATTCTAGTGGTCCTTGTTGTTTCTGTTAAATCTCTTCTTGCTGCAAAGGGAAAAGAGAAACTATATTGATGGTATCAGATAACCCACTTGTTTTTACAAGGGTCCCTGCGCTTTTTGCCCTATTTTTTCCGTTCTCTCTCCTATCCTGGGAAATTAGTTTTTTGGTTTTTCCCTAATTCAGGAGTAACGGATGATTATTTTTTAAAGGGTCTTATACACTCCTATGGTGCTTTCAACATAGGTTTGTATGTTACTGTTCATCTCTTGTTTGTTGTCAAACTTTCGCAGTCCTTCTACATACTGAACATTGTACTTCCTATTTTAGATACTGGGAGCGTTCTACAGTCCATGGGAGTTGTTCCCCCACACATACTTGGCATATTCATTTACAGGTATCTCATTAGAAGTAGGGGGTTAATGTACAGCCAGTTACTTGTACACTAGATTCGTACTTACCTTGTGTTTTCTCCTTTAGGATTCTTGGAGACCACCCCCACAGAAGAACCAGTGGACGTCTACCCCTTCTTCCTTCCCTTGTTTTGTTTCCCTCCTTCCCCACCTTCCCTCTTTTGCTTTGACCTAGTTGGGCGAAGGAGGTAGGTGAGGGACGTTGGGACCCAGCATGACTTCCATCCATTTCGTCCCTGCAGTAAATCCAGGTGCGCCTCACACCGACACCTATGCAGAAGAGGACCGGTGACTTGAGGTGAGATCCTCACAAGTGGCCCAATTGTTCAGACCCTCTAACCATGACGCCATGCCACTGAGATGCTTAAAACTCCCTTAAGAACTGAGGCCTGGATTAGAAGCGGCCCGAGTGCTGTATCGGAGGAGGGGGCTAGCGAAGAGGGTGTGAGATACTGTTTTGAATTGGATGTGGGCACTGGCCACGCACATACGGGCAGGAGGCCAGCGCGGGCAGTGATTAACTGGTGGCCATGACCCATATGTACGAACACTTGCTGTGCTGAGGGGAACAATACAGGCAGTGGTGGGAGCTCCTGAACCGGGCTCACGAAGCAGCATAAATACCGACAGGTGTAATGCGGCACGGGACTTCCGCGCAAAGCAGTGGGGGCAAAATCTGATGTCTCCCCATATTTCAACCTGTCTAACTCAAGGAGAACACTTGCATGCCAAGGAAGCACGTGGGTCTGAGGAGAGTCTGGGCGGCCTGGAGCCTGAGGTGGCAGTCCAGTCCAGGTCCACGGAGTGAAGACGGGTGGCCCTGCTACCTGGGAGCTGGGTCAAGAACCCCGGCCTGGCGATACGAACGGGGCTTCCTGGAGAGTGTAGAAGGGCCACGGAGTAAGAATGGTGAAGGAGAAGGGAGGAAAGGAGACTCGAGCCAATAAAATCTCAAACTATGAGCACCCTCTCCCCCTGGACCAAGGGGCACAGACGGAGGCCTTAGCTTCAATCGAGGATGAGATGCCACAACACGAAGAGCGAGCCCCCTCTATTGCTGATGTGCCGATGGCTATCCACACCAAAGAGGGATGAGATGATCCACAAAATAGACTTCGTCACCATCGATGTTAATTTGCTCCGGTGCGATCTGAGGAAGGTCTTGGATAGGGTGACCACCACTGAACAAATGGTAGACACTGTGCATGGAGCTCCATGCCTTAAGGGAGACGGTCACTGACCTTCAGAAGCGAGTGGTGCACCTCGATGATCGAGCTGAGGATGCGGAGGGTAGGTCACGCAGGAATAACCTCCGTTTTGTGGGTTTCCCCGAAAAAGCAGAGAGACCGTCTGCTAAATTGTTCCTGGAGGACTGGCTTGTTGCCGCACTGGCCCCCAAAAAGCTCTCAAAGTTTTTTACCGTGGAGCGGGCACACAGAGCACTTGTCCCCCCACCGAGACCAGGGGCACCGCCCAGGGCTCTTCTTGCCTGAATTCTCAATTTCCGTGACCGGGATGCCATCCTGCAATTTATCCGAAGCCGGGGCCCGCTGGTATATGTGGGCCAACAGATTTCCATTTACCCGGATTACACGCAGCAAGTGCAGGATCATCAATGAATTTTCCTGGCAGTGAAAAGGTGCCTGCGAGATTTAAACATCAAATACAGTCGAGAGCAAAGGGAAAGCACTGTTCTTCTCTGCGGAGGAAGCGAGCGACTGGCTGGACGCTCAAGGCTCACCGGGAGCTTGTTTGGTGCCTTCAAAGGAGACGCCCCAGGCAACGGGGTCGGGCAGGCCACCCCGGGCCCGGCGAAAGCAAACTCTTTCACAGGTCAGCGACAGGACTCGGAGCCCTAGTCGAATCAGGGTCTGTCCGGATGGTACATTACAGGCTACTATCGGATGTTGTGCCGAACTCAAGTGCTTCGTCACCTAAGCGACTGACGAACAGTATCCCTAGCGAAGACACAGACAACTAACAGAGACATGCGGCTGAGGAACGAGAGACAGATAGGCGGAAGTAACAGTAACATCGTTCTAAGACACTTGGTAAGAATAAGCCATTGGATGGTTGCCAGGGAGAACCAGAGAACATATATATAGATGGAGGCTTCTACACACAAACTGAAGAGGGTTGACGGGGGCCTGCCCCCAGAGGCGGGTACCTGGTTGGGGAGCTGGAGGCTAGCCCTCGCACCTCACCTGCTGGCCAGCCACTACTGTCGGGAGGAGTGGGAGGGGGGTTTCTACCCACAGTGTCACATGGCCGATAGGGACATTTTCGACATCGCAAAGTTAGCATGAGCCCAGCAACCATGCTGCTGCTTTTGAGCACGTTACTACATGGCTTTATTTTTGCAAGACTCTGTTTATGCCTTTCACATGAGAACCGTCTGCTTTGCTCGTTCTCTGTCTGTTCCTGGAGTTTAGTCTGAACACTGTGAGCAAGGTCGATAAACAATGCCCCTTGTTATTCTGTTCTGGTCAGTTCCTAGCACCTAGACAAAACATGCTAACACAGGTGCTACTGGAAACTCGTGCTTTAATATTATGGGGATGCATGTTTAGATAACACACACTTGGAGAGGGAGCTTTCCAGGGAGAAGAGCCATGCGGTTAATATGATGTAGATATACCATCTAGGCACTAAGGTATGGGGTCTCCTGACAAAGCCCAGAGATCTTCTATTATATAATAATACTTCTACTTACCAAGGAGAGGGTCGTTAGGCATTATAGTCCTTTATCCACAGTCTTTATATGATGACCTCTCCCTTTATGATATATGGCCTTGCTGCAATGCTAACTGTATTGATTTTATGCATTCTGCTGGCGGTCGTGGCTCGTATACTGCGCTTTAGAGCACGATAGTTGAAATAAACATTTTAAACTATCCTTGTGTTTTGGTCAGTTCTTATTGTGGACAGGTACGAAAGTGTGAGCGAAAAGATGTGTCTTGTTATCGCGATTCCTGAGAGATCCGGGAGTGTTCTGTGGTGTCTAATCATTTGCATCTTCATGAGTGTGTAGGAGATCGAGTCGGTCCTGGGTTCGTGGGCACTAAGGTGGTGGGAAGGCTTAGCCCCTATACACTGAGGTCCCATTTTCCTGCACATAGTTCTGTTTATGTACAGAATCCCTGCAACATGGCGCCACCAACGTTTGGTCTGGTACTTATTCGCGAGACCCCTGAGTAGTGCTTGTGCTTGTCCACGATACCCTCTCACCAGTTCCGGAGACGTCTGTGGTGTGAGAGCTTAACCACCTATATTTGATGTTTATAGGTTTTTCAAGCTTGGATTTTAAAAGGTTCTTCTTTCTGTATTGACCCGCTTGTGCACTACCGTTCTTTCCATACTTTTCCCTTATGGCAGTCGCTATTGCGGCGCCGAAACGCGCTGCGGTCACAGCTTATTTGTTGCAAAATGGTGTCCCAAATGGAGAGGCAGATTTCATTTTTGTTGTGGAAGCGGATGCAGCATATCGCTTCGAGGTTTTCTATTCTTGGGTGACTTTTCCAGCAGTGGATGGGAATGATAATTTCACAAATATACTGCCTCCGCGGTTCCGCTGGATTATCGCCCTTATGGTTCACTTGAAGTTCAGTTAACAGCTTGGCAACACAACATATGTTTAAGGTTTAATGGCGTCTTTCCTCACCCTGTTTCTGTGGTCCGTTTAGGCCCCTTGTTAGTCGATGGGGCCACGTGGCCGAGTTTGCCTGGGTTTACACCACATCCAAATTACCTACATGTTCCTATCGTAGAGCTGAGACAATTGCATACATCATTGATACATATACATAGAGCCGTAATACAGTTCATGTCACGTAATATTCAGGTGGCTCCGCCTGGAGCTGCTGTTCAACCTCCTGGCCATGGTGGTGGTCTTGTTATTAGTCTCATCATGATTAATTCAGTGATGGGTAAACAACCCCTGAATAGGGATGATTTCCCTTACTGGCTAGCAGAGAAATTTAAGCAACTCGAAGCTGTCTTTCCACATACTTCGCCTGTGGATAAACACAAGATCCTTACCATGAGTTTGCCTAAAGGACTTATTCCCAATTTGGCTGATTGTACCACCTGGGGAAAAGTGCTTGCGGCTGTATATTCGCTGTGCTTTGGCACCCCCTCCATGACCGTTCTTCCGTCCGTGATTAAAAAGGTTCTGGGTTCGTGGGCACTAAGGTGGTGGGAAGACTTATCCCCTATACACCGAGGTCCTATTTTCCTGTGCATAGTTCTGTGTATGTGAAGAATCCTTGTAACAGTAGTGGTGGGTTTTCTTTCCTAATAGTGTTCTAAGTTCTGGGGTTTCTCTTGTGTGCTGTAGGGCGACATCTACATACCTTTACCTTGTTATGTTCAGATGGGAAGGGAAATGTGATATTGCCCGAGGGTAGGGGGAGTTGGTAATGTTTGGGATTGGTTCAAAGGGTCCTTCCTTCTTGAGTGTCAGACGACAGAACTTGCAGTGATGGTTGCAGGGTTAAGGTTCCATGAATGGTCTATGGCAGAATGGCTGCATTGTAGCAAAATGGCAGATGAGTGCACTCTATGGCGGCCACCATGACGAAGTTGATCACATGGAATGTTCGAGGCATAGCTGCCTTTGAAAAACGTAGACGTGTATTTGCATACCTGAAGAGATACAAGGTCGCTGTGGCCTGCTTACAGGAAACGCATATCTGGGGGGAACACTTTACCATGCCTGCGGAAGCGCTGGAGAGGACAATTCTTAGCCACTTCATATTCTGGGTTTACCAGTGGGGCTCTCTTTTGGGTGGCACCGGGGGTTCCCTTTCAACACCTACATTACGTGATCGACACAGAGGGGAGATATGTCATTCTGCATGGGAGATTAGATGGTACGGAAGTGTGTATTATCAACGTAAATGCCCCCAACGATGATAGTGCTTCCTTTTTTCCTGCTCTCATGGAGGCAGCTTCACCATATTGGGGGGAACCAATGATGCTGGCTGGGGATGTTAATTGTGTCCTTGACGGCTCCCTCGACCGTGAACCTCTGCGACCCCACACTAAACCCCACATGACTAGCGCACTACAGGATATACTAGAGGACATGCACCTAAGGGATGTATGGCGCAAGCGCCATCTAAACAATAGGCAGTTCTCCTGTCACACCCCCGCCACGGGGACCTCTAGTAGACTTGATTATTGGTTTCTCCCTATAGACCTCGGTTAGAGTGTGGGCTGGATAACTTATCTATCTAGATACCTATTGGATCACTCCCCTATCCTGTTGGAGCTCGGGGGACGAGGCGTTAGGTCTGGGATTCACCTGTGGCGGCTCACTACTGAAGCCCTGACAGACCCTCCATTTTTGGCCACGCTTTCATGAGAACTAAGCCGTTACTTTGAGGAGAACTGGGAGTCGAGCTCCTGTCGCGTGACAGAATGGGAAGCCATGAAGGTGGTCATAAGGGGAATCTGTATCAAAACATCCTATGGGGTCCGGCGGCAACTGGAGCGGGATGTAGCTACACATGAGGCAAACCTGGGTAGACTGGAGGCTGAGATCCCCACGGCCCCCCAGGAACTGACGGAGGGGTGTGCAGCCAAGGAGGCCCTACTGACGGACCTCCAGAGACTAGAAAAACATGTTCATATGGCCTATCGCCAAAGACTGTACAGAGAGGGGGTCAGAACAGGAGCTTTAATGGCGAGACTGGTGAGGCAGGAAACCCCTGTGGCCCCAATAATGCAGATCCGCACTGACAAAGGGACATTGGGGTACACACAACGAGCAATAGCGGAGGCGTTGGCGAGTCATTTACAAGCAGTATATAAAGGGCGGCCTTCCTCAAATCAGGAGGCAATTATCACCTATTTGAATACTGTCGAGATTCCCCAGCTGGAGCCTGAAGAGACTGAGGCGCTGAGTGCCCCGATTACCAAAGAGGAATTAAGCTTGGCCATACTCCGACTTGAACCGGCTAAGAGTCCTGGCTCCGATGTGCTCCCGGCGGAGTTTTATTGGCAATTTGCCCCACTACTGGCAGATAGACTCTTGAAAGTCCATAATGAGGCGTTGGGAAAGGGATCTCTACCTCCCTCTATGCAGGAAGCACTGGTGGCCATGATAATGAAAAATGATAAGGACCCCAACCTACCCAGTTCTTATAGGCCTATCTCGCTACTGAATATTGATATAAAAATACTCAGAGGGATCATGCTGGAACGTCTCCTCTCAAGGATGCCCCAGCTTATCCACTCAGATCAAGCGGGATTTATACCGCGAAGAAGTACGGATCATAATTTGCGGCGGTTGGCACATGTATGGCACGCCCCAAGTTTATTGGAGACTGACTGTGCCATAGCACTGTTGGATATCGGATAAGCTTTCGACTCAGTTGATTGGCCCTATATGTGGCAGGTCCTTAGATGAATTTGGGTGGGTGAACGGTTTCTAAAGTGGGTGCAGTTGCTTTATACAGCCCTTATCGCCAGAGTCAGAGTTGGGAGAACGGTGTCTGGACAGCTCACCCTTTGTCGAGGCACCCGTCAGGGATGCCCACTCTCCCCCCTACTATTTGCGATGGTAATGGAGCCTCTGGCCGTGCGCCTGTGGGCCGTGCTGGATCCCTGGGGTATTAAACTAGGGGAGACCAATCATATAGTTTCCCCATACGCAGATTACACACTGGTCTATTTAACACACCCGGAGAGCTCTATACCTTTGCTCCTAACAGAGCTGCGGACCTTCGGTGGCATCTTGGGACTTCACATCAACCCTGGGAAGTCAAGAGTGATCCCCATGGGTAGACTGGCCATGGTCCTAGTATCGGAGCTGCCGCGCACCAAGTTACCGTGGGTAGGAGAGGGGACGCAATATCTGGGGATTCGCTTGGCGAATACAGCCGCTACCTATCTCGAGCTTAATATTGGTCGGGTCATTGAAGGACTGTTGGGGTCGGTTAGTTTCTGGAAGGATTGCTGATGTCGCTCATGGGGCGCATTGCAATCATTAAAATGATTGTTCTACCTCGCTGTCTATTTGCAATGCAACACTCACTCTATATAATTCCGCGACACTACTTCCCCACACTAGAGAGCCTTATGGTATTCCTCTTATGGGGATGAAATGTAGAAGGGTGCGGCTAACAACGCGACAGAGGACGTGGGCTAAGGGAGGACTGGAGGTGCCTTGCTTGGAAATTTGTTATATGGCCTCTCAGTTGCAGCATGCGGTCCACTGGATAGACAGCGAGGATAATTGGGAGAAATGTCTACTGGCAGCGACGTGTGGAAACCGTTCGCTGATAGAGCTACTGATGCTGGGCAGCGGAGCCCCCATGGAATGCCCGTATATTGTGAGACATGTAGCCGTAGTGTTGGAGAACACAGTGCGGCAGGTGGTGCAGCACGCCCCGTTTGCTCCTGATATGCCCAAGTGGGCACTGCGCCCTTTTGCCAGTATCGCAGACTCCATGTCAGTATACTGTTGGAGGGATGGCGGCTGCCAGACACTGGGTGACCTTTATGTGGATGGGAAATTTGCGACTCAGGAGGAAGCACTGGCCACCTTTAGTTTGGGACCGGGCCAATTCCTGCAGTATGGGAAAATCTCTAGTGTCGCCCGTGAACTTTGGCCGGGGTTTCCGGAGGAACCTCCTACCTCTAACATATTGAAAGTCATGCTGTACATGGCTCAGGGTAGGCGACTGATTTCTCATATTTATAGAGTACTGAGAGATGACTTGCAGGGAGATGCCCTCAGAATTCAGCAAAAATGGGATATGGTGGTTGATGAACCCCTGACAGAGAGCGAATGGAGGATGGTTCATGAGGGGGTACGGAGAGTTAGCGCCAACACACGGTTTAAGCTCCTTCAATACAATCTAGTACATCAAGTATACCTCACCCCATGCACGCTACACATAATTTACCCGTCCTGTAGTGGTGAATGCCCCAGATGTAACCGGTAGGGGGCAGACTTCCTCCATATGGTTTGGTCCCGCCCGCTACTGCTCTCTAACTGGGAGGAAGTACTCACACGTCTACAGGGGGCCACGTGCTTGAGCATTTCTAGAGATATCAGGCAAGCACTACTAGGATTAGTACCCATGCCAAAGCACAAAAAACTAAGTAGGTGATTTGTTCTCCTGGGGCTTGTCTTGGCTAGGGGGCGTGTCGTTATAACATGGATGCGACACCCCGGCCTTCGCAGCCCGAGGAATGGATTAGAGATGTGTGCGAATGGGCGACAGGGGAATCGGTATGAATGAAATTTGTGCAGAAGGATGATAAAGTTGGGGAGGATCTCATGGCATGGGCCGCTATGCTGGCAGACTTAAAAGAAGAACAAACCCCCAGAAGCCAGGGGACCTCGGTGGGAGAGGCCTCCCAAAGAGGGGAACAAGAGGGGAATATTGACTAGACCATGTTCGTTGCTCCAGTAAATAGATATAGTATTGCATTTTCCATGTAACCATGCAACCTGACACGGATTGCAGGGGGAAGGGGGGGCAGGGTGGGAGGCGGGGGAGTTAGTTCAATGAGATGCTCTATGTGCATTATATTAGAAAGGATTGTATGGGTCAGTACATTGTCAGCATGTGGATACCAAATGTAAACGAGGCCGATACATACAGATGTAATGCTTCTATTTACAAATGCAAATAAAACTTTATGAAGAAAAAAAAAATCACGATGAAGTACCTGGATGGGTTTTATCAACAAGACTCAGCGACGGCAACTGGAAAAGCAGAAAATCCCGGCTGCAGAAAAGATGGTAATTGCAGTCTGAAGGAAAAAACAGATTTATCATCTTATTCAGTAGATGAAATATCCAACATAATACAGAAAGGCAGAGGAGATGGAGCACCAGGGCTTAATGGCATCCCTCAAGCAATTTTTAAATACGATCCAGCTTTCTGGAGCAAACATCTAGCCACACTTTTTAAAGAAGTCGAACTACTAAATCAGATTCCATCCAGTTGGCAAGGCTCAATTATTACACAGATCTACAGAGGCGGAGATAGAACAAGCCCGTCAAATCGTAGGCTTATTGCCTTATTAGATGTAGAAGCAAAGTACTACGCCTCTTTGATCTTGGCAGACCTGATTGATTGGTCGGACAAGTTTAACTTGATTCCTATTAACCAGACAGGTTTAAGAAAAGGGATCGGAACGATCACAAACATTCTAACTGTCTCTCTAATAGCAGAAAAGTGCAAGTGGGAGAAATAACTGCACCTTTGCTTCATAGATCTAAAGGCGGCCTTTGACAGCGTGAATCGTCACCACCTATGGAAAAAACTGAGAGCTTGGAACATCCCTGATAGAATACTAAGAGGCATATTGTTATTCTACTCCCAAACATAGATAAGAATAAAGTTGGGCGATGGCTCCAGATTATCAAGAAAACTGAACACAAATGAAGGCCTAAAACAAGGATGTGTGTTGGCGCCGCACCTCTTTAATCTGTTTATGTCTGACCTGACGCAACGGTTTGACAAGATCCATTCACACCCTTTGCAATTGGGAATGCTATCATTATCGCATCTTTCATATGCAGATGATGTGGTGTTAATGAGCCTAACTAAGGTTGGTCTCCGAAGGTTACTTAATGAAATGATGGAATATATAACAGCTAACAAACTAGAAATCAATACATCAAAAAGTAAAACAATGCTCATCAGCAATCGTCCTAACACCAAGCAGAACATCTGGATTGACGGTAAACAGATAGAAGAAGTAACTAGCTACAAATACTTTGGGTTTTACATGGATAGTAGATTAAATCATCAAGAGCAGAAAAAGTATATGTCACAGAGAACCAGCGCACTAGCTTTTGCTTTTAGGACCTTGGCAAAAAAACTGAAGGGCCAGTCGATAAACCTCTGCTTACCGTGATAGCGGCAAAAATGCTGCCAACAATATCTTATGCCAGCATTGCTTTACACGATAAAGACTCTGCACTTTTGAACAAAGTGTTAGTTACAGCCTATGAAAAGGTCTTTCAGATTTACCAGTCAGCATCACCAGCACAGATGCGACTTGAATTTGGGCTTACAAATGAAACAACAGAGAGAATGTATACCACAATAAAGCTCTGGTATCGACTAAAACAGAATACAGCATGCTCCCTACTCAATTAAGCCCTATGGACAGAACTTGAAAATGACAAAAAATCTGTACACAATCGATATCTCCAAAAATCGTTAACAACTACCTGCACTGCTGAGTTATGGAACAACAATCACTCTTTTTCAACTTTTAGACAAGTCATAAACAAAGCAGCAAAATTCCATTCCTTGCTACTTGACAAAAACACCTTTAACCATAGATCGCACGCTTGGATCGTGATTAAAAATTATAAGACCCTTGCACCAGCACCTTATTTGAGCATCACATTTTCGTACATCTAAAAAGACAGCTGATGGCCCTACGCTTTGGAAAACTACCGTCACTTGTGGACCAGCCAAGCTGGGCATATAAAGGGCATATAGAATGCCGACTTTGTGGCAGTAAAAAAGAGGACCTCATCCATTTAATCTGCATATGCCCCAAACTTTAGACAGCACGAGTCACTTCATTAAAGAAAGCCCTAATTATTAGAGGAATAAGGACATGCAGAGCTGCCATAATGCAAGGACTAGATTCGTCAGATCCCCAAATGAACTGCAAGCTGATAAAATGTCTTACCTTACATGACCAGGCCTGAAAACCGAAACTCAATAGGAGCATTGGCAACATCCTTTTTTACACTGAAATGGAGGCATATTATGGCTTTAATTCATCCAATCGTTACAATACCTTATTTTACTGTGAACTTTTTTAATATAAAGCAAAGAAAAAAAGGAATTCTTAGATTATTATGTATCACGATTGAAGTTTTGTTTGACCTCTGCTTATGACGATATTGGATTTTATTACCCTTGATCGGGAACATTATTGGATGCACATGAAGACTAATGATCATGAGGATCAAGGGTGTATACCCTAAAATGTGATTATTTTTTTTTACTATTGAGATATTTTATTGTACTGGTTAAGAACATTATTGAATGTACGCAAATACTATCGATCGTAAGGATCAAGGGTGTTTTGCCTAAAATGTGAAATCTTGTTTTAAAAATATGAAGATATTTTATTGTATTTTTTTCTGTGCGAAAATTGTTAAGGTTCAAATTAACTAAACAGTAAACATATTCATTCATTCTTTTATGAGGGCCCTGTCTAAATCTACAGGATCCCCCATCCCTGGGATACCTAGGGGAGACGTTAGGGGTTCTGAATATGTAAAAGTATTGCAGATCCTCACTCCACAGTACTCCTAGCACAAACGTCGATTTTGGGAAGCACTTTATAACAATGTGGGGCGTGAAGTCTGCAATTTCACTTAACCCAGAGCATATAAAACTCATTTTATAAGGGTCCTTCTAATAAATACCCCCTCCCCCCACCACTACCACCACCACCACTGGGACACCAATGGGAGACCCTGGGGGTACCTAATATGCCAAATACCAAAGTCGATTTTACGCACAATTTGCATTTTAAAAGCAATGCCGCAACGCAGGGCTGCTTTTAAACTGGCCTCAGCAGGGCACACATGCAAGTGCAGAAAGGGCTGCTCGCCTCTAATCTGCCATGCCCTCTTATTTACTAAGGACTTAAAGGTAGTTTTGATTCCCCTGCTCTAATATGTACTAGGGCCTTAAAAGGGAGGTCATGCCAATCATAGGGGTAGTCTAACCCATAGTGTACCCTAGTGTGTGTAGGTGTTTCCACTGTATTCTAAGGGGCAGATTTACAAGCCCCTTGCGCCACTTTAGCGTCACTTTTAACATGGGAAAAGTGACGCAAAAGTGGCGCAAGGGGCTTGTAAATGTGCCCCCAAGTGTTTTCAGCATAGCACTGGCCCTGGCACTAGTTAGGCAGAGCCCAGGGTCAGTCATAGTCAGTTACCACCAGTACCAGTCAGAACAAAATGGGGGGTGCCCAGGGCACCAGGATGACTTTGCAACAAGTACGTCCAAGGTGAGGAAGTGGAAGCTTTTGTGAAGCGGTAAAAGTTTAATCTGTAATTCGTCGGTAACACTCTCGGCCGATTCTGCATGCAAGCGTTTTTCACAAAAGCTTCAGCGCTTGAGCAACAAATCTCTGTGCACATGCGTCTGTTATTGCTTTTCCTGTTAAGCAGGGTCACTTGCTCTAAAAACATTGGATGTGATTTCCTGAATAAGATTGTTCATATCAAACAGACTTCTGGATGTTAAAATTAAGCATCCTTAGCACCAACTTTAGAGGGTCAACCTAATTTAAATTTACATAGTCCTGAAGATGGTCTAACAGACGACAGCTCGATAGACCGAAACGTCGACCACGACACCTATCTCTTGTACACACGCTATTATAGGCAATTTTGATTTATATAAATTAATTGGATTGCCTTACATCTACCTGAGAAAGAGGTGTACACAATTGTAATTGAGAAATGTATGAAATCTGTATACAACTATAATTTCCTGTTGCATTGTGTATTTAATGATTCTGTACCCTTTTATGACATTTTTTGAAATGAGATAAATTCTACTTTTGAATATATACACCCGTGTCTTTGATATACTTCTATATTTCAAAGTTATTGAAAAAGTTATTTTCTGTATGATTTATACATTGATGAATGACTTAAAACTCTGTAGAAGAAATCAATCTGCAAGCAATATAAAAAAGCTTGTCCCAAGTAAAGAATAATAATTAACTCCAAATGTTTTAAACTAAACAAATCCCTTGTAGGCACACTTACCTGTCAATATTTACAATACGGCGCACCATGGCGCAAGGATTGACAGATGCGTTGAAATTCTGACGCATCTGTTGGCGCAAAAGTCACGCATTGCTGGAGTCGTGTCGCCAGCACGACACAACTCCACCAATGCTTGGGGGAGGCCTATACTTAATACACTGCGTCACTCCTTACGCCTGCTCCAAGCAGGCGTAAGGTTTTGAAGCAGTGGCGTCCTAGAAGTGGCGCAGTGAAATCTTGTAGATTTCACTGCGTCACTTTTACAAGGCTTTCCTGCGTGGGAAGCGCACCCTGCATACATTATACCTGACGCAGGTATAATGTGGCACAGGGCTTTACAATGTGACGCATCTCCCTAGATGCGTCACGTAGTAAATTGCCCGCAAACTGGTACATTGTTTACGCCGCCGATGTGTCACAAAAAGTGACGCAATGGCGGCGCAAATGTGTCGCTAGGGGCTTGTAAATCTGCCCCTGTATTTAAAGGAAATAAATTGCTTTTCCAAGTCTCACTGCCTCCAGCACATCTCTTCGATTTACCCAGAAGCCCCTCTGCAGCTCATGATGGGTCCACAACCTGTACCACAGCTAATATGGGTTTTTGCCTCCTGTGATCACACCGGTATTTCCCATAACAGCGCTCTCCTACTGACTGAGATTTATTCGAGAGTGGTTTCCTGCTTTGGCTGTACCAGGGTCGAAAATAGCTCCGGGGTGTTTATCTCTCAGATCACTATCTTTCATATTTTACGGGCTACAATGCTTGAAGAGTCCGCAAGTTTTTGTTGTCTAACACCACCACCTACTGTTCACGCTGCACAATACATTTAGCATTTTTTTTTACTAAGAATTTCTCTGCACTGACATTTCAGATCTATAACTCTCACCGGAGAAGCAGAACCTAAGCTTTACTAACTCAAGGTACTGACTTTCGCATGAATCTGTGTTCATTAGAAACATAGAAACACCAAATTGCCTTTAAAGATTGTTTATGTGCGAGAATGTGTCCCTTCCTGCACATAAACAATCTCCCCTGCAGCACAGGCACCCTTGCAACATGGCGCAAGGCTGCCTGCATGATGCTAGGCAGCTTTGTTAGCACCAGCACTAGGGGAAACGCAGGGGTGCGCCATATTTTTGTAAAATGTCGGAGCGCGGCGTTACTAATTTTGGCGTAACACAGCGCTCCAACATTTTATTGTAAATATCCTCCTTAAAGTGTTAAGTGAGGACAGGGAAGTATAAACTGATCTATATTAAAAACAAACATAAGCAGAGAAGCAACAAGGTAAAGGAACCAAATTGGTCTAAAGGGAAGTGCACAAGATGTGGTGGTAAAAAACACTTTGCAAACACTCTATCGTGCATTACTCAAGGAATGCTTCAAGTGTGGGAAGTCTGGTCAATTCTCAAGTGTATGAGGATTTCAAAGAGTGTTTAATTCTGTTTACGACACTGACAATGATACTAGAGATAATTATCCAGCTACAGACACAAAGGGTGCGTCACTTTTGCGCCGTCGGTGCATCACTTTTTGTGACGCACCAGCGGCGTAAAAAATGCACCATGTTGCGTCATATTTACAAAGTGACGCATCTAGGTAGACGCATTGCTGTTTTCATGCAGCGATGCGTCACTTTTCATAAATGAGGCCCTGTATTTCTACTGCTTAATCAAAGTTATGATAAGGCACAAATATGTTCTGTTAAAAGTTTTTAAAAATCTACTATTGAGAGAGGTCTCTAGAAACTATTGAATTACAAGATTATGGTAGATGGAGGTGCTATGGCTGTACTTGTAGAATTTGAGTCTCCTTTCACTAATATTTTTGAAATAGAAAGAATGACAACTGGAAAACAATGACTTCAAAGCTTGTTGTTATGGAAAAATGCAATTAACATTTTGGGTTATTATGTTGCTATGCATTTTCAGTTATGCACCATTCTTGGAAAGATATATGTGGTGAAAGATGGGCAACGTATTTCAGACTGGAGTCATCAAGGTAATTTAGAAATAGTTGTAAATCCTGCAGCAGAATTACCCATTTACTGCATGAGTGTTGAAAAAGGTATGGATAGCATTATTTTGCAATATAAAGATGTTTTCAGACAGCGTCTAGGGAAAGTGACAGTTTTTTTTACATAAAACGGAATTGAAACCAAACAGCATATCCATTAAACACAAGTTATGAAATGTACTACTCGGTGCTAGAAAGAAGCTTAGCGCCTTGCTCGAGGATCTTTTATCAGAGGGGATCATTGAACTAGTTAATTCTTAAGAATAGGTATCCCCAATAGTGTTGGCATGCAAATAATCTGGTTCCCTGAGATAATGTGCAACCTTAGATCCCTCAACAAGCAAATTAAGGTTGACTGTCATCCCCTTTCAAAAATTCAACAGCTGTTACCATTGTTAAAAGGTGCTAACATTTTTATCACCCTAGATCTTAAGTGGGCCTACCATCAGGTTGAGTTGGAAGAGAGTGGCAGACAATTAACTACCTTCACTACACCTGATGGGGCTTTTCATAACATTAGGATGCCCTACAGTCTCACATCTGCAGCTTCAGTGTTTCAATAGATAATGTATATTTTATTTGGCTTTATGGAAGGCGTAAAAGCCTGCCAAGATGATATACCTATTTTTGCTAACACTATAGGTTACCTTAATATTTTACAAGAACGTGGGATGACACTATAGATGAAAAAGTCAAGGTTTTTAACCAATGAGGTTGATTAATTGGGGCATGTCATTCTGCATGAGGTTATTCACCAAAATAAAACTTATTAGGAGTCATTAACAATATGGGATTTCCTACTGTCAAAGATCAACTTCGCTCATTTATTCAGGCTTTGCGACTAAATTTGCAAATATAGCCTGTAAAAGTAAGACGTCTACTCAAAACAAGCATTTGCAATGCAATCGGTCTCGCCTTTGGGACCTTATATGTATTTAGCTATGCAGCACATTAGCCTGGGTGCTGAAACATCAACTGTTCTTTAACATGGAGGGAAAGTAAGCACCAAACTGCGTGAAACGCCATGTATGGGAACACATGGAGAGAAATATTGCCTTTCAGCGGGAAATGGTATAGTCCAAAGCTCTGTTTTTAATATAAAATCAGGGCCTTCAGTGGTCATATCACTGAAAATACAAGATTTGAAATAAATATTATTGTCTACGCGTGCTCTTGGAAGACAATTTCTATGGACTGGAATCTAGAGAATGCTAAAGGGATTCTGGTATTTTACTGACCTCTGCTGGTTTTTTTCTGTCAAGAAAGTTAAATAGAGGCAGTTGCTAGAAAAATTAAGTAAAGAAAGTCCCTCAGCAGAAAGCAATTCTGGTATTTTACTGACCTCTACTGGTCGTTTTCTATCAAGACAGTTAAATAGAGGCAGTTGAACAGAAAAAAAGCCCCCAAGCGGAAGCAGACAAGTCCTAGGGCTGATCTCCAGAGCCCACAAAGTACATACTAAAGTATATACGAGAGGTCTCGAATGCTCGACCTAAAAATGGAAAGAATTCTGTTGGGGAGGGGATGCATCTTTAAAAACCGAATCCAAAATTGAATCTCCTCCGTTACCCGATTTGATCACTCTGCAATGCATCTTTAAAAACAAAATCCAAAATTGAATCTCCTCCATTACCCGATTTGATCGCTCTGCATTGTGCATAGTTTCTGTTGATGCCAGTGGTGCAGGTTTGGGGGATGTGCTTATACAACGAGTGCAAAGGTATGGCAAAACTGTTGCTTTTGCATCTAAACCCTTATCTCATGCTGTATCCCATTACTCTACCATTGAAAGAGAAGATCTACCATGCTTGTGGGTCATCACACATTTCAAAAACGTATCTTTTGGGGAAAAATCATTAAAACAAACAATAAACCATTAATCTCCCCACTTACAAGTTATGGCATAGGAAAAGCATCCTCCGGCCTGGTTAGAATTCTTCCAAAGTTGTGGGTATATTTTTGACATCACCTTCATTCCTGAGTCATCTAATTGAGTTGCTGATTGTTTATCTAGATTGCCAGACAGAGTAAACTACAACGATAGTAAGTGTGAAGTAGTGGAAGAATGTTCTGTTGACTTTGTGAATGAAGTGTTAAAAATATGCAATGTCAATATCACTGAAGAAAAATAGGAGGGAGGCAAGAGAAAAGAACTCGTTTTTGCAAAGAATCAAGCAATTTGGCTCTTAGAGCTGGTCAAGACAACATTGGTGTCTAGTGAGATTCATGTGTGTTGAAAAGTTAAGGAAAACATATGTACGAGTGAAGGTTTAGGGGCTTATTTATGAGCCCTTGAGTCACTTTTGCGCCGCCGGTGCGTCACTTTTTGTGACGCACCAGCGGCGTAAAAAACGTGCCATGTTGCGCCATATTTACAAAGTGACTCATCTAGGTAGATGCGTCACTTTGTAAACCCCTGCGCCACATTATACCTGCGCCAGGTATAATGTATGTAGGGTGGACGTTCTGACGCAAGTAAGCCTCGTAGAAGTGACGCAGTGAAATCTGAGATTTCACTGCGCCACTTCTAGGACGCAAATGCGTCAATATCTTACACCTGCTTCACAGCAGGCTTAAGACTGACGCGGGCACATTTGAAATGGGACTTTCCCATGTTAAATGACCCATTGCTGGAGTTGCGTCACTTTTGTGACACACTCCAGCAATGCGTCATTTTTGCGCCTACAGATACGTCAGAAATACTGGCGTATCTGTAACTCCTTGCGACATGATGCGTCATACTGTAAATATGACGAATCATTGGTGTCGCAAGGAGGGCGCAATGAAAAGTGATGCCTCGCTGTTTTCACGCAGCGATGCGTCACTTTTCATAAATGAGGCCCCTAATTTTTAAGGATGGATGCATAACTCTTCCACACAAAATGCATTTCTGCATTTTGTCATTTTGTCAGTCAGCAGCCCTTGCCTGTCACTTAGAAGAACCATTAGCTAAAAGATAAGTCAGAAAACATTTTTGGTGGCCTCATATGGATCAGCAAATTAGTGATTATGTTAGGAGATAACATGTTATGTAAATTCTGACAAGAGTTTAAAAGTAGCAAACTGTGAGCTTGGATATTCAGAGTTTCCCCAAGAGACCCTGGCGGAAATTGGCCATGGCCTTGTTGGGCCTATATGACACATGATAATATACTCTTTGGTTTTTAATAGATTATTTCTCAAAATGGGCAGAAATTAGATGGATTTTTGATGGACTGTTTTCACAAAGATGGTCTTCCAGAATGTGTCATCAAAGATAACGGTGTACAATGGGTTGTACAATTCACTTCTGACAAATTTCAAAAGTCTCTTAAAGTCAGGTCTATTCAACAGAGGAAACGTCTTTATATTCACCACATATAAATGGTCTTGTAAAAAGATTTAATAGAGTTATTGGTGAAGCAGTTCAAACGGTTATTGCCAACAGGCATCATGCTGAAAGCTTTGTGTTTGAAAAGATCTTGGCTTACCACTGCACCCCGCTTTCAATTATCAGAGTGCCACTTTTCCAGTTATTAAATGGTAGAGATCCCCACACAGTATTGATACCAATATCAATTAAAAGAAGATTTAACAATCTTAGCTTTAAAGTCTCTCTATCACATGACTAAGACCAACGTGGAAAAAAACAAGAGACAGTTTATTCTCCGAACATCTCAAATCCTAATTATGAATTAAAACCAGATGACAGGGTAAAAATCAAATTACAGTGCAACATTAAGAGAGGTTTATCCAAATCTTCCAGAGTGTTTACAGTTGTGCAATTGGTAAGACCTCTGCAAATAATGGATTATTGTGGGGCTTAAACCCTCTTGTCAGAGTAAGCATTGCTACCACCGATGATGATAATCTGTCTTATGGTTATACTAATTCCTGCTTTTTTAGAAAAGAATCAGGATCCAGATTCTTCATCTTATTTTCGTTTTACAGCATCAAAGCAAAATTGATGCGAAAATGTGGCTCCTACTTCTGAATCTTCGTTGAATTCTGCTCCTGTAGCAATGAACAACGAGGTAGAGGAGACAATCATGAGCAATTCACACAAGAAGGACAGGCTCAGGAGAATAATACTGGGACGCCCTGATGCTGCAGGTGAGGCCAGTTCTGCATTGTTGGAAGAAAACTCTAGACTAACATGGGAAAGGGAACTCCCAACAGATTGGAGGACTATTACTTGCATTAATTCGTGTCACTCACTCTTGCCTCTCTTGGTTTCAGGGGAGGCGAGATGTGTAGTAATATAATTGTGTGTAGTTTGCTCAAAACCTAGGTTTCCTTCACAAGGCACCCTTTAGCAATTAACTCTCGCTGTTTATGTACCCCCAATCCTCCCTTCATTAAGGGCCCAATTACTAGTTTGGCGGGCCTGGAGAGGGCTGCCACGCCACCACCCGCTCCAGGACTGCCAAACAGGACCACCACCTTGCCGTCAGATTACGAGTTTTTCATGGTGTGGCGGGTAGACGGCGTGGTGGCACCACCGCAGGACTGCCACAGTGCGTTCCAGCACAGCATGGACTGTGAAGTCCATGCTGTACTGGAACTGAGGGTGCATGCACATAGGGGGTGTAGGAGAGTAGGATCTGCTTCACATGGGTACCCCCACTTTTTGCTGATGCTTCACTGTTTTTCGACTTTAGTCTGGCTGGGGCCCTGCTAATCAGAACCCCAGCCTAGCTGCTTCCTCTCTAAAATGGTTTCCATGTGCCTTAGGCACATCACTGATTGGGATCTGGAGTGCCCTTATAAGTCCCTAGTATATGGTATACTATGTACCAAGGGCATAGGTACCTCAGAGGCCTGCCAGGGGCTGCAGCATGTATTATGCCACCCCTGGAAGGCCATCCAAACTGACACCACAGGTCTGCTACTGCAGCCTGGGTAAGGTGGTGCATGCACCCCTTACTGTGATATAGGTTACCTATATCACTAAATACATACACACATATAAACCTATAAGTCACTCCTAAGGCAGGCCTTATCAATCCTAAAGGCAGAGTGCATGGTTCCTATGTGAGAGGGTGCCCCTGCATGAGCAAGGCCCCTCTGCAGCATTCGGAGACCATCTCTGATGCTGTTTGTAGTGCAGCCTGACCATATACTCTTAAGCGCATTATATCCTCGCGGTAAAATGCTAACTTTGGAATGGCTGCACCTAAACATGTCGTGTTTGGTGTCCAACATCTTGGAATACTACCCCCCGCCAATCCTGGTGGCGGGGGTAGCATTCCACCCTTCTAGAGGGAAAGACATGTTAACTCTGACTAGTCCGGTAACTTCTTTCCAGAGCCCTGGCATCACAAAATGGATGCTGCTGCCACAGACACGAGTCTGGCCTCCTGCTGCTGGACGAAACTCCGGCAGGGGAGGCCTGGACAATAGGTTTCCTGTCCCAGGGAGGTGTGACCACCTCCCCAGACAGGATAATGTGTATTGGGGCTGGGCGGGAGCACTTTCGGGTGCTTTGAAGTCCTGCACTGGGGGCACATTTGGTGTCCCTGTGCATACCCCAGTTCAAACCGGATCAGGGGCTTGCAGCCCCTGCTTTGGCGCGAACTGGACAAGGGAAAGGGGTGTAGCCACCCCTCTGCCCTGACCCACCCATAGGTGGGGCCACAGAGTAGTCCAACCCCTATCTTTAGTATAAAGGTAGGAACCCAGTCCTTAGGACTTTAGATTATCCCTGGACGAAACTCTGAAACTGAATCCTGGACCTTCGACGCTCTACTCACGATTAGAGGACAGAAGAATCTCCCTTGGGGTCAAGGAGTGACTCCCCTGCTTGGCAGGCACCAAAGAAGCATCTGTCCGGTTCGCATTTCTGAAGCTCCCGTCGGACGCCGAAGTCATCGCATCACCAGAGGTGGATTCTCAGACTTCCCCGAGGCTACCCTGAGTCCCCAGCAAAGCTGAGGCCCGTGGCTATCGTGGGTGACTTGAGACCGTGACCCCTGGACACCGAGCACATTTGCAAGTGCATCCTCTTCTGGGTCTCCCAAGAAGTCGTGCTTTGGGCTCCGAGTAGCCCTAGCCTCCAGCACCACCTGCACTGAAGATCACTGGCCCCCACTCCACGAGTGTCCTGTAAGCCAGATCCACGTGCGGCGTCACGAGGCTCCTTTGCGGTCGCTAGCCCGTTGGCTAGTAGCCCTTAACGAAGGCCAATCCTTTTCTTACTTGGCATCCTGGTTGCTCCAGGCTTGCCCTCACTTACCTTCACTGGGTGAGTTCCACAGACCTTGCTGGTCTGCACCATTGACGATCTACATCTTCACCAAGACTTGCCGTTGCCAAGGCTTGTTGGGTCCAATCCGGTCGCCGACACCTCAGCACTCGACAGACATCGTGTACCAGCCCGAATCCTGCTCCTGGTTGCCGACAACACCTCCTGGACCTCGTGGCAGAAGAGTCAAGACGACCGTCAACGCACCTGAAGCACTCGACATCGGTGGGCATCTGTCCATCGCCTTCCTGGTCACTGTCTAGTGACCCAGACTCTGTCCCCTCTGCTTTCAGGTTCTTCAGAACTCCGATCCACTCTTGGATCCACCCGGACACTTTTCTCTTGGCCGCCAGCAGCACTTTGCAGCAGATCGCCATTCGAATCGACGACGAAACCCGACCCCGAAAGGCACCTATGCACCCGGCTTCCCTGGGTGAGGTAACACGAGTACTCCGGTGCTCCCGTGGGTAGAGACTCTTCAAAGTCCTAGATCTCAAAGGGTTTTGTCCTAGTCCTCTTCTAAGTGTCCCTTTTCTCTAATTTCCCGATCCCGACTTTCTCCATAGAAGTCAACGGCGTATCGCGGTTGTGTATTTACACTGCACGCGTCTCCCGTGGGTCCCCTGTGTCACTACCTTGGGTGGTTCCTTGTGGTCCAAGCACTTCCTAGAGGCTCTAGGCCTAGTGTCTAGTTCAGTCGTGGTTCGCATACCACTTTATTGGTATATGGTTTGAGTACGCCCCTAGGGCCCAAACGTGTATTTGTGCTATTACTGTGATTTAATAACTTCTAACTTATGTACTTCGAACTCTAGCCTCATAAAGAGACTAGAGGGGTGTGTTTAGCAATAAATACATATATTTTGAATATATACCTGGTGTGGTGCTCTTTCATTTGGTCACTCAAGAGATTATAGACTGGTAAAACAAGCTGCTTTACATTCCTTCAAGACTTAGCCTGAAGGCTGCTCTCCATAGCTACCACTAGGATAGCTTTCAATAAGGTTGTCTTTAACCTATCTCCAATAAGGGGTTGTTTGGACTGGTGCAAGGTGGCCACTATAATTAGTGGACAGCATATGCCAGGCCAACTTCTCACATTGGTGTGCAGCGTGTGGGATTCCAGCTTGCTATTGTTTTACCAGATAATCTCAATTGAATTGATCAACTGAAAACCACTAAAGGTACCTAAGGTACATATAATTTAAGCTTAGAATACAGTAAGTTCTACTGAACTTAGAGTTGTGTGTTAAGGGATAGCACAACCCTTTCTACAACTCAAGAGAGTTTAGTAGGCCACACTAGAGTAGGTAGTGCATACACCACACCACACTAGTAATGTCTTTAAGGGTAGGATCTAAAGAATCCTTGCAGGAAGCCATTGAGCTTCCACCCTCCAAGTATGATACACTCCCATTCTTGGAATTGAGAGCTTTATGTAACTTGGGAAAACTAAGGACAGGCCAAAGCCCCACCACCCAACACCTCAAGGAGTTGTTGGTGGCTTATGACCTTAGTAAGCCCTTGGGGACTGAAGGGGTAGGAGCTGAGGGTGGGGCAGAGGAAGAGGACGAGGCCAGGGGTACCAATACCCCCAGCCCCCTCTGAAACTGGCCAGGAGGGTGACAATGACCCTGACCTGGATAACCCAATCCCTCCTGTGGAAGATGATGAGGATGATCAGAATGATGCCCTCTTTGTCCCCCAGGAAGGATTAAGAGTGTGCCCAGGAAGTCTAGATCTCCTTCTCAGGAGTCTAACCACTCTGGCACCTCCATAGGGAGCTCTATCTCCACTCACAGGAGGGAATCCTCTCATGAGAGAAGAGACAGACTGGTCCAGTATGAGGAAACTCAGCTGGAAATCAGAAAAAGCAATTGGCTTTAGATAGGGAATCCCTAGATCTCCTTAGAGAGAGAAGAAAGTTGGGACTAGAGTCCCATGGTGGCAGCCATGTCCCTAGAGACAGGGAAAGGTCCTATGACCATAGGAACCTGAGCAAGATTGTCCCTCCCTACCAGAGTGGGGATGATATCCACAAATGGATAAATGCATTAGAGAGGGCCTGTAAGGTACAGAAGGTCCCTCAAGAGCAGTGGGCAGCAATCTTGTGGCTCTCCTTTGCTGACAAAGGTAGAGATAAGCTCCTCACTGTTAGAGAGGAGGATGCTGATAATTACAGGGTCTTGAAGAGTGCTCTTATTGATGGGTTTGGCCTAACCACTGAACAGTACAGGTTGAAGTTCAGAGACACCCAAAAGCACAGACTCAAGACTGGGTAGACTATGTGGATTGTTCTGCCAAGGCTCTGGAAGGCTGGTTGATGGGCAGTAAGGTGTGTGACTTCTCAGGATTGTACAATCTGATAATGAGGGAGCAGATTCTTAATAACTGTCAAAATCAGCTGTTGCATCAATACCTGGTAGACTCTGATCTGACCTCTCCCCAAGAATTGGGAAAGAAGGCAGACAAGTGGGTCAGAACCAGGGTGAAGCAGAAGGTACAGAACCAAGGTGGGGAAACCAAGAAGCAAGATGCTAAGAACTCTGAAAAGGGTGGGGAGAAGGGTAAAGATCAAAAGTCTTCATCAGGCCCCCAAAAATCTTCTTCTGGTGGGGATTCACAGTCTACCAAAGGGAAAGGCCAAAGAAAACCATGGTGCAAGGTCTGTAAGCAAAAGACCCACTGGACCAGTGATTGCACCAAGTCCAAAGACTCCAGTCCAGCACCCACCAATGCCCCTAAGGCACCTGTTCCCCCTAGTACAGTTGGTGGAAGTGCTCCAGCCAAGGGTTTAGTAGGGTTCACCCTGGGAACTGAGTTGGGCTCTGACCTAGTCAGAGAACTGACTCAGGCTGTGTTAGTCTGTGATGGAGGCATGGATGTGACCTCCACTGTGAGTCCCAGTAATCTGGGCAAGTACAGACAACAGCCTTTAATCAATGGACGTGAGGCTTTGGCATTTAGGGACACAGGGGCAAGTGTCACAATGGTGACACAAGACCTTGTGCTTCCTGGGCAAGTTATGCTTGGTGAGATGTACCAAGTGACCAATGCTAGCAATGTCAGAACAGACCATACTCTGGCAGTTGTTAACTTCTCCTGGGGAGGGGTAACTGGCCTTAAGAAGGTTGTGGTAAGTGCAAACCTACCAGTCGAATGCTTGCTTGGCACTGACTTAGAGACTTCTGCTTGGGCAGAAGTGGAGCTCAGGACCCATGCAGAAATGCTGGGGATCCCTGCAGATGTGTTTGCTGTGACCAGGTCACAAGCCAAAATGTCTAGCACTGAACAGGCCTTGGATTCTGGAAGAATGGACCAAGTGCCTTCCAAGAGGAGGAGTAGTAGGGTTAAGGCAGTGCCTTCCCCTTGGCTCAGGAGGAAGATCAGTCCCTTGAGGGGGATGATCTCAGCCCTGAAGAAGGAACTGTCCCAGAGGAACTTGAACCTGACCAGGTTGAGTTCTTGGGGACAGGGGGACCTTCTAGGGCAGATCTGAGCCAGGAGCAGCAGAGCTGCCACTCCCTTGAACCCCTCAGACAGCAAGCTGCTGCTGAGGCTGCTGGGAAAGCTAGTGGTCCCCATACAGTGTATTGGGATGATGGACTCCTGTACTCAGAGAGTAGAGACCCCAAGCCTGGTGCTACCAGGAGGTTGGTAATACCTTTGAAGTTCAGGGGCTTCCTATTGACCCTAGCCCATGATATTCCCTTAGCAGGTCACCTGGGCCAGAACAAGACTTGGGACAGAATTGTCCCTCACTTTCACTGGCCCCACATGTCTGAAGACAGTAAGGAGTTTTGTCGCTCCTGTGTAACCTGTCAAGCCAGTGGCAAGGCAGGTGGCACTACAAAGGCCCCCCTGATACCACTACCTGTGGTGGGGGTGCCCTTTGAAAGGGTAGGGATTGACATTGTTGGTCCCATGGATCCCCAAACAGCCTCTGGGCACAGGTTTATCCTGGTGGTAGTGGATCATGCCACCAGGTACCCAGAAGCTATTCCCCTCAGGACCACTACAACACCTGTGGTGGCAAGGGCCCTCCTGGGAATCTTCTCAAGAGTGGGCTTTCCTAAGGAGGTAGTATCAGACAGGGGTGCTAACTTCATGTCTGGGTACTTAAAAGCAATGTGGAAGGAGTGTGGAGTGACTTATAAGTTCACCACACCCTATCACCCACAATGCAATGGTTTAGTTGAGAGATTCAACAAAACCTTGAAGGGCATGATTAAAGGGCTCCCAGAAAAGCTTAGGCGTAGATGGGACATACTCTTGCCCTGCCTTTTATTCGCATATAGGGAGGTGCCTCAGAAGGGGTTGGTTACAGCCCTTTTGAACTTCTGTTTGGCCACCCTGTGAGGGGTCCACTGTGCTTGGTGAAGGAAGGATGGGAGTTACCTCTCAAGCCCCCGAAGCAAGATATAGTGGACTATGTACTTGGTCTCCGCTCCAGGATGGCTGAGTACATGAAAAAGGCAACCAAAAACCTTGAGGCTAGCCAGGAACTTCAAAAGGCCTGGCATGACCAAAGAGCTGTTCTGACTGTTTACCAGCCAGGGCAGAAGGTGTGGGTGTTGGAGCCAGTGGCCCCAGCAGCTCTCCAAGATAAATGGAGTGGACCCCACACTATTGTTGAGCAGAAGGGTGAGGTCACTTATTTAGTAGACCTAGGAACACCCAGGAGTCCCCACAGGGTTCTCCATGTCAACAGGTTAAAACCATATGTGGACAGGGCAGACATGGGCTTGCTCATGCCTACTGATGAAGGGCAGGAGGAAGAGAGTGACCCACTCCCTGACCTGCTCTCACAGAACCCTGACGATGGGTCAGTTGATGGTGTAGCCTTGGCAGGCAGCCTCACTACCCAGCAACAAATTGATTGCAGGCAAGTCCTCAATCAGTTTAGACATATGTTTTCACTGACACCCAGTCAGACCACCTGGTGCACTCATGAAGTGGACACTGGGGACAGTCTGCCTATTAAAAACAAGATTTATAGGCAACCTGACCATGTCAGGGACTGTATCAGGACTGAAGTCCAGAAAATGTTGGAATTGGGAGTTATTGAACCCTCAGATAGCCCTTGGGCTAGTCCAGTGGTCCTTGTACCGAAACCTCACACCAGTGGTGGAAAAAGAGAGATGAGGTTTTGTGTGGACTACAGGGGTCTCAATGCAGTCACTAGGACTGATGCCCATCCAATACCCAGGGCAGATGAGCTCATAGATACTTTGGCCTCTGCCAAATATCTCAGCACATTTGACCTAACAGCTGGCTACTGGCAGATCAGACTAGCTGATACTGCAAAGCCCAAAACAGCATTCTCAACCCCTAGTGGGCATTATCAATTTGTGGTAATGCCCTTTGGTCTGAAGAATGCACCTGCCACTTTCCAGAGGTTGGTGAATACAGTTCTCACAGGACTGGAAGCCTATAGTGCAGCATATCTAGATGATATTGCTGTCTTTAGCTCCACCTGGGAGGATCACCTGGTCCACCTCAGGAATGTTTTACAGGCCCTGCAAAAGGCAGGCCTGACTATCAAGGCCACTAAGTGCCAGATAGGGCAGAGTCAGGTTGTGTACCTGGGCCACCTTGTGGGTGGAGGCCAGGTTCAACCTTTGCAGAGCAAGACCCAGACCATCATGGACTGGACTGCTCCCACTACCCAGACTCAGGTGAGAGCCTTCTTAGGCCTGACTGGGTACTATAGGAGATTTGTCAAGGGGTATGGATCAATAGTAACACCCCTGAATGACTTAACTTCTAAGAAAATGCCCAAAAAGGTTCAGTGGACAGTTAGCTGTCAAAAGGCATTTGATGACCTCAAGCAGGCCATGTGCACTGCTCCAATTCTGCAGAGTCCTGATTACTCCAAGAAGTTCATTGTTCAAACTGATGCATCTGATTTGGGGGTAGGGGCTGTACTGTCACAATTGAATGAAGAAGGTCAGGATCAGCCAGTAGCTTTCATTAGCAGAAGGCTGACCCCTAGAGAGAAACGTTGGTCAGCCATAGAGAGGGAGGCCTTTGCTGTGGTCTGGGCTCTGAAGAAGTTGAGGCCATACTTGTTTGGTACACACTTCCTGGTTCAGACAGACCATAAGCCCCTCTTATGGCTAAAACAAATGAAGGGTGAAAACCCCAAACTGCTTAGGTGGTCCATTTCCCTACAGGGGATGGACTTTACAGTGGAACATAGGCCTGGGAGTAACCATGCGAATGCAGATGGACTCTCTAGGTATTTCCACTTAGAACATGAAGACTTAACTGGGCAAGGTTAGTTTAATGTCCCTACGTTTGGGGGGTTGTGTAGGAGAGTAGGATCTGCTTCACATGGGTACCCCCACTTTTTGCTGATGCTTCACTGTTTTTCGACATTAGTCTGGCTGGGGCCCTGCTAATCAGAACCCCAGCCTAGCTGCTTCCTCTCTAAAATGGTTTCCATGTGCCTTAGGCACATCACTGATTGGGATCTGGAGTGCCCTTATAAGTCCCTAGTATATGGTATACTATGTACCAAGGGCATAGGTACCTCAGAGGCCTGCCAGGGGCTGCAGCATGTATTATGCCACCCCTGGAAGGCCATCCAAACTGACACCACAGGTCTGCTACTGCAGCCTGGGTAAGGTGGTGCATGCACCCCTTACTGTGATATAGGTTACCTATATCACTAAATACATACACACATATAAACCTATAAGTCACTCCTAAGGCAGGCCTTATCAATCCTAAAGGCAGAGTGCATGGTTCCTATGTGAGAGGGTGCCCCTGCATGAGCAGGGCCCCTCTGCAGCGTTCGGAGACCATCTCTGATGCTGTTTGTAGTGCAGCCTGACCATATACTCTTAAGCGCATTATATCCTCGCGGTAAAATGCTAACTTTGGAATGGCTGCACCTAAACATGTCGTGTTTGGTGTCAAACATCTTGGAATACTACCCCCCGCCAATCCTGGTGGCGGGGGTAGCATTCCACCCTTCTAGAGGGAAAGACATGTTAACTCTGACTAGTCCGGTAACTTCTTTCCAGAGCCCTGGCATCACACAATGGATGCTGCTGCCACAGACACGAGTCTGGCCTCCTGCTGCTGGACGAAACTCCGGCAGGGGAGGCCTGGACAATAGGTTTCCTGTCCCAGGGAGGTGTGACCACCTCCCCAGACAGGATAATGTGTATTGGGGCTGGGCGGGAGCACTTTCGGGTGCTTTGAAGTCCTGCACTGGGGGCACATTTGGTGTCCCTGTGCATACCCCAGTTCAAACCGGATCAGGGGCTTGCAGCCCCTGCTTTGGCGCGAACTGGACAAAGGGAAAGGGTGTAGCCACCCCTCTGCCCTGACCCACCCATAAGTGGGGCCACAGAGTAGTCCAACCCCTATCTTTAGTATAAAGGTAGGAACCCAGTCCTTAGGACTTTAGATTATCCCTGGACGAAACTCTGAAACTGAATCCTGGACCTTCGACGCTCTACCCACGACTAGAGGACAGAAGAATCTCCCTTGGGGTCAAGGAGTGACTTCCCTGCTTGGCAGGCACCAAAGAAGCATCTGTCCGGTTCGCATTTCTGAAGCTCCCGTCGGACGCCGAAGTCATCGCATCACCAGAGGTGGATTCTCAGACTTCCCCGAGACTACCCTGAGTCCCCAGTAAAGCTGAGGCCCGTGGCTATCGTGGGTGACTTGAGACCGTGACCCCTGGACACCGAGCACATTTGCAAGTGCATCCTCTTCTGGGTCTCCCAAGAAGTCGTGCTTTGGGCTCCGAGTAGCCCTAGCTTCCAGCACCAACTGCACCGAAGATCACTGGCCCCCACTCCACGAGTGTCCTGTAAGCCAGATCCACGTGCGGCGTCACGAGGCTCCTTCGCGGTCGCTAGCCCGTTGGCTAGTAGCCCTTAACGAAGGCCAATCCTTTTTTTACTTGGCATCCTGGTTGCTCCAGGCCTGCCCTCACTTACCCTTGCTGGGTGAGTTCCACAGACCTTGCTGGTCTGCACCATCGACGATCTACATCTTCACCGAGACTTGCCGTTGCCAAGGCTTGTTGGGTCCAATCCGGTCACCGACACCTCAGCACTCGACAGACATTCTGTACCAGCCCGAATCCTGCTCCTGGTCGCCAACAACGCCTCCTGGACCTCGTGGCTGAAGAGTCAAGACGACTGTCAACGCACCTGAAGCACTCGACATCGGTGGGCATCTGTCCATCGCCTTCCTGGTCACTGGCTAGTGACCCAGACTCTGTCCCCTCTGCTTTCAGGTTCTTCAGAACTCCGATCCACTCTTGGATCCACCCGGACACTTTTCTCTTGGCCGCCAGCAGCACTTTGCAGCAGATCGCCATTCGAATCGACGACGAAACCCGACCCCGAAAGGCACCTATGCACCCGGCTTCCCTGGGTGAGGTAACACGAGTACTCCGGTGCTCCCGTGGGTAGAGACTCTTCAAAGTCCGAGATCTCAAAGGGTTTTGTCCTAGTCCTCTTCTAAGTGTCCCTTTTCTCTAATTTCCCGATCCCGACTTTCTCCATAGAAGTCAACGGCGTATCGCGGTTGTGTATTTACACTGCACGCGTCTCCCGTGGGTCCCCTGTGTCACTACCTTGGGTGGTTCCTTGTGGTCCAAGCACTTCTAGAGGCTCTAGGCCTAGTGTCTAGTTCAGTCGTGGTTCGCATACCACTTTATTGGTATATGGTTTGGTACGCCCCTAGGGCCCAAACGTGTATTTGTGCTATTACTGTGATTTAATAACTTCTAACTTATGTACTTCGAACTCTAGCCTCATAAAGAGACTAGAGGGGTGTGTTTAGCAATAAATACATATATTTTGAATATATACCTGGTGTGGTGCTCTTTCATTTGGTCACTCAAGAGATTATAGACTGGTAAAACAAGCTGCTTTACATTCCTTCAAGACTTAGCCTGAAGGCTGCTCTCCATAGCTACCACTAGGATAGCTTTCAATAAGGTTGTCTTTAACCTATCTCCAATAAGGGGTTGTTTGGACTGGTGCAAGGTGCCCACTATAATTAGTGGACAGCATATGCCAGGCCAACTTCTCACAGGGGGGCACAACATGTGCCCCCCTCCATGCACCCCCATGCATGGGGCACGATATCATGACCGCTAGCAGTTTCATAGAGGAAGAATGTCCATGACACCGCTGGTGGTCCTCAAACTTGTAATATGCATGGCGGTGTTGCAGCAGCACCACCAGCATATTGTGAGCCCTTGACTGCAACGGGACCGTCAGGGAACACGGTTCCCTGGTAGTTGTGGTGGTGCAATGGCAGTCCGACTGCCAAAGTTGTAAAACGGCGGTTGGACCGCTGGTACAGCAGTAGCTGGACCACCACCACTGCACCCCTGTGAGTTTCGCGGTCCTCGGACCAACAGACCCGTAATCCGGCCCTCAGTGTCTATTTTCCTCAGTGTATTTTTTTATATTCTGTTTCCATGTTTTCCTTTGCTCTGCTGCAGCCCCACTCTCCATCTCCAATGTATGTGTGTATAAATAGCCTCAGCCTTAGGTTAGTCAGTGAGAAACTGGGAATGAGACACCATTAGACGACTTTCACAGCCGATTACAAAGAGACGCGATGCGGTCCGTTTCTGTGCGAACTTTGAAGGAAGCAACTTTCTTTACCGCTTTGTGAAATATGCAGCGGAGCGGCCCTGTTCAAGTTACAAGTTCGGCTATTTGCAATTACTAAACCGACAGAGCTGAAAGGAAGCATCAAAGAAAACATCGCCGGCACTAGGCTTCCATTTAACCAGCAGCAAGCATTCCTATACCTTTTTGTAAAAGCACCGCCCGTCTGGCGCAAATCGTGCTATGTACATTTTAACTTGCCTCTTCTCACCTGAAACGTGCAAATGTATTTCTCTATTCAATCAGATAAACCAGTCCACGCCCTGAAGAGAATCCCGCAAACCACCTTGGGAATCAAAACGCGTCGGCATTACACAACGCGGGGACTTTCGCATTTAATTAAGTTTCCCCCAGTAGAAATGTTATTTGAATTGTCTCACTACTGGGTCTAATGTTTCTTTTCCCCGTGGGTAGCAGCTTCTTAAATTTGTTACACAATGTGGATGCTAAAGGATGTCCTAGTAGCTGTTCCTTCTGTGAACTAAGCGATACCAAAGGGGATGATGGACGGAGCGTTAGAGCAAATCAAACACTCACCCCCAGTCAACTGATCTGGGTTTAATCCATCATCATTCTTTAGCTCACTCCACCACCCCAGTTCAGACATGGCCATATGCAAATCAGTCTGACCCTGTGCCTCATGGGAACAGTCCAGCCCGAACTGCCAAGCCATGTCTTCCCTGGACCGGAAACAAGCATCCTGGGACCGGTTTCGGGTTCAAAACCCTCATCAGCCAGGCTATCTTGAATCCAGTGGCAAAGTGAGCAAGGGACCCACGTCTGGGCATACCCTGCCAACTTAGGGCGAACAAAGCGATACCAAAGGGATGATGGACGGAGCGTTAGAGCAAATCAAACACTCACCCCCAGGCAACTGATCTGGGTTTAATCCATCATCATTCTTTAGCTCACTCCACCACCCCAGTTCAGACATGGCCATATGCAAATCAGTCTGACCCTGTGCATCATGGGAACAGTCCAGCCCGAACTGCCAAGCCATGTCTTCCCTGGACCGGAAACAAGCATCCTGGGACCGGTTTCGGGTTCAAAACCCTCATCAGCCAGGCTATCTTGAATCCAGTGGCAAAGTGAGCAAGGGACCCACGTCTGGGCATACCCTGCCAACTTAGGGCGAACAAAGCGATACCAAAGGGGATGATGGACAGAGCGTTAGAGCAAAACAAACACTCACCCCCAGTCAACTGATCTGGGTTTAATCCATCATCATTCTTTAGCTCACTCCACCACCCCAGTTCAGACATGGCCATATGCAAATCAGTCTGACCATGTGCCTCATGGGAACAGTCCAGCCCGAACTGCCAAGCAATGTCTTCCCTGGACCGGAAACAAGCATCCTGGGACCGGTTTCGGGTTCAAAACCCTCATCAGCCAGGCTATCTTGAATCCAGTGGCAAAGTGAGCAAGGGACCCACGTCTGGGCATACCCTGCCAACTTAGGGCGAACAAAGCGATACCAAAGGGGATGATGGACGGAGCGTTAGAGCAAATCAAACACTCACCCCCAGTCAACTGATCTGGGTTTAATCCATCATCATTCTTTAGCTCACTCCACCACCCCAGTTCAGACATGGCCATATGCAAATCAGTCTGACCCTGTGCCTCATGGGAACAGTTCAGCCCGAACTGCCAAGCTATGTCTTCCCTGGACCGGAAACAAGCATCCTGGGACCGGTTTCGGGTTCAAAACCCTCATCAGCCAGGCTATCTTGAATCCAGTGGCAAAGTGAGCAAGAGACCCACGTCTGGGCATACCCTGCCAACTTAGGGCGAAAAAAGCGATACCAAAGGGGATGATGGACAGAGCGTTAGAGCAAATCAAACACTCACCCCCAGTCAACTGATCTGGATTTAATCCATCATCATTCTTTAGCTCACTCCACCACCCCAGTTCAGACATGGCCATATGCAAATCAGTCTGACCCTGTGCCTCATGGGAACAGTCCAGCCCGAACTGCCAAGCCATGTCTTCCCTGGACCGGAAACAAGCATCCTGGGACCGGTTTCGGGTTCAAAACCCTCATCAGCCAGGCTATCTTGAATCCAGTGGCAAAGTGAGCAAGGGACCCACGTCTGGGCATACCCTGCCAACTTAGGGCGAACAAAGCGATACCAAAGGGGATGATGGACGGAGCGTTAGAGCAAATCAAACACTCACCCCCAGTCAACTGATCTGGGTTTAATCCATCATCATTCTTTAGCTCACTCCACCACCCCAGTTCAGACATGGCCATATGCAAATCAGTCTGACCCTGTGCCTCATGGGAACAGTCCAGCCCGAACTGCCAAGCCATGTCTTCCCTAAACCAGAAACAAGCATCCTGGGACCGGTTTCGGGTTCAAAACCCTCATCAGCCAGGCTATCTTGAATCCAGTGGCAAAGTGAGCAAGGGACCCACATCTGGGCATACCCTGCCAACTTAGGGCGAACAAAGCGATACCAAAGGGGATGATGGACGGAGTGTTGAACATTGCAAGCTTCACCAGGACATAGTATTGGGACAAGGTTTATTGGTGCCTTACTTGTGATTCTGATACTACTGTGAGTTCGCAGTGTATTAAAACATCTCATTGACATTTCTTTAACAAAAGTAGCTAAAACCCATTATTGTAGACTGATAGTATGTGTCACCATCACCAGAACAATGACTCGGGTTATATCACAAACGTTCAAAGAAAGATCAGATTAGAGGTACAAGGATGGAGGTGGTCGCTGCAGACAGTCCTCGATCCATGACTGTTGATAGAATGCCTGGTGCCGTAGACTCTTCTTCACAAGGTAGATGGTGCGACCTCGGAGACCCGCTCTCCAGGCTGTGCTGTCCGAGGGAGCTCTGGCCTCATCTGAGGAGTTTAGTGGAGAAGCTTCAGCAGCAGGAAGGTGATGGCTGTGAGGAAGAGCCCATGCTCTGGGCGGATGGCGCTATCACTGCATGGTCAGTTCTGTGGTCACATCCTCAGAAGTGGATACGAAGGTACCAGTAGCACACAGGTGAGGACTCCCACACCCGCAAAAGGCAACAGTGGACTGCACTTTACCTGCAAAAGAAGTGTGTTACTATGGCCACAAATATGGTCCTCTTTTCTACAGCCTAAGCAGCCCTGTTATCTCCAGTTTGTTTGTGTTATCGTCTTGTCTAAAGTCCCCGTAATTCTGTTGCTTGCATGTTCAGCATCCAATATAATTCTGTTATCTGCAACCCCTGTGAATCTGTTATCTGCAACCCCTGTGAATCTGTTATCTGCAACCCTTGTGAATCTTATCTGCAACTCCTGTGAATCTGGTATCTGCAACCCCTGTGAATCTGTTATCTGCAAACCCTGTGAATCTGTTATCTGCAACCCCTGTGAATCTGTTATCTGCAACTTTATCCTGTTTTTCTGTGTCGAGGAATTTTAGAAGATATTCCAGGACCTGGACAGCAAGCAAACAGCATCTGGCACCTTCCAATGGTTTCTGTGATGTCCAATGCCTTTTCTTTCATAAATGAAGCAGCATGTTGAAAAATCTATGAATAAAAGTTGCAGTCGAGCACTGGTCACTGGTAAAATGTGAGCCTGGAGAATAATCACCCCATCCCTCTGGCAGCCTGTCTGCACCCCTCTGATTCCGTTACTTGTATTCTGCACCCTGTTATCTGCACTTTTCTGATTCTGCTATCTTCATATTTTCCTTGGTATTTGTAACCTCTGTGTTTTTGTTATCTATTCTCGGTCTCTTATTATTAGCACTGACTGTGATTCTCTTATCTGCTCTCTGTAGCCTCTTATCTTCACATCTGTGATTTTGTTATCTGCACCATCTGTAATACTCTTATCTCTACCCCATTTTATCCTGTTATTTGCATCACTGGTGTTCTTTTATCTTCACTTGCAGTGATTCTGTTATCTGCCCGTACTATGATTTTATCACTAGCTCTTGTGATTCCGTTACCTCCTCCCCCGCGACTTTATCACTACCTCTTGTGATTCTGTTATTTATTTGAAAAGATTTATATAGCGCGAACATGACCTGTAAGGGTATCAGAGCGCTGTACAAAGGAGCAGTAGCGATAAGAAGGTAAAGGGATAAATACAACAACATAAAGGAACTTAACAGGCACACACACTAAAGAAGAGCAACCAACCTTGTGGTACATGTAAAGTAACAAAAGAGCAACCAATCTTATGGTGCATGTAGAGCGAATAAAGTTGCATCGCTGAATGAGAGATCAAAGATGTCAACAACAAGTAAAAGTTAGTTATGGTGGCTTCAGGACTACTGCTGTAAGTGGTTATTCAGCAGTAACCATTTGATTTGTTTTTTGAATGAGGAGGTCGAGGGGTTAGATCTGATCTCAGGAGGAAGAGCTTTCCATATTCTTGGTGCGAGACCAGAGTAAGCACGTTTGTAGGCTTTTCTTTTTAAATTTCAGAGGTTTCAGCAGGAGCGTGTTAGAGCTTGTTAGTGTCTGATTCAAACCAGATAGTTCGGTTTTTTTAGCCAGATAAACGGGGGTGTTATAATGAAGAGCTCTGTGCATCAGGCAGGCTATCTTGAACCGAATCCTTGCTTCGATCGACAGCCAATTGAGTTGAATTTGGTCTGGTGTGATGTGATCATGTTTTCTAGATCCAGTGATGAGTCTGGCAGCAGAGTTCAGAGTGGATTTTAGAGGTGCCAGTCTAGCTTTGGGTAACCCTGCCAGGTCACAATTCTATAGTCTAAGCGGCAGATAAGTAGGGATTGAACTGTTAACTGCATGTCCTCAGAAGGCAGGAATGGCTTGATTTTCCTTAATGTGTTGAGATGATGATTGGCTCCCCTTGTTGTTGCACTGATGTGATCTTGCATATTCAGGTATTTGTCCAGAGTTATGCCTAAAGATCTCGCCGAGTCAACAACATGTGGAGCACAATTTAGAGCTGTAAGTTGTTTGAGCCAGTCTTGAATGGGTGTAGAATTATTGTGGGGGGCAACCAAGAGAAAGTCCATCTTGAGTGTATTTAGCAAAAGGTGATTGTGAGTTAACCATTGTTGAGTTTTCAGAAGCACACAGTTAAGAGTTTTGATGTCATCTGGTGAAGCCATTTTCATGTATAATTGAGTGTCATCAGCGTACATGTGGTATTGAATGTTAGAGCAGTTCAGAATTTCCGAGAGTGGTTCCATGAACAAGTGGAACCTTGAGGCACTCCAATTGAGACTGGGGTAATAGTTGCAAGGGAGGTGTTAACTTTAATTATTTGTGTTCTATTTTCTAAGAACAAGGCAAACCAATTAAAGACAGGGCCCGATAACCCCATCCTTTTTTGAAGCAGATCAGTCAGGTTTTCATGTTTGACCGTGTCAAACGCCGAGGACAGATCAAGAAGGATAAGTAGGCAGGATCAATTCTGATCAAGTGATCTCAAGGCGTCATCAACAATGTGTGTTAGAGCCATTTCAGTACTATGTTCCGCCCTGAAACCTGACTGGTATTGGTCAAGGAGCGGAACCTTCTCGGTGTGGTTGCATAGCTGTCTGTGTACGCATTTCTCTAGCAGTTTGGCCTAAGTCATGATATTAGTAATTGGACGGAAGTTGTTGGGATCCGCTAAGTCAGCATTTGGCTTTTTTGGGATGGGGGTGATTTGTCCAATCTTGAGGCAATCAGGAATCCTACCCTGCATTCACGGATAATCACAGACCAGAGTGGGAGAAAGGCAGATTTGAGCTCTTTGAAGAACTTGGTGGGTAGCAGATTAGATTAGAGGGTTTTAATGAAGTCATAGATTTGAGCAGCTCTGCACCATCTGGTAGTAAAAAGGTGTTCCACGATGCATTGTTTTTTGGAGTATAATCTATGGAACAGGAAGCAGGGGTACTCGCTGAGGTTAGCCAAGATGATGGTGTGGGCTGGGTCTGATACTGCGCATTTTGTGATGCGAGTTGCAGTTCTAGTTCAATTTTTCTTGTCAATGAAGTGTGCAGAGAAATCCTCACCACTAGCGAGTGATCTAGGGAAGTTATCTGCCCCCACGTGCTTTTGTTGGCAGCACCTCTTGTGATTCTGTTATCGGTATCCAATTCGGTCCTGTTATCTGCACCACTTGTGATTCTGTGATCTGCTCTCTATCTTGCTATCTGCACTGCATGCCATTCTGTTTTTTGCACTCTCTATTGTTCTCTGCAACCCTTTAGGCTCTTTTATCTGCTTTCCATATCCTGTTATCTACACCCATCTGATTTTATTATCTACACTCTGTATTCTGGTACTGTAATTCCTGTGATACAATCTTCTGCATTTTTGCTTTGTTATCTGCCTTTCTTGTGACTTTGGTATCTGCACTCCTTGTGACTGTCTCGTCTCCTCCTATAAAACTGCTATTGGTGCCATCACTGATCGTGTTATTTTATACCTCTTTTTATCTTTTATCTGCACCCCTGTCAATCTGTTATCTGCATTCAGTTTGATCCTGTAAGCTGTACCAATTAGGATTCTGTTAGCTGCCTCTCCGCCCTGTGACAGATATATGACCCTGTGTGATGCTGTAATTTAATCTGCAATCCCTGTGGTCCTGTTAGCTTCATCTGATGTTATCTACAATGTCAACTGTTATTTGCACACACAGATCCTGTTACCTGCACTCATGCTGTTATCTGCAGTATGTGATTTTAGGGGGACCCTGTCTGTGTGACCCTGTTCCCTGCATCTGAACTTACCATGTTCACTCAGCCTTTCATACTTTGGGCCCGATTTACCAGGTTGTCACGCCGCGCAGTGCAGCAGCCGCAAATGCTGCGCTGCGTGAGAAGGAGAGAATAGGAGAGTGCCATAATTACAGAAATATGGCACGCTCCTCCCCTCTCCCTAACCCCTGCACACAAATGTGAGGCCGTACATCATGGACTCATCTTTGCACCATAGTGTAATGGTGTCTCCGTGAATCTAGCATAGGTTTTGTACTGGAAGGTTACTCTTCCAGTACAAAATACTATGCTTAGACTACCTTTAAACATTTTCCCACTCTGTGCGTGTGCTGTACAGTGCAGCACACAAGCCAAGTCGGAAAATAAAGGAGAAAAGAAGCATTTCTCCTTCATAGCTATTTTCTGATGCTAAACCTTGTCTACTTTTTTAAGTAAATAGGGCTTACCGACAGAAACCTTGGGTGGTTGCATGAGAACGGCCATGACCACCCATGGTACACCCCCTTGGTGCTAAGTAAAGCAAAGCAGTGCTATGTGCTGCTTTGCGTTACTTTCAAGCAATTTTCCAGTGTAAAACAGGTTTTATGCTGGAAAGTAAATAGATGAAAATGATTTCGCATCGTTTTGCGTCCCTTTTGTGAAGCAAACATGGCATTAATTCTTAGTAAATATACAACTTAATGTCTTAACTCACCTTACAGTTTCAAAGTCTGTAAGCCCAAACAAATGTGATGCGATTCTCTATAGTAGCCATACGGTGACCTGCAGCATTCAATTAAACCTCACAAATAAACAAGCATGACACCTTCTTCTGCACCCCATGTGATCCTTTTATACACATGCCAAGTGATCCTGTTATCAACATTCCTAGTGATCCTATAAATGGGACCCCTTGTACTCCTACTATCTGCGCCCTATATGGTCCTGTTATCTGCCCCCAGGTGATCCTGGGCTCTGTAATGCCTGTGATCCTGTTATCTGCCCCCCCCCCCTTCTGATCCTCTAAAGTGCATCCCACATTATTGTATCTACACCACAGGTGACCCTGTTGTCTGCACCCACATGATCCTGTCATCTGCATTTCACATAATCATTTTATATGCCTCTTTATATCCACTCCATATGATCCTGGTACCTGCACCCCAGGTGATCCTATAAATTTCCTCCCAGTGATCCTGGTATGCCAATGCGAGGTGATCCTGTTATTAGCTCCATTTGTGATCCTGTTCTGTGCACTCAATATGAGCCTGGTATCTGCACCCTACCCCATATGATCAATTTATCTGCCATATTAGCTACTATTATCTGCATACCATTTGACTGTTAGTTGCTTCCCATGTTATCTCACTATGTGCACCCACTGTGATCCTGTCAGATGCAACCTAAGTGATCCTCTCTTCTGCATCTCAGATGACCTTGTTGTCTGCACTCTGTGTGATCCTGTTATCTGCTCTATTAGCTTCTATCATCTGCACTCCACATGATTCCATTTTGTGCATCCCATGCAACCCTCTCATTTGCCTTCAAATTGATCCTGTAATGTGCAAGCCGCGTGACTCTCTCATCTGCTCCTACTTTGATTCTGTTACCTGTACCCTATGTGATCCTGAGTTCTGCATCCCATATGAACATTATCTGCCCTCTATGTGATCCTGAGTTCTGCATCCCATATGATCATGCTAGCTGCACCACATTTGATTGTGTTTCCAGCACCTCCTTGTGATAACTACATCACTTGCTTCTGTTTTTGAGTTGCTTGATGATGGTTATGTTTTAGAAAGTGGTGGGGCAAATGGAGACAGAAGAACGGGGTGGGGAGAAGATACTGCTCTCAGTGCTCGCTGGACATTAGTCTTATTTTGCCTAAATATCTTCTCATCATCAACTAATTATGGTTTTGAGATATAACATTTGAGCATCAAATTATTATTCACCAAAAATCCTCAGAATACCAAGGACAGTAAGGAAGTATGATGTCCCACTATCAATCCCTCAGCTTTACCTGTAGTTTTAATTCCAAGGTGGACGCACTTATTCTGCATGCCCTTGCACTCGATGGTGTCCCGCGTATAACAGTACGAAGAGTCTCCTGTAATGCAGGTACGGCACGTCACTCCGTTCAACGTGGTGCCCGTTGCTGGCTCTTTAAAAAAAAAGATAAGCAGACAAGGGTCAGAATGTTGTGCCCACCATGGGTATCGAGACAGGCTACAAGCACAGACCAAGTGGATCTGTTTCCACAGAAAAGGCCAGCCCTATCTATTGTGATTTTAAGGATTCAAACTCCAAGGCCCCGATTCACAAAGAGCCTCCGCACTCATGGAGGAGGCTTTTCAGTCATGGCAGGATCTCCGCACTCATGGTGGGATCTCTGCTCTACAGTTTCCCATTGCGGTGATCCTGCCACGAGTGTGGAGATCCACTATGTCTGAGGAGCCTCTGCCACGAGTGCGGAGACTATTTGTAAATCAGAGCCCAAGCTTCTTTTCCATCTCCCTCACCTTCACTCAGTTTCAGTAAACCTCCTTCACCATAGTGCCTCCACAATGGACTTACAGATAGTTAATGCCGCTGTTCAGCATTGAACATCACCTAAATTACCTTCACGGTGCTTGAGAGCCACTCAGCTCTACAGAATCAGTAATTAGTCATTTGCCTCTAGCCCTGCTCTTTCTGACCTCTGCCCGGGTGCTACTAAAGCACTCTAGGACCCATCAGCAATGTCTTATTTCAAATTAGTATCTAACGTGCCTAACCTGAACAACATGGTTGAGTGATTAGCCAGACAACATTTGTAGGAGAATGTTAGAGCTATAATGCTATTCTTTGCCCTCAGAGAGCACAGCAGTACTAACTTCAGTTCTTGAAGAGGTGGGAACAGAAGGAGACTAAGAACAGTGTCTTTGTGTATGTTGGACGTCTTGGTCACCTTCAACATCATTGATCATAACACTTTAATTGAACGTTTGTCTGCAATCATTGTTGTTGAAACAGTGTTGAACTGGTGCACGTCGTGCCTGGCTGTCCTTCATGTGTGGAAGTGCCCTCCTTAGGTCATCTTGTGCTTAGCCTACTGTTGGAGACTTCCAGGGATTTTGCCTTCTGACCTCCTGTTTTGCTGACTTAATGTTTGCTTGCTTTAGTATACAAGGCACTTTACCACTGCTAACCAGTGCTAATGTGCATATGCTCTGTACACAAAATATGGTAACATTGGCTTACCCACAATTGGCACATTTAGTTTACTCATAAGTCCCCAGTAAAGGGCACTACATGTGCCTAGGGCCTGTAAGTTAAATGCTACTAGTAGGCCTGCAACACTGATTGTGCCACCCACTTCAGTAGCTCTTTAAACATGGCTCCGGCCTGCCACTGTAGAGGCTGTGTGTACGGTGTGAACTGCCATATTGACCTGACAACTTAACCTACTTGCCAGGCCCAAACCTCTGTTTTTTAATTACATATAATTCACCTCTAAGGTAGGCCCTAGACTGCCCTATTGGCAAGGTGCAGTGTATTTAAAAGGTAGGACATGTACTTTGAGTTTTACAAGGCCTGGTAGTGAGAAACTGCTAGATTCGTTTTTCACTAGGGTAAGGCCTATTCTCCCATAGGTTAACAGTGGGATTGCCTCAAACATCTTTTAAGTGTATTTTCTAATTGGGAAAAGAAAGAGATTTGGAGTTTGGTGTCTCTGGATTCACAAATTAAAATCACAACTTATGGTGAAGTCGGATTTTAAATTGTAAGTCTGAAAATGCCACTTTTACATTTTCTTACTTTAACCCTTCTGTGCATTCCCCCTAGACAGTCACACACAAAGGGAGCTGAGGTGTGACATTTGCATCCTGATGGCCCATCACCAGGCTGATGGGCCTTTCTGAAGTAGATTGGGAGGGAGGAGCTGACACTTGCACCTAAATAGGACTGTGCCTGTCCCCACACAAAGAGCTGCTTACCTTCCGGTAGTGAGTCTGGAGCCAGGGCAGGAAAGGCAGGGACCTTGTGCTCTTTAAAGGCCTCTTTGAAACTCCCCCACTTTAAAGGCTCAACTGAGTATAAGTACTGGACCCTTGACACCACCAAATCAGAACTTTGCTGGAACCAAGGACATTCTGACAGGAATCAATTAATCAATGGGTGGTACTTACAAAGCATGGCTAATCACTCGAGAGGGTATCCAGTCACTGTGCTGCGGGTATCAGTTGAAGAGCCAGGTCTTGAGTCACTTCCTGAAGTGAGTCAATAAGGGTGAGGTATGGAGGTGGAGGGGAAGGGGAAGGGTGTTCCAAGACTTGGCGGCAAGGTGGGATAAGGAACGACCTCTGGTGCGGCAGCGGCAGATACGTGGTATCTGTGCAAGGGCGAAGTGAGGGGAGCGGAGATTTCTGGGAGGATGGAGGAAATTCAGGCAGTGGTTCATGCAGGCAGGTCTTAGGTCCTGGAGGGATTTGTAGGTGTGGGTCGGAAGCTTGAATTTGCTTCTGGTCTAGATGGGGAGCCAGTGGAGGTCTTTCAGGTGCTGGGTGATGTGGGTCCTCCTGGGCAGGTTGAGGATCAGTCTGGCTGCTGCGTTTTGGATCGCCTGGAGTCTTTTCATGAGTTTGGTGGGGGTGCCTGCATAGAGTGTGGAAGCTGACTGAGAAGACAGCTCTGACTTGACGTTTCATGGAGAATTTGCTGGTGCTGAGATTCTGGGTGTGGGCTTTCGGAGTGGGGGTGGGTCTGAGTTCCGATGGCCACCATGAGTCATTCCAAAGGGAGGTGGGTCTGCTGAAGACCAGAACCTCAGATTTGTCTGTGTTGAGCTTCAGGCAATTGTTCTTCATCCAGGCTGAGATGTTCTCCATACAGTTGTGAAAGTTGGTCTTCGTCGAGGTGGGGTCCGTCGAGAGAGAGAGGACAAGCTGAGTGTCGTCGGCACAAGAGATGATGTTGTGGATTCTGACAATGTCTGCGAGTGGTGTCATGTGGATGTTGAAGATGGTTGGACTGAGGGAAGAGCCTTGATGATGTCGCAGATGGTGTGCTAGGGTTGTGAGGTGAAGAGAGGGAGACTGATTCTCTGGGTGCATCCCATGAGAAAGGATGCAATCCATCTGAGCGGGTCATCTGTAATTCCAATCTGGTGCAGTCGATCAATGAGTATGCAGTGGGAGAAGGTGTTGAAGGCTAATGAGAGGTCGAGCAGGATCAGGGCGGCTGATTCTCCTCTGTCAAGTAGGGTGCACATGTTGTCAGTTGCAGTGATCAGTGCTGTCTCGGTGGTGTGATTGGCTCTGAAACTTGATTGGAAAGGTCCAGCAGGTTGTTTCTCTCCAGGTGTTTGGTGATTTGGCGGTCGATGGCCTTCTCCAGGACATTGGCGGGAATCGTGAGCAGTTAGATGGAATGGTAGTGCTTGAGCTTACTGGAGTCTGCAGATTTTCTTGAGGAGGGGTCTCACCTCTGAGTGTTTCTAGGCATCAGGAAAAGGTTGCTGTGCTGATGGAGGCGTTGAGGATGGTGGTGAGCTGATGGCTGATCTTGTCTCTGCTAAGGTTAAAAGGTCGGTGGGGGCATGGGGCAGTGGGTGCTCCTGAGTGGATGGAGTTGATGGGTGGCGATGGTCCAGCTGTGGAAGGCAGCGCTGTGGTGGATGGGGGTGGTGCAGGGAGGTCCAGCGAGGGTGACAGTCAGAGTGGTCTGACCAGATGAGTTCCCTGGTGTGGCTATATCTGATTCTGTTGCTGGATGTGAAGATGGGGTCTAGTGTGTGTCCTGCTTTGTGTGTGGGGTCTGTGATCAGTTGCTTGAGGCCGATGTTGTCCATTCTTTCCAGGAGGTCGGTGGAGTTGATGTCAGTGGGGTCGTCCAGGAAGATGTTGAGGTCTCCCAGGAGGATGTAGTCGCTGAGGCCAGTTCTTGGTCCTGGCGCTTTGTAAGCGAGGATGCCTTTGATGGTGGTTTTGTCATCGGTGCGGAGCTGGAAGTTCATGTGTTCCATGATCGGCATGGTTTCAGCATCGGTGGTTGTGAAAGTGATACTTTCTTAGTGTACATTGGCGATGTTTGTTGATGCAGTTGCCGTGTTTCATTTTGTAGCTGGTGGGTGTTGTAGTGGCGAAGTCTGGGGCCGAGGTGGGGGTGAGCCAGTAGTCTCTGTAATGAGGGTCACATCGGGGGCAAGGATGAAGATGGTGTCCCAGACTTCGGTGGCGAGTTTACAGAGTAATTTGGCATTAATCAGGAGGCAGATGAGTTGTTCCGGGGAGTCTTGGCCAATGGGCGTGGCTCTGGTTGCTGCGTTGGCAGTCGGTCTTGGGGTGGAGCTGAACTGGCAGCAGATGCAGGTAAAAGGTCCCAGTGTGGAGCGAGGCAATGTGAGGCAGCAGTTCCTGTTGTATCTGGGGTCCAGGGCACTGAGGTCTGCGGCGGAGTATCTGTGGGAGTGCGAATGGATAGGGATCCTGGCTCTGGGCGCAGTCCAAGCACGGACGGGCGCAGATGGGCTTGTCTTTTGGTGCCTTCATCATGCCATCAGGCTCCATAAGTAGCGCTGGGAGGGGCTGACAGTGAGGCGAGCAGGAAGCAAAGTCTGAGCTGGACAAATGGTGGGAGTGGGTGGGGGGACGGGGCGGCGCACAAAGACAGACTATGGCAGAACAAGTTAACCCAATACCAGTAAACATTGTGAAACCTGTGCAACTAATTAAAACACCACAATAGCACAACAATTAGCAGAGTAATGAAAAGTCCATATATTGACAAAAAAGGCAGAGTAACGGCTATAGGGAGGCAGCGGGATCGAACCCCCCACAGACCACATGCGGAACCTCGGCATCATCCTGAACTCCTCACTCACCATGAACCGCCAGATCAACGGGGTCTCATCATCCTGCTGCCACACGCTACGCCTGCTCGAAAAATAGTCAATTGGATGCCCATGAAGTCCAGAAAAACGGTCACCCACACACTCATCAGCAGCAGAATTGACTACAGCAACACACTCTACGCCGAAATCACCAAGAAACATCCAGAACGCCCACCAGAAACCTCTGCTCTGCCCAACTGGCCCTGGCTATCATCCCACATATCCACAAGACCACATCCGGAGGAAGATCCTTCTCCTACATTGCAGCAAGGTCCTGGAACACCCTTCCTCTCCACCTCAGGCAATCTCTGTCACTGCCTCAATTCAGGAAGGACCTCAAGACCTGGCTCTGTGATTGAGCCACAGTGCCCTCAACGGGCCAGCAGATCTTTCTCCCAGCACCTTGAGACCCTTATGGGTGAGTAGTCAAGCTATACAAGCCATTGATTGAACCTGATGGGACTCGGATGGGATGCAAGTCACTAGACAACTGCACTAAGCAGCAGGCAGTGGGGAGCAGGGCACAGAACAGGAAGGAGCTCAGCTGCTGCACTGTAGGAGGAAGTGTCACTTTGCTACCTGCTTTGCTGTGTTGGCCTGCTGCTTCTTGCTTGGGAGTGAGAAGTACTGGACCTGTTCTACATACTCGAACCCAACTGTCTCTAAGGGCTTGCTGGTTTGCCCACTGTTCTTGAAGTCTAATCAAAGACTTTCTTCAACTTTGCTCTGCCGTACCAAGAGGACGCAGGACCCAGTGCGAGCCTCAACGACGATGCAGTACTCGGCTGCAAGGTTCAACGATGATGCAGCGCCGATCCGAGGTCACACCTGCGAGGATTGACAACGATGCAGCGGCTGTATCGCCAGGGGTTCGGCAACGATGCGGGACGCGACTGCACGGCCCGACTTCGGCGCATCAACCTGGCTAAGTAAATCAGAACTGACGCATCAAGTCTTCGACGCTGATGCTTGTTCAATCCAAGGTACTTTTTCTGCTGGCCCTGCATGGGTCCTGTAGGTGGCCTGCCCTCCATCGCAGTTGGCCTGAACTTTGGATTTACCCCAGTCCAGCACGACCTCAAGTAATCCTTAAGCACTATGGACCGCTAAGCACTATATTTCAGTTTATTCTTTGAAAATTCATATCTCGAGCGTGACTTGGGAAGCCATCATGGTGGACTCCATTTGAAAGAGCTCCATCTCACCAAGCCTGTAATCCGGCATCATCCGCAACCACCACACCTCAGGCTGACCCAGCGACACTCACACTAGTGGGGGGCCCCGGGCGACGAGCTAGAACTAAGGGGGAGATGCTCCTGGGCATGAGGGATCGGCCCTGAAGCAAGGTCGTCCGGGCCCGGCCTCCGCAACTCGTGGCGCTCCGCTGTCTGCCCCGGCTGCACCGGGACAAGGTCCGGAGCGGGCTGATGGCATTTGCACATGCCGCCCGACCGCACGGTACATGGAGGAGATCGGAGCAGCGGTAAGGTGAGGCCTGTACCAGTGGGTTTGCCCGGCTGGGGCCGGGCGGTGATGGGGAGAGGCCGTATGCACTTGTGGTGCAACACCAACGCAGCAGTGACGAGGCGAGTCGGTTCTTCCCTCGGAGGGCTGGCTCAGAAACAGAGCACAAAGGGCTCCGGCATGGCACTCCGGTTCGCCGCGTCTGAACGGCATGGGTGGCCCACAGGGCTGAGTGGAAGAACCTGCGCCCTAGGGGTCTAACCTGTGGGCCAGAATCATGGAACTACAAGGTAGGCCCGCAGTGCGGGACCACTTGTCACCGCGCAGAGGGCAGGGGGCAACCCTGTACATATCCTTCCCCCCGCAGTATGACAACAACCTAGGAGCATGGAGGACTCCGGCGAGATACCGGCCACATGGCCGAGAAAGAGGCCCTGCACTTCAGGGGCTCAAACTGTAGCCCAGAATCATCAGCCCCACAGGGCTCCTGGCCCGAAACAAGTTAGGCCCGCAGCCTGGACCATACACTACAGCCCGCAGGGGGGTGACTTTGTGCCTCTCCTCCCCTCCCCTCACCGCAACACAACAGCCTGAAGCCAGGGCCTTTTACGGGAGACGCCTGGCCCGAGTGCAGTCTGGGCCCACACCAATTCGGTCAGACTGAGGGGTAAACCAGGTGGCAGTGCAACAGAGATGTGGGCAGAGGGCTGGGAGCTGGGGGTCCGGCAGGTGTGATCCCCTTAAGGGGTCCGCCTTGCGGTCTGTTCCAGAGCTGCGAAAGCAGCCTAGCTAGGGCCAGTATGGCTCGCGGCCTGGGGGGGACTGTTTCTGTGAGGCCCCACCCGCAGTTATCTGCCCTGATACACCCCGAAGAGAAGACAGCAGTGCCACGAGGCAGTCGCTCCCTAAGTGAAGTGACAGGAGAGGTAGTGCTCGGCCTGTGGTCCTTCCTTCCTCTCATCATGACAAAAGACAAGTCCTCGGTCCCTACCTCAAAACAATGTACACTGTGGCAGGCAGTTTCGATGGCGGGGGCTCCATTCCAGACAACGCCACCCTGCTTGCCGCAATAAAGCAGTCCTGCGACATGTTAGATGCCAAGATCAGTGCAGTTGGTTCAGAAGTTTCCTTTCTCCTTCAGGACCTCAGGAAGGCCGTGGACCACATCACCGAGGGAGAAACCACAATGTCATCTGTGGAAGATACGGCTGCAACCCTACAACAAAAAGTCAATAAACTCACAGTGGTGACCCAGGAACTTGCTGCACAGTTGGAAGATGCGGAAGGTCGAGCAAAACTAAACAACCTATGAATTAGGGATGCGAAGGCGCATCAATGGAGGGTTTTCTGATGCAATGGTTGGGGTCTCTTCTGCCAGAGGGCTCGCTTTCCTCCTGTTTTGTAGTGGAACGAGCCCATACAGCACTCATAAGGAAGCTCGCCCAGGGGAGCGGCCCGAGCTATCACAGCTAAACTGTTGAACTACATGGGCCAGGAAACCATCCTTCAATTTGTCTGGGGCCACAGAGATGCACTGGTATATGACTCCCATAACATCATGATCTTTACCGACTATACCCGGCTTGTTCAACAGCAGCGCCAGTCATTCGCTGCGGCCAAACGTAGACTTCGAGAACTGAACATTCAATATATGTTATTGTACCCGCCACGGATGCGTATAATCTACAAGAACAAATCCTTATTCTTTGACACTCCAGAGGCTATCTTCACATGGGCCGATGAAACCATTCACCTCAGGCCTCATACTCGAATCAGGCTCTTCCCAAGGCAGCAGAAGGAATCGGCCGAAGAAGTCCACCTCCAAACGACGGCACAGGTCCAGGTCCAAATGGCGCTACCAGGCACAGGGCGAAGACTCCTAACTACAATGGAAAACCGCAGAGTGCCCAGTTACAAGCTCCCAGGCTGATTATACATAGACTTGGTTTGGGTGTTCCGCCCTTGGAATATTACTTGGCTTGGGGGACCCCGCCAGGTGTTAACTGCACGCCCTGAGACATTATGGTTGAGTGTATTGGGATGTTGGGGAACCAATAGCGGGAGGCTCCTGGGGCCCCCCACTGGGGCCCCTAGGGCCATCCCGACAGCGACAGATACTTCATGTTGGCTGAGGTATTGGGATGGGGGAGATGTGGGGAGAGAGTTCTATTCAGTTATCCAGAGTTCATTTCAGTTTAGGCACAGGCACGGCTGCACCATATAGCTCATACACGCACCTCACACCTGTAAACCCCCCTGAGGAATAGATGACTGCACATACCGTCCGGTGGGCTCAATATCATGACATGGAATCTAAAAGATTAGAAGTTGACATACTCCTTATGCAGGAAACCCATATGATGGGAACTAAGGCACCATGCCTAGCCCACTATGGATTTAACCAGGATTTCCACTCCAGATTCGTCCATGAGGCATGGGGTACAGTGATAGTAATTCACCGTAGGGTCCCATTCAGCCTTTCCAAAATATGGTCCGACCCGGGTGGGAGTTACACCATTATCACGGGAACACTACATGGGGAATCCCTACACTTGGTAGTTTCTATGCCTCCTCCCCTTTGGGGCAAACCCTTGTAGACAAGATCGTACACTTATGGAGAGAGCTCCAAGACAGCTTATCAGTAATAGGGGGCGACTGGAATTGACATTATGGCACCTATTTACCGGTGGCAAGAGGCGGGCCCAGCACGCTGTGCAGGGGAATCTAAACTGCACGGATTGGCCTCTGCTCAGGGGTGGTCGGATGCATGGCGTGGCTTCATCAAGCGGAGTCAGGCTTCCCCTATCTCTCAATGGTACACGGGTCATTCTCTAGAATAGACTACTTTTTCCTCCCAGGAGTACTCTTTCATAGTGTCACAGGAGTCTCTATCCTGCCTAGGGGGTTATCAGATCATTCCCCAGTAACACTAAGGCTGCACGTAGGACCCCGTGCATCTCCCTTCAGATGGCGCATGTCGCCCTGGTATCTGCGAGACCCGTCCTATCAAGCAACCCTCAGACAAGCAATCACGGACTACCTAGAATCCAATACGGACAAGGCACCTTCTTGTACGACATTATGGGAAGCCCTTAAACCCACAATACGGGGGTGTATATCAGCCACCAAGCAGGAAAGAAACGCTGCCGCCAAGCGCAGGTGATGAACCTCGAGACACGCCAGAGCGCTCTAGAGACCGAAGTAAGGGAGGGCACAAGAGCCAATGCCAAACGCAATCTCCTCCTCACGCAACAACAACTGTACCAGTTGCATATAAACAAAGCCCAACACGTATGGCAAGAGACCCAATCCAGAATATACCAATTGGGCGACAAGTCAAGCAAAATGCTGCACCGTCTCTGTCAGGCGGCACTGTTGCCCACTCCAGTGCCAGCACTGCGAAACACAGAAGGGTCTTTATGCACCACACCTACTGAAGTCGCTCAGGTGTTTGCATCATACTACTCAACACTGTACACAAAACAAGAAACCATATCCCAAGACCAAATTGGTGAATTTCTAAGAGATATATCCCACCAAAATCACTGCCCGACCATATCCGTGAGCAACTCGAAGAACCAATCGCGGGGCCCCAATGGATTCCCAAGTGAATTCCTATGATCTCACATGACCCTTTCGGGACCACACCTCCTTAAGGCGCTCCATGAAGCCCTAGAACAGCGAATCCTCCCCCCGGACTGGCAACACGCCAAAATTGTGGTGTTCCTCAAGCCGGGACGCCCACCTGAGGAACCTTCCTCATACCGCCCTATCTCCCTCCTGAACATTGAGTCTAAACTCCTTGGCAAGATTCTTGCTGACTGTCTCCCCACACATATCCACAAGCTCGTACATCCAGACCAGGCAGGTTTCATGCCACACAGATCCACACGACACAATATCAGGCAAGTCCACAATGCCATCAAGAAGGCTCCAGACCTTGGTCGCCCAACATTGACAAGGCATTTTACTCACTCAGTTGGGACTATATATTTCTCCTCTTGCAAGCACTTAATTTAGGCCCTCGTTTTCTCTCATATGTCCGTCTCCTATACACAGATCTCTCTGCCTCAGTATGTGTGGCGGGGACACATTCGAATCGAGTCCCAATCCATCGGGGCACAAGACAGGGATGCCCGCTTTCTCCGCTATTATTTGCTCTGGCAATCGAGCCCCTTGCGACATGGTTGTGGCGGGACCCCCTGATGCGGGGATACGAATGGTCCGTAGAAACGTCCAACAGAATTTCATTATATGCAGATGATTTCTTGTTCTTTCTTATGGACCCCTGGTTCTCCGGCCCGCGTATCTTGCAAATGCTTCGCGTATTCGGCCAAACCACTGGGCTCAGACCCAACCCGGCAAAGTCGGTGTTGTTCCTGGTCTGTGGAGACCAAAGGAGGGGCTCCTAGTCAACTCAACTAACCCATGCAACGGGAGGGTTCCAATACCTAGGGATATAAATTCGGCCATGTCCGATTATCTCATGGTCACACAATATTCATCCAATATTACCGCTTCTCAGAGAGGAGACAAAGGTGTGGTCGCCTCTACCCCTATCTCTATCCAGCATCGCAGTCGAAAGGCGAGCGATGAACGCTCAGACTTTACTATACCTTCAATATGGCCAGATGAACCTAGATCACCTACCGCCCGCATGTAAGGTGGTAATATTAATATGGAGGTGCACAGTTAAGAGGATGGGCTGGAAAGGGCGACTGACACAGACGACCCCACCCCCCTCTGGCACCGTACCTACCTCCGCCAAGTTGCCACATTACCAGGATTCCTGGCATGGGACTCTATTGGGATCTCAACACTGGGCGACATAATGCAAGAAGACGGAGCTTAAGTCCTTCCAACAATTGCAAACAGAATATCAGCTACCCCGCAGTCAATTCTATGGATATCTTCAGCTCAGGCATGCACTGACACCACATATCCGATCCCTGGTGGACCTACCAGAATTCCACCCACTGGAGGGGCGCTTGTTGATGGAAGACCTAGGCGCCCACAAAATCAGACAAATTTACCAAACACTAATCAAGCATAATTACACCACACTAGACACATTACGCACGACATGGGAAGTGGACATTCCAGACCTCACAGATGATGACTGGACTGAGGCCCTAGCAAGTCCCAGTGGAGCCGCTATCGCTACACGGTAGCACTTAATCCAATTCAAATGTATGCATAGAGCATACTACATGAGGTCCCATTTCTGGCGTATGGGCGCTATTCCGCCCCCCACCTGCCTCAGATGTGGAGACGAGGAGGCGACCTTCTTGCATACAGTATGGAGTTGCAGGGCCCTTCAGCCCTTCTGGCGGAAGGTGACCTCATGCCTAGAACAGGTCTTATCCTGACGACTTGCTCTACATCCCAAATTGTTCCTACTACACAGCACTGATGGGTTAGGGGGAAACCGATATAAGCAACACCTTTTATTTGTGGGGCTTACACTAGCCAAGCGGGACATAGCCCAGCAATGGAAGGAGACCGCTCCCCCATCGGTGGGTGGATAGAAACGCACCATGGATAAATGCATGGGGATGGAGATAGCGTTCCTTAGGGCGCGGGGCTGCCCAAAGAAGCATAATAAGATTTGGTCTTGCTGGGCTGAATACAGGGGTATAGACCTCCCCCTGCACAATCCCTAGAATCTTCCATTATACAGGACATACACCCACATAGTCACAGACCCTCCCCAGATTAGCGGACCTGACCACTCGGATGGACTAGACGGGAAATCTTTACGGGTTGGGTGGGGTGCCCCGCCTGTGCCAGAGTTGGTTTTAATAGTTTTATTATTCCTTTATGCCTTTGTTGATGTATTGCAATCTCGGTACAATTATGTAATATTTTCTAATTGGATGAATGTAATGGGCCCCCTGGGCCAAGATGTACTGGCAAAAAATCATATTTTGAGTTCTACTTATTGGATTTTTATCATTTTGGTCTTGTTTTATTTCGATAAATATTCTCCATTTTGCTAAACTAGTTTGAAGTCTTTTGTGGGTTTTTCACTGTGTTACTGTAATTTAAGTGTTGCACAAATACTTTACTCATTGCTTTTTAAGTTAAGCCGCACTTCTCTGTGCCAAGCTAAAAGAGGGTGAGCACAGCTCAATTTAGGTTGTGTATCTGACTTACCCTTACTAAGATTGTGGTCCCTACTTGGACAGGGTGCAAACATCTGCCAACTAGAGACCCAGGGGCATATTAGCAAGGGCACTATCGCCGCTTTAGCGGCACTTTTTGCCGCTAAAGCGGCGATATTCTTATCGCCCTATCAGCAAACTGTCTCTAACAGCAGTTAGAGACAGTTTTCGGACATTAGCGCCCGTGTTTTTACCGCTTTGCATGTCAGCGATATTTATCGCTAATGACATGCAAAGTGGGCATTCCCGACGAACAAACCTGGGAAACACCCGCTAACAGGCCTATCGCCTATTAGCAAGGTGGCCATGGCCCCAGTTAGCGACGTGAAAAGTCGCGCTAACCGGGGTCATCGCCATTTATTTAAAACCTGCAATTAGCAGGTGTTAGCCATATCTAACATGGGGGTGGATTATGCTGATACGACCACAAGGTCAGTATCAACAGGATACTCGCCGTTTTCCATGAAACATCGCTGGAAAACCAGCGATGTTTCATGGAAAACACCGCTATGGCTGGAATAATTATCGCCATAGCGCTAAATGTCGCTAATACAGCGTTAGCATGGCAAATTATTCCGACGATAGCCGGCGATAACAAAGTGCTCGCTAAACACGCTTTGCGATGTTTAGCGAACTTTTTAGATAATATGCCCCCCAATTTCTAACAATCATCAAGTTACAAATATGTAGAGTTAAGTATGGTAAAGCTATACTTCTCTACATATACCTACACTGGATACTGTGATATTCAATATTCTGGAAATAATATTTTTGGAGAACGATATTTAAAACAATATTCTGGTAGAATACCAGAATAACGAGGGTCTTAGTCTATTCACAAACCATGAATCCCCACATACAGCTGCTTGGGCTGAACCCATAATCCTCAAAGCGACATCCCATGTGTTTTACGTGTGCATGTGTGCTAGGTGTTATTGTGTACCATGCACAAGTAATAAAGACTTGCCGGTTCAATTTTGGATGCCCATAGCCTAGACCAGAGTACAAGACAGAGGAAAGGTTGCTTTCTCCAGGCACCATAAGTGTATTGCTGCCATTGCTTAGATTGGAAGGAAAAGCACCAGGCTTTATGGTGAGGAAAGACGAGATTGGCTTTCCTATGAAGTACCAGGGCCCTTCTTGATACATGAGGCTTTAAATGACTCTGCTGGCAGCTGCTGTCAGGTAGATGGAAGGGGGTACATGATGAGGCCTGCATTATCTGTTGTTAGTAAAAGGAGTCCTTTGAAAGGGCACAGATTTTTGGCTCTCTTCCTAATCTCTGTGAGGCGGGATCATAAATAGCTGGATACAGCCCACTCTCACCTCTTTGTACTTCTGTGGTGGGACCTCCACCTTGCGACCGTCCCGCTAGGGAGCTCATACTTGCAGACATTGGCCAAGCCTGGAGGGTGCCCTGGCCAGGACACATGAACGGGGAACCAACTCAAACTGGTTCCAATGAAGCAGATCAGGAATACACATCCTGCGTCTATGAGACAGGTATAAAGATGGAAGTCCAAGATCCATAATTGTTCTCTTAAGGAGGGGGCACTCAGCAGAGTACTCAGGGACTACTATACAGGCAATGGTTGGTGTCACTCTGCCAGCCAACTCCCCAGAGGTGAGGGAACGGCAACTGGAGTCTGATCTGAAGGGGGAAATGCTGGACAGCCCTGGGTGCAAAAATATCCTACCTGTGAGCGAGGGAAGGGAACATCAGTCCTACAGGAGGAGCAGATTGTGGAATGGGCCCCTTTAATTGATCCTGGCATTGGGGTCCGTCCGACAGAGACTCACTAGGCACGTGCAATATGCCCCTTTGTTTTATAAAGATATTAATGGACCCGATCTGGATGTCGGGCGGAAAGCCAGCCGACAGTCTGTCGGAGACTGTCCACCCGACATCCAGGGTTTCCCTCCAACCGCCGTATTATAATGACGACGGTCGGAGGAAAACCCGCGGGGGATTCTGCTACTCTTCCTACGGACTCTGTGAGCTAGTCGGAAGAGGAGCGGAATTGTCTTCCCTTGAATGATGGCGGAGCCAGCCTCGGCTCCGCCGTCAGGATTACGATGTTGGTTTCCAACAGCCTTTAGAAATGCTGTCGGAAAAAGACTTTGGGGGCTCCTAGCCGGCCCCCTTCTCCCCTGGCCCTCCGCTATGGGGTCTGGGGGGGGCACCTATGGTGTCCCTCTAAACATCCCTGCACCATGTGGCAGGCACCGCATGGTGCCTGCCACACGGTGCAGGGATGTTTACAAACATCAATTTTTCAATGGAAGCTTTTGCTGAGGGCTTTTTCTGCCCGCCGCACAAGCTTCCATTGAAAAATGGATATTTGTGACCACCCTAGGGGCAGTCGTATCCTAATCCTGCGGTCGGAACCGCCGTCCTAAAGTCGGGCAGTTCCAAACCTCAGCGGTGTCTGCAGACATCGTAATGAGTCCAATGTGTTCAATTCATGATTTATACACCGAATCACTTATAGGGTAGGACTGAGTAACCAAAACTAGCCCCTGGAACAAATGCTCAAATTAGCCCCACACTCTTCGTCTCCTTGTGGTGTCTCTCACTTTCCATTTATCCATTCTCTCTCCCTCCTCTCCTCTCTCCCTCTCTGATCGCTGTTTCTTTACCTTCTTCTTCCCTCGCTTTCTCTCTCTCCCTTTAAGACTCCTTGTGCCTGTTGCAATTAGCCTCAGAGACCTGGGCAACAGGCACCAGGAGCACTGCTGGGGTTTTAAAACTGGCCTCCAAGGTCTCCAGGCCACCAGAAAAAATGCCCTGTAGAATAAAAGGCCTGTCCGGACCTGATTTCCTTGATATCATTAAGACCAGCTGTGATGGCATTTCCAATACTTGGAGTTGAAATTTTACAGCCATTTTTGAGGTTCTGCATTACTATTTCTTGGTGTGCACTTCAGTGGACTTTACGTTCTATAGGTGCCAGCATATGCATACATACCAGGGGGCCTCGGAGGGAGGCAGTCGTTTGTGGTGCAGCACGTGGAGTTGCCCCTTATTTCGAGGAGCTGGCCAGTCAGACTTTCGATCCGATTGCAGTTATCACTTAACGTTCCACACGACCTAAAGAATTCCTTCTTCAGGTATCCATCTAGAGTGAGAAAAAACAAAGCAGAGGGTCAGCATTTATTCAGCAACACCAGCACCGATAGTTACATGGCATGCTCGATGGGTTTTCTGAAATCGTTTTGTAGATATTCCAAACAGTACATTTGTGGACGTCTAAAGTTCAGCACAATCTCGTATACCCTCAGAGGTCAGCTTTATTCCATGTTCAATGGTGGTGTAACCTCTGGAGGGAATAATCAGTGTTTAGCCCAGTGGCAGCTGCTGCTGTGGAAGAGTGACATGGCGTGGCGGGGGAGGGGGGGGAGTCGAGGGGACAAAATAAAAAAATAAATAAATAAAAAACGTACCTGCAGCCAGCCGTGTTGTGCTCTTCTGCTCATCTCGCAGGCACAGGCTCCCAGTCTCCCCTGTGGCCAATCCGGATGCTGCTTTTATGTCATGAGAGCAGCATCAGGATTGGCCTGAGTGCTGAGAATTTGGCGCTCCCAGGGAGACTGGGAGCCTGTGCCTGCTGTCTCCAACCCAGCAACGCAGCTGGGTTGGAGACAGCTTCAGTGTGCATGACGGTATGGCCAGCCTGAGATGGCAGGCCAAGCTGTCATGCGCACTGACAACAGTGCACTACCACTCCTCCTGCTCCTGTTGCCCCCATGGCCCGCCCCCAAAGACTCAGCAGGAAAGGAAAAATAAAACGATAATAAAACATGTTTATTATTGTTTTATTTTTCCTTTCCTGCTGTTTTGAGGCAGCTGGCTGGGGGGGAGGGGCAATGTTCCTCTGACATAGCGTAGGAGCCACGCCAGCTAGGATAAAAAGTAAAATAGGTACCATGTCAAAGGACTTCCTCAGCAGGTTACGGCCTACTTCATTGGCACAGCTCAGCCCTCTTCATAGCCAGTGCCAGCAACTGCCAGCAGAGGCACCTCCCGCTGTCTTCAGTGCTAGCATCATACTTCTGACTCGTCCCGTTAGTGGGAGATAAAGTATGGAAAAAAGATATCTTTTGCTTTACAACTTAGGGGCCGATTACGATGCGGTTTGGAAGGCTCCGACCAACGGTCGGAGCCTTCCGAGCTGCATCGTAATGGGCTTCTCAGTTTACTTTCTGACCGCCTAATTAAGATATAGACAGTCGGAAAGTAAACCGTCCGGTCATTCCGGCTGACTTCTGACAGGCTCGGAGAGCCCGTCGGCCAGACGGAATCCAGCCAGTAATCTCAAGGATGGGCCTTTCCATCCTTGAGATTACAATGCACGGTTTCCGAGGTTTCCATGCCGGCCTGTCTATCATGGAAACCATGTCAATAAGCGTGTTTGGGGGCCCCCAGCAGGGCCCCCTTTGGTGCACGGCCTCCGTTTGGGGGCCGAGGTGGCACCTATGGTGCCCCTTCTGTTGATCCCTGCACCTTGTGGCATGGGTGCAGAGATGAACCACACCTCCCATTTCACTATGGAGTATGCATTACTGCCGGTTTAGGGCCTTAATGCATGCTCCCATAATGAAATGTAGGAATGCGACCGAACAGTGTTCGGTCGCATCCTAATGAGGTGGTCGGGACAGCCGACCGGTTGTCCCAAGACCGAGTCGGTGTTACATCGAAATCAGGCCCTTAGAGTCTGGAGAGGTTTGAGCCACTAGTTACAAAAAACACATTTAGCCTTCATATATCAGATCCAGGTAATCTGGCACAATTAAGAACTTTGGATACGATATACACAGACCCATTCACAAACCAGAAGGTGCATTTTGCACACTGGCTGTTTACAAATTGGCATGCAATTTTTGATGTGGATTATCTGCTGATAGGTATCATTGCAAATGATATTTTTACAAGGGCTGCAAAACAACCTGCCTCATGAATATTAATTAGGCATGGTGCAACTTACGGTCCCTGTGACAGGCTGCCAATGCAGGGATGGCGGACTTCAAGGGGCACAAGACCACCCTCCTTGCATTTGTTTTCCCAAATCTGAAACTTTTGGATTTTGATTTTTGCAACAGTCCATGTACATTAAAAGGACAGGTTCTACTTAAAAAAAATGTTTCCCATTTGGGGATCCCATCTCGTCCTCAAATCCCAAAGGGGAAGCTCTCACATCTAATCAATCATTTGTGACCAGCATTGCGGTCTCAAGCAATTGCTACATTCCGTAGCAACTGCCATATCGGAGAGGGACGTCAATTTCATGCACCCTCCTAATAGTGATTAGTAATGAGTCCTAAATCCCCTTGAACAAGTCGAAAGACTTTTCCACCACATAGAAGAGGCTTTGTAGATACCATTTTGCAAAGCTTGTTTTTTGTGATTCCCTAGCTTTACAATTTACAAAAGCGTTTGGTACATGAGGCCCTTTGAATGCCATTGAGTTTTTCCAGAGCACCATTCTCTTTTTTCAGTTTTTCCAGGTCATTTGTCTTTGAGTAACCTAAAGTTAGTCTCTTTTATTTACTGGGAGAACCAGCTCATACCACCTCTCCTAACTCTCTCCTTTACTATGTGGCCTATTCACACACAAAGGTAAATTTACGCATGAGTAAATCTACACCTCTAAATTTACTCTTACACTTTGTAGTAAATCTACTACTTTTGGCTATTCACTATTTCCGATTGTAAATTTACCACAAAGTGTAGACTTACCAAATTCATCAGAGTAAAGTTGCTACAGCTGAAAGCTACACATAACTGTAGTAAATGTACTCCAACTCAGACCTGAAGTATGTCCTGCAGCTCACATGGACAACTACTTGTACTGACGTAAAGTCCCAACTCCATCTTATGTAGGCCCCAACTCCATCTTAGTCCATGGAAGTCACCATCTTCCTCAACTTAGAGATTGGACACAGCCATATTGTCAGATTTATGCAGAATAATTGTCATGTCTTGCTTTTAACCTAGATGTCTCCACACCTTACCTTTCTAACAACTGTGATATTGTCAAGCTCTTCGATTATTGATACAATTACATCTACTGCGACATTCCTCTGGGTCAAATGTCTTCTCCTCACTATTGTAAGTTTTATTAAGAACACATACAGACAAATAACCAATATAATGTAGTCTGAATTGGTGTTTGAAGAAAATATTGTTGGAAATATCGGATGGAGAAATATCGGAAAAAATATCATGACACACAATACTGTGATGCAAAAATATCACTTTTTTTGGGAAGTGATATCGCTTTCAAGAATATCCTTGTTGTAAATATCGTTGTCAATGAAATAGTTGTAAAAATATCATTTTGTAATTATCTTTATGTGTGTTAGTTTATATATTAATTTTTGGGGTTATTATCGTTTGCATAATTGTTAATAATATTTTTAATATAGTTTGTAATGTTAAGTGATTTATAATTTTTTATTTAATTGCAATAGTAATTTATATTGTTGTAACAGGTTGCTAGGTATAAAGAGGTGTAGGGTGGGAAGGTATTCAAGTATAATTAATTAACAATTAATTAATAGTTTATTATTGAATGCTTAATTTATTATTAATTATATAAATTGTGCAATAATTATATTTTTAAGTTATTTGTTAGATGCGGGTTGCTGGGTTTGAAGGGGCATAGAGCGGGAAGTTAATTAAGTATTAATTGACAATGTCTTAATAAATATTTAATTGATTATTAATTATGTACATTTTGTAATAATTATGGGGCTGGTACCAATGCGGTCGGATCACACAACGACAGGCCGTTGGTGGCAGTTCGACTGCCGACAGACTTTCAATCCAACATTTCCGGCAGTCGGACCCACATCTGTCAGAGGCAAGACCGATGCCTCCGCCAGGCTCAGTGATCCCGACAGGGCAGTGGTCGGAATCATATGCCAGAATGGCGGGGGTGAGGAGGCAGGCACTACTGTCGGGATTACGATATCCCTTTCCAACAGCTTTGTCATGGCATGAAGACCTCCTTTCCAAAGCTGTCGGAAAAGGACTTAGGGGGCCCCAAACAGGCCCCCAGTCCATCGTGGGCCACTCTAAAGTGGCCCTGGGGGCACATGTAGTGCCCCCACTCACCTCTATGCACTGTGTGCTTATGCACAACTGGGTGCATGGCACACGGTCCATGGGCACGCAGGAGGTACTCCATACCACGGTGGCTTGTGCTGTGGCCCTTTTCCTTGGCCACAGCACAAGTCACCCTGGTACGGAGCACTTTCCGACCACCAACAAGGTTGGACCTCCACATGCTTGTCGGGTGGTATCCTGAATGCCGCAACAGCGAACGGAGGTCTGACTGACCGCCATCATAATGAAGGCCTATATTTTGAAGTTATTTATTAGGTGCTGTTTGGGGGGTTTGTAGGGGTATATAGTGGTAAGGTTATTATGATTAATGCATTATTTAATAATATTATAATTATCGAACATTTCACTAATTGATTAAGTAATGATTAAATAGTATTGTATTAATTTTAATTATGTTAATTGTTAAATTTTTTTATATATAATTTTTGTGGGTTAATTAATACATTTATAAGAAGAGTTTTATATGTTTATTAAATTAATAGGGTTATGTTTCATATATGTCATGTGTTTGAAGTTAAATACTTTCTCTAATGTTGCATAGATGGAGTGGGAATAGTAATTTTTTCCTTCCAGAGTATAACCATTTCCCTAATGTTGCAAAGACTAGAGTGGGCATAGTAAATTTTACCTTTCCGGAGTCCAACACTTTCCCTACTGTTGCACAGATTGGAGTGGGAATAGTAATTTTTTCCTTCCAGAGTATAACCATTTCCCTAATGTTGCAAAGACTAGAGTGGGCATAGTAAATTTTACCCCTCCAGAGTCCAACACTTTCCCTACATAGACTATTCCCACTCCAGTCTATGCAACAATAGGGAAAGCGTTGGACTCCGGAGGGGTAAACTGTACTATTCCCATGCCACGCTGTACAACAGTAGGGAAACTGTTGGACTCCCGAGAGGTAACATTTAATATTCCCACTCCAGTCTGGAGGGACTGAAACAAGGCTTCAACTAGAATGTGGCCAAGAGCGTTTGGACCACTGATTCCAATCCAGCTCTCAAAAGAGCCCCCTAGACTGCCGCCCATAGTGGAATGTAGGAGTGGCCAGTCTGGCTCAGCAGACATGGCTTTGTTTCATTGATGCCATCCTGATCCAAGACACCAAAAAGGGCAACCATTATCAATCAATCAGGGGAATTGTAAGCGTGCTACTCACCCGTGAGGGTCTCAAGGCGCTGGGGTGGGGGGGTAAGCAGCTCCGTTCAGTCGAAGAGCCAGGTCTTGAGCATCTTCCTGAAGATGTTCAGGGAGGGGGCACGTCTGATGTTGAGCGGGAGCTCTCTCCAGGTCTTGGCTGTGATGTAGGAGAAGGTTCTTCTTCCTGTTCTGGCTCTGCGGATGCGTGGGATTTCGGCGAGGTCGGCGGATCGGAGGTTTCTCTTGGGTACGTGGAGGGAGACTCTCTCGTTGAGGTATTGGGGTCCGGTGTTGTGAATGCATTTGTAGGCAATGGGTGAGTATCTTGAAAGTGACTCTTCTCAACAGGGAGCCAGTGGAGGTTCCGTAGGTGTTGGGTGGTGTGCTCGTGTCAAGGAATGTCAAGGACGAGTCTGGCTGCGGTGTTCTGTATGGTCTGGAGCTTGCGGAGCAGAGACCTGTTGATCCCGGCGTAGAGGGCGTTTCCGTAGTCCAGTCTGCTGGTTATGAGTGCGTGGGTGACGGCCTTCCTTGATCCGGGGGAGCCACTTGAAGGTCTTTCGGAGGATTCAGAAGGTGTTGAAGCAGCTGGAGGCGCTGGCGTTGACCTGTCGGGTCATGGAGAGGGAGGAGTCGAGTATGATGCCGAGGTTTCTGTCGTGGTTCGTGGGTCTGGGGGGGCTGCCGAGGGCGGTAGGCCACCAGGTGTTGTCCCATGCCGAGGGGGACGGTCCGAGGATGAGGACTTCTGTCTTCTCCGAGTTGAGCTTCAGGCAGTTTCTGCTAATCCAGGATGCGACGTCCTTCATTCCTTCCTGGGAGTTGAGTCTGGTGGTGATTGGGTCCTTGGTAAGGGAGAGGATGAGCTGGGTGTCGTCGGCGTAGAATCCTATGCTGAGTCCGTGCTGTCTGACGATGGCGGCGAGGGGGGCCATGTAGATGTTGAAGAGCGTGGGGCTGAGCGATGATCCTTGGGGCACTCCGCAGTTGCTTTCTGTGGGTTCGGAGAGGAAAGGAGGTAGTCTGATTCTTTGGGTTCTGCCGGTGAGGAACGAGCGGATCCAGTCGAGGGCGGTTCCTTGTATGCCGGCGTCATGGAGTCTGGCAGTGGGAGACGGTGTTGAACGGTGCAGAGAGGTCGAGTAGGATCAGAGCCGCGGTGTGTCCTTGGTCGAGGAGGGTGCGGATGTCGTCTGTGGCGGCAAGTAGGGTGGTTTCGGTGCTGTGGTTGCTGCGGAATCCGGATTGGGAGGGGTCAAGGATCGAGTTTTCTTCGATGAATTTGGTTAGTTGTGTATTGAAGGTCTTCTCTGTGACTTTGGCCGTGAAGGGGAGGAGGTAGATGGGTCGGTAGCTCTTGAGGTCGGTGGGGTCTGCTGAGGGCTTCTTGAGCAGGGGTCTGACTTCTGCGCGTTTCCAGTCGTCGGGAAAGATGCGGTCTTGAAGGTGGTGTTGATGGTGTGTCGTAGTTCGGGAGCGATGGCGGTGGCATCCAATAGTAGCTGAGAACTGGCTAGGATCCATTTCTTTGCAGGGTTAAACTGGCCTACAAGACAATCAGGCAGTGCCCGATGGGCTGGCCTCACAAATCTCTGTATGGGTCTGTTTTATGGCCAGGTGGGCTAATTTTTACTTTTGATTTCTCTGATGTTAAAACAAACATTGCCTGCACCAAACACAAATGCATGCAGTCATCCATAGCTTGCAAAATACTCGTAGGCATGTCTTTACAAGTTCAAAACTTTCCAGGTTTCCAAATGTGAGCTACTTTTTTAGCTATCTAGTTCACTAATGGGGGCTACTTTTATTTCATTGCCCAGGCCTATTTTTTGTTCCAATCTGACCCTGTATCTATGGTTATTTCAGTTTTTACCCTCTGAGGAAGGGCTCACCAATATACTCACAGATATAGTTCCAGGGAGCCCCCTTTTCACTTGTCTCAGCTTACCTGTTGACGTCTCAGTATATTTGGAAACACAAGCATCAGATTTGCTAGGACAGACAACTGAAGAACCCGTGCAGTTGGAGGCCACAGAACTAAAGCAATTCACACAGGAGAGGGCATCGCCTGGAAGGAAAGAGGAAACATTTCTGTTAATCTGAGATACCACTCCAGGCCCATCTCTGGTCCCATCATATGGATGGCTTTTCAATGGCTCCTTTCATGGGCAAGACCATATTCCAGTCAGGTGGTCCCGTTTACAAATCATGGTCATCTAGACCAATTAGATCAAAATTTGTACAGTTTAGCATCATAATATATTATGCAAGAAAACTTCTAAATATTCATTTTTCAATGCTGGTATTTTCTCTCTGTCAGCCTGACCTGGTCCACTGTTGTGTGTGCCCCTCCGGATACACACAATAAATAACGCATAGACAGGAAGCTTAGTAGGCTACACAGGAAGCAGGTCTGTACAGTTCTACTGCCCCCCGGCACCTGTGTCTCCACAGAATGCTAAAGGCATTAGAATCCCAATACAGTTCCATTCCAATGGAACAGCAGAAATACATATCATAACACATCCCCCTCTTTTAATACACAACAAAATCCCACCCCATCTCCCCCCTTTTACCAACAAAGAGAGAAGAAACAGGAGACAAAAAGAAAAAAGGGTGGCAGGGGAGCCAACACACAAAAAAACATTAAACTAAACACTTAACAAAACCCATAGACACTTTTTTATAATACCTGACCCACAACATAATCCTTCAACCATCCAGGTAACTCCCTTCTTTTACCATCCTGTACTCCCACATCCTCGAGACGAACATCAGATTCCTGTACTACGTTCTCACTGGTATCCTGCATCGCTTCACCCGCTACTTTATGTAACTCGCTAGAATCAGTCAAAGTATCCTCGCTAAAAACATCACCTAGTGCAGAACGTGCACCTCCAGTCCCAGCCGGGTATGTGTCTTCCATATCCAACCACTTTAATTGTTTTTTTTACCAGCACCCAATCCCCAATCCTTATCTGAACAAGTCTAGTTCTGTTTGTCAACATAGTATGCTTTACTCCTCTCATGCATCTCTTTCAACCTCTTGCCCACCAGATCGGGTGATCATTTCTCCACTTTACTGTCACACAACCATGCCAAGTTGTATTTACTCCTTGGAATCTTTCCTCTAATTATCACAAATGGTGACAGTCTAGTAGACTCATTGGTAGTCACTCTGTAAGTCCACACAGCTTTCCTTAATTCATTCTGCCAATCGCACTGCCTTCGAAACGCAGACTGTATCATACTTTTAACCACAAGGTGAAATCTTTCTGCCATACCGTTCCCACTAGGATTATAAAGGGAAGTGGTCTTCTGTTGAACACCTACTCTCTCAAAATATGTTTTGGCAACATTGGAGACTAACTGCACTCCATTATCACTCAGAATCATAGATGGAATCCATTCAGAGAGAAAGGTCTCATCCAAGATTCTCAAAACTGTATTACTGTCTACTCTCTCCACTATACCCACAACTGGCCTTCTGGAGAATAAATCAGTCAATACAATTACATACTCCTGCAACTCATCATTAGGGCCTAACAAATCCACGGCCACACATTCTCACGGCTGCTTGAGAATTAAACATTCACTCATGGGTGGACGCAATGTGTGCAGTGACTTATCTGCTGATGAACAACCAACACACGCCCTAACAAACTTTTCAACTGACACATCCACTCCAGGCCACCAAAATAGTTCCTTCAACATCGCCTTGGTTTTCACCACACCAAAATGCCCTTCCATGATCAGGTCACATAACCCCTTAAGAGGAATTATCTTGCTTCCACAAAGCTAAATCCCCCTTTAAAGAATTCTCTGATCTGACCTCCCAAAACGGTCTGAAGGGCTCCTTGAGGTGTTCTTTCCTACCCTATCCTTCACACATGCACATCCAAAATTGGATACTTTTCCTCAGCAGGTGAGAGCGATCTTGATGCAAACAAAATTATCATTTATTTCCTTTAGCACCCCTCTGTGCCAACACCGCTCCCAACCCTTTATTACTAGCATCTATAGTTATGAAACACTCCAATTCCAGATCAAACCTATTCAACGCAGGTACATTAGCCACATCTTGTTTGATTTGGCAGAATTCCTCCTCACACTGCGAATCCCATACAAACCATACATTCTTTTTCAACAATTGCCTAATGTTGTACATCTTCTCCGTGAAATGAGAAATAAATTTAGCACAATACTCTGTCATGCCCAGGAAGGACCTTACTTCATCCTTACTGACAGGTGCTGGGGCTCCCACAATGGCATTGATTAATGACAGTTTAGGTTTTACTCCACCCTCACTAATTACACCAAACACTTCTTCCAGCAAGCGTGCATTTGGAAAATTCCACAGTACACCCTTTGTCTTCCAGAAAACTCAAAACCTTCTTCATTCTCTCATCATGCATACCCTTATCGTCCACAAAAATTAGAATGTCACCCCTTTTTCCTTACCAAACAACTTGTGCATTAACCACCGTTTCATGAGTTTGTGTACGTAGTTACACGCTGCATAGCCCCCCCAGCCAGAGAACGAAAGACGGACTTGGTGACTGTTGCCCGGTGTCGGAGGACACCAGGATTACGGTAAGCTGAGCCGTACAGCCTTAGCAGGCATTGGGGAGAGACAATAGCAGCATTATACTGCAGATCGGGACACTGATAACATTGAACGTATTGCCAGCGACGGCAGCCATGGACTGGCTAAGAGAAAGAGAGAGTGCCGCTTAGGGGATGTTCATTGAGAAGGAGGTGCTGGAGGGCCATGATACTCAGGGGTCACAGAAAAGAAGTGACCAACCCATGGAGCTACAAAATTTGATGCGCAGATGAGAGAAACTGCAAAAATGAGAAATATCTTAATGGTGGGAGAGCAAAACTCTCCAACAATATTTGGAGGTCGGGCGAGTACCGAGAGGATTATGCATACTTATAGCCCCTACGTACAAAAACCTGAATCTGAACATGCTCTGCGAGTGGGCATGAACAATCTATTAACAATAGAAAAGCCACTAAGTTCAAACATGACAAACTTGATTATCAAAGAGGCCAGATTTTTACTTTCTCCAAGAGATTTGATAATTTAAGGAGACAGAGGATGTCTGAGAGTGCGCAAAGTGGGGCACAATCAAGACACAAAGAAACAATTTCTGAGCTTAGCTCAAAAGTGAAAACAGACACGGAGGAAGGTAAACAAGGTCAGAAGATACCATTGGTGGAATACGAGTTACGTTTTTTATGATGGGACCAGACACTCAATCTCAGACCTCTGCCAAGCAGGGAAAGAAATCCAAGAGGAGGAGGAAGAGGAAAAGCAGGAGACACAGAACCAAGAAGTGGCAAACAGAACAGCAAGGCAACCAAAAAATAATCAACAACAGTGGAATAATTATAATCAACATGTCAGATTTAGAATGATGAAGAGTCAAGGATTCTGCCACTGGGTCTCTCGTACTGTGCACCAACGGAGCAAGACTATGTGCAAACACGGCTAGACTTCTTTAAATTTATCAGGAAAATAAAATTGAGTGAACTCCACAAAATGAAACAGAATGCACTGAGGACAGTCATGAAATGAAGCAGGTAATCGGCAAGGATCAGATATGGTATTGTTAATGGACATAGAGACAATATCGAGAGAAATTGTGTGGGATGGTGTGGAAGTCACGGCAGAATCAGTGATTCAGGAGCAAGGACTGAGTGTGTATGAGAGTCCCATTACACCTTTCAAACCAAAATTTACATTTGTGCCGGTATCCCCACGGGACTTAATTTACATTTTTTCAGAGATGGTAGTCCAGAACTTAAAGGCATTGCAGTCCAAGGGCACTACGGGAAAGTGGGACAAGTAGACTCTCTTATACTTAGATACAACCAGGTGATAGAGAAGGTCAGACAAAGAAAAGATGTGGTGGTGAGACAGGCCGATAAGGGAGGGAACATCGTCCTATGGCCATTACAAATGTATGTTAATAAGGCATATAGCCAGCTGGCAGACACTGATTGTTACTGTAAGATTGATAAAGCAGTTGTGGCTGATGTCAAAACTAGTTACCATGCCGAGTTGTCTCAATGGAGAGGGGGATGGCTGATTAACCAGGAGGAATATTTTTATCTTAGAATGAACACCCCCATTATGCCCATCTTCTATTTGATACCCAAAGTACATAAGAACATGTCCACACCATCTGGTAGGCCAATAATTGTGGCCACTGGTGAGAGTACATCCAGGTACAGTGACTATTTCCTACACCAATATGTCCAAAACCTGTCCTCATATGTACAGGACACTAGTGATTTTCTAAGGAAGGTATATGATATCACCTGGGAAGAAGATTACTCCTTGATGACACTGGACGTATCATCCTAATATACCAGAATTGCCCATGAAGTTTGCTTGGGGGCTGTGGAGTATTTCCTAAGCTCCCGAACCATGACACTATACAAGCACCCTCAAATGTTACTCTCCATGGTACGATGGTGCTTGTACAACAATATGTTCTTGTTCGGTAAGGATACATTTAGGCAATTGAGAGGAACAGCCATGGGCACCTGCTTCGCCCCCAGCTATGCAAATTTGCATATGGGCTGGTGGGAGGAGCAGGTGTTGGTGCAAGACTTTGAACAGGAAAAGGCTGACAATATTGTTCTGTGGTCACGTTTCATAGACAACGTGTGCGTCATATGGCGTGGCTCTGAACAGTCAGCACAAATGTTTGTGACAAGCTGCACATTAATAATTTAAACTTACACTTTACAAATACTGTTGCCAAAGTGCACTCGTGTTTATCTATTTTATTAGAATTGAAGTTCAATTCAAAAGTTCATGCAAAAGTGCTTCCACAGCCAAGTCGCTGTGTCCATAGGCGTCAAATCAACTATGTAAACAGGTGTGCTGGAGGGGCTCCCCTTCCTGCTAGCTGGAGCACAGTACATATAACAACGGAGTTGTTATCAATTAAATCAACCACTGTTTTCATCCAAATTCAAACTCTTGAAACTAGTTCATGCCTTCATTTAAGGATATTTAATGTTCATTTCAATCCTTGTAAACATATAATGCATTCGTGATGATCAATCCATTTACATCCATAACGTAATCAAAACCCAATGCATTTCGGGTCGAAACCAGACACTTCATCAGGGGTCATTATTCAAAACTCTACAAAAATGAAATGAGAACAGGAGACTATTTGTCATACAGTCCGCTAAATTGTATTTCAAAACAAATATGTGAATTTTAATGAAGTGACAAGAAGCCTTAATAGAGTGAGAAGATCGTTAGGCCGAAGGATATTAGTGAAACGCTGCGATTGTTATAACTCCTATTGCTGTGTTGAGAGATAAAAGAGAAAGCCCGAAAACTGCCGTCAGTGTCAATATTTAGTAATCACCTCCCTGAGAGAATTAGACGTCATCTAGAAGTTCGAAGAAATAAACAAACTCACCCGGAATTGTGCAGTCTTGACTAGAAAAGTGCAAAAGCGTGAGGGCGACTTATCGCATTCTAACTGAAATGCTACTTAAAAGTATACGAGTGATTATTATCAAAAGTGCAGTCTGTGCCCCAAAAAAAGAATGAAGAGAACGTGTAAGCGGCATATCACTTACTTACCGAAATGCCTCCGGCAGTTTCAACCGAGTTGCGGCGTTATGAGATACGTGACAAGAGTTCACGCTATAGTTATAATGGGGTGGCTCATTAGGTCATATTAAAGGGATAGTAGTGCTTTGTGCGAGTAGGGTGCCAATAAAGTTTTGAAAGAAAGTAGTGGAGCCTCCGAAAGTCTAGCGCTTTGTGAAACAAAATAAAAGCGAAATACAGCGTTAATGTAGCGTTCAAATAACTCTATGTTAACCAAGCAAAGAGAGCAAATAAAAGGAGATAAGTGCAAAGATCAATTCAAAAGGAACCCACAAATAGAGTAAGCGAAATAAAAAAAGAAATACAGCGTCACTATGACGTTGAAGTGCCAGTCTAAATATGAATAAATGAAGATGAGTGAAAAGATCATTTCAGAGAGAACACGCAAATTGACATTTCAGTTATGAAAAACATCTCAGTTATAAAAAAACAATGATATTCAATCCTATCATTCAACCCATGAGGTTGTAAAGATTGTAATTTCTTGGTCCAGTAGAATTCTTATCTGGCTAGTGCTTTCTGAGGGTCAGTGCCTTGTGAGGGGTTGAGCGCCTCCAGTATCATAAATCGAAGTTGTGTAATGTCATGTCTCGCTTCCATCCAGTGTGTAGCTATGGTGGATTTTTCATTGTGGTTCCTGATATTGCTTTTGTGTTCCCCAACACGTATTTTCACTTTCCTCTCGGTCTTACCCACATAGATTTTCCCACAAGGGCATTTCAGTGCATAAATCACGTTGGATGTTTCGCATGTACTAGAATATTTAAGTTTGATCCTATTGCCCTTTGTGGGGTGTGTGAACACCTCTCCTACGATGACGTTGTTAAAATGGACACATTTCCTGCATTTTTGCATACCTTTGTAACCTTTCAGCACAGGCTTTTGCCTTTTGGACAAAAGTTCCTTCAAGTTGTTTGATCGCTACCGGTCGCAAAGGGGCAGACCGGTTTTTACTTTGATGCATGGGGCACCAAATATATAAATAAAGGGCATCCTGCCCTGTCTACCTCATGCCGTTAAGGATCAAATTGGTGTCAGGGACCACAAGCTGTAATCCACCGCACACAATCAGTTGTCTGAAAGCCACAAAAATGATGGAGGCACGCACTGTTGGTTATGATTAATCAAGCATATGTAATGGTAGTCATGGTAGCATTCTGCCAGGTAGAGAATGTAGAATATAGAATGTAGAACTACTGTATTAGTATTGAATAAAGCTCTGGCAGTTGCTGTCTGTGTTTGCCAGGGTTGGTCGCAAGTTTGCTTCTTATAAATAAATGGAAGAAACTCCAATATTGTAGAAGTGTGCTTTTTCAAGCACCATGTCCTACTATGGGATACTACAGTGTATAACTGACTGTGCCTTATGGGCTTTAGGGGAGAGAGCACTAGGATATTACAGTATTAGTCTTTTTTTCTTTTTTTGAGAAAGAATTAAGCGGTGCAAAAGAAGCTATTTATTGGTTGACCTCTGCTGGGGCACCACTGGGTCCCTAGTGAAGGCCCCCCACAGATAAATGACGGAGGAGTGTGAGGTGGGCCGGTAGGACTGGATTGATGTCCAGAGTGATGGTGCCAAGCCATGGGGTCTCACTTCTTTGGCCTTTTGTAAAGCAGGGCTACATTCTGCTCTAGATAGAATTCGGTCTCACTCAGCTCTGGATATAGGTCACCTCTCCATCTGCATCTCAGAATCTAAGCATATGCTCACCCAGCTCTGGAGAAGCTACAAACACGTTCGGCCCCAGGTAAAGGTCAAAGCAATGCTGTCTTGGTAATGGCCAGACTGTCCCAGCTCTAGATAAAGCTCACGGTCAGCCACTTCTTGGAAGGCCATGCTCATTCCACTCTAGATGAACCTTGTTATCACTAGGTTCTTAATAGGGGTTGGATCCCTCACCTCTAGATGGTGGATCAGCTCTGGAAAATTCACAGACATGTGTGAGCTCGGCGGTCTGACCGCCATATCATGAGATGGGATTATTGCCTTTGCAAGGACCGCGGCTGAACCACCGACACCTCCAGCACACCGCCGACTGCCGCAGTCGGGGGAAAGCAGCTGCCACAGGCCGTACAGAAGAGCTACAACGCCGTCCATATTATGAGTTGGCTTTTCCATGAGCTGAGTGCAGCGGTGGGACCACCATCTTCAGGTTGGGGTACTCACCCCATTCCTGTTCTTTCCGGCATCAGTTGACGTGGATCCCTTTCTCCAGGTCCCCCCTTCACCGCAGCATCTTCACCCCAAGGAAAACGACCCTGTCTGTGGAAATCTACAGGTAAATCCTTTTTGTACCATATACCCATTGCCAGGACAGGCTACATATGGGTCAGACTCCGACAATGGTAGGTGGTAATTTTCCACATGTATCATACATATGTGTACATTCAACACATATGCAGTTGAAATACTCACACAGGCATCGATACATATGGAAAAGTACTCACCACCGCCGCAAGTCCGCAGCAGCAACACCACGGACACCGGCGCTGTAATCTTCTAGAGGCCGTGGTCTTCAGGCGGTCTGACCGCGAAACTCGTAATCAGGCCCTATGTCACAAAAACATTAACTTTCCACAACCAAGCTTCCGCTCTTATTAGTTATTGCTTGTAAGCTTCCTTTGACCATACGCAGTGCTCTGCTGCCTTTTGTCTTGGTTCACTTTACAGAAATACCACATACATACATACTGTTGGATCTAGCCCTTTTTTCAGGATTATACCCAAACTTTGTGCCTTTTTCCTCCTATTTCTTCTGACCTGTTTTTGTTTGCTATAGAACTCTGGGAACTTTACCACTGCAAATCAGTGCTAAAATGCATTTCCTCTCTGTCTAAATTGTATTGGTGATTGGTTTATCAATGATTGGCATATTTGATTTAATAGTAAGTCCCTAGTAAAGTGCACCATGTGGTGCCCAGGGCCTGTAAATTAAACGATGCTAGTGGGCCTGCCGCACTGATTGTGCCAACCACATGCGTAGCCCTGAAAACACGTCTAAGACTTGCCACTGCAGTGCCTGTGTGCAGTTTTAAACTGCCATGTCGACCTGGCAAGTGCAACCACTTGCCAGGTCGAAACCTTCCCTTTTACTACATGTAAGACACACATAGGGTAGGCCTAAGGTAGTCCCAGGGGCAGGATGCAGTGTATTTAAAAGGCAGGACATGCACAGTGGTGTTTTACATGTCCTAATAGTGAAAAACTGTTAATTTCAATCTTCACTGTTGCAAGACCTGTCTCTCCCATTGGTTATCATTGGAGCTGCCTTGTAACATCTTATAAGTGTTTACTTCCAATTGGGAATAGTTCGAGATTTTGAGTTTGGGGTCTCTGAACTCACAATTTAAAAATACATCTTTTGGTGAAGTTGGTTTTTAAATTGTGCGTTTGGAAATGCCACTTTTAGAAAGTGGACATTTTCTTTCTTTACCATTCTGTGCCTCTGCAGGTCTGTAGAATAAACGTCTTGGTTAGACTGACTGTTGGGCTCTTGTGCATTCACTCTAGACAGCCACACAAAGGGATCTGAGGTGTGCCTGGCATATGCTGATGGGCCATCACCAGGCTGATTGGCCTTTCTGATCTAGAGTGGTGGGAGGAGTTGTAGCTTACACCTGGATAGGGCTGCACCTGTCCTCACATATAGCTGTCTCCACCCCCGTGTAGTATCTGGAGGCTGGTCAGGGAAAGGCAGGGACTTGTACACTATAAAGACTTTCCGTTGAAGTTTGCCTACTTCAAAGGCAGAAACTGGTATAAGTACTGGAGCTGTGACAGCATAACTTCAGAACACTTCTGGATTGAGGACATTCTGCCAAGAAGAAGAGCTGTATTGCTGTCAGGAGGTACTACCACTTTGCTGTTTGCTGTGCTGTGCTGGCCTGCTGCTGCTGCTTCTGCCTTGGGCAGTGAAAGGACTGTACTTTGTTTTCTGTGTCCTGCCTTCCAAGATTCTCCAACGGCTCGAGCTGAGCTTGTCCCCTGTTGCTGAAGTCTCAAGGACCCAAAGACTTCATCCACACATGTGACCAGCACTTAGACTCTTCTGCTGTGAGTCCCAAATTGTCAAGTGGTGCCAAAACCAGTCCTGGGCCCTTGGAACTGAATAGCTGTGCTGTATTATTGTAATCCCAAGAAAATTGATCCCGGTGCTATCCTTTATGCCACTGCCTACACCGAAGCCATGGTCCCCGCTCGTGAATAGCATGATGCATCGACCATTAAAACATCGCAGCCCCTGGTTTGACGATGACCTCCATCAACTCCGACTTTGTCAACCAGCGCCGCTGCCTGCACCGTGGCTGAGGGCACTGCTTTTGAAGAGCACAACGCATCACCCCGTCTCAGATTGCAGCCCGGGGTCTGCCGAAGACCGCACTCAGCACCGCGCCACTGCCTGCACCAAAGCAGTAATCACCTCTCGTGAAGAGCACAATGCATCGAACGTGATGATATTGCAGCCCCGGCGGCGCGGACGCCAGTGCTCCTGACCTCGACATTGCGGAGTTCGATCCCCAGCACGTGGGATTCCAAGGCCTCAACGACTTCTGCCCAACTTTAATACCCGCCGTCGGCTGCAATGCCTCATCTCCGGATTTCATCAAAGGTCCCCGAGGCCTCTTCACATCCAAAAGTACTGTTTTGCCTGTCGGTCAGAAGCCGCATCACTGAACGGTTGTATTTGTGTTGTCCAGGACACCGCGATTGCCCCGGTTGTCGCTATCATCTTTAAGAAACTGTATTTTTACGATAATTATTGAAATATTCATATCTTTACTTGTGTATGTTGGATTTTTATCATTTTGGTCTTGTTTTACTCAGATACATATTGTCTATTTTTCTAAACTGGTGTGAAGTTCATTTGTAGTGTTTTAACTGTATTACTGTAAGTGTATACAAATGCTTTACAATGTGCCTCTGAGATGAGCCTGGCTGCTCGTGCCAATCTACAAAGGGGGTGAGCAGGGGTTATCTTAACTATGTCACCTACTTACCCTGACTAGAGTGAGGGTCCCTACTTGGACAGGGTGCAAACCACTGCCAACTAGAAACCCCATTTCTAACATATACGTACATACATACATATATACATGCATATATATAACTCCGGATAAAGCCTGAATCCACACCATCACCAGAGGTACGGAGCTCTTGATAATATTGAAATTTATTCAACTCTGGGCAAAGCACAAACACACAAAGGCAATCTCTGGATGACGCTTGGACATTTTCAGAGCAGATTTTTATCATATGCAGGAGTAAATAATGATTAATATTCACGATAAATGAAATACCTATTCCAGCATACAGTGAAACAATGGTAACGTTTCAATGGTTTCGGAAATAATAAAAGGAAAATACACTCTAAGGCTGAACACTGTGCTGAAGCTGACTCTCTAATCTACACAACAGCTGAAGTGGAACCAAGCAGCACTAGGCCCTCATCACACTGCTGTAAAGAGCTCATGATCAGCTCCTGTGTCAGTCAAAGTCCTGCCAAGTATCACGCATCAGGTGTGACGCTCACGCATTTCAGTGCGGTGTTCTGCATCACCGCACTGAAATGCATTGTCACGCATTTTTCCACTCGGCGGCGCCTGTGCACCGGCTCTGCTGCTCCGAGAGACGTGCTGCCAGCAGCTGATTGCTGGGCTCTGAATTAATAAATAGTTAATCCATCTGCTCTCAGCTCTCTGGAGTGGCTGAGAGCGCTACAATGTAACAAATCCCAGCCTGCTGTGTCGTGCCTGGCTCCAGGCTACAATATATTCCTGCCGCGCGGCTTTGACACACACTCACTGCTACCAACTACCGACGGGGGGGCGGGGCCTGCCCTCTCAGCAGTCGATGCTACTGGCTGGTAATCAGGCACACCATGGGGGTGCCCGGGATTATAATCCGGATGTGACCGGCAGCATCGGAACTGCATTTACAGCAGTGCGACATCAGCAATGAGGCTCCTGTGACAGGGCGGCTCTGCCTGGGTGATAGGACCAGAGCCACGGCCTGCCGCCTCAATGTATTGGACAAGAAGGTAAAAATTATGAAATTCATTATTTGTATGGACACAAGCTTTTTCCATGCGTAAAAGTGTCAAATAAAAAAAGACAAGAAGACGTGACGTAGCAAGATATTGCAAAAATAGAAATGCAACATGGAAAAAAACAAAAACTTGGTAATAGTATTTTTCTTCTGCAGTGAACTTAAAGTGCAGGATCGGCAGCCTCGATTCTCTTCCTAGTAACTGGCTGTAGATATATATTATCCTCGCTAAGACCCTCGACGTCACTCCTCCATCAGTTCTGGCGCGCACATACGTCACATTTCTAGCATTTCCGGAATGGGTGGATTGTAGGTGAATGAGTTTCTGGCGAGCGGTACTTCCGCCATTGCAGCCTCCAGCCTGAGTGATGACAGCCATCAGTGGCAGCAGCCTGAGAGATGCCACTTGTAGCCGATGCCTTCGTGTCCTAGATAACAGGTGTTCCTATCCCCAGGGGCTGACGTAAGCCAGTGTCTGAAACAGCTTTCCAAGCATCGCTGCACACAAGGAGCATGCGTTGATTCAGCACCTTCTGAGGAGCTTTTTCAGGTCCTTCTTACGTTGCACACGGGGATGACAAATCCCGGACATGTGTTGCTCTGCTTGGGGAGGGCTTAACCTCTGTAATTGTTTTTATAGTGACACTAGACGCCGTAACAGGGTAAAAGCATTCATTCTGTTCACTAACAGACACAATAACAGCTTCGGGTACTCCAGAAAGCCAAGCTGATCATCATACCTGAAACCCAAAGACAGAGGAACAGCATCAGCCCCTGAATACAATACAGGAGTGCTACATTACCTGGTGTTATTTACTTGATAATGCGCACACAGTCACACCTCTCTTGCTCCGTCTGCTGAATACGTGCATCTCTGTGCCTGTATTTGTACACTTCGTATCAAAGTCTACAGTGGTGGCTTTCTGAATACTTTTACATTGGTACCTGCTTGTGCCTTGCAGTGCCAATGGTGTTATCCTGATGCCACTGGCTCCTCAACTTATCTGTTCAGTCTGGGCAAAGATCACATGGTGTGCAGAACAGGTAACAGACACAGCTACCTTTTCTAAGCAGTGCAGTCTTGCCAAGTATCACGCATCAGGTGTGACGCTCACGCATTTCAGTGCGGTGTTCCGCATCACCGCACTGAAATGCATTGTCACGCATTTTGCCACTCGGCGGCGCCTGTGCACCGGCTCTGCTGCTCCGAGAGACGTGCTGCCAGCAGCTGCTTGCTGGGCTCTGAGTTAATAAATAGTTAATCCATCTGCTCTCAGCTCTCTGGAGTGGCTGAGAGCGCTACAAAGTAACAAATCCCAGCCTGCTGTGTCGTGCCTGGCTCCAGGCTGCAATATATTCCTGCCGCGGGGCTTTGACACACACTCACTGCTGCCAATTACCGACGGGGTCGGAGCCTTCCCTCTCAGCAGTCGATGCTACTGGCTGGTAATCAGGCACACCATGGGGGTGCCCGGGATTCTAATCCGGATGTGACCGGCAGCATCGGAACTGCATTTACAGCAGCAAGACATCAGCCATGAGGCTCCTGTGGCAGGGCGGCTCTGCCTGGGTGATGGGACCAGAGCCACGGCCTGCCGCCTCAATGTATTGGACAAGAAGGTAAAAATTATGAAATTCATTATTTGTATGGACATAAGCTTTTTCCATGCGTAAAAGTGTCAAATAAAAAAAGACAAGAAGACGTGACGTAGCAAGATATTGCAAAAATAGAAATGCAACATGGAAAAAAACAAAAACTTGGTAATAGTATTTTTCTTCTGCAGTGAACTTAATGCGCAGGATCGGCAGCCTCGATTCTCTTCCTAGTAACTGGCTGTAGATATATATTATCCTCGCTAACACCCTCGACGTCACTCCTCCATCAGTTCTTGCGCGCACATACGTCACATTTCTAGCATTTCCGGAATGGGTGTATTGTAGGTGAATGAGTTTCTGGCGAGCGGTACTTCCGCCATTGCAGCCTCCAGCCTGAGTGATGACAGCCATCAGTGGCAGCAGCCTGAGAGATGCCACTTGTAGCCGATGCCTTCGTGTCCTAGATAACAGGTGTTCCTATCCCCAGGGGCTGACGTAAGCCAGTGTCTGAAACAGCTTTCCAAGCATCGCTGCACACAAGGAGCATGCGTTGATTCAGCACCTTCTGAGGAGCTTTTTCAGGTCCTTCTTACGTTGCACACGGGGATGACAAATCCCGGACATGTGTTGCTCTGCTTGGGGAGGGCTTAACCTCTGTAATTGTTTTTATAGTGACACTAGATGCCGTAACAGGGTAAAAGCATTCATTCTGTTCACTAACAGACACAATAACAGCTTCGGGTACTCCAGAAAGCCAAGCTGATCATCATACCTGAAACCCAAAGACAGAGGAACAGCATCAGCCCCTGAATACAATACAGGAGTGCTACATTACCTGGTGTTATTTACTTGATAATGCGCACACAGTCACACCTCTCTTGCTCCGTCTGCTGAATACGTGCATCTCTGTGCCTGTATTTGTACACTTCGTATCAAAGTCTACAGTGGTGGCTTTCTGAATACTTTTACATTGGTACCTGCTTGTGCCTTGCAGTGCCAATGGTGTTATCCTGATGCCACTGGCTCCTCAACTTATCTGTTCAGTCTGGGCAAAGATCACATGGTGTGCAGAACAGGTAACAGACACAGCTACCTTTTCTAAGCAGTGCAGTCTTGCCAAGTATCACGCATCAGGTGTGACGCTCACGCATTTCAGTGCGGTGTTCCGCATCACCGCACTGAAATGCATTGTCACGCATTTTGCCACTCGGCGGCGCCTGTGCACCGGCTCTGCTGCTCCGAGAGACGTGCTGCCAGCAGCTGCTTGCTGGGCTCTGAGTTAATAAATAGTTAATCCATCTGCTCTCAGCTCTCTGGAGTGGCTGAGAGCGCTACAAAGTAACAAATCCCAGCCTGCTGTGTCGTGCCTGGCTCCAGGCTGCAATATATTCCTGCCGCGGGGCTTTGACACACACTCACTGCTGCCAATTACCGACGGGGTCGGGGCCTTCCCTCTCAGCAGTCGATGCTACTGGCTGGTAATCAGGCACACCATGGGGGTGCCCGGGATTCTAATCCGGATGTGACCGGCAGCATCGGAACTGCATTTACAGCAGCAAGACATCAGCCATGAGGCTCCTGTGGCAGGGCGGCTCTGCCTGGGTGATGGGACCAGGGCCACGGCCTGCCGCCTCAATGTATTGGACAAGAAGGTAAAAATTATGAAATTCATTATTTGTATGGACACAAGCTTTTTCCATGCGTAAAAGTGTCAAATAAAAAAAAGACAAGAAGACGTGACGTAGCAAGATATTGCAAAAATAGAAATGCAACATGGAAAAAAACAAAAACTTGGTAATAGTATTTTTCTTCTGCAGTGAACTTAATGCGCAGGATCGGCAGCCTCGATTCTCTTCCTAGTAACTGGCTGTAGATATATATTATCCTCGCTAACACCCTCGACGTCACTCCTCCATCAGTTCTTGCGCGCACATACGTCACATTTCTAGCATTTCCGGAATGGGTGTATTGTAGGTGAATGAGTTTCTGGCGAGCGGTACTTCCGCCATTGCAGCCTCCAGCCTGAGTGATGACAGCCATCAGTGGCAGCAGCCTGAGAGATGCCACTTGTAGCCGATGCCTTCGTGTCCTAGATAACAGGTGTTCCTATCCCCAGGGGCTGACGTAAGCCAGTGTCTGAAACAGCTCTCCAAGCATCGCTGCACACAAGGAGCATGCGTTGATTCAGCACCTTCTGAGGAGCTTTTTCAGGTCCTTCTTACGTTGCACACAGGGATGACAAATCCCGGACATGTGTTGCTCTGCTTGGGGAGGGCTTAACCTCTGTAATTGTTTTTATAGTGACACTAGACGCCGTAACAGGGTAAAAGCATTCATTCTGTTCACTAACAGACACAATAACAGCTTCGGGTACTCCAGAAAGCCAAGCTGATCATCATACCTGAAACCCAAAGACGGAGGAACAGCATCAGCCCCTGAATACAATACAGGAGTGCTACATTACCTGGTGTTATTTACTTGATAATGCGCACACAGTCACACCTCTCTTGCTCTGTCTGCTGAATACGTGCATCTCTGTGCCTGTATTTGTACACTTCGTATCAAAGTCTACAGTGGTGGCTTTCTGAATACTTTTACATTGGTCCCTGCTTGTGCCTTGCAGCGCCAATGGTGTTATCCTGATGCCACTGGCTCCTCAACTTATCTGTTCAGTCTGGGCAAAGATCACATGGTGTGCAGAACAGGTAACAGACACAGCTACCTTTTCTAAGCAGGGGCCCTACCTGCATCTCCATGCTGTTGGCCTGACTCCCGATCCGCTCCCGGCTTTTTTGTGGGCTCCGACAGCAAGCGGGAACGAGTCTGGTCCCACACGACGCCCGCTATGCCGTAATCCGGCTGATCGCACTCCCGGACCTGACGCGGCCCTCGGAGGCCCCGAGGCGACAGGGGCCTCGGGTGAACCTGAAGGCGGGGTCCGGTGAGCGTGCACGACGCCAGAGATTGCTGCCGCTTTGGAGACCTCGGCACACCGGCGATCCTGCCCCGTGAGACGTGGAGCCTGCCGTGCCCCCCTGCTCCCGATCTCGGCGCTGGAGGGCGCGTGATGTCGCCTGCTTGCATGGAAGGTAGGGGCAGTGTTGCCAGATTTTGAGACCCATCCCAAGCCCAAAGTAGCTCAAATATAAGCCCAAATCCAGCCCAACGCAGACCAGTTTCAGCCCAAAAACCAGCCCAAAGTAGCAAGTCTCAAATTATGCAGAAATAGTCATCAGAAACAATTTTAAAGACAAATATACATTCTATTCAATATACAGATAGTGGGAGGGAGTTAACTGGGCACCTGCCTTAATGCTACTCATTTTTAAGACCAGTCCTCACTGTGACTCATGTGAAACAGGCACTGCTCAGATTACAATAGTACTAAACAAAGATTAAGAAGGGCAGAAATAGTGTTATATGTGGAATTTACTGCTCCCTCTAAATTGTATTTTAATAAAGTCTGTAGAACTCAGTGACTTCATTATTCATTACATTACACAATAAAAATATACATTGAAAAATGGTCACTCTTTTCTCGTTATGAGCAGCAATTTTGTGCGAGGGATGAGCAGCAATTTTGTGCGAGGGAGGTAGAGGGAGGGAGGTAGAGGGAGAGAGGTAGAGGGAGAGAGGTAGAGGGAGAGAGGTAGAGAGAGGTAGAGGTAGAGAGGTAGAGGTAGAGGTAGAGAGGTAGAGGTAGAGGGAGAGGGAGAGGTAGAGAGGTAGAGAGGTAGAGGGACAGAGAGGTAGAGGGACAGAGAGGTGGAGAGGTAGAGGGACAGAGAGGTAGAGAGGTAGAGGGACAGAGAGGTAGAGAGGTAGAGGGACAGAGAGGTAGAGGGACAGAGAGGTAGAGAGGTAGAGGGACAGAGAGGTAGAGAGGTAGAGGGACAGAGAGGTAGAGGGACAGAGAGGTAGAGAAGAGAGGTAGAGTGAGGTAGAGAAGAGAGGTAGAGTGAGGTAGAGAAGAGAGGTAGCGGTGTAGAGAGGTAAGGGTGTAGAGAGGTAGCGGTGTAGAGAAGTAGAGAGGTAGCGGTGTAGAGAGGTAGCGAAGAGCGGTGTAGAGAGGTAGAGAAGAGCGGTGTAGAGAGGTAGAGAAGAGCGGTGTAGAGAGGTAGAGAAGAGCGGTGTAGAGAGGTAGAGAGAGAGGTAGATGTGTGTATGCCAGGTCTGGTGGCTCAGTGGACTAATGCGTCCGGTGGTAAGAACATGAAACGTAAGAATGTCAGATGTGTTGGTCTGTCCCAGTATTTACACACAATTTAAATAGCAGTATTTTATTTGTTTTATAGTGCAATGCAGGGTATCAGAGTGCTTTAAATGACACATTGACAATAAATAATGCAACTGTGTAAATCAATGTACAAGATGTGTTGCATGACTCGGTGAAGGTTCAAAGATGTAGCAGTCACACATAGCTCACTGTGCAATAATAAAAGGCTTACTAATTATGAAGTACAAGGAACAAAAATATCTGTGTTCAAAGCAGTAGCCCACTAACCTAGCTACATTAAAAAAATCTGTCATCTGCATATTACATGATGTGCTTTACAGGAGACACATTAGCCTTCTACACTACTTTGATTCATATCTGGGACTACACAAAGCAGAGATCACTCCAGCAAATACTTTCACCTCCAGAGTTCTCACCAATTATTATTTACTGGGCACCTCTGCAGATGTCTTAGCCCCATAAAATAATAGAAAACGCAGACTTTGCAAACAATTAAGCATAACAGATGTAGTACCATGCTTCTCCTTCTTGCCAATTTCTTTATGGCAGGGTTTTAAAAACAATTTTAGTACTATTTGTTGAGCCCCACATTTTGCATTGGGATTGTGCCACTTTTGCAGTACAAGCCTAAAGCAAAATTTGTTAAATCTCATAATGTGCTTAATGCACTCATGTTATACCTAATAAAAACAAATACGTGGGATGTTATCTGATGTTACTTCGCATGATGTCACTTACTGTGATGCCACACATTGTGACATCATGGGCTGTGACGGCACACGCCATGAGGTCACTTGCATTATGCATACTGACTAACTAGGTTATTCCCCCAACGTGCTAAAACTATAACTTCAATGCCTTCTATTTTCAGAAGGAATAATTTTACCAAAACACAAAACCTGCTTTACAACACAGATGGGGCCAGTAGCCTTAAAAAAACTACCAACCATTATTTCCAATATTAAAAAAAAAAATACAATTTACATGATTTGGCAAAATGAACACAAGCGTCCCATGGAAAAAGGCACTACAAACACAGCAACACATGCATTCCACAGGCCTGCCCCTTGCCTTCCCATTTGCCCCATTTGGCAGAGGATAACATGGGGATTGAGTTATGATGACCCTGGGATTCTGGGAACGACGCACATTGGTCAGTGGCAGTCCACACACACCCTCTGCTCAATCTACACAAGGTAAAAAACGAAGTGAAGTGTCACTTACTTAGATTAGGTGCAGGGCAACAGCCGGACAGTCAGTCAGTCAGCCAAACTGGGTGTCCTGGTCCACTCATGGCGTCCTCCTAATTACTGAATTTGAAGGCAGCTGCAAGCCAGGCCAGGCCAGCTGCAACTACTAAAGGAAGGACAGGGACAGATTGAAGGCTGGGCCGGGGCCGCGACTTGTGGTGGCACTGGCAGCAGCAGACAGTGGTGGGTGCAAGTGACGTGCACAAACAGACAGCCCAGGGCAGGCAGGCAGGCCAGCAGCAGGGCTAGGCACGTCTCGTCGTGGAGCCAAGGAGGTGGGGGTGAATCCTGCCAGCAGCTATAGCCGACTGGCCTACTAGGCCTGAGTTAGTAGTGACGAAAAAATAATTAAGGTGACCTCACCTCACTGACATGACACTGACTGAGTCCTGAGTGAGTCGAGTCCTCCTGCCAGGGCCTATAGGCCTGTTTCTCCCGCCGCTTTGCCGAGGAGGTGGGGGGTGCCTGGCATCCAATTCTAATCCTGCTGCCACTGTGACTGCCACGAGGCGGGGGCGGGGCCTATAATAGTACTAGTAGGTAGGTAGGGCCGGCCGCCGGGCCCGTCGTCGACGTCCGGTCAGGTGCGCTGCAACTAAGGTAGGCTGCCCGAGGCCCTCAAGTGACGCCGGTGACCGTCCCTGTCAGTGACGGTCCCGACCGAGTCCCGACTCCCGAGTAGGCACTGGCAGGTGACACTGTCTGTCTTGAGTGATGGTGACGGTGAGTCAGTCAGTGACTGACCGCGTCCGCGGCTCCGCGCACTGCCACTGATGTGCACTCCGAGTCTGACTGCAGCTGCGATGTTGTGACCCACGTAGACGGCCCGGGCCCGGGAGAGAGAGAGATCACTGGAGACCGGTCGGGCCGAGGGCGAGGCAGGCAGCAGCACACAATCACCAAGATTCAGAAGACAGTGAGTGACACGCGCCGAAGAGGGAGAGCGCGTGTCGGTGTCACAGGGGGCATTTAAGAACTGCGCGGGGCTGGCCTCAATGATCCCCCAGGGCCGTCATTGGTAGCACTTTCGCGCGCTACAAGATTGACGGCCCTGGGGACCCCACAACATCGCCGGAACACACTACTAGCAGGGTAGGTGGTGGTGGACAGGTGCGCTTGCACCAACAACAACAATCACAATGTAACAAGTCAACACACAATTTCACGCGCGCCGTCACGTGTTGCTCAACTTGCTCAGCTCCACAGTGCTGCCTGCTCTTACGGTGGTGCGCGGGGTCATCATGTTCGCAGACGCAGGCATGCCCTGGATCGGTCCTCCAATAAGTAGCTCATTTGCTACTGGACCATCACGCGTCGCCACGGACTCCTCGTGGTCGGCGCCGCCCACAGCCAGTAAATTGCGCACACGGGCCTAAATACAGCCCAAAAAGTAGCCCCCCGCCGGGTACGGGTTTTTCCCGCACAATTGGGAAAAATGTCGCCCAATTGTGCGGGAAATAGCCCAATCTGGCAACACTGGGTAGGGGACGCGGTGCGGCCTAGTCGGCCTCTTTGACCAGATCAACAAGTAGTGCTTACCGGGCCGGTATTGATGGGTCCTAGATCCCATGCTGCACGCTTATCGGTGCCCCGCTCCACATGAAAGACACTGTCACTAACTCACTGGACATGTTGCCGCCCCAGAACCTCACTATTGTGCCAGCATAATTGTAGTGACGCACACTGCTTGGCCGTTAATAGTTTGGGAGACTCCTGGTTGGCACCTGCAATACTGTGCCCCCTCGATGCATACATCGTGCCCCCTGGGCCTGAAACAAGATCGGCGATAGTGAATCCTGAGCCTGACGCACTTGCGGCAAATTGGCCCCCACGCTTCCCATTACCGTTTAACCCCTGGGGACACTTTCTCTGCCTCTACTGCACGAAATGGGTCGTACAGACCCCAAACAATGCCAACTCAACTTTGAGGCTGGCAAGACCCCCAGGCGCGACGACACTGAGAACCCCAATGAAGCAGAATCACATCAGCTGGAAGGCACCGGCGTCATCATGGCCGAACTGCGGGCTGGTTTCCAGGCCATTGATGCCCGCCTGGACACACTTACCACTCGCCTTGATGCCATCCATGGTTGTCTGCAGGCACAGGACATCCGGATTGGTGGTGCTGAACAGCGGATTTCTGATCTTGAAGACGCGCAACCCTCCGTCCAGAGAAGATTAGAAAAAGCAAAGGGCCTGCTTAAGCAGCTCGCTATGAAGATGGAGGATTTAGAAGCGCGCTCGCGCAGAAATAACATCCGCCTTGCTGGTATTGCTGAAACTACGAATACAGGCCCTATGGCTAAATTCGTTGAGTCTGTCCTTCTTGAAGTGTTCGGGAGTGAGATCTTTTCTGCTACATTTGCGGTGGTGAGGGCACACCGATCTTTGGGACCCCCCCTCCCCGGTGCCGGGAACAACTCCAAGGATAATTATTGCTAAAATTCTTAATTATCACGACCGAGATGTAGTACTTCGACTGTCCAGAGAACGCGGCTCACTCAGCTATCAAGGATCTAACATCTCTATTTTCCCGGATTTCACGCCAATGGTGCAAGAAGCGCGTTGCAAGTACATGGACATCAAACGCTCTCTCCAGAAGGTGAATGTCAAATAAGTCATGCTGTACCCGGCCCGGCTCCGAATCCAGATGGGTGGTAAAGTGCACATTTTTGATACCCCTGACGAAGCGGCAAAGTTCTGGAAGAAACAGCAAAGCGAGGGCAAGCTGCAAAGGCACGATGGTAATCGGGATCCTGGTTCCTAAATAGCTGGCTGCTACCTTCTAAGTGAGAACAGGCCTGAAACATGCTTTTAGCAGCGGAATATGGCGCTGGTAGTCCTTGTGTTAAACCCATGGTGACTTGAAGACACAGTACGAGATCCAGATACCGAGGATTTACTACACTGCATTGCCATGTAATACATGACTTGCTGCTGCAGAGCAGACGCACATTAGGCGGACGTGATCCTGTCATTGCATATTCTGTCAATAGACGGCTCCCCCGGAGCGTTGCCTTCCCCCTGAGGATGTTTTCCTGCCTCTCTTTCCCCCGCCTCTCTTTCCTCTCCCTCTTCCCTCTTGTCTGTTATTATTCGATTGGGATTCATCGGGTGCCTTGTTTTTGTGTATCCGTTGTGGGTGGGAGGTGTAGCGGGGGTTGGGGTTTTCTATTTGTTGTTTATAGTTTTGTTGTGTACTGGTATGGAGCAAAACCTATTTATATTGCACACGGTGTGACTCATGCAATTCTAAAACCTGTAAAGATCTACTCAACAGTGCTTAGATGACCTCCAAAGATGAGCGCGGCCTTTGCTTGCGCCTTAAATGCCTGCCCTGTGTTGTGTCCTGTTGGACACAGTTGAATGTTTTGCTAGCCACTCCCTCGAGGGCTGGCCTATACACTTACCTACACCCATTCAACACAGGTGTTACCAATTAGGTGCCCTGCTAATAAAGGAGCCCGAGTGCAAGTACTCGTGGCCATTACCAGTAACTACGATCACGGTGTTGGTGTTTGTTCATTTCCTCAGCATGTGGGCATAGAGTCCACGGATTTCACACTGGCGACGAAGCGGGTCTGTTCCCGTGTGCCTGCTGTGGGGGCCTGCGACGTTCCTGTTGGGCGGTCTGTGGCCGTGCTTCCACCGGGCTGCCTGCGGCAGTCTGCTGTGATGGGAGGGTGCCTGAGCGATGGCTCAGCGAGGCCGGCCTGGAGGTGATCGTGGGCTCTGCGCTGCCACTGTGGCCCTTTGCTGTGGGGGAGAGGCACACTGGCCCTGTGGGCAGTGGAGCTGCTGTGGCACCTGTAAGAGCCGGCTGGCTCCGACGCGTGACGGCTTGTTGCGCCTCTGCAGCCTTGACTTCGGTGGTTGCGGTGCAGGGGTGATGTTTCTCTGCCTGCTATGAAGCGTGAGGTGCAGCCACTCCCTCAAGGTGAAGCGTGAGGTCGGCGATGGCCAGAGGTCGCATCAGCATTCCTGGACACCTGCACCCATTTCCCCTGCCCTGCGCGGCGCGGAGTCGTTCTCGTGAGAAGGAGGTGCGGTGAGTGAGCCAGCATCTGTGCCACCTGTGTGCGAGGTGGGGAGCGGGAGGTACATTCCCCGCCTGGGGCTGTTTGCCCGTTCCTCCCCGAAGAAAGGAGGGTGCCGCACGTTACAGAGGCCGCAGCTGTGGGAGGTTGCCATCCCTGCGCCGACATCTCTGAGGGCCCTGCGTTGTGTGCGGTGGATTGGCGGCGGCGCCTATGGGTGGTGTCGTCCGCCGCATTAGTCATGTTGTAGTGACATTTCTACAGGTGACCGCCATGCCCGTACCTACAGTTTGATGCACCTCGCCCATGCCGAAGAAAGCAGCCTCACCTGTGCAAGCCCTGGAACTGAAGGGAGTGACGTGGCCCGCGGCAAGAGGAGAGCTGCTATAACTTCAGGAGTGGGGAGGCAATGTTACAGAGGCCGCCCCTGCACTGAATGCTCCATACCTGCCTGCTGTTGGTGCAGTGACGGGGGATGTTTTCCGGCCGCAGTCAGGGTGGTGAATTCCCTCAGCGAGCGGCGCTGTAGTGTTGTGGCCCTCCTGCCGTCGCTGCCTGTATCCTCTCCGGGACCCATTGCTAATTCCCTTACACCTGTGTCTCTGGCATCCTGGCATCCTGGCGTCCTGCATACGGCCTGCACAGAGGAATGCTAGGAGTCGGACGCAAACAGTAGGGCTACTGTGGTCCGGAAAATGAAAAGGTGCTTGACTCGCCACCTGGTGGCCTTTTACTTCATTACACTCCATGTTTGTGCATATTTAAACCTTCTGGTGAATTCTACAAATGCTTTGGTATAGGCCTTATTTTTAATGTTCCTGACAGGGGCCTGGGATGAGACGCTTTCAGGAATCTAAGACATGCGGCACGGTGCACGCAGCTGTCTCTCTTTCTGGTGGCAACCTCATTTATTCGAACTCTTGAGCTTGGGGGCAAAGGTTGCGCTCCTTTACAGTCTGATCCATTAAGTAAACATGTCAAAGGACTGAACAGCTTTGTGAACTTTATTGGCAAACTTGATGATATGCTGGGGGAAATCTCGGATCCAAGAAATGCAGTAGCCCGAGTTTTATCAACAATGTAAATGAGTTTGATAAGAGGTCGAACAGTTGAAGCAGACTTTGATCCGCTCGCACCACACCGTTGCGCCGAAAGCTACCGAGCTTCCCTAGCATGAGCCAAGTACCTACATGTGGGTCCACCCTGCACCAAAGCCTGTCTCTGTGCCGTGCTTCGATGAAGAACTGCTCTTAGAAGTGCCTTCACTTCCAACAAGGCCAGCTCTGGCACTAGTTTTTGGAAATGTTCTATCCTGGCTATTCATGCAAAACAAGGTGCGGCATGTTGTTGAAAGTTCATGGAGTGGGGGCATTGATGTGCAGCTCGTAGAACAATGCCATTATGTCAGCTGGAGGTGACGGTACCATGCTGCTTGCTTCAAGGTTATCTGTGTCTTTCTGTGAGATATACATACTTGTTCCCAGAAGCTTTGCATACCCGTGGTGGCAGTGGTGTTAAGGGATCAGGCTGAAGGGACTAGCATGAATCTTGCTCCTATGGGCTTGTGCATGAGTAGCAGTTGAAGAGACCACAAGTGCAGTGCCTGCAGGCTTCATCGTCACTAGCACATGGGCAGTGACAAAGACAGCGAAAGGCGTGCTGGCTGCCTGCAGATGAGGACGATCTCCTGCTACATCCTGTGTGAGCCACACCCTCTGTGTACCTCTCAGTACACTGCTACATGACTGTTGGACTGGTTTTGCTACTGCTGTAACAGGTTACTCCTCCCGAATGCTGTCGTGGCCTATGGCAGTACAAGCGGCGCCACCTAGTGGTGAGTGGCGAGGGCACATGTAAAGACCACTTGGTACAGCCTCCAATTTCAAGGAGATACACAGCACGCTGGTCTAGATGAAAGCCATCTGGCATATGGTTCAGATGTAGGTGGGAGTTGTGAAGATTTTATATTGGCAAAGCGACTCCAGGAGGGGGAAGGCTGGAAAAGAATGCTTTGTTTGAGGACTGTTTAAAAGGGATGCCAGTTCCTTGTATTACGTGATTCAGCCAATCAGCCCGTGCCTGGAAAAGAAAGGATTGATTTTGATGGGGTTTCACGTTATGAGTACATAGTAAGTTACACAAGGGCCTGGATTGGAGCATGTGGAATCAATTCATTTACTTTCTTACATTGCCGCATTGTTGACTTTGTTGATGATGAGGGCATATGCCTCTGGTGGCACATGGCCACCGCTGAAAGAGAGATTCAAGGAAATTCCCATGCTCCTAGTGGCAGGTTGCCACACCTGTAAATGAGAAGGGAGTCCTGTACCTCCCACAGCGATCCCGAGTTGCCGGAATACTTTATCGAAGGGAAGATGGGTATGGAAGGCACTACAGACCGGATCCTATTTTCACTGTCGTCCTTGAGCTGGCTGGCGCATCTGGGAAGCCTCCCAGTCCTATTGACAGGACCGGACCGGGGAGTGGTCCGTGATGGGAGATGATGCGTAGTCCTAAGGATGTGACGGAGTGTGTAGGAGTTCCCTGTGAGTTTCCGTGGCCTGTCGCCACATATTAGGGCATGTATATAAATCAATCAATCAATCAATCAGGGAATTGTAAGCATGCTACTCACCCGTGAGGGTCTCAAGGCGCTGAGGGGGGGTCCGCAGATCTGTTTAGCCGAAGAGCCAGGCCTTGAGGGTCTTCCTGAAGGTGTTCAGGCAGGGGGCGCGTCTGATGTCTGCCGGTAGCTCGTTCCAGGTCTTGGCTGCAATGTGAAAGAAGGATCTTCCGCCTGCTCTGGCTCTGTGGATGCGCGGGGTTTCGGCCAGTGCGAGGTTGAAAGATCGGAGGTTTCTTTTGGGTACGTGGAAGTTGATTCTGTCGTTGAGGTATTTGGGTCCGTTGTTGTGTAGGCATTTGTAGGCGTGAGTGAGGATTTTGAAAGTGACTCTTTTCTCCACGGGGAGCCAGTGGAGACTTCGTAGGTGTTGACTGATGTGTTCGTGTCGGGGGATGCCGAGGACTAGTCTGGCGGCGGTGTTCTGTATTGTCTGGAGTTTGCGGAGTAGGGACTTGTTGATGCCGGCGTAGAGTGCGTTTCCATAGTCCAGTCTGCTGGTGATGAGTGCGTGGGTGACTGTCTTCCTTGACTCAGGGGGGATCCACTTGAAGGTCTTGCGGAGGGTGTTGAAGCAGCTGGAGGTGACGGCGTTGACCTGTCGGTTCATGGCGAGTGATGAGTTGAGTACGATGCCGAGGTTCTTGGAGTGGTCTGAGGGGGTAGGTGGGCTTCCGAGGGCGGTCGGCCACCAGGTGCTGTCCCATGCAGAAGGGGTGGTACCGAGGACGAGGACTTCTGTCTTCTCGGCGTTGAGCTTCAGGCAGCTGTTGGTCATCCAGACTGCGACGTCTTGCATTCCTTTCTGGAAGTTGAGTTTGGCAGTGGTGGGGTCTTTGGTGAGGGAGAGGATGAGCTGGGTGTCGTCAGCGTAGGATACGATGTTGAGGCCTCTCGCCACTTTTTACGAGTTATTTCATGGCTGCCATCCCATCATTAGCCATGTGCATCACTACCATCTAGGGGGCATTAAATGACACGAAGGGAGTCCTGCACCGTGTACCAATCCAAAGACCCAGTGACCAGTTGTCTAGCTGGCGTACATCCTGTTCCCGTGGTGTGAGCATGTTTGTCCTGGTTACATCTACCCTTGAAGTTGCGCGAGTGACTAGGCGGTGGCTCCGAGGTGGTCTTGCGGCTGTCTAGATGCGGACACGTTCAGGCCCAGTGCAGCCCATAGGTGGTCCCGTGGCAACTCATTTAAAGGGCCTCCCCGAGCGTGAGAGATGGATTTTACTTTGCCCCACCGGCGGATTTCCAAGACTGTCGTCAATGGATTAAGGTGCTTACAAATGGGTTTCACTCAGGCTCCCGATGCACCTATGTATGAATTGGACAACATCAATTGCCTCACAGCAAGAGTACGCTGGACTGACTAACATCATGTAGGGGAACTGTCAGTTAACTGATGCAAAGATGGAGGGCCGGACTTCATCGGCACTGTGTTCGTGTCCAGATGTACCTGGTTAAAATATGGACACGTGCCAAGATGCCCGGGTGCTTCCAACTGCACCATTCCACCGCTGTCCTGCACTGTGAGGTTTTTAGTTGTTTTTAGTTGTTTTTTCATTTCTTCCCATAGGTTGGACTTTTGTTTGGTGTTTTTGTTTTTCATATGATTTGGGAGGAATGTTGTGTCCTGTTGGACACAGTTGAATGTTTTGCTAGCCACTCCCTCGAGGGCTGGCCTATACACTTACCTACACCCATTCAACACAGGTGTTACCAATTAGATGCCCTGCTAATAAAGGAGCCTGAGTGCACGTACTCGTGGCCATTACCAGTAACTACGATCACAGTGTTGGTGTCTGTTCATTTCCTCAGCATGTGGGCCTAGAGCCCACGGATTTCACACCCTGGAATGTGAGAGGGTTATCTAATCCTAAAAAAGGCCGACAAGTCCTTGCGTATATGGCTAGACATTCTATCCAGGTCGCCTTCCTCCAAGAGACACATTACGCACCACTCCCAGTACATGGGTTTGCGTCATCATGGGGTGGTCACAGCTTCTTTGCCAGCTCTAGTTCATATTCACGAGGGGTATGCATACTGATACATCGCTCCCTTCCGTTTAGGTCTCGGAAGTTGTGGCTGATGATGAGGGCAGATATATAATTGTGCTGGGCTTGTTGGGGGGGGAGTCAGTTCTTTTCATTAACATTTATGCTCCAAATGTTGACACCTCTGATTTATTTCCTAAAATTACTGCACATATTGACCGCCTAGGCTCCGACCATATACTCATGGGTGGAGACTTCAATCTCATATTAGACCCCGCTATCGATACTACTGGACCAGGTCGCATCACAAAGCCACACGCTACACAGGGACTTACCGCTCTATTGAAATCCGCCCTACTGATGGACCCTTGGCACACAAAGCATCCGGGGGTTCGTAGGTATTCATTCTATTCAGCCCCTCACAGCTCATGGTCCTGGATAGATCATTGGTATCTAACACCACAATTGCTTTTGGAGGTACGAACGCTTGACTATATGCCTCACACACTGTCTGACTATTCCCCCGCTCTGCTCTCGGTAGATTTCCCTATGATTCCGAAGCAACGTCCTCTATGGAGATTCCCGCATCGGCTCTGCTTGACTCAGTATTCTGCAGCAAAGTGGGTGCAGCTATTAAAGAGTATTTTGCGCTAAATAAAGGAACAGTGACTTCGCAGTGGATGTTATGGGACGCCTTCAAGGCATTTATTCGCGGGGTCTGTATCTCTAAACACGCTGGCGTGCTCCGATCTATACGGGGGAACTGGAGGGAGTAGAGCAAAAACTCAGGGACATGGACGCGGCCGCGCAGACTACATCGTCCCCACAGTCATTGCGCGATCGCGCAACACTATTGACTGACTTCACTGACTTGGCTGCTCGTGAAGTTAAATATCTTAGCAAGTATGCTAGGGCCGGGTGTATGGAGAAGGTGAGAGGCCCGGCAGGACACTCGCCCGCCTCCTCCGACCCTAATATCAATCTGCATTCGTCACACACCTTGGCACAGACACGGGGACCACGCTGATGAAGGGAACATATATCACTGCAGCTTTTCTCTCTTACTATACCCGCTTATACACGACGCGCGATGCCCCAGTGGGACAGGCTCTGGCGGACTATTTGCAGGAGATAGCCATGGTCTGGCTTGAGAAGGGACAGCGCGAGTTCCTAGCCTCCCCAATAGATGCAGAGGAAATCCGACAGGCAATAAATGATCTAGCTAGCAGCCGTGCCCCAGGCTCTGATGGCCTTTCTGGGGAGTTTTATAAGGCTTACCAACACGAATTAGCTCCGCAACTGTTAGAAGTATATGATGAGGCTCTACAGAACGGGTCTCTTTCTCCAACGATGCGTGAAGCCATTGTCACTTTAATGCTCAAGACGGGTAAATCACCATGTCAATGCTCGTCCTACAGGCCATTATCACTACTCAATCACGATTATAAAATCCTAGCCAAAATATTAGCTACCCGTCTATCATTACTCGTAGATACGACGTTATGCCCCTTTCAAGCCGGTTTTGTACCTGGCAGGTCCACCACACTCAACTTACAAGCTATTTTCTCAGTGATGAACCAAATGGAGCCCACATTGCCAGCGGCGGTCGTTCTACTCGATGCTAAGAAGGCTTTTTATTCGTTGAAGTGGCCCTTTTTATACTCTGTGATGCAGAAACTGAACTTCGAGAGTTCAGACGCACTTGCCGCCGCCTCGAAAAAGCCTGGAGGAACACCAAATCCACAGAAGCCCACAACAACTTCAGAGCCGCCACCAACGCCCACCACCAACTCATCAGAAAAACGAGGAAAAAAGCGATTGAAGACAGAATTTCCACTCATGCACACAACAGCAAAGAACTCTTCAACATCATCAAGGAGTTCGCCCAACCCACCAGCGAGTCCACCGACAACCCTCCCTCACAAGACCTCTGCGACAAACTCAGCACCTTTTTCCACCACAAAATCAAGAGCATCTACGACAACTTCAACGAAGACAACCAACACACTGAACCCTCACCAACCACCCCCGACACCCTGAAGCCAGCGATCGACAACTGGACAGCCCTCACCACCGAAGACACACTGAAGACGATGAAGTCAGTCCACTCCGGGGCCCCCACAAACCCCTGCCCCCACCACATTTTCAACAGAGCCGCTGACACCATCGCACCCATGCTCTGCCACACCATCAACCGCTCCCTGGCAACCGCCTCGTTCCCCGACGACTGGAAACACGCCGAGATCAACCCCCTCCTGAAGAAACCCTCGGCGGACCCCACCGACCTCAAAAACTACAGACCCATCTCCCTGCTCCCGTTTTCAGCGAAAGTCATCGAGAAAGCCATCAACAGCCAACTCGCCACATTCATCGAAGAGCACAACATCCTTGACTCCTCCCAATCCGGCTTCAGAAAAAAACACAGTATGGAAACCACCCTCCTCGCCGCAACAGACGACATCTGCACCCTACTGGACAAAGGAGAAACAGCAGCCCTCATCCTCCTCGACCTCTCAGCGGTGTTCGACACAGTCTCTCACCGCACCCTAATACGCAGACTCCACGACGCAGGGATCCAAGACAAGGCCCTCGACTGGATCCGCTCCTTCCTCTCCGGCAAAACGCAGCGGGTCATACTTCCCCCTTTCCTCTCGGACCCTACACCAACCACCTGCGGAGTCCCCCAGGGGTCCTCCCTCAGACCTACGCTCTTCAACATCTACATGGCTCCGCTCCCCCCATCGTGAGAACCTACGGACTCAATATTATGTCATACGCAGACGACACCCAACTCATCCTCTCCCTATCCAACGAACCCAACACCGCCAGACACAACTTTCGAGAAGGCATGGAAGCCGTCGCCAAATGGATGAAAAACAGCTGCCTACAACTAAACACCAACAAAACGGAAGTACTCATCATGGGCCCAAACCCCGACGCCTGGAACGACACCTGGTGGCCCCCCGCCCTCGGAAGCCCGCCCACCCCCACGGACCACGCACGCAACCTGGGAATCATCCTGGACTCAGAGCTCAAAATGGACCACCAGACCAACTCCGTCTCGTACTCCTGCTTCCACACCCTCCACCTCCTACGTAAGACCTTCAAATGGATCCCCCTCGAACACAGAAAGACCATCACTCACGCCCTGGTCACCAGCAGACTCGACTACGGCAACGCACTCTGCCTGAATGAACAAGAACCTCACCCGCAAGCTACAGAACATCCAAAACGCCGCCGCAAGACTGGTCCTCAACCTGCCAAGACACTGCCACATCTCCCAGCACCTGCGCACACTCCACTGGCTCCCCATCAAAGCTAGAGTCACCTTCAAGATGCTCACCCACGCTCACAAGGCCCTCCACGACACCGGACCAGCATACCTGAACAGCCGACTCAAATTCCACGCACCCCAAAGGACCCTACGATCAGCCCAGCTCTCCTACGCCGTGGTCCCCCGCACCAGAAAGACTAGATCGGGAGGCCGCTCCTTCTCCCTCCTCGCGACCAGAGCCTGGAATGGCCTTCCGCTCCACCTCAGACAGACAACATCGCTCCCCATCTTCGCAAGAAACCTCAAAACCTGGCTCTTCGACAGACCCCCTCCTTGATGGACTGGAACCTGCGAACCTCCCCCCCCAGCGCCTTGAGACCCCTACAGGTGAGTAGTCGCGCTTAACAAACACCTGGTTGATTGATTGATTGATTGAAACTGGGCATCCCTATTGGTTTTTTAAATTTGGTCAGCCTGCTGTACTCCGGCCCAGTGGCTCGGTTAAAGGTTAATGGTGAAATAACAACTCAGTTCCCCCTGTCACGCGGCACCAGGCAAGGGTGCCCTCTCTCACCTCTTTTATTTATTGTGGCTATGGACCCCCTTGCACGCCACATACAGGAGCGGCATCTCCACCGCGGCCTTCAGTTACATACGGGTCCTCTCGCAGCTTCGTTCTATGCTGACGATGTTATGCTATTTGTACGACAACCAGCAGAGAACCTGTCCCCACTCTTGCGAGAGGTGGTCCGGTTTGGGGCATACTCGGGATTAATTATTAATTGGGCCAAATCAGAAATTTTTCCATTGACCCCAGCGACTACCCAAATAGAATTTGAGTTCCCCCTAAAGTGGTGTATTGACTCTACCAAATACCTCAGCATTTATTTACATTGCAGTGCCCCCGAAATCATCCGCCTGAATTACGGTCCTGCAATTGACCATCTCACAACGCAGATTGAAAGGTGGATTACACTCCCCCTCTCCATCGCCGGCAGGATTGCTATATTGAAAATGGTGGTTCTGCCACGATTTCTATATCTCTTCTTGAACATTCCCATTGCTTTAACTATGAAATTTTTCGACACACTCCGGTCCTTACTTATTCGTCTTGTCTGGGCAGGTAAGCAGCCTTGTGTAAGCTGGACCACCTTAATAATGCCTTACGAACGTGGAGGATTCAGAGTCCCCGATTTTATCTCTATTACCTTGTTGCTCAGACCCACTTTACATATTATTGGTACCATCCCGATGCCTGACTTCTATATCTCAAGCCTGACCGTTCACAAATATATCCCAATTCGCTCTCCGTTATCTTGCCGCAGGGCCTATCGCGATGCCCCACTGAGATCCAGACGCAGCCCACGACATGCTGGGCGTGGACCAAACTGCGGCGGTACTTACAGAAAGAGTCTTTATATTCGGCAAGTATGCCTTTGGCAGATAACCCGTGGTTGCCCCCCACCACTGAAGCCCTTACCAAACGTACATTGGCCAAACATGGACTCCGGAAGATTGGAGACCTGTTTAAAGACTCGCGTCCGTGTACGATACCTAAACTCACTTCTCATAGAGAGGCTACACACATGGATAAATTCCTTCTTCACAGAGTCCGAGGATCTCTGATTAGGGCTATACCGACAGCATCGGCGGAGCCGGAGGACTTTCCCCCTCTCACACTCATCATAACCTCGACGGACAGTACCCACCTGGTTTCGCGCCTGTACCATCTATCATTATCCCTTCGCCCTGTAGCTGGGGCCAAAGCGAGGGTGGCCTGGGAACGGGACCCAGGAACATCAATAACTGACGATATATGGAACTATTGCTGTGCACAAACACGTTACATTTCGAACAATCATCGCCACAAATGATTACATTTTAAATATCTACACAGAGTTTACGTAACCCCAAAAGTATTATCTAAAATGGACCCTAATGTGTCACACGTATGTGCCAGGTGCGCTGCCCCTGAAGCCGACTTCCCGCACCTTGCATGGAACTGTGCGCCTGTGCAGACATACTGGGAGGAGGTCTTCCGGCACCTGTCTCTAATGGTGGAGCAGGCGATACCACCTACACCACTGACAGCGCTACTGTGGTATGTTCAACCGCTCAAAAAAGGGATCAGACGGTTCACCGCAATCGCCATGCTTCTTGCAAAACGACACATTGGGGCAGAGCTCAAACGCCAACGGTGAGAGCCTGGCTCCGTGACATGATTTATTGTGACACCACGAGCGAAGTATATGGCACATTATTACCACCTACTTCGCGCCCTCGAGACATTTGGCAACCATTTAAGGACTACTTACTCGCACACCCCTTAGATGAAACTGGAAATGTGTGTAGAACAGCTGCATGCAGCAACACCATACCGGGGACTTGGCGTGGGATGTAGACCGGTGACTTAATCACGACCTTAGCCAGAAATAAGACGAACCTGGACTCATTACAGGTATTGCTCTTGTAGATAACTCTGACGCATCACACTGTGATTATAATTGTCAATTTATTGTTCTCTTCTTTAGGGGAATGGCTCCTTTGTATTATGTTTTATGGTTGAGATTAGGATGTATTCTTTCCTGTCATAACTGCATATCGTTGCTTTGAACCACTGTACATTTTCATGCACCTTCTGTGCGACTGTTCTTATGACTCTCAATAAAGACAATTTAAAAGAAAAAAATTAAATACATGTCCAAGAAGGACCAGCTAGAGCCCCTCAAATTCTTGTCCTGGCAGCTAAGCAAAGATATCTACAAACACGTGTGAATGTCTTTGCTGTCACCCACAAGCTCGCCACATCTCACTGTAGTGGTCCTTGTCAGTGAGATGTTCACACTGACACAAAACTCATGTTCACTGTTCAGACTCACACTGGCACACAAGTCAAGATAAAGTTATGGTCCAGACCACTTCACAATGACATTCCAGTCACGTGAGCACAGGCGCCCACCCTCACACCGAAAAACCGAGGGTCAATGACTACTGTCACTCTGACGCTGTTGTGATTACTGTTCAGGACACATCATACTGCAAAGGTTGTAATCATTGTCATCTAGCCACATGGAGACAAAGGACAATCACTCTGCAACGTCACACTGGCACACTGATCCTGGTGACATTAGACTCTCGAAATGACACCACTCACAAACACTCTCTCGCCTCATAACTATGCAAGGTCACTGTCTAAACTTTCAATGCCACCTAAGAACTGATCACATCCACCCTCACACACAACTTATGATCACTGTACGGTCACTCTCACACTTTGGCACTCAGCTCACACTCGCTTCACGGGCAACCTTACACCACTGGATCACTATCCTGCCTCATACAAACTCATGATCACTATGAGTGACTATCTGACTTCATAATCATCCACTAATGCACATCTCGAGCACCTCTGTACAAGCCACCGATCAGTGAGATGTCATGACCACAGCCACACCTGTGTATAGTAGTCCTGAATTCACTCAGCTGCACTGTGTTCCTGTGGACACCTCGGTTCTTGGATTTGTCAGGCGGGTTGGTATATTGTATCTGCATATACTGTACTTGTTTTGTTCCTTGCTTATTAGTTCTTGCCATTATGTATGACTTGACTGCTATATGTACAGCGCTCTGATACCCTGATGGGTCATGTTCGCGCTATACAAAACTCCTCAAATAAATAAATATACAAAGGTGATGGATGGAATGCTTGCGTTAATATCAGCCACTGGTGATTACTCGGGCCACATCCCAGTCCATCCTTATTTTGCGCACCATGCCACCTCGGAGCTCCGGGAATGCATTGGATCCATCAGTCTTACTTCCACTCAGTCTTGGGGCACATATACCACTTGTGGTCCCTAGAACGATGCTCTGGCACAAGCCTCGAGAGGGCATCTGTGTCTGTATCATGTTGAGCTCCCACTCCATTGAATATGCGGCCAAAGTTAGTGCTTGTGGCTGGTGCAATACAGCAGGCCAGACTGTGACTTTATATTTATTTATTTATTTGTTTGTTTATTTATTTATAACTGGGAGCCGTGCCACAGGGCAATGGAGCGCTCTACAATGCCCAGACTAATGATACCGATAACGAGTCACAGTCTGCGAACAAGGGGCATGATGGGCTGCCCTGGTGCATTGCGCCGCCGAGTGCCCGTTTTATGCATCAGCGAGGCATAATGTGAAGTCATGAACCCAATATTTCTTTGATTTAGAGCTTTATGTTCACATAGAGCTGCACTGAGAGAACTATCAGGTTAATGAATTCACTGCGTGCCCTGTAGGGGCATAAACAGATGCTCAGCTCTGCGGTGAGCCAGCGCAGCCAATCATGATACAGCCGAGGATGTAATATAACAGTGAGGGGGAGGGGGTGTCCCTGATGGATGTACCTAGTGGCTTCTAATACAAATTGGATAGCGTAGGAGGACTAAACCAGAAAACTCTTTACTTCTTCCCCTACCTAGGACATTGATTGTTAGCAGCTGGTGGTGCTGCTGCCTGTTCTGTACCTTTCCTGCTATTGTGCATAAAGATTGCACTCCTGCAGCCTTAGCTGTTAACTGTCTGTGTTTATGAGTAAAGTGAACACCAAAGCAGCCTATAAAGTTCCTGTCGTATTTTGTATGTGTGAGGGAAGCGTGGACTGTTTGGGTCTATACGATACATTTGTGGTGTGTGAGAGAAACATAGGGCCATATGTACAAGGACTGGCGAAAACTACAGCTAACGCTAGTTAGCTGCAGTTTTCTTACCGCTGTGTACCGCTGAAAACTATCGCCTTGTTAGCGACGTATGTACAAGGCGTCGCTACATGGCGATAGCTTCAGGGATCAGCGGTGAAAACTGCCGCTAACATTAGCGTGATGGCGATAGGAATTCCGGCGTTAGCGGGCGAAAACCAACGAAAGGCCCATTAGCGGCAAAAAAACGCACGTTTGTCAGCCCAACGCGAGTTTGTTTTGCCTCTAATGGAAAAAATAGCCTATCAGTCGACCTCCAATAGAAAATAGGCAAAAAAACAATGAAATGCAGAATGGAGCAGCCAGGGCCAAGTGCAGCTCACATCAACAACCCCCTTAAGCCACCCAACATCCAGGATGACCAGGATGAGAGCCTGGATGTCTCACAGGACCTGCGCCTGGAGCCTGGATGCCTCGCAGGACCTGCGCCAGGAGCCTGGATGCCTCGCAGGACCTGCGCCTGGATGCCTCGCAGGACCTGCACCTGGAGCCTGGATGCGTTGCTGGACCTGGAGCCTGGATGCCTCACTGGACCTGCGTCTGGAGCCTGGATGCCTCACTGGACCTGCGTCTGGAGACCGGATGCCTCACTGGACCTGCGTCTGGAGCCTGGATGCCTCACTGGACCTGCATCTTGAGCCTGGATGCCTCGCTGGACCTGCGTCTGGAGCCTGAATGCGTCGCTGGACCTGCGTCTGGAGCCTGGATGCGTCGCTGGCCCTGCGTCTGGAGCCTGGATGCCTCACTGGACCTGCGTCTGGAGCCTGGATGCCTCGCTGGACCTGCGTCTGGAGCCTGGAGTGGGATGCGGAGGAGCTATGGAGTCAATGAGCTGTGGCGGTAGACATTGAGGCGCAGCGAACGCCCGTATCTGGTGGTGAAGTCTAGCAGGTCGCATGGAGACACGTTGCTGACCCATGTGAGAAGACCTCCTTGAGCCCCTTCGAGCTGTGAATGGTAGAGGCGCTCCTGCGCACCAACGTAGGGAGGTCTGCATTGCATACTACGATCCACCACTACACCGGGGTGCACGGAGGGGATTACCAACGGTGGGCGGCACCTCTCTGCATCACAGGCCGGATGATGTAGCGCTGGCCGGATGCTGTGGAGGGTGAGGCCCCTGAGCTGCGCCGAACTTGTGTGGCGGGAGCGTTGCAACTTCACGCCTAAGGGGGCCCTGTTGCATCAACTGCATTGGGAGGTTCACCAGTGGACTTGTCGGCGACTGCTGTACCCAGGCTTGTGAAATCCCACCTGGCTGAGGCTCCTGCTGGCTGATTCACAGATTTGGAGAGAGTGCAGCGGATTCCGCCACAGTGTCAATGTCCAGGTAAGGAGAAGGTGGGACGCGTAGCGGAGAAGGCCCGGGGGTCGAGTCGCACAGGCCTAGCACCTGTAGATGACACACACCCAGTGGCGGCTCATCCGCTATGGCGGAAGAGCGTCGCCCCACTGCTTTCAAGCAGTGCAAGAAGAGGAAAAATCATCACATTATAACTTCAGGATGTAATCGTGCTATGTTTTCTTTGCGGGCGGGAGGCAGGGTAGGGCTGCTCCACTCACGGAGCAGGGCGGGGGCGGAGTGGCATGCCCACTCAAGTACGCAATGACTGTTTGATCGGCCCACTCAGGCCGCCCAAAGCAGTCATGCGCACTGTCCTGTTCGCAATGCAGACTGCATTACAGCCTGCATGAAGAACATGCCCACCCCTCCAGCCCCTGGCTGAACGCCTTGTCCCGGCGCCAATGACCAATCCCAATGCCGCATTGCAGCGTTGTGATTGGCTTAGGGGAGGGAGCCTGGCTGCCTACTTCCTGTTCCCGGAAGCAGACTCAGGAGAGCAGGAGCAACGAAGACACGGGACCCGGCCTCGAGGTAAGATTTCTCTCACTTAAATATTTACAACACCCTCTCACACACACACCCCCGTGTCCACGCCCCATCCAGTGTCCTTTCTGGCGTTTCCCACCTCCTAGCTGTCCAGTCCCCCCGCAGCACTTCTCAATGGCGGCCGCTGTGCGGCCTTGCGCAGCGGGCATACCACTGGTGTGCCAAAGGTATATATGAAGTTACAACGCATACCATTACATCGCATTCCATTACAATGCATACTAAAGCTAGGCATATTGCAACAGTAGGGAAGGTGTTGGAGAGCGGAGATGTAAATATTACTATTCCCACTGCAGTGAGTGCAACCCTAAAACTAACCCTTGCACCACAAAGCAAACCCTGAACCCTTAAATTCATCTTTGAGCCCCCAAAACACACCTTAAAAATCATATTTGACCCAAATGCAAACCCCAATTTTCATTTTTGACCCAAATGCTCACCCGCATTTCCATGATTGATCCCAAAACACACCCCAATTTTCAAATTTTACCCCATGAGACACCCCAAATTTCATCTCCGACACCCAAAACCCATACCCACCCTAAAACTTAAAAATACCCCATTACTGACCTCACAATGGGCTGTAATGGAATGCGATGTAAAGGCACCTGCGTTGTTGGAGGTGCGTTGTAAAGGCATTACGATGTAATGCCTGCGTTGCATTGGACGTCTCCCGTGCCAAAGGCAAGCCGTAGGCAAGCCCGTCTGCATCCGTCTGCCCCTGGACCGCGCTCAACACCAAGGACCCTTCCTCTCGGACACTCCACCACTACGGCGCCAGCACCCTCCTCGCCATCAACCCTGGACGCCACATCGCCTGCAAGGACCAACATCTGCTCCGGACCGGACATCGCCATCGTCATCACTGACAGCTACTAAATCACCCGCAAGGACCACCCTGACCGTCCAGGAGGAGGCATTGCCATCACCTACAGAAGCACACTCCGACTGACCACGCACTCTAATGACCCAACGGTGACCATGGAACACCTCCACTTCCAGATCCGGACCAACCCCAACCCCATCCTCTGCTGCACTCTCATCTGCAGGCCCCCCAGGCCATGGACACCCATTCTCCGATACCATTGTAGACCTCATTGCACACCAGGCTCTCCCATCCACCGACGACATCCTACTCGGCGAACTCAAGTTCCACCTGGACAACCCCAGTGACCAGACACCAGTCCCTCCTGGGGAAGCTCCTCAACATAAGACTCAAGCAGCTAGTCACAGCAGCAATCCACATAGCAGGGCACACGGTCAAGCACGTCGCCTCCGCCAGCAGCAACTTCAACTACAGCCACACCACCGGACTCTCCTGGACCGACCATCATTGTATACATCACGTCTTTACCATGCCCACCGTACACCATCCCCATCATCGCCCCCCTCGCAGCTGGTTCAAGGCCACCGAAGAACGTCTCGTTAACTCCCTCAGCACCACCACTCCGCCAATGCTTACAGACGAAGACACCACAGCGCGCAACCGCCACCGATGGATCCCCAACTGCGCCGACACCCTGGCATCCCTCAAGAATGGACCAGGCAAACCTAGCGCCACGTTGTGCCGTATTTGCAAAGTGATGCATGTAGGCATATGCGTGTGACCTTGTGAAGCCCTGTGCCACATCATACCTGCATCAGGTATGATGTACGCAGTGTGTGCGTTCCCACGCGACAAGCCCTCATAGGAGTGGCACAGTGAAATCCCTCAGATTTCACTGCGACAATTGTAGGACAGCACTGCGTCAGTACCTTACGCCTGCCTGATGGCAGGCGTAATGGTGACGCAGTGCCACAGGTATAGGGTGGCCCCATGCATTGCTGGAGTTGCGTCATGCTTGTGACACGACTGCAGCAATGCGTGACTTTAGCGCAGACAGATACGTCAGGATTCCAGACGTATCTGTCATTACTTGGGTCATGGAGCTCTGTCCAGTGAATACTGCGCATCCGTGGTGTTGCAAGAAGGGCGAAGTGAAAAGTGTTGCAACGCAGTCTTGTCGCAGCGCTGCAACACTTTTCATGACTGAGGTCCAGGAATGTGCACTATCTTATTGATGGTGCGCATTCCTGCCCTGTAGTTTTGGCGCAGGGCAAAGCTGCAACATTGCTTGCAGCGCTGTCCAGCACCAAAACCTGCTGGAAAGAGGCTCCAAGTGTTATCTCCATTTTTAAGACCAGCTATTTTCTGATCTTAAAAAACTGCCTCTAACTGCAGATAGAGGCAGTTTTTTTGGTCCTCCAAAGTTCAGGAATCCCCTTGTAAATATAGCGAAGTGGGGTTAGCGGCCGTTTTTGCACGGGAACGCCTCCCTTGCATGTCATTATCGTTAACAGAAGTGGTGATCTTTAAAATGGACGTTTTCGCCTGAAAACTGCCGCTAACAGAGGTTAGCGACAGCTTGTACATATGGCGATAAAAATATCGCTGCAAAACCGTCGGAAAAGTGCCGCTAAGGCGGCGTTAGCCCCTTGTACATATACCCCATACATACCTAATCAGGGTCAGACTGCGGCAAAAATTAGGCCCGGGCACCAAAATAAAAGTGAACCTGGTAGCTAAAAAAGTTGATCTCATTTGCAAATCAAGCCAGCTTTTAACTTACAAAGAAATGCGGTTTGGGCATTTTCCAAGGTATGGGAGACTTCACACATTTCTTTACTGCAGGCAATGTTTGTGATGATATCAAGGAAATCAACGGTAAAAACGGCCCCACCTAGCCATAAAATAGGCCACAAACTGCTAAAAGACCGGCCCGCACATTGATCTGCCAGGACAGCCTATCAGGCACTTCCGGATTGTCCTACAGGCCAGTCTGCCCACGCTTCTAATGCCTAAGTTGTACTACTCAAGTGTGTGGGGGTGTTTGCTTATATGTATAGTTTGCATTGTTGCTGCCACTGCTCAACCTATTTTGCATGTTTGTAAAGATTGCACTGATGCTGTTGTACCTCTAATGTATTTGTGAGTGCCACTTTAGAAACTGCTGCCTCTGTGGTTGCTGTTCTGTGATAGTGATTATTGCTTCCTGCAATGGGTTTTTTCTGTGTGGAAAGGAAACTTTCACTGCATGTGTCAGTGCTGTTCATGTTCTGAGCGCCTCTGAGGGATAGTGATCGCTTATCTTTTGAGGATTGTGCTGAATTAGATGCTTCTCACTTGGAGATTTTCGTTTTTTGGGTCTACACTACCACAGAACACAGCTGTCTGGTTGTAAAGACATATTGTGGGCTTGCCAAGAACATACAGGTGCTGGGAGCCCGCCCATTGCTTTCCTGTCACTGTGTTTGCCTGCTTCTTATTCATATCGCAGCATGTCAATCTTGTGTTTGTCCCTCCCATAGAACAGAGGCTCTTAATCATCTCTTTTGATTGGCTGACTTCTATGCTTCAACTGCTTACTTTTCAAGTACTACTTTGATTCTTTTGGGTTAAGAACTCCATGAAAGTGCATGTATTTTCCAGCTTTCTCTCTCATGAACTTCTCCCCCTGTACTCTCTGGTGCAGCCGGTCGTGCACATGCTTTTCCCCGTCGCTCCATCTTGGGCTCATCCTTGTGTACTTCCCCATTGCTTCTCCCCTGCCCACTCCACATTGTCACCATGACCATGCTTCTACTCCCCCACCCCCTCACTCTGTGTTGCTTCCCCTGACTAGTGCCCTCCTTTTCTCTCATCCTTTGTTTCTCCTCTCCAATGCTGCCCTCTGTGTTGCTTCCACCACCTGCACCCTTCTTTTCTCTCACCCATTGCTTCTCCTCCACACCCTCAACACAACCTTCTGTGTTGTTTTCCTCCTAACCTACACTTCCTTTTCTCTTGCCCATTGCTTCTCCTACCCACCCCCACCCTCACCCTTCATGTTGCTTCAGCCCTGCATTGCTTCCTCCCACCCACACCCACTGTGTTGCTCCCCCCTCCCTGTGCCCACCATGTTCCTTTCCCAACCCTCACTTAAGAAAGAAAATGCTTTTATCAAATTATTTTTTATTTATTGATCCATTGCCTACAAGTTGATGTGATTGCCTCTCTGGGATGCTGTATAGCATGGTTAAAAAGCATTGGAAAACTCAGTAGTTCTCAAATGTGGTAGTTATTGTTTTTTTCAATGCTTGTTTTAATTGTGTTCATTTTTGACCACCACATCCGCGGCCGCTAAATAGTAAGTTGAATCAGTGGCGTAACATAGCCCCCAAGCCCCTGTGGTGCGGGGGTGCCCCGAGCTCCAGGGGACCCCCTCAGCACAGTACCCTGGCCTGTGAGCTCCTGACTTACTCCGGAGGGGGGCCCTCCTTGCACTTTGCAGGGGGGCTCCTTCAAGTTTTGTTACGCTACTGAGTTGAATGGACGGTCACTTAATTATGACCACTAGAAACGAAGAAAAGTGCAGTCTGTACACCAACAGTAAGGATAGCTGACTACAGAAGAGGCTTCTGTTTGTTTTTTCATGTTTTTTTTTTTGTTGCAGTTTGATAAAGCGAAGGTGGGTTTTAGAGCACTTTACATGAGGGCCAAATTCCATTTCACATATTTTTAGGTACAGACAGTGCTTGAAAAGGGAACAAGCATTGGCATAGCCAATAGGTCTCGCTTTTGGGCCCTTATAAGTGTTTAGGCAGAGCTATTGACTTTGCCAATGTGTTTGATTGCTGCAAAAGTAAAGAAATAGAAAAAAACATCTATTTCTTTACTTTTGCAGCAATCGCGGTACCGGCGCTTTACTTTTAACATGGTTAAAGGTAAAGCGCCTTTGCTCATGATATAGCAAAAGTAAAGAAATAGATGTTTTTTTCTATTTCTTTACTTTTGCAGCAATCGCGGCACCGGCGCTTACCTAAACCATGTTAAAAGTAAGCGCGGGTGCCGTGATTGAGCAAAAGTAAAGAAATAGAAAAAAACATCTATTTCTTTACTTTTGCTATAATCGCGGCACCGGCGCTTTACTTTTAACATGGTTCCAGCGGGAGGAGCTGGACGCGCTCTGTGGTGGGGAGGGGGAGGGGCGTGCGTTGAGGCATGGGAGAGCGAGACAAATGCCAGATGGCGGCTGCGCGCGTGCGCGCGCGTAACCGCACGCTGGTGGCCGGAAAAAGCCTCTTTGATAGCACTTTCAAAAGCCCTTACTAAATGTCTCGCAGAGCAGAGCATGCGCGCTGGCTCAGCGAGTCCTAATAAAGGATACATACGACACACAACACTGAGAAAGTTTGATAAGCAGTGTTTAGTAAACAGCCCCATTGAGAGAAATGGACCATATGACTCGATGTGCCAAGCTTAAAATAGAAAAACCCTTTATTCCTAATACCTGAAGTATAAACATTTACTAGTGCAAACAACTGCAGTTTCCAGCCATTCCTCTGAGTATGGATCCAATCCTAGGAGAGAACTCCTTTGAGATTGTCTGGGAAAGATGGGTATCACTGATGACATATGATGGGGCCCTTGTAGATGGGGTGAGTGGCTGGGTTAGGTAAGTTGGAATGTCAAGTGATGGTGAAACTAGAGAAATAACTCAAAATAGTAATAAAGCACTTTGAACACTGAGTCTTGTTAATCCGAACTTTAATTCTGCCTGGCCAGTTTACAGATGCATAGGCATGGCCAACGTGGATGGTAACAATATAGGATTAATAGCTTCCCTGTCTCCCCCATTAGCTGATCTATATGACGCTCGAATCTCAAATGTCGGTTGCGTGATTAGTAGTGATAGACCCACAGAGATCTCCATGCAAGGTCTGAGAGCGGTGAGGGCACTCTTGGTTGATGAGAACAACATAAGAGCTAGATTCTCAATACTGAGGGAGAACACACAGACTTTCACGTGGCACCAAGAGGTTTCTTGCTCCTAGAGCACACCTCAGGTGATGTTTCCCCTGGGGACAAGGAGGGCATCAGAGGTCTAGTCTGAGCTAGTTTGATCCACTCACTCCACTATGACAACACCCACTGCTCCCTGTGGGCCCTGTCAGCTTGTTAGATGACATAATAAGAGCCCTTGACACTTGCCGTGCAGCACTTTTAATCTCTCCACCTCTACTAATCACTGCTCTGCCAGTCATATGGGCCAATCTCACGAGCATGTAGGCAAGCATACTCAATATGTCATCAAGTACATCAGCAGAATGTCTTTCTCCCACTAATAGTGTGTGCACAACTGACCATGACTATATCTTATATCATCTCATCAGAACATTCCTTGGACCAATAAGTATGAGGCGACAAGGCCTTTGGTGCTTTACCTTCTTGAACTCACTTTTTTGTTTTTCAGGAGAAACCAATATTTCATTCTAAATCTTTGGGTCTAATTAGAGACCGACCCCACATCTGGCATGTCCCTGTTTTGTGGCATCAAGGAGAACCCTTGGTTTTACAGCGCCTTTCCTTAGCTGCTTGGAGAAAAGGGTTCACCATATAGCATACAGCTGTGTACTGTCCAGATAACCCAGCTTAGGGTTAGAGGCATGTGACACTAGTAGTTTGGTTATCCAGGAGACAATGTGGTATTCCAGCATCTCAGATAACAGCATGGCCTAGTACCCTGCATCATGCATGGAACAGTCTTACGTAACTATCATGGACCAACCAGAACCCCCAGTAACCCAACATTACGGGGGCTTATTCAGGCACCAAACCCAAGCCACACTACCTCTGTGAAGAGATGTTTCCTCACTGTTCTCCTTGCCCTGCCCAAAAACAAATTGAGGATTATAACACACTAAACCGCTTGCTGTGGCCTACCCCACTGCTAGCCAGAAATCCTAGCATCAAGAAGGGTGTGGATGGTTTGGGTTTAATGTAAATATCATAAATCAATGGTTAGATATATTGCCAGGGCCCTGGAAGATTGTGTGTTGTGAGGTGATCTATTGGCTGCTCGGGCCTGGCCAACATATCTACCCGAGGATCTATACATTGGACCCAACCCACCCTGACCCCCATCCTTATGCCATGCCTTATTAAACTGGCATGGTTACTGAAATGCAAGAAATCTGGAAAATGTCAGTAAACAAGTATCACCAACCTTGCTATGTATCCCTCACACTTACACACCTGTATAAGCCACACGCCCCAACCCATGTCCAGAGCTCCTTTAATTTCATTTGAGAAAAAAAATCCCTTTGAGACACTGTCCTTGTCATACCATGGCCACCATCATGGAAGATAACTGTCTCTGAACATCCAGGGGTATTTACATTACAGAATAAGTTGGTGTGTGAAAATGAGGAATAATGTGTATGCCCATTTCACATGGAGGTTAGGCATGTGAACCACTAGATGCACAATAACTGGTAGAACCTTCCCCACTCAGGCTCTCTCTTTGTACCAGAGGTAATCATGTGTGCCTTTTTATTTCGCGGTGTCTACTGACTGCTATGGTGACCCAAGCTAGAGACTAAGGTGGCAAGGAAGCTCCAGGGAAAAGTAAGGCAAAACTGCATAAGCCTGTTGGATGAGCAGCAGTTCACAGCACACAATGCAATCTCTAAGTAGGAACAATATTGCAAAACGTTGTTATGAAAGTTCTGCAAGAATAAGATCTCAGTGCACTCGGTGAGCATCAAAAGGAAAACTCTTCCTGGATAACCAAACAGCTAACAAAGAAAACACTAATCCGAGAATATCATAAATTAAAAAAGGATAATGCCAATATGATTCAGCACGAGAAGGTAAGAGCCCTGCTTCGAAACTATAAGCGGGCAGTTTGGAGAGCCAAAAAGATCCTTCGGATAAATTCGGGCTAGGGTGCTCCACTCATGTAAAACAAGTAATCCTAAAGCCTTTTGGAAAATTATAAATGAAATAGACAAAGATCCAGGCGCTTCCTATAACACGAATATCCCCGAGGAATCCTGGGTGCAGCATTTAAGGAAGCACTACTCCAACACATACGCAGCACAGATTAATAAAAAATCATATGACACTCAACTGCACACCAGGACAGAATATTTTACCAGAGCCAAAAGCACTGCCTAACAAAAAGTGCAAATAGGATGGTCATATTTTGACAACCAGGCAGGACAAATCTCCAGGCACGCCAACACTGGGACAGCGTTAAACAGCTGTCTACCATGGAACCCTGATCGAGATTTAAGTGCCTTAGAAAACATCATAAGAAAGAACCAACAAGATGGCACGCATGGTTCTAATGGCTTGCCTGCAGCCCTATTCAAGTCCAACATAGAATATTGGGCAAGAAATCTCAACACCTTATATAACTCAGTGCTCCAGCACCAGGTAGTCCCAGATTCATGGCATGCATCTGTAATACATCCAATTTAAAAAGGCGGCGAGCGACGGAAATCATGTGGGGACCGGGGCCGCGAGCGGTGAGCCGCAGAAGGTGAGCGAAGCCGGAAACTACGGGGCGCATCGGGGGACAGGGAGCGGGGGCGAGCGAGCGCGGCAGCCGGCAAAGCAGTCCCAAAAACGCTCGTGCGTCGTGGCTGGCCTTTGGATGAGTACGCGCGGCAGACATGTGTTTCCACTTATCGCGCCCGCGTCTGGGCACGATAATTGGAAACACATGTTTGCCGCGCGTACCCATCCCAAAAAGGCCAGCCACGACGCACAAGCGTTTCTTGGACTGCTTTTCAAACTCGCTTACAATAAGTCTTCGCCTCTAAGCAGCGCTTGCGCGCTACTCGAGGCTCGACCTAAAAATAGAAGTGCAGGTACTCTGTAGCAGAGTACCTGCTTGTTTCTGAGAAGTGCCGGTACTCTCCAATTAAAAGTATTACGTTTTTCTTGAGAAGTGCATGTACTCTTCCTCTTAAAATAAAAAAAAGTGCTGGTACACAGTACCGGACAGTTCCGGCCAATTTCAAGCACTGGGTACGGAGAGGTAAAGTGATTTGCCCAGAATCGCAGCATGTTGACCGGCGCCGAAGCGAGACTCTGGTTTCCCCAGTTCCATTGTCGGCAGCACTGGGCGTTTGACCACAGCGCCTCAAGTCAAGACTTACAATGAGCACAAGATTCACATCCTGCTCGTGAAATCCCAGAACTGACAGAAGAGTATTTGTCACTTTGAAGCCCTATTTGAGACGCATAAACCATAAGCTAGCACTATCATGGACGTCATTTTTCCGAAATGCCAGGGGTAGCAGAAGTGACATCACACCCCTTTGACCTCCACTTTAACTTTCACTTACACACATAAACTTACACATACCCACAAATTCACACATATACACACTCTCGCATAAACACACTCTCACCCGCAAGCATGCACTCAACATACATTTAAAAGCATTTTTACTTACCTCAACTGCCATGGAAGGGCACATTCCAGCTTATTGTGCTCCATTTTTATTACACTATTAATGAATAATATATTTTATTTATTCAATATTAGTGTAATAAAAATTTGACAAAATAAAGAGAGTGGAGTTCCAGCTGTCCCTGTGTCCCTGGCACTGAATTTGTCACCTCTGAGGCCAAGGGTCGCAAAGACAGTGCTAGGGGTAGCAAAGGGCAAGCCAGGGGTTGCAGGAGCAACCACTGGCGACCCCTAAGTGACGTCTGTGAGCATTATTCAAATACCAGTGTATCTGCAAAAAACTTCCAGAGTGTCAGGTTTGTTATGTTTTTGTTTACTTCACACACAGCTATTTAATACTCTGAAAGAGGGCGGCTCCTCCGCTATGGCAGAGGAGCGTCGCCCCACTGCCCGCAGAGGTAAACGAAAATTAAAATGATTTTAATGCAGATCATTTTATTTTTTGTCCTGCAGGCTGAGTTTTGGGGGGCGGGGCCACAGCATTGCAGCAGGGGAAGGGGAGTGGTGGGCCCTGTAATCAGTGCGCATGAGGGTTTGGCAGGCCTTACATCTCTCCAACCCAGCTGTATTGCTGTGTAGAGAGATCAACAGGCAGGGGCTCTAAACTCCTGATGGAGCGCAAAACCAGTGCGCTCCGTCCAATCCCGACGCTGCTCTCATGGTGAGAGCAGCGTCGGGATTGGCCGCAGAAGCTGGGAGCTTCAGCCCGTGCCAAGAGGAGAAGCCCAGGGAGCAGCGCGGCGAGCAAAAGACCAGCAGTTAAGTTTTCATCTTTAAAAATTATTTTAGCCCCCTCGCGCGCTGCCCCCTCCCACACGTTCCCCCGCACTTACTCCCCTGCACTGCCCACCCCGCCTCACCACATTTATCTTAAATCAGCCGCTACTGAACCCAAGGGCCAAGTGAATAAAACATCAATGTGTTGTATAGTGCATCATTTTAGCACACAGACGAGTACTAGTGTGAGCCTCCCGCTTATACCACCGACACTTGGCAGCAGTGTACTATGAAAAGGTTCTTGGAGCCTTGCCAAGCAATCCTGGTGGGCCCCATTAAAGTAAGAGCAAGCCGGTGGATAACTGTCAGCACTGTTCTGAGCATGCTGAGGAGTTCCTACAAGGCCCTATCAAATGATAGCAAGCATTCTGAGAGAGACCAGTGTCGTCCAATTATACTCATGGTAGTATCGATTAAAAGTGCCAGTCTTCAACTTTGACATTTACGACAGCCATGCTGAAGTCTACCAGTACCATCCCATTAAACGTATTGTAGACATACTGTCAGCCGTGATGACCTGTTCTGATGCTGTCCCATACAAATTAGAGCAGCTCTGCTGAGAGTATGTACTCATGAGAGTGCAAGCATACATTCGAATTAATGCAGCCAAGAATACCCAAAATTGAAGTATTTAGAAACATGATAATTAAGTAACTACGTTACAGAACATTACTGGAGAAGTGCAGGCAATCCTTGCTTTGTGTTGCTAATTTTTATGCACCAAAAGTTCTTCTTTGTGGGCACTGATATGCCGAGATACACAGAGAATACTTCTGTTGCTAGTTTGATTGATGGGTTTTCTCCACTTCCTTTGTTCACAAAGCCTCACGGTTTGGGTTTACCTTACCTGGGTACAGCCTTAGCATACATTACTATAAATAAGCGGCTTTGGGTCAGCCCCTTGCTCATAAATCAATGGATTTCTTCTTTATCCTCACTTTTGATTGGATGGGTTGTATTCTTCCACTGCTGACATCATAGGCCTAGTTTTGCATTCCTGATTTAGCACTATATTGGAGTGCATATGATACCCCTTGCTCCTGCCTTCTGAAAACAAGGCGTGTTTGTGTTCCTTCCCTCGCACCCAAGGTCTCCACTATCCAGTAGCGGTCGGCATGGCTCGCGGGATGGGGGGGGCTCGCGCTGCGGGGTCGTGCGGGAGGGGGGATCGCACGGGGAGGTGGGGGGTCAATATTAAAACAAATTTAAGAAATTTAAACCTAACTTTCCGCCGGTCCGGGTTCACCGTCTTCACTTGTTCTGCTCACCTGCTTCCGACAGGAACAGGAAGCAGGCAGCCAGGCTCCCTCCCCTAAGCCAATCACAACGCTCCAGTGGAGCATTGTGATTGGTCGGGACGGTGCCCAGCCAGGGGCTGTAGGGGATGGTATGTTCTCCATGCAGGCTGCACAGCCTGCAATGAGAAGGGCAGAGTGTGCACGACTGGTTTGGCGAGGGCCGACCAAACAGTCTTTGCGCACTCAGGAGTGGGCAAACCACTCCTGCCCTGCCCTGCTCGGAGAGCAGGGCAGCTCCGCCCGCCCGCAATGCGCAAAGTAACATAAAATGGTAATAACTAAAAGTTATTACAGTTTTATGTTTTAGCTTTCTCGCACTACGAGAAAGCAGTGAGGCGACAATCCTCCGCCCTAGTGGAGGAGCCGTCCCTGCCTCTCCCTCCGCCCATCCTTCTTCCAAGTCTCTGATACTGAGCACTATGGCGTCTTAGTGCTGCACTCTCTTTCCCATCCACCACCTCTCGCTCCCTCCCTGTCTCTATATTTCACTCCTCCCCCAGCTTTCTATCTCTCCCCAGCCTATTTCCCGCAACCCCTCTCCTGCCCGACATTGGCCTCCCCTTTTGGCTTTGTCAGTGCCAGATGCTTTTTAAATTGTGCCAATAGCAAAGACCGGCCATCTTGAGAGTGTGTTTTGTATTCATTAAAGATGGTTGCCACACTGTGTCATGCAAGGTGATGTGAAGCAACAATGCGACTGTCTTAAAAGTATAGAAAATAAAAATTTTATATTTTCAAGACAGTTGCCTTGTTGTATCATACAATGTTATATCATGCAATTTGGCAGATGTCTTGAAATTATACAATATACACTTTCAAGATGGTGGTTCCCTCATTTACTGGTGCAATTATAAAGGCATTGCCAAAACCATAAGTGGCCACTAAAATGCATTGGCAAAGCAAGACTGATTTGCTTAGCATATGCCTACGTGCATCATCCACTATTTTATTTTAATGTCATGTTATGAAATGCTATCAATGCTTTTATAGAGCGCTAATCACTCATGAGAGTATCAGGCACTCTGTAGCAGGTGTGTGAGGCCAGTCCTGGGGCCTTACACAAAATGGCAGGTCTTCAGCTTCTTGCGAAAGTCAAGAAGAAAGAAGGAGGCTCTGATCTGCTGTGGAAAGTAATTCAAGGGTTTAGGGGCCAGGTACGAGAAGGCGCGGCCCCTGCTCTGCTTTTGTGGATGCGTGGGGTTTGTGCTAGTGAGGGACCAGTGCAGCGGAAGTGTCTTGAAGGTTAGTGGAAGTGAATGTGGCTGTTCAGGTATGTGTATCATGGGCCAGTGGAGATCCCCATGATGTGTTGTGATGTGAGCTTGGCATGAGAGGTTGAGGACTAGTCTAGCTGAAGCATTTCGGACGGTCTGCAGTCTTCTTGTGAGCTGTAATCCCTGCTGTAGGAAGCTGGCTCTCTATATACTATACCAAAAAGAGATATAGTGTGCTAAAGTAGATAATACTAATGCTCTCTTTTGTGGTAGAGCGGACCAGCATTTAGGCTTTTCAGAGGGTACTGTTAAGCATTTGTTGTACACACATTGGCAATAAATGTGACACACACTCAATGGAAAAATCCGAGACCAATTTATAAAAAATAATACTTGGTTATATTTATTTGGTAGAACCACAGAACTCCGTCTTAGGTAAATACGTTTTGCAATAGAAATAATTTTCAATCTCGAAAGTGGACACAGTGCAATTTTCAGTCTTTGCAATGTTAACCTATGGGAGGAAGAAAGCATTCAGCATACATATAGGTAACATCGGCTTAAGAAACCAGTCTTCGAGAGTTAAGATCAGTATTGGGCAAGGTTCAGTTCAGCACCAACACTACTCCACCAGCGGCACAGGGGCGTGCAGGGTGCAAATACCGTATTGGGCACACAATACAACTCAATGAAGAATGGGGCAATCGGACAGAGGCTGCTTACAGGTAAGTAGCAGTGGTTCAGGGGGCCAGTCTCAGGGGATATAGCAAGCACTGGGCAGGGTCCAAAGCAGCACCAACACTACACCACCAGCGGCACAGGGGCGGCCGGGTGCAGGGTGCCAACACAGCTTTGGGTGCCCAATGTAAAGCAATGGAGAAAGGCAAAATCGGAAAAGGTCTGCAGGCTCAGGCCAGGAGACCGGTCGAAGGAAAACAACAGCTGCAGAGGTAAGTTGTGATGCTGGTGGATGTAGGGACACCTTTGGTCCACTTCATCAAGGCCCAGTGCCGGTGGGTGCAGGGGTGCCTTTTGATGTTGGAAACGGCTTACCGGAGCAGGTCGTGGTTGATGGGGTCTCCGTGCAGAGGCTGCAGGTGAAGTCTAGGAGTCTGGGAGAGGTCAACTCACAGTAGACTCGGGCTATGGAGTACTGGGGAACCTTGCTGGAACCGGTGGGTCACTTGGACTCGGGCTGGAGGCATCGGGTACAGAGGTGGAACCGGGGGTCAGTCTTCGCGGTTCTTCAGGTCACAGAGTCTTTGCTTGAAGATTGTTGCTTTTGAATAGGTCCACTGTTCTCTGGAGATCTTGCTCTTTATTGAAGGCAGGCAGTTCTCCCAGGGTTTTGGAAGTGGCTGGGCTGCAGGACGAGTCGTCTTTTGGTGCAGGATCAGCAAGGGCTGCAGACAGGCCGGTAGGGCTGGAGCCAAGTCGGTAGTTCTCTGCAGTCTTTTCTGCTGGTGCGGCTCGTGTGGTGTCCGGATCTTCTTAGGTCATCAGGAACTGAACTTCAGGGTGTGGGGATGCCCCCTAAATACTAGATTTAGGGGCATCCCTGGGGTGTCTACACCTTCTATTATACCCACCTCCTGTGGGAGGGGGACATAGTCCTAGCTCTGATTGGATAAGTCCCACCATCTTCAAGAAGGTGGGCACTGAAAAGTGTACTTTACCTCACCTCCAGCACCTGAGGGGTGGAGTTGACAAAGGGGGGCACACCTCCTATTCTATAAGTTTTCCCACCTGTCTTCCCGCCAAAAGGGGGGCGAGGACAAGAAGGGGGCGTGCTCCTTCTAACAGGAGAGGCTGGAGTTGTGTTACAAAGGTGGCAAGGCCCTTGAAGCGCCCCGCCACAGATGGCTATTCCTGACCAGGGGGAGGTGTGAACACCTCCACCCAGGACAGGCATTGTTCTTGCCCTTTGAGCGTGAAGGCACTCACCCCATGAGGTCAGAACACAGTCAGGTGGTAGCAGGCTGGCTTAGGCCAGTCGGTGACCAAACTAACGATTAGTAGGTTTCAGGGGACCCCTCAAAGGAGTCCTCTGTGTGCAATTTTTAATTACTCTGACACTGGAATCACTGCAGTTTTATTATGACGAGAAGTTTGGTACCAAACATCCCATACTTCAGTGATGCTATCATGGAGCTGGGGAACGCGTAATGATGAGTGTCCAGCTAATGTACTTACTATGGCTTACCTGGTCACTTACAAGATCCAAGAATCAACATGGGTATTGCGGGGCATATCTGCTCATGCAGATATGCCCTCACAGGAGATAGAGGGCACCCTGCCTTAGGGCTAAGGCCTGCTAGAGGGGTGTATTACCTATATCCCATGCGGTGTCTGTGGGTATGGCACACAGGGAGGTGTGCTATGTCAACTCCTCAGTTTTGCCTGCATCAAGGCACACAGTCTGCAAAGGCAGAATGCAGGGCCTTGGTGAGGAGACCCTAGGGTGGCACAATTTGTGCTGCTATCCTTGGGGTCCCTCTTCAGTGCCAATGCCCTAAGTGCCAGGGGTACTATTTACAAGGGACCTACAAGGGGTACTGAAGTGGTACCAATTGGGAAATAAAAGGTACAGTTTAGGGAAGGAGGTCTGGCACAGGGACCCTGTGCATTTCCAGTCGAAATTACATCATTATTCAGTCAAAATGTGGGGGTTAACCATGTCCAAAAGAGGCACTTTTCTATGCCTGCATACACTGTGTTTCCATAGTCCAGTTTGCTAGTGATGTGTGTTTGGGGGATTGTTTTCCTGGTATTTTCCAATAGCCACTTAAATATTTTCTTCATCATCCTTAGTGTGTTAAAACAGGACTAGACCACTGTGTTGACATGGACGGTCATGTACACTTTATTGTCCACGATGATTCAGAGGCTTCTCGCTTGAGAGTAGGGGGTGGTGGGTCCAAGGTCTATGGGCCACCAGGAGAAGTCCCATGGTGAGGCGTTCTTCCAGAAGACTACTGCCTCGGGCTTGTCTGAGTTCAATTTGAGGCAATTAGATTTCTTTCAGGTGGCCACCTCTGTCATGCATGTGATTAACTTGTTCCTGGTGTTGGGTGTTTTGTACGAGAGGGACAGTATCAATTGTGTTTTGTCGCCATAAGTGAAGATGTTTACATTGTGAGCTCGTATGACATCGGCCAGCGGGGTCAATAAGATCTTGTGCTTCAAAGGCATAGGGAGGCATGTTGGTGGTTTGGGTTCTTCTGGTGAGGAATGAGCAGATCCATTTGAGGGCAAGTCCCTTGCTGCCTGCTTCATGGAGATTAGGATCGTGTGGGAGATAGTGTAGAAGACTGCTTATTGGTCTAGAAGAATGAGCATTCTGGTTCCCATCTCCCATCGAGAATCATCTAGATGTAATTTGTTGCTACTATAAGAGAGGTTTCCATGCTGTGGTTGGGTCTGAATCCTGATTGTGTGGTGTGTGGTGTCGAGAACCTGGTGTTTTGCAAAGTAGTAGAAGAGGCACTTGTTGATGACTTTTCCAGGACTTTGGCTGGGAAGGGAAGGAGGAATATCGGTCTGTAATTAACAAATTTGGTCAGATCAGCCGAGGGTTTCCCAAGGAGAGTGTTGACAGCTGAGTGTTTCCATAGTTCCGGGAAGGTGACTGGAATGATGGAGGTGGAGGTGTTGAGGATAGGGGTGAGGGCCTCGCTGATAGGGATTGCTCCTTTGACAAAGGCATGGTAGGGGCACAGGTCTGCCGTGGTCCTGGAGTAAATGGTCTTCATGATTGTTATGGTTTCCTCTGTGCTAATGGTGTTGACTTACTTTGTCAGTGGTAGACTTCTGAAGAGGGCAAAGGGGTCTAGTTGCTGAGGGAAGTTGCTGTTTACGGTTGTAATTTTGCAGCAAAAGAAGTTTGAGAGGTCGTTACACAGATCTTGTGATGAGTTGATGTTTCCAGTAGCAACTGTGGGTGTGGTTGCTAAGATTTCTTTGCTGCTGTCGGAGCTTGTTAGACCTGACATGCTTGAGGTAGTGTTTCCCTAAATTGTGTGCTTTTTCCTTATGGGTTTGGCTAATTCTCTTTTATTGGCCTTAGAGCTCTGGTCACTTTCCTACTGTAAATGCATTGTGAAAGTGCATGCACCCTTCCTACACATGTTAGGAAGAAAAAATCTAAAAAAAATCTAATTTTTTTTAAACATGTCACCAGCCTGCCATTGCAATCCTGTGTGTGCGCACTTGCACGCATGATGTTTTTGACACGTTATCAGCCTGCCATTGCAGGCCTGGGTGTGCGCACTTGCACATATGTTGTTTTTAAACATTTGTCAACCCTGCCATTGCAGGCCTCTGTGTGCACAATTGCACTTGTGCTCAGGTTGGCCTTTCTAAATCATTGGCCAAGTCTGAGGGTGCCTTTCACTAACACTAGAGCACCTATAGGGTAAGTCTTGAGGGGTGAAGCAAGTGGTAGGTGAAAGGCAGGGCAGGTACACGTGTGTTTCCTGCCCAGGTAGTGAAGAATACCCATGTGTGTTTTTCACTACCTATGAGGTTTACTCTTCCCAGAGGCTAACATGGGGGAATGGATGAAATTACTTCAAGCTGCCATTGTGGCTTACAGTGGAGCAGCCTCATAATGTTTCCTATCATTGGATTCACAATGACAAACCCTCTCCTGTGGTAAAAAGGTGTGTGCCTTTTAGTTTGGCTTCAGTCCACTTCAGTCCACATCTGCTGGATGGGGGAGCACATCTGTGCATTCCCCAGAGACAGCTATAAACATTGGGCATGCAACTGGAATGGCCTCTGCCATTGGAGGGTCTGCCTGGAAAGATTGGAGGAAGAGGTTTTGACACTTGGCCTCTGGGAGCCATAGCATGGCCCCACTAGATCTACATTCCACTGCCCCATGGCAGACAAGACTGAAATTTACGGGAGAGATCTGTGGTTCAAAGGGAAACCCTCTGAACCACCCCCACTTCAAAGACACACCTCAGTATAACATTGGTGCCATACTTCAGCAGGGTAGAGATACACGTGTGGGGACGTGGGACCAGAGATCCTGGAACTGTGTGGTGCACACGGCCAGAGGAATCTGTTGTGCACAAGGAGGATTACTGCCACTGGAAGGGACCGTGCACCCTTCCTGAATAGTGGCTGGCCTGGGCTGGTTACCTGCTGCTGTGTGGCACCCTGAAGTGTGCTCTCCAAGGGCTTGTTGGCTAGCCCCCTGTTCTCTTGTGGAGGTCTCAGGGACATCAAGGACCTACTGCGAGGGACCCACACCATCTACCTGTGACACCTGGAGAGCGGTGCCCTCTTAAGTGCCCACATCATCTGCTGGATTTGCACTGGTAGCGCAGTGTGAGTGTGGAACTAAGTATTGTGCCTGGAGACTGGATTGCCTGGTGCAGAGCCCCAAAAGCACTGCCTGCATCTCAGGAGTGTGTCCCCTGCATCGTGGGGCCGCAATACGCATAAGCATCTTGTCGGTGGTGAGTGGATTCACCGGTTGCAGGACCCCAGACTGCCTGGGTGCACATTTGATCGATGTGTGTCCTTTGGAGTGCCTCTTTCTTCCGAGAGGCTCCCCTGCGTCATCCCCCATTCATCGATTGCTCCTTTTTGTGCCCTCAGTGTGGCAGACCATCTGTACTCTCCTCACCCGGCCCAACGACGTTGTGTTGCCAGGTAGTTTTGCCCGGATCAAGCCTGGGTGGTGCAAGTAATTGACTCGGCTAAAGAACGCTTCTCAGAGCGATCGGAAGCAGGTGAAGAAACTGCGTGACCCCCCTGAGCTTTTCAGAACAGGGCTGGTGCCTGAAGGCACAGTGTTGAATCCTTTGATTGAACTTCCTGAGTAGTGGCCACATTTCCACTTGTCAACAACCGCCTAATTTGCCTGTTACCTACCTCGCCTTTTTCCTGACTAAGTGTGACTCCAGCCACAATTGGCCTAGTATCAGGGGAAAGGTTTTCTTTATCTCCAGTCCGTGGGTGAAGGGTAGTCAGGTTTGGCTGAAGGGTGAAGGAGGGCTTTGGCCACGGGGTCTGCAAGTGCATTATCAACTGACCTGCCCGATATCAGTGCTGTGTGCGTGCGCTCCATACGGACCTACCTTATATCCGTAGCACCGCGTATCGGTGCTGAGTGAGTGTGTGGGAGTGACTGTCTGTAATTAATTACACCGCAGGGCGGTGTTGCCGTATAAGTTGCTTTCTTACCAAAAGAATATTACGTTTGACATTGGTTTTTACCCGTCCAGGCTTGGCCCACGGGACTATTTAAAAGTGCTGTAATTATCTGCATGTACACATTTCTGATATCGTTGTGAACTGGGGTGCACCCTATAACTATGTGGTATTGAATTAGAATAATTGCCAGGTTGAGCCTCGTTCTGACAACGTTTTGCACCGCATAACGGTGCTGGGGGGTAAAGTAGGATTTTTCCCACGTGTGCATATTAATGATGTCATTGTTAACACAGTTGGGCATAGTACTGCTAGTGATAATTCCGAATGTGATTCATGTCCAGAAATACATGATATTTATGTTGTGTTAGTTAATGTGTGTGTTGAATAAAAAATTTATTTACATAAACCACGTGTGAAGCCTCTTTTGTGATACTCAGTGTATTTATTGTGTGAGAGTGCTGTGCCAATGGTTTACTCATTGCCTCTGTGCTAAGCCTGACTGCTCAGTGCCAAGCTACCAAAGGGTGACCGCAGGTTATGCAGTGAGTGTGATCACCTGCCCCTGATGGGAGTGGTAGGTTCTGCCTCGCTAGGGCCTTGCCTCAGCCAACCAGAACGTGCCAGTTCCAACAGAGTTGGTGTTTAGTCTTTCGACTAGGGCCTTACTCTTGGTTTCTCAAATGAGTTGGTGATATGTCCATCCTCTGGGTGGCATTGAAGGCATCTTTTTCCACTTCCCCTTTGCTGGTTCTCCAATTCTGTTCCAGTTGTTTGCTGTGTCGCTTGATAATTTTGAGTTCTTCTGTGTATCAGCTGGCTTGTGTTCTGGTTTTAGCTGAATTGCTTCGTATCATTGAGGTCAGAGTGTCGGTGGGGGGCGTGGCCACGCGGGCAATGGAGTCAGACGTGCACTGCTGAGGCTCCGGCACGGGCTCCCCTTACCCGCTCCATAGATCCACGCAAACCTGCTCATGAGGCTTCACACCATACTGACCGACCCCCGCTGTGGCCAGGGAGGCGGAGGGCTGCCCGGGGCCGTGGCGGAGAGGCGATCCGCCGGCTGGGACTGAGGCGAGGCTGGTGCCCGGCCGGAACTGCGGGACTCCTGGCTGCTGCGTGCAGGTGACGCCTGATGCGATCGCCGGGGCTGCTCCCCTGACCGGTGGCGAGCGCTGCAGGTGCTGGACCGCCCGAGAGGACCTCCGATATCCCCATCACACGAGCGCCGGCTCCCTGAGGCCTGCGGAGCCGATGCCGCCCGCACACACGCAGTGAGGCAACATGGCGGCCATCGGTGGAGGAGACCAGCGGTGAGTCCCGCGGTCCCTGGGGAGTGCTCCATTGATCGTGGGGGCTGTTGTTAAGGCCCCGCGAATTTCCCGGCCCCACCCCACAATGACCAGCAGCGCACAGACCCCACTCCACAACAGCCAGCAGCGTGCAAGGCCCACAGATGTGAAGCCAGGGGTGCGGTCCATCAACCGGGAGGTGGGGAGACCCGGAATCACCACCGGCGTGAGGATCCCCCGAAGGACTGGGTCAGGAGGGTCCCACTACAGCGAAGTGCAGAGCCCATGCGAAGGTACTGGAGGCGGCTGCCGTGTGACCGCTCTCAGTGGGGGCCCGACTACACCGCGACGCCCGGCTGCGACTCACACTCTCGCAGGAGCACCCCGGCCACGCGTCCTGCTGACTAGGGGACCCCTTGCCACGGCTGCGAACACGGCACCGGCTGAACAGGTGCAAAGTGGCAACAGGAGAGAGGGGCTGCCGGGGAGCCCGCTGAAGACACGTAGGGGGGGATTGATGGAGACAGGGAATCGGACTGGGGACTGTACCCTCACTGGGTCGCCACCGCACCACCCCTGGGGCCCTTGGCCTTCCCCCCCCTCATCACAAGCGGCCACCTGTAACAAGGCCTGGAACTTTTGTTGGGCCATTGCCGTGCCTGGCCACACACACCCCCCTCTCCATCCTCTGCCTACCGCTTGGGACTTACGCCGCATGGACGGTGTGTTACTCTCTCCCCCCAACATCCACGTGCACTGAGGGATATGCCATTTCTTGCCCGGTAGCACCCCTTTGTCACACAGGGGCCGGCCTCGGACAGGCGCTGGGGGCCCGGCATTTCAACCCCCCCTGACACGTGCGCAGTCTGACAAGATGGCTGCCGAAACCTCACCCAACCAAATGGCCAGCAAGCTTTTTTCACTAGCCGTGGAACCACTGGCGTCGCGACTCCGCAGGGAAGGTGCAGACTGGGGCATCCAACTGGGAGATACTCTGCACGCAGTTTCCTTATATGCAGACGATCTGCTACTGTACCTACAGGACCTACACGATATTCCAGCCACCATTGCGGAGACCCTTCGCTCCTTTGCGGACGTCTCAGGCCTAAGAGTGAATTGGGCTAAGTCGGGATTATACCCCTTCCAGGACGAAACCCCCGACCCCATTGTCCACATGAACGGCTCCCCTCTCCGTTGGCACCCGTCCACATTTCATTACCTCGGCATCTTTATCTACAGGGACCCTACTGACATCCTAGAGGGTAACCTGACTAGGGCGATATCCGCCATTAAGGCCCAGATCCAATTCTGGAAAGCTCTCCCATTGAACGTAATGGGCAGAGTGGCGCTCACCAAGATGGTGGAGTGAGCTAAAGAATGATGATGGATTAAACCCAGATCAGTTGACTGGGGGTGAGTGTTTGATTGGCTCAAACGTTCCGTCCATCATCCCCTTTTGGATCGCTTTGGTCGCCCTAAGTTGGCGGGGGTATGCCCAGACGTGGGTCCCTTGCTCACTTTGCCACTGGATTCAAGCAAGCCTGGCTGATGACGGCTGAAATGCCAGAAACCGGTCCTAGGATGCTTGTTTCCGGTCCAGGGAAGACATGGCTTGGCAGTTCGGGCTGGACTGTTCCCATGAGGCACAGGGTCAGACTGATTTGCATATGGCCATGTCTGAACTGGGGTGGTGGAGTGAGCTAAAGAATGATGATGGATTAAACCCAGATCAGTTGACTGGGGGTGAGTGTTTGATTGGCTCAAACGTTCCGTCCATCATCCCCTTTTGTATCGCTTTGGTCGCCCTAAGTTGGCGGGGGTATGCCCAGACGTGGGTCCCTTGCTCACTTTGCCACTGGATTCAAGCAAGCCTGGCTGATGACGGCTGAAATGCCAGAAACCGGTCCTAGGATGCTTGTTTCCGGTCCAGGGAAGACATGGCTTGGCAGTTCGGGCTGGACTGTTCCCATGAGGCACAGGGTCAGACTGATTTGCATATGGCCATGTCTGAACTGGGTTGGTGGAGTGAGCTAAAGAATGATGATGGATTAAACCCAGATCAGTTGACTGGGGGTGAGTGTTTGATTGGCTCAAACGTTCCGTCCATCATCCCCTTTGTATCGCTTTGGTCGCCCTAAGTTGGCGGGGGTATGCCCAGACGTGGGTCCCTTGCTCACTTTGCCACTGGATTCAAGCAAGCCTGGCTGATGACGGCTGAAATGCCAGAAACCGGTCCTAGGATGCTTGTTTCCGGTCCAGGGAAGACATGGCTTGGCAGTTCGGGCTGGACTGTTCCCATGAGGCACAGGGTCAGACTGATTTGCATATGGCCATGTCTGAACTGGGGTGGTGGAGTGAGCTAAAGAATGATGATGGATTAAACCCAGATCAGTTGACTGGGGGTGAGTGTTTGATTGGCTCAAACGTTCCGTCCATCATCCCCTTTTGTATCACCAAGATGGTGGCATTGCCGAAACTCCTATACTACTTTGCCAATCTCCCGGTTTATGTCCCAGTGGCAACCTTCAGAGAGCTTGAGCGGTTATTCCGCGATCTCATCTGGAATAAGGGTCGACCCCGGGTGGCGCTCCGAAAACTTTACGCTCCCACTGATAGAGGTGGGTTGGCAGTCCCCAACCTGGAGTTGTACTATTTGGCGGCACAGTTGCAGTGGGTGACGAAGTGGTTGGTGGGAGTTAATCTAAAGGACACGGCTACTACGCAACCCCCATGGTCTCAAACACGGATCAACCACCTGTTTCATCCCATTGCTAGGCCTCCACGCCCAACACAAACATGTCTTGCCCTGGCACATCGCTGTTATAAAAGGAGTCTATACCTAACTAGGAACGCGACCCCTTATGCTCCGTCAATCCCACTCTTGGGGATGCCGAGGGGTGGGACGACTGTGTCCGGCCGGATGCTGGCATCCTGGCACGTGGCGGAGTTACACACCCTAGGCGACCTTTACGCCGAGGGTGCTCTAATATCATTTGAAAGTCTGGCGGATGATGTGGGTCTACCCGCCGGCCAATTTCTACTGTATACCTCTGTCCTGCGATCGCTCACTACAGCGTGGGGCGACGTCAGTACCGAACCCGAAACGCACCTACTACTACAGTACCTGCACGTCATGGGTAATGGGTCCCATATCATTCGCTGGCTGGCGGAAGCAATGCTAACGTACACTACACAACCGCTGACACAACTTCGGACGAAGTGGGAGGCGGACATAGGCACTCCTTGGACAGACAGCGAATGGGCTCGTATATTAGCCACCCCCACAAACGTATCACGAAATGCCAGATTTAGGCTTATACAAACATACATAGTACACAGGGCATACCTTTCCCTCGATAAAATAAACTCGTACTTTCACACAACTACATCAGCATGTCCCCGCTGCTTACGAGAAAATGCGGACCTGCTACTTATGCTGTGGCTCTGCGCTTCTCTACAAGAATATTGGAGGGAGGTCACCCAGGCGCTAATGACGAGTACCGAGAGGACGCTACCGCAGACCTGGGAGGCATGCATACTGGGCCTGTACCCCAGACCCACGACACACAAAGTCACCTCTAGATTTATTGATCTGGGTCTAATAGTCACTAAGAGACTAATCACTAAGCGTTGGAAACGCGCTGACCCACCCGCAGTGACTGGTTGGCGGAACTCTCTCTCAGAATGGGCCCAAGCGGAGAGCACAACACTACCCAGGGAGGAGGTAGCGGGGCTCCGCAAGTACCCCATAGCTCAGCACTGGGACACCATTTTGTCAAGTCTAATGGGTGCGGGTGGGGACTGGGATGCGACTCCTCACAGGAGGCTGAACGACCTACAGGGGAGGACCAGGAAACGGTGGCTATCCCGGAGTGATTTTCTGGGCACACGCAGCCCAGAAGTGCATACTGACACTCTTGACGATCATTCTAACGGGAGGCTCCGCTGGCTTGGGGTGGTTACATAGCAGGAGCAATTACTGTTCACACTTTAGTCGGGGCGTGGCAATGTGGTGACGACTTTTTCCCCCTTTTATTTCGTTCTTTTATTCTTTCTTTGAATGCTTCATTTTGTTTTATGGTTACAGTTATGTTAATTATAAATCATATCTGACTTTGTTGTAATTTAATGCTTGTTTGCGAAGCCGTCTGTGGTTAGGGACAGGTGTGGCTGAGACGGGGTGCTCCAATTCTCCTACTCTGTGCAGGCACTGCTATGTGTTCACTGGGTCCTCCGCTGGTATAAACACGATCTCTATGAAACGATCCTGACCGCAGGACCATTAGACGTGATAGAGACAATGAATGATGAATGTACCGAAAAATGTAATTGACGCATCCTGATGCCGGCATTGCATGCCTGTCACATGTATCACAAATACATATGCAACAACTCATCTCATACCCCTCTCTCCCCCCCCTTTTTTATTTTGTCTCAATGTCGTTTGTAAGCTGTTTATCTTATAAAAGCAAATAAAGATATTTTTTAAAAAAAATAAAATTGAGGTCAGAGTGTCGGTGCAGTTGGTGATCCACTTGTTGAAATTCTTGATGTTGCAGATCAGGATGCCTGTATGTTCCAGTTTGTTCTCGTGTAGGGTGGTCGTCTAGTCCACCTCTGCTGGGTTGCTCAAGTGTTGGTGTGCTGAGCCCCCTTCTTTGGGTTGAAGGATGTCATTGTAAAACTGACTGTAGTGTGGTCTATCCAGGTGGTGGGTATTTGTGTGTTGAATATAATATTGTCGAAAGAAATGATGACGGGGGACTAGGATTGGCCCAACAGTGTCCCATGTTTCCGAGGTTGTCAAGAAGGATGTCTAAGTTGGGGTCTGTCCGGTCTTCAAGATGGAAATTGAGGTCTCCTAGGATGATGATGGTGCTGGAGTAGAAGACAAAGGGGGTGGTGAAGTCCATGATGTACTGTGATGTGCTGTGATTTGTCATTTGAAGCTGAAGTGCTCCATGTAGTTTGTTATGGCTTCGGTGGAGGCAGTGCAGATGAAGGTGATGGATGATGGCGGTTTCTCCTCTGGGCCCGTTTAGGCAGTCTTGCTTGGTGAACTTTTATCCAGCGAGGGTTACAGGGCTATGTCTGGTGTTGAAGCAGTGGTCAGCCATGTTTCTGTGAGGAAGAGGAGGCCTGGGCTGGCATCTTCAGCAGGTCCCAGATATCCGTGGCGTGCCTGCTGAGGGAGGTGGGTGTTCGAGGACCGTGCATGCTATGGGTGTGCGGGTGTGTTTGTTGGTAGGTGTTTGAGTGTGTGTGGGGGTGGGGGTGGAGCAGGTGAAGTGGCAGAGGGAGCAGGTGAAGGCTCTTTCTATGTTGTGTGGCACGCCAGCAGAGGGTTTTTTCGATGTTCGGGGTTCAAGTTTGAAGGAGAGAGGCAGGGTACTGGTGGGTCGGGGGACCACGGTTTCTGATGCTCGGTGTAGTCCAGGTGCAGACGGGTACAGATGGGGTTGCCCTGGCACACCTTTGGTGGGCCAGCGGTGCGCCTGCTGCACGCGTTCACTCTGCATCCACGCTGCAGTCACCATTAAGTAGGTCCTGGCAGGGGAGAGGAGAGCAGGGGGTTATACGAGCGGGGGATGAGCACAGGGTCCATTGGACGGGGCTGAGGAGGAGCGCAATTGATGTGAAGGAGAAAGGCGCAGGTAAGGAGTGGGAGAAGAGGGAGGATTGCTCAGAGGGTAGGAAAGAGGTGCAGAAAAGGTGGAGAGATGGCAAAGATCGGAAAAGGAGTGCAAGAAATGGCACAAAGAGGCAAAAAGAGCAAGTGAAACAGCATCGAAAAGTCATGGAAGGAGTGAGAGGAATTGCAAAAAAGAGGCAACAAGAACAAGAGAAACGGCAAAGAAAGTGATAGTAAGAGTTAGAGAAAAGGCACAAAGAGAGTAAAGGCACAAAGAGTGAGAAGAGGCACAAAGAGCAAGTAAAAAAAGGCACAGAAAGTTGCAGTAACAGTACGAGAAAAGGCAGAAAGAGTGCGAGGCACAAAAGTCACAGAGAGAGCGAGAACAAGGTGAGAGGAAAAGAGGCAAAGTGTGTGCCTCGAGGTGCTAGAACTGGGTCCGCAAGGCCCTTGACCGTTTGGAGGACTGGTCGCAAGGTAGTCCAGGGGGGGCTGGGCCAATGCACCTGCTTAATGGCTGGTCTGCGCCGCGGTTGCCATTATGTAGGTTCTGGGATGGGGAAGAGCACAGGGGAAGATTGGTGGAACTGAGGAGTAGCGCAACTGCTGTGAAAGAGAGAGGCATGAAGGAACAGGTAAGGAGTGGGGGTGGGAGGGCAGAGATGTGGGAAAGGAGTGCAGAGAAGCTGGAGAAATGGCAAAGGTCAGAAAAGGAGTACAAGAAATGGCACAAAGAGGCAAAAACAGCAAGAGAAATGGCACAGAAAAGTCACAGAAATAATGAAAAAAGAGTTAGAGAAATGGCACAAAGCGACAAAAAGAGTGAGAGAAATGGCACAGAAAAGATGTAGCAAGAGTGAGAGAATAGGCACAAAAAGAAAGGCACAAAGAGTGAGAAATAAGATACAAAGAGCAAGTATAAAAGGCACAAAAAGTTGGAGTAATAGTGAGAGAAGAGGCAGAAGGAGTGTGAAAAATGGCAGAAAAGTAACATAGGGAGAGAGAGAGAGATAACGAGGTGAGAGAGAGCAAGAGGGAGGAAGGTGAGGCGGGTGCCTCGAGGCACAGGAGCCGGTCGACAACGGCCTTGACCGATCGGAGGTCTGGTCACAGGTAATTCCAGAGGGGGAAAGGGGGACTTGAATTGTGAAGTCGTGTCTTTGCAATTGGTTTTCCCCTGTATTGAGTTGTTTGTGCTACTTTTACTTGTATGGCTTAATTTCATGTATCCTGCAGGTGGCAGTTTGTCAATGCTACTCAGCCTTATAACAAGTTAGTAGAGTGATCTAGGGCCATTTCCTTCTTTTTGTATGCCAGGCCTTTACATTCATGAGTCATCTGTAGTTCTTTATTTTCATATTAATGTGGCTAGGTACTAAGATTCAGGTCATGTGACCTAAACTCAATATCTACTTTTGGAAACCAAGTCTTCAGACTGCTACTGGACACCCCATAATCAATAGCTCTCCAATTGTTGAAAGATTATCTCATATTAGGTTTGCCTGCTCTGAAAAGCAGCATCCTGCTCATGCTAGTGAAGTGGAACAAGATCTTAAAAGCATACTGGTCTTCCGAACTCCTACAGCAACAGACTCAAAACAACAACAACTTCAGCGAATCCGACCCCGATGCCTGGATCACTGCCTGTGCAGACACATTGGCTCCCCTCAAAGCCAAAAAAGCCATGAGAACCAGACCAAAAGCAAGCTGGTACATGGAAGAGGTCAGGCTCACCAAACACCACTGCAAGCATCTTGAATGCAAATGGAGACAAAGTCAGTGTAACATCAACAAGAGCACCAGCAAATCCACTCTCAGACATTAACATCAGTAAATCAGAGCCATTGCACCGTGATCACCGACGCATAAAAAGCGGCACCAGCAGTGGCAGGGAAATCTTTGCCATAGTCAAAGACTTCCCCTCTCTGGGAGCAAGCTCCACCAGTTTAACACCATCTCTGGACCTCTGCAACCAACTGTCCCTATTCTCCAGATAAAAGATCACCAGCATCTGTGACAACTTCAAGCCCCAACCAGACCCTTCCACCCTTGCAGCCCTCTTGCCCATTTCAACCAACAGTCAGAGAACCACCCTGACCACCTGGCCCACTATCACCACTCAAGAAACCACAACAGTCATACAGTTCATACACTCCAGAGCACCCCTTGGCCCCGTCTTCATCAAAGGACTGAACCCCATCACCACAGCCCTCACCCTGACCTTGAATGTCTTAATCATCACAGCCACTTATCTGGATTCCTGGAAACACGCCACCTCAAGAAACCCTAGGAACCAGAAGATGCTAGCCGACTAACGGTCTATCACCCAGCAAATGTCATAAAAATGGTGAAAAACAAACACCCAGTCACTCACTCCAACAACAGCCACCCTCTTGATACGACTATATCTGGATTCAGACACAACCACAGTAGTGAGACCACTCTCATTGCCATCACTGATGACATCTGGATGATAATGGACAGAGGTGAAATCTCAATCCTCCTCGTCCTGGACCTTCCTGCAGCCTTCAACACTGTATCCCACCCCATCCTTATCCAACAACTACACAAAGCTGGCATCCAAGGACCTGCACTTTGCTAGATTTGCTTCTTTCTCACAGGCCGAACCAATTCGGTCAGCCTGGCCTCCTTCACCTTGGACACCAATGTTAAACCCGGCAGCTTTAGGGTGGTCTTCCCCCAAACTTTTTGCCTTCTCCCCTCCTGTTTTGCTGAATTTGTTTTATATGCTTAGGACTCTGTGCACTTTACTACTACTAACCAGCACTAATGTGCTTGTGCTCACTCCCTAAAACATGGTAAAATTTGCTTACACCCGACTGGCATATTTAATGTACTTATAAGTGCCTAGTAAAGTTGTATACCAGTTACCCAGGGCCTGAAAATTAAATGCTACTAGTGGGCCTCCAGCACTTATTGTGCCACCCACTTAAGTACCCCATTAAAACCAGTCTCAGACCTGCCATTGCAGCCTGTGTGCAGTTTTAAAATGCCAATGCGACCTTGCAATATAAACCCCTTACCATGCCTAAAATGCCCCTTTAATACATATAAGTAGCCCCTAGAGTAGGCCCTAAGTAGCCCATAGGGCAGAGTTCATTGTATTTAAAAAGGTGGACATATACTTTTAAGTTTTACATGTCCTGGTGGTGAAAATCTCACAAATTCATTTTCACTACTGTGAGGCCTACTTTTCCCTAAGGATAACATTGGGATACCTTATTACATTTAATAAGTGATAACTTTTGTTTGGGAACAGGTTGAAGAATCATGTTTGGTGTCTAAGGAATTGTAATTTAAAATCCTCTTTAATGGTAAAGTCGGATTTTAAGTCACAATTATGAAAATGCCACCTTTAGAAAGTTGTCATTTTCTTGTCCTAACCATTTTGTGCCTTCGGCCTGTTTTCCAGGGGACATGATTATGTATAGTTGCTGTTGGCCTTTGTGTATTCTTCCCAAACAGCCATACAAGAAGGGGATTGAGTGTTGGCAGGATGGGCCATCCTGGCAGGATAGGGCGGAGCTGTGCACAGCCCCACTTACCCCTCAAAGCAGTTGCCTCAGCACACACACAAGGAACTTCACACTAGCCTTTTGTAGCCAAGTGAAACCTGTGCAGGGAGGCAGGAAACTCCAGCACAATCTGTGGGGGGGAAACTCTAGAAGTTTGTTCCACTTAAAGTCTGGCATCCGGTATAAAATTAGGACCTCAGACCCAATTTCAGTTCACTTCTGGGCCTATGGAGGACTGCCTTGCTGCCTGTGGCCTGCTGTGTACTTCAGAGGACTGCCCTGCTGCACCAAGAGGACTGTGCTACAACCTGAAATTTGTCCTGTGCCCTCAGAGGACTGCCCTGCTGCTTGATACCTGCTTTTCTGTTTGAACCCAGGACTTCCAGAGTCACTGAAAGGGTAGTTGGATGACCTCCTGAAAAGAGCCTCAAGGACAGTAAAGGCTCCAGCCATATTGCACATGCACCTGGACCCTGCCTCAGTGAGCACTGACCTTCCAAGTGGTGTCTCTCCAGTCCTGGACCGTTGAACTCTTGGAAGTGGTGCTAAAAGTGCGCAGATAGTCAAATTCCAAAACTTTGGATTTTTCAGCCACAAATTCCCCTTAGAATGGAGAGCACACCGAGGCCTACCTGCTCCCTTGTCCGCCTAAGGGGCATCGCCGGTCAGCCTATATTCGCTGTAGCTCCTGCTATGTTCTTCTCTGCAGCAGTACATTTTGTACAGCTGCTCTTCGTAGAAGGGGTATCTGGCCTCGTGGAGCCAGGTTTGTCCTGCTCGAAGTTTTTCAACTTCTAATAAAGAGACTAAGGGGCACATTTACAAGCCCCTATCGCCACGGGAACGTCACTTTTTACGACGTTCCTGTGGCGATAGTGGCTTTGCCTTATTTACAAGGCAGCGTTAAGCCACTTAACATGGCCTAATGCTGCTTTGTAAATAAGGTCCCCTTTCATGCTATGCTTAGCGTGAAAAGGGAGGGCAATGGGTGTTGCTGTGGGCGTTCCACTGCAACACCCATTGATTCTGATGCTGCCCCCTATTTACAAGGGAGGCGTAAATAGGAGGCAGCACCAGAATTAAGACCAGGGAAAACCTGGTCTTAGCCTGGTGCAATGTGGAGGAGAAATGTTTCCTTTCTCCTCGTTTTTGCTGTTTTCATGTGTGCTGCATTGTACTGCACACATGAAAACAGCAAAAGGCCAATGATTGTTTATGCACAGGAAGGTCCCCCTTCTTGCACATAAACAATCCTTTTTTTAAAATGCCTTTTTGCAACTTCTATGTGTTCTGCATTAAGCAGCACACATAGAAGTTACAAAACAGTATTTTAAGATTGTTTATGTGCAGGAAGGGTGACCTTCCTGCACATAAACAATCGTCCCCTGCACGCAGACACCCTTGCACTGTGGTGCAATGGTGCCTGCATTGGCGCGAGGCTGCTAAGTGTAGCACCAGCGCAGAGGGAAACGCAGGGCTGCACCGTATTCTTGTAAATATGGTGCAGCCCTGCGTTTCTAAAGTGGCGGAGTGAGGTGTTAAGACAGGAAGGCTAACGCCTCACTTCACCACTTCCCTTGTAAATATGCCCCTAAGACTCTAATTACGAGTTTGGCGATCCATGGGACTGCCAAACCTGTGGTGGCTGTCCCTGGGCGGCCAGACTGGCGGTCCACCCTCAGTATTACAACTATGGCTGTGGGACCACCACAGAACCGCCGCAACCGCCGGGGATCCCTGATCCTGCAGCGGTGGTGCAGATGTATGAGACTGTGATATGCTGGTAGTGCTGCTGCGGCACCCCCAAGCATATTACAAGTTTCCTCACTGCGACCCTTTTTGTGGCGGTGAGCCCGCCATGAAAAGGGTAGTATTGAGGAACCTAAGGGGGCCCCTGCATCTGTGCATGGGGGTGTATGCAGGGGGGCACATGTTGTACCCCTGTGTATTTTTGAACCCCCTGTTCCTGCACGGACAGAAATGCACAACATTGTGCATTTCTGTCTCTGCAGGAACGGGCTGTGGTTCTCCTACAGCCTTAGAAAGGCACTGCCCACCAGGATTACAGCTCCTAATCCGGCGGGCGGACTGACTACGGGTTTGGCGGTGTTGGAGCGGGGCACTGGCGTAATCAGGTAACCAGGCCCTTAGTCCGAACGAAGAAATCTTCTCTGCGACTTCGTCCAGCGGCTTCCCGGTGACAATGCCTCCTTCTCAGACACCGCCACCTGCCTTGCCCCAATGAACTTTACCATCTCAATACATTTTTTCTCAAAATTTCTGAAGGTATGCAGACATCTAGCTCGATCCATTTCATGTATCTGAACCGTGCTCTATCGCTGTCAGCCACAACGTTTGACTCTGCCCCTGGTCTCAAGTGACTATTTGTCAGCGGTTAGCACTTTGATCATTTAGGCACTATTTTTTATGTTAAACTTTAAAAATTCCCTGCCTCAGTGAGTACTGACCTTCCAAGAGAACTTTTCTACTTATTGGATGGTTCTAGTTTTGGTGTTAATGAATGTATTCAATTTTACTTTTTTTGATTGATGTGGGATTTTTCTTGTGTTGTGTCTTTACTTTTTTACTGTTTAAGTGCTGCATAAATACTTTACATATTGTCTCTAAGTTAAGTGTGACTGCTTTTGTGCCAGGCTACCAGAGGGTTAAGCACAGGTTAATTTTGTGACTTTTTTGTGGTTCACCATGACAAGGATTGTGGCTGTTGCTTGAGAAGGGCTTAAACCCCCCTCCACCAATAACCAAATGTTTCCATCAGCCCCACTCTATTCAACACCTACATGACCCCAGTCCGCTGCATCATCCACAGCCATGGAATCAATATCATATAGTACACTGACAACACCTAGCTTATACTCTCCCTCTCTGACAAGATGCCAAACACCCGGATAGATTGCTCTGGCTGCATGACCAAATTCACTCAATGGATGAAAACCAACTGCCTCAAGCTCAAGACAGAATTTGTGATCTTTGGCAAAGACACCTCAGTCTGGGACTCCACCTAAGAATAGTAATTGACAACCAATTCACCATGACCGGCCAAGTGTATGCAGTCTCCATCTCCTGCTTCCATGCACTCAAGAAGATCTTCAAATGGCTCCCCACCAACATTCAAAGAACCTTTCACCCAAGCCTACAGAAACACACTTATGCCGTAATAAATGCTCAACTGATGAGGACACTTTAGACCATGCACCCGCCTTTGCCCAATTGCGTGCTGTGTTTATTTGAAAGACGCACGCAAAGCCCATTAGCCTGTGAGGAAAAAAAAAAAACACGCACGAGCGTGTGGTGAGCTTGGGGAGCTTTCTGAAGCCCCTTACTAAAAGTCGACCTAAAAAGGGTCCTGTCCCCTATAGCAGGCCATGTATGGTGCAACCAGTGATGGTGAATGGGAAGGATCTTACTGAGGCCATGTACTGGCCTTTGAGGGGCTCTAGTGCAGCTTCCCCACATACCACAGTGAAACAAGTGATCTTGGGCTAACCTACTGAATATTGCACTGGTGCAAAAATAACAGAGATAATACATTTCATCGTTTTTGCGTCCTATGTAATGGGGAATGAAGCAAACCGTATTTATTTGCACTACGCTTAACACGTCAATGGATGGCTTTCATATCCGCACACAATAGAAGACTGGGCTCTTTTTGAAGCAAAATCAGTAGCAAAAATGGACCATTTTGTCATTCTTTATTAACATTTCATTGGCACGTGTAAAATTATTTATAAGCAGTAAAATGTATTATGCGCGTTTAGTAAGGGCGCCATGATCTATTTTCTTGTGTTTTTCCTTAAGCAAAATCTTTTCAGTAATATGTAGTGGGCAAACTTTGCACGCTATATTTTGTATCACACACGGAGGAAGAACAGAGCAAAACAAGTCAGCCTTTTTTCACAAGTGTGATATTTCTTTAATACAGCCACTGGGCTTTTAACAGTGGAGAAATTCCCTGCCAAATCTGTGAGCCAAATCCTTAGTTTATGGTAGCACATACCCAGGGCCTGAAAATTAAATGCTGCCAGTGGGCTGCAGTATACATTGTGCCACCCACTAAAGTAGAACTGTAGAACATTTCTCCGGACCTGCCATTGCAGACCGTATGCGCAGTTTTAAACTACCATTTCAACCTGGCAAAATAAACCGTTTGCCAGGCATAAACATTCGTTTTGAATCCTTAATAATTAAATCACCCCTAGTTACCCCCTAAATTCCCATAGGTCACGGTGTATGGTACTTAAACAGTAGGATATGTATATTTAATGTTTGACATGTCCTGGCAGTGGAAAAACCTACAAAGTCCTTTTTCACTGTGGTAAGGCTTGCTCTCCTTTAGGTTAACACTGGGTTACATTATATGGATATTGATTTGTATTGCGCGCGAATGCCGAAGGCTTCTTGGCGCTGATATCTACTGTACTGAGATAGAGAGCAAATCGAACTTGTAAGAAGTATTACTACCAGAAGGGCCTATAGCCAGTCGCAACGAACAGGAGAAAGGTCAGGTAGGTAGGTAGGAAACAGGTTTATTTAGACAATTGTCTAAACACATAAAACAGTTAAAATCAATGATTTAACCCCATATAACTGTCCAGAAACCCCCTTTTACTACAGTTCATCATTAAAACTCTGTTTAACAGACTGTAAAAAATGAGTAATTCCTACTGCCACATCTAGATAACACATTTCTGATAACAACTCAACAGTTTTCCCCGTTTGGACAGTTTCATATTTAAAAAACAAGGGGCATATTAGCAAGACCCACGTTAAATTATCGCCGTTTTAGCGGCAGGAAACTGCCGCTAAAACGGCGATAATGGGCTTGCTAATATGCGTTATAGAATTCAATAGAGCCCAGGTTAGATGTCCTGCACATCTAACCTGGGCTTCTATTGGAATTCTATAACGCATATTAGCAAGCCTCATTATCGCCGTTTTAGCGGCAGTTTCCTGCCGCTAAAACGGCGATAATTTTAACGTGGGTCTTGCTAATATGCCCCCTGGTTCTTAAAAATGTAATACAGTTTGAAAGATAAAAAATGCAGTCCATAATTATATGCAGTAGAGAGCATTTTACATTCAGGGGGCTGGGGCAGGGACCACTGTTATCCTGGAGCCGGGCCCAACACGGGCAGGATGAATGGATTGGATTACATCCCACTCTAGCCCTTAAGATTTCATTCCGTAAGACGGGGTCTGGTAACTGCATCAAATATGGAAATACAATGTCTTGGCCTAGAGTAGAAATTGAGAAGCTGATAGACTGTTTCTTGCTCAGATAGGTCAGGTCATTTGTCTCGGTCACCATCACTGCAGACTCTTTCAATACTTGTTTTCCAGGGAAGGGGGACCAGGACGTAATTGTGCCACAGTCTGAATGGAGGTTCTTCATAAAGGTCAATCTTCTCCTTACTTCCTTTGCCCACCTTGTTTCGCAACCTTGGATCTCATCTCAGAAGAGTTTAGATACTTTAATCACTTCATCATCCTCCGAGAGGCTATTGAAGTATCTTAAGGCCCGGGTGAAGGCCAGCAGACTCCAGGAGACTGGGTTGAACTCTCTCCTTGTGCCCTGGACCATAGTACCTGGAGGGAGCGATAGAAGTCTTCTAAGAACTGCACCTTCTAATTGGTCTCACTCATTGAGGGGATCAAGGGAAAAGATCTCTCCTCCATACAGGCCCATCAGAGGCATCTTCCCTTCATAAGCCCTCAATAGTGGGATATGGGATAACCCCCCAAATTTCCAGTTGAAACTAGACAAACAACTGGCCTGCAATAGTGCCTTCTGCTTAGTGCAGTCCCAATGCGTGCCCCATTTCAAGTTCCTCCTTAAAGTCAAACCCAAATATTTATATTGGTCGACTAGCTCCACCTCCAGTGTATCTAGGTACCAGGTGAACGTTTACTCTTTTCCCAAAGACCAGAATGCTGGTCTTTTCCAGATTAATTTGGAGCTGGTTCTGCTTACTATATGTTGCTAGGGCGTTTAATTTCCTCTGCAGACCAATTGGGGTACAGTCCAACAATACCAGATCATCTGCATAAAGCAGACAATCAATGTGCTGTTTCCCAACTTTGGGGAGAAGGACTTTGTTTGAGATATAAAAATGGGAAGGTTGGCTAGAAATCAATCCTAATTGGAATTCTTTGAGATAGCCGGCCCAATTTATCTAGCTCCACCTGAGCCCAGTTGTCGCAGGAGGTTTGCTACGGAGGTAGGTACGCTAAGTAGGTTTGAAGGGAGCTCCTAGGTGGCGTGTTTTCCCCATAGGATATCCCTGTCCACTGAATCAAAGGCTGTCCTGGAGTCAACAAAACAGCAGCACAGCCTTTGATTCACTTCCAGGGCATTCTGGATAATGACCCATAATGCAAAGCAGTGATCAGTGGTAGAATTGCCCTCCTGGAAGCCCCCCTGCTCTATTGGGATTATCTTTGATTCCGTAGCCTAGCCTTCCAACTTAGATAAATAATTTTGAAGAAGGCCTTAACCGAGATATCAAGAAGGCTGATTAGCCTGTAAAGTGTGGGATCTGAGCCATTCCCTTTTTAAAAAATATGTTTTACTATGGAAAGGTCAGGTTTATTTGAGGGCTTACAGCTGTTCATATTGGGCAAGAGAATAACCAGATTTTAAGATGTTTTCCTGAAACTGAATAGGTTAGCCTGGCTCTAAGATGTTCAGGTGGGTCATTCCAAAGGTGGTGTAGATAAAACTCCTACCTCCCCATTTCTTTCTTCTGATTTTAAAGACATTAACTGTCCTGGAATTGGTCGAACGCGAAGTTCTACTGTGGCTATACCAAGAAAGATTTTTTTTCAAGTATGCCGGGCCATCCACGTACAGAGTCTTATGTGCCAGACATAAGGCCTTGAACCTGACTCTTTTCTTCACAGAGAGCCAATTAAGCTTTCATAATGCTTCAGAGACTGGCTTGAATTTAGGGATTTTCTTTAAAAGTCGAGCCACTGCATTATGCAGGCATTGATTTTTTTTTTTTTCCGAGAGCTTTGGCGAGTGCCTAGATATAAGGCATTATAATAGTCCAGCCTTCACAGCACTAAGGCAGTGACCACTGATTTTTGAAGTTCGTATGGGATGAAAGGGAGAATCTTCCTTATCATACGCAACAGGAAAAAGCAGGAGGAGGTGAGTTTGTTAATCTGTGCGTTGAAGGACATATTGGGGTCAAAGATTATTCCCAGATTCCTAACGGGATATACTGGAGTGAGAAGAGAGCCAAGCATCTGAGACCATCAGGATTGATCACAGAAAACAGAGTCCTTGCCAAAGAAGAGAACCTTGGTTTTAGCCAAGTTCATCCATTCTTCCGTAGTTCCGATGTAGCTATTCAAACGATGTGCAGTTTCATCAACATCATTCGAAATGGACATGACTATTTGTGCGTCATCTGCGTACGTCACTGGGGCAAAACCAAAAGAACAAAACAATCTTGTCAAGGGCGCCACATACATATTACTGTTAATAAGTGCGAAATTCAATTTGAGAGCAGCTAGAAAATAGGTTCAGGGACTCATTTTAATAATAATTGAAAATACAACTCAATCGTCAAGTTGGATTTTATATTACTATTTTGGAAATTACACATTTAGAAAGTTGCCATTTTCTTCCCTAAAATCCAATGGCAAAATGGTCATTGTCCAGCTGTCCCCTGATGCCTGCTGGCTGCCCTGTGGTGAGATGTGTACTGTTCCCAGACAGTGGACAAAGGACCCTGGGAGTGGGGGGGTCTCCTCCCTTGACAAGACGGCCTGTTTGGACTGTGCCCAGCCCCTGCCTTCAAAAGACACATACCATGTCAGTAGTAGATGAAGCTGACACATAGCTCTGCCTCCCCTTTGACTCTCAAGTCAGGTTGACACAAAACAAAACCTAGTGGGGGTAGAGGAACTGACCTGAGCTGACCTCCACCCAGAGGCTGGCACAAGGCATAAACGTGGACCTCCACAGACCTCTCCTCAGAACACTCCTGGTCCTGTGAAGGTTCAGAAGAAGGACTGCTCTACTGTCTGAAAGAACCTGAAGGAAGACTGGACCTGCTTGCCTTGAACCCAGGACCCCAAAAGTGACTCCAAGGGTCAGGCAGCTACAGGGACACAACAAGCTTCCAGAGGCCTTTCCCTGCAACGATCCAGCTGACCAGTACCAACTGGACCTACCTTGCCACTGGCCTCTGCTGGAGTGAGTCCTAACTCCCAAGTGGTGCTCGACAGGTCCTGGGCTATTGGCAAGTGTTGGAGTGTACTTCTCCTGTCCCCAAATTGCAAGATCTGGAACTTTTTGCCAACTTTCTGTCTGGTGAGCTGCCGGAGACCGGGACCGAAGTCTAATCCACAGCCATTGAATTGCTGGTCGGCCTCAGGTTGCTGCTTTGCCCTGCTGAAAGTGATCTGAGTTCCAGAAAAGTTTCTGTAGAGTGCTTTGTCAGGAACAACACCAAGCAGCAACCCGTCAATGTTAAGGCCTTCTTGGGCACAGACTTTAAACTTCGCCCGCTCTGTGCTTTACTGCCTTTGTCGATGGCCCCCTCTTCAGCAGCACACCATCGTCAAGCCCCGCTTCTTACCTAGCTTCTATCTTGCCCTACTGACGACGCGTCGATAACCACTTTTTCTCCATAAAAAGTCAGAAGGTAAACTTTCCAACGTTATGAACTAGGTCCCTGTATCTGGCCTGAGCTCCATTGCTCTTGGACATTTGACTGATGCGGTCTAGAGCGACCAGATAAGCCACTTTGTGCTTTTGACAGCATTTTTTATTCATATTCAAAAATTGATATCTCCGGTTCTACTTATTCGATTTTTATCCTCTTGGTGTCATTTTATTTGATAAAATGTAATCTATTCTTCTGATTTAGTTTGGGATTCTTTTTGTGTTGTGTTTTTATTTTATTTGTATTTTAGCGCTGCATAAACATTTTCCACATTGCCTGACTGCTTTGTTCCAAGATACCAGAAGTTTAAGCACAGGTTTATTTAGTGGTTCACCCTGACAAGGATTGTCATTATTACTTGAAGCAGATTCTCACCCCCCTAAACTAAAACACCAATTTCTTAGAGGGGGGAATACATTTTCTTAGGAAAGGAGGAGCAAATATATTTGCTGCTGCAAAGTCGCTTCCTCCACAATTGCAAACAAAGAATTTTTATTGCTGCACATTAGTTAGCCATTGGTGTGATTCGGTACCTCATCAGGGGGATAAAGCATTATATAAATTCAATTACAATGCAATAAAATGAAACCAAAAGCTACCTGAATTGTACCGCACACCAGTTTTCCGTAACTACGTTTGTGCTTTATAAGTCCCCCACATACGTAATACATACTCAGGTCAGGACAGAGACAAAGCGTTGGAATCTGGACTGACCCAAAAAATACTAGCCTTCATCTAAGGGGGTGAACAGGAGCATGCAGAGCACAAACTCTCCTGAAGGTGACATCCACAGCCAGTTGACAAATCACTGCATGCACCTGCTCATGCCATACTCAATACACATTTAACAGCCTAATGCATCCTGGGAGTTGTAGTCTTTGTTCACTTCAATTGAATTAAATGGGCTTCAGTTGTTGATCACAAAACTTTGAGCAAATCTGGAGCTGGGAATCTATCTAGCACTTAATTTGCAGCTTCCCAGCATAAAAACAGTCTTCACTCTTCATTTAAAAATGGCCTAAAGTCCAGGTATCACATCTATCTTATCATAACTGCCATAGGACATAAGGCTCTCATAATAAGGCGGACGGGATATTCATCACATTTATGACAGAATAACCCATACGCAAAACTCTAAATCAGGCCCTAGGTATTCAGGTATGAAAGATGGAGTGATGGAGTTAGTCGTAGAGGCATAGTGGCACCGTGTTCTAAAGTTTTACCTTTTGGTAGCACAGGAATGTACCCATGGAAACCAATGTAGATCTAAAAGATGATGGCAGAGTCATGGCATGTCAGTTCCAAAGTCAGCCTATCAGCCAGTGTATGATTGGTCTGTGGACTTAACTGTATATGTGCCTTAATGCATATATGTTTACCATGAAAATGCTAATGCTCATGTGTGCCTTAACGTGTCCGGTTACATTTTATTAATCAATTGCATTGACGTTTTTCTACCAGCTTGAAGACCAGTAAAGCCTAAGGGGGTCATTTACAAGCCCTGTGCCCCGCCGGAACCTCACTTTTTGTGACGTTCAGGTGACACACAGGGCTTAGCCATATCTGCAAGGCCACATAAAGCCACCCTGCGGGGCTTTTCATGACCTTGTAGATATGGAGTGAGGAACAACGCAGTGCAAGTCACTGCGTTGCCTTGCACTATGATGGGGAGGCGTGCCATGGGCATTACGGTGGGTGTTCCTATGTAACACCCATGGCATTTGACACATTCCCAGATTTACAACAAGCTGTAAACCTGGAAATGCGTCAAAAGCCTACACCTCCCCAGGGTGGCATAGGGGAGGTGCAAGGAGGAGAAATAACATTATTTCTCCAAGTTTCTTTCCTCTACAGCATTCTACAGCCCACATAGAAAGAGAAAATTGCCTCTATTGATTGTTTTTGTGCAGGAAGGTGTCCCTTCCTGCACGAAAAGAATCATTCCTACAATGCAGACACCCTTGCACCATGGTGCAACGGTGCCTGCTTTGGAGCATGGCAGTCAATTGAGCACCAGCACAGGGAAAGAGGACAGGAATGTGCTGTATCCGCTAGATACGGGCGCATTCCTGCCCTTTTCTTTTGCCATAGGGCAGTGCAGCAGGAAGGCTTGCTGCGCTGTCCTATGGCAGAATATTGTAAATGAGGCCCTCAGTATTGTGATACATTTATGTATTTTTTAAATGAACTATAATTCTGTTACTGCATATTGCACACTGCAGGTTTCTACTGAAGCTCGTTAGCACAGACTCAGGGCCTTGAATTTTGAAAGTGGTAGAGTCAGGTCCTCTTAGTGTTCACTGCATCAGGAGGAGATCCTGGTACCTGTTCCTTAGCTGCTGGGCTCTTCTGTGGTGGGCATTAGTAGGGCTTCTTCATGGATGGTCATAGAGCTTTGACATCAGCCCACGCTGATGCAGCCAGAGTCGTAACCATTGGGATCCCCTTACCAGGCAACTCGTATTGCGAACCAGAGAATGACGAAAGCTTACATATTGTTTTGTTTTACCATGCATCTCTTTGCTAGTTCAATTGAAGGTCTCAGTACCTTCTGCCTTTGGCCACTCACACACAGCTTCTATGACACACACAGAATTGCTGACACACACACATACGTTTTCTCTCTTATTCACATACATGCACACCGCAGAGAGGTGTCCTCCGAGCTCTGTAAAAGCTGGACTCCTCAAAGCCCTTACAAAGACACTGAAGCATTTTGCTTGTCTACCGCCTTTCACAGACTCAGGCTTTTCACAAGACCAGAAGCAGAGTTTGGTAAAGTGGGCATGAGGCTTATGTATTTATGCATGAATGGATCTGATGCTACACAACTCCCTGATGTGTAATAGGCTCGCTCCGGCACAAAGTATCCGATTAATACTGCCATTAGGACTGTAAGAAAGTGAATTTGAGCTGAAATATATTTGTATCAAGAAGCTGTTCTGATAAAAAAGTGAGCACCAGTTGACCTACATAGATGCAGAGCTTCAAGGCTCTGCTGGTGTATGGTTCTGAAAGCGTAGGGCATCCCTGTTATTTCTCTAAGACCACAGATGCGCCTGCCTAGAAGTTTCCAAAGCAAACACAAGCATGTGGAAATATCTCTGTGGAGGGATGGAAACCATCGTGGTCCCTGTAGAGAATTCACTCTAGAGTTCCCGTAAAAACAATGCGAGCCTTTGTTGCCATAGGCGCTCAAAGGTTACTTTACATGACCAGAAACACAACCTGTTGTTGTGGGTGCTGTATACACACCATCCCTGTATTGTCAAGACTCCACTCCCTGCTTCCCCTTTGTGTTGACGACAAAGAGGAACAAAACCGGTCTGCGAATTCTAGTAAGTGCAATTTATCCAATTAGTGCTTGCCAGGGGAACACCAGCTGAGGCACAATCCTCTAGAGCATGGGTACTCACAAACTTTCTCTCGGGGGCCAAATTTACAGTGTGGTTTGTGGCTGAGGGCCGCACCGGTGGGGGCGGGGTCTTTGGGGGCGGGGGCGGGGCTAGAGCAAAAAAAAAGTGTGACCATGAGGTGGAACACAGGCCCCTGCAGCGGACGCCTTCGTCCACTGAGCCACCGGACCCGGCATACACATCTCTCTCTCTCTCTCTCTCTCTCTGTCTCCCTCCCTCTCTCTATCTCTCCCTCCCTCTCTCTGTATCTCTCCCTCTCTCTGTCTCCCTCCCTCTCTCTCTGTCTCCCTCCCTCCCTCCCTCTCTCTATCTCTCTCTCTCTCTCTCTCTCCCTCTCTCTCTCTCTCTCTCTCTCTCTGTCTCTCTCTCTCTCTCTCTCTGTCTCCCTCCCTCTCTCTCTCTCGCTCCCTCCCTCTCTCTCTCTCTGTCTCCCTCTCTCTGTCTCCCTCCCTCTCTCTCCCTCTGTCTCCCTCCCTCTGTCTCCCTCTGTCTGTCTCCGTCTGTCTCCCTCTGTCTGTCTCCCTCCCTCTATCTCCCTCTGTCTGTCTCCCTCTATCTGTCTCCCTCTATCTGGCTCCCTCCCTCTGTCTCCCTCTGTCTGTCGCCCTCTTCCCTCTGCCTGTCGCCCTCCTCCCTCTGTCTCCCTCCCTCTGTCTCCCTCTGTCTGTCACCCTGTTGTAATTTGGCAGCACTTAAGTTAAGCATTAGCCGAAGACATCCTGTATTCAGAGGCTAAATTGTCCGCTTTGTGGAATCCATTTTGTATTTCTGGCAGCCATTTTGGTTGCCATGTGCTGCCATGTGCTCGCCATGTGCTCTGTCCTACCTTCCTGTTAACTGCTCTTGAAATCTGCCTAGAGACGCAGTTATATTTAGTTTCTTTTGCTTTGCACATGCTCAGTTGAGCTCGTAGCTGTCCATGCAGCTGTTCCGAGTTTATAAATGTCAGGATGTGTCTACTAGAAGTAGAAACTGTTAGCTCCACCCACTTGTCGACTGTGCATTTCTTGTATGACCTTATATGTATCTAAAACCAGCATTTGTGTTTGTACCGCCTTCATTTGAGCCCCTGTGTGGGTATAAAAGGACCAAGGTCCTTCCATTCAGTGTGCTACTTCATGCATTACTGAAGGGTGCTGTGTGAATGTAGCTCCACCTCATGAGGTTTAATAAACTCTGTCTTTTCTATTCCAGTTTCTGTGCCAACTTCTTGCTATTGGTCTGAGGACTCTGTGCAATGAAGGGAGAACCCCTAAGCACTGGTAGGCGTTGTTGAGGCTCACCACTACAAATTGGCGTTTCCAACGTGGGGCTCATTGGCGACTCGGATGCCCGAAGGACTGGTCGAGACGAAGGATTGGAATCTCGCTTTTGGACGCGATCGCTGCCTGAGGAGACCCGAGTCTTGGCACCCACGGCGTTTTTCCTTTCTTTCTGATCTGACCATCCCGGCGGCGCCGGTCCTCGACTGAGATCTCTTCTGTTGAATCGCCGTGCAGTGAACATTTGGTCAATTTCAGAACTTGGCAGTTGGAACCTGGACACCATTTGATTGGTAAGAGCCGTTTTGCGGCACTTGCTGTTGGTTTGATGCCTTTGATTGGTAAGGTAGTTTAGTAACACTTACTGTGGCTTTGTTTGTATGATTGGCCAATTTTGGAATCTGTTTTGTAATTATATATGTATTGCAATACATATAGGTAGGTAATGAGGAGATTTTCTCTAACTTTGAAAACTTGAACGGCACACATTGTGTTAAGTGTCACTTGGAGTATAATATTATATATGCTATAATATTTTTGGCATGCTCTGCTTCTAGCACACTTCGTAGAAAGTGTTGCTGTTTTGGAGGTACCAATATGGATTTAGTAAGTACTCAGTTGACTCCCTCAGAGGGGATACCTAAATAGGTTTAGGTATAGTAAAAGATATTTCTTTCTTGGTGACTAAGTACCCCATGGAACTAAATATGTACATAAAATGGATCCTGATCTGTGCACTTAGTAACATTCATAAGTGGTGATATGCAGAGCGCTTTTTGAGTGTTCTACCAGCCAAAACTGGCGAATTTGGTGTATTTTGTCTTTTGAACATGGAGCAGACTTTTGGACTACTTTTGAGAGCTCTTCTTGTAAATATGACTTACAATTAGTATTTACAAATAGTTTGGTTTTGCGTACAGTCTGTAGGCTGTCTCTTGTTTTTTGCCCTAAGTGTTGATTTGTGGGTTAATTGTTTTTTTGTTGTTCTGGACTGACATGCTTGAAAGTACTTGTTTCAGTAAAGTAGACTATGTTTTTTGTGTAAGAATGGCTAGCCTTAAGCGCGCTGTGTTGTGTGTTATGAGTGTATGACCCCTTCTGAAAATGTCTGGAATGAGCTAAAATTGGTTTTTGTTGTCAATCTGTTATGCAAATGTCATTTAAAAAAACTACATTTTTTTAAATTCAGGGAATGAATAATGTAACATATGCTAAATAGCTGCACGCTACCATTAAAATTGATAAAGTAAGAAATTATAGATATGTGCAAATTGCCATACTGGTACAGATAAATCAGAATTTACATTCAAAAGGAATAAAATAGGCCTCATAGAAAGGTAGGAAAAACGAATTTGTGTGCTTTCACACAATTAGGACTAAAATGAAAAATGTTACAGTATTATCCTTATATATTAATATTGAAAAGCATTCATATCATCTGAGTGAATTGGTTGTTGCTGAAATAAACACCACATTACAGAACGATAGATTTGTGCTGGCTTGAAAAGCGTGAGATGTTGACGCCTGCTGGTCAGAACACAGCTGTGTCAACAACACATGGCTATTCTTGGTCCCAAGCCATGAGGAAACTGCCGAGTCGACTAGATTTTCAGTTAGTGCAAACACGGTATAAAGGCGTGCATTAAAAACTGCTGATTTTATAAGTCAGAAAAGACAGTTTCATTATTTTGGATAACAGAGAAAAGATTAAAAGGGATTTCCTTTCTTAATGCCTTTTTAACAAGCACATCCGTGGTTCTGATGTTAAATGATTACTGTCCTTTAAAAGTGACGCAGACTTTTCATGTTTCAAGTAAGGCTTCTGTGCTTAGAGTTATAAATGAATGCATTTAAAGGTGATAGGAAAGGAATGAGGCTTGCTTTTCATATGTGGAACCATCAAAAGGGTTTGTGATCATTATTAAAAAAAAAAAAGGAGAATTTTGATTATATGAAGGAAAAAAAATGTTTATTAAAAATAATTGCCCTAAAATTGTTTTTGATCTTTTGTAATGTCTGATAATCATACTGTGAATAATATATAGCTCCTAGCATCAAAGTTGGATTTAAGTAGCACTTTACCATGATGTGGGGAGTGCAATGTGAAATTTCACTTTATCCAGGCATATAAAAACGTTTTTTTTAAGGGTGTACCTTATACATTTCTGATCCCCATCTCTGGGATATCTAGAGGACACCCTGGGGATCCCTAATATGCCAAAATATTGTAGGTTATTCATTTTTAAGTGCCCCTACCACCAAAGTCGAAATTTGGAAAATTCACTATTTAAAAGTAGTTTTGCCAAGCAGAGCAGCTTTCACACTGCTCTTAGGCTTCAGTAAATGCACACATTTAAGTATAACACAAATAGCTGACCTCTAACCTGCTAGAATGCACACCATACACTGCACACAGATAGAGACAAGTATTGAACAAAAAACACAGCAGAAGTTAGATCCTATCTTTAAAATTATTAGACGGACAGGACTGCCTTTCAGCTGTGATTCTCCAGAGTTGCTTTGAATTGCAAAGACCGCATGGAAAGCCTTGCACAAAAATGGACAGCTAGTGAAAGGGTTAAAGGTCGGAGTTCTGCATTTAGCTACCTAGCAAGGCTAAGGGGAAGGTTTGCTTGGACACTTCGACCTCCGAACAGTTTTTGTAAGAAGAGATGACAGTGCAGAGAGAGGAAGAGAAGCTTTGATTCCTATTTTTGGCAAACGCAAGTTTTGCGCAGTCATCTGAAAAGAAGGAAAAGCCCTGAGTAGAGCATAGCTCTGCCATGTATATAAAAATAATGGTTTTAGTTTAAAGATTACTGTGCAGGGGCTGAGATAAGGAGGCAATGGGATTTTAGTTTGCATACATGCGCCCTCGTGTTAATCTAGTACAATTGCTCAAGGAATTGGTAAATTGGTTATTAACGCTTTCTAAAGTTAACTCAATGTGCTTGTGTTAGGCTGAATCAGAAAATAGCCACTTTCTAAGATATCTCCTACAAGTTTGTTTGTGCCCAGTTGCCACAAATAGGGGTAAAAGTGTTGACAGAAGGTAAACCTGTTTTCAGGTTTTCCTACTGTCAAAATGGGGGAAGGAGGTTAGCTCCTGGGCAAATTAAGGGTAGGCAAATTTATGTTTTCTCTCTTCTTTTTCTCACTCTCTCTTGAGTCTGTCTAAGCTGTCTAGGAAATGGCCATGAGACATTTAATTGGCTATTCAGTAATACTGTTTTAACATTGTTAGAATTAATAAAATGATGAAAAATATACTATGTTACTGCCCATCCTGTATGAAAGAATGAGTAGAACAGATTGATGTTCCCTTATTTGACCTTTAAAGGGAACTGTATAGTGGGGGTTTCTGTTCACAAATCTCAGGTGGCAATACCATTATTGTTTATGTTATTCTCATGTTCTATACAGTTTTGCAAGGGCATTGCTAGTCTTTTATTAGCTAGTCTGTGTAATTGAGCTGACAGCCCTTATTACAGCTGGAGATAGGGTTTTTTCCTTTTGAAAATGATGTTGCATAGTCCGGATCGTGAAAAGTAGAATGCAGGAAAGACGCCCATGTGATCCTTAGCAAACATTTTGAAGGAAAATATTGTTTTATAGGAGTTTGTTTGTCACAACATGTTCTGCTGGAGAAATTTATGTACCCACTATGTTGAGTTTTTTTTTAGTTCTTTATGAAATAAGAATCCCTGTTAAATTAGCAGTTTTAGATTTGTCTGCTGCGCCTATAACATGAAAGCATGGTCCTAAGCATAAAATGTAGGTGCTTTTATTAAGAGAAATTATTTTAGAAGTGTCTGCAGTCCTGCACAAGTAATGCAAGGTTCATAAGTAGAAGTGTAGAAAAGTTCCTTTTTCTTGAGGTTCTTCAGATGAATAATATAGGAATGCACAAATGTAAGGATTTGGAGTATGTCTGTATTGTTTTTCTTTTTCCTCAGAATTTAGTAAATGAACACAGACTTCCTTGGTTGCTTGGGATTGGGTGACGTATTACTCTTGTCAGTTCACCAAAAGTTCCTTTTATACTTGCCAATAGGTCTAGGGTGTTTTTTTTTACTCTCAGATAGATGAAGTGGTTCTTGGGTGCCTTGCTAATGAATGGGGCATCCCAAGACTAAGGAAGTATTCTGAGACTATCCTCTCTGTTGATAGATTATTTTTGTGCCTTGTCTAAAGACCTTTTGTTCTGACCACCAATAGATATTTGCTGCCCTACAACCATTGCCAGAGGGGCCCGGACATCAGATCCAGCCTGGGAGTCAGCACCAGTCCAGCTTGGAGTCAAGATAAAGGGAACCAGCACAGGCGTTGCTGGCAACTAGGACCTCAGTGAAGGCCGGAAGCACTGGTACGTGAAGAGTGTACCCCTGCCACTGTCTTGGGCGAAAGACGGGGTCACAAATCAGGATGAAGAAATCTTTCTGTGGATCCAGTTTTTGATGCCCAGCTGAGAGAGTCACAGACCGATAAGGACGACAAGGAGGCTTTTGCTTGAGGTGACCCCCTTTGAAACAAGGGTTGCTTCACATATCCCAGCATCAGGCCTTTTGAGTCCTGGTCCCCAAGTGAATGCAAGTCTGCGCCTTTGTTTGTTGATCAAGGGATGCCTGAGCATATTGGCTACAATCAGTGGCCCCAACAAAAGAGCAGTGCGCCAGCGGAGCAATACAGGAGTTAAGGAAGGACTTGAGTTTAGGGTACAGGTGCTGTGCCCTTGGTGCCTGTTAGATTAAAGTGAAGAAAACTGGTGCACTGCCTGAGACACTGGACAGGATCGTTGAAAGACCTTTTTCTTCTCAAACTGGGCCGTGATTCTTGAGTTGCGAGTTGTGCAGTTCCACCGTGGGAACAACAAGAGCCTGCCTGTGAGGCTCGGGTGCTGTGTGAATGTAGCTCCACCTCATGAGGTTTAATAAACTCTGTCTTTTCTATTCCAGTTTCTGTGCCAACTTCTTGCTATTGGTCTGAGGACTCTGTGCAATGAAGGGAGAACCCCTAAGCACTGGTAGGCCTTGTTGAGGCTCACCACTACAACCCTCTGTCTCCCTCTCTGTCTCCCTCCCTCTGTCTCCCTCCCTCTGTCTGTCTCTCTGTCTGTCTCTCTCTCTGTCTCTCTCTGTCTGTCTCCCTCTGTCTGTCTCTCTCTGTCTGTGTCTGTCTCTGTCTCCCTCCCTCTCTGTCTCCCTCTCTCTCTGTCTCTCTCTGTCTCCCTCCCTCTGTCTCTCCCTCTGTCTCTCCCTCTGTCTCTCCCTCTGTCTCTCTCTCTCCGTCTCCCTCTCTCTGTCTCCCTCTCTCTGTCTCCCTCTCTCTGTCTCCCTCCCTCTGTCTCCCTCTCTCTCTCTCTCCCTCTCTCTCTGTCTCCCTCTCTCTCTCTCCCTCTCTGTCTGTCTCCCTCCCTCTGTCTCCCTCCCTCTCTGTCTCCCTCCCTCCCTCTATCTCTCTCTCTCTCCCTCCCTCTCTCTCTCTGTCTCCCTCCCTCTCTCTGTCTCCCTCTCTGTCTCCCTCTCTCTGTCTCCCTCCCTCCCTCTCTCTCCCTCTGTCTCCCTCTGTCTGTCTCTGTCTGTCTCCCTCCCTCTGTCTCCCTCTATCTGTCTCCCTCTATCTGTCTCCCTCTATCTGTCTCCCTCCCTCTCCCTCCCTCTCCCTCTGTCTGTCGCCCTCCTCCCTCTGCCTGTCACCCTCCTCCCTCTATCTGTCTCCCTCTGTCTCTCTCTGTCTGTCTCCCTCTGTCTGTCTCCCTCTGTCTCCCTCCCTCTGTCTCCCTCCCTCTGTCTGTCTCCCTCCCTCTGTCTCTCCCTCTGTCTCTCCCTCTGTCTCTCTCTCTCTGTCTCCCTCTGTCTCCCTCCCTCTGTCTCCCTCCCTCTGTCTCCCTCTCTCTCTGTCTCCTCTCTCTCTGTCTCCCTCTCTCTCTGTCTCCCTCTCTCTCTCCCTCTCTCTCCCTCTCTGTCTCCATCCCTCTGTCTCCCTCCCTCTGTCTCCCTCCCTCTCTCTCTCTGTCTCCCTCCCTCCCTCTCTCTATCTCTCTCTCTCCCTCCCTCTCTCTCTCTGTCTCCCTCCCTCTCTCTCCCTCCCTCTGTCTCCCTCTCTCTGTCTCCCTCCCTCCCTCTCCCTCCCTCCCTCTCCCTCCCTCTGTCTCCCTCCCTCTGTATGTCTCCCTCTGTATGTCTCCCTCTGTCTGTCTCCCTCCCTGTCTCCCTCCCTCTGTCTCCCTCTATTTGTCTCCCTCTATCTGTCTCCCTCCCTCTCCCTCTGTCTGTCGCCCTCCTCCCTCTGCCTGTCGCCCTCCTCCTCCCTCTGTCTGTCTCCCTCTGTCTCCCTCCCTCTGTCTCCCTCCCTCTGTCTCCCTCCCTCTGTCTCCCTCCCTCTGTCTCCCTCTCTCTCTGTCTCTCTCTGTCTCTGTCCCTCTGTCTCCCTCCCTCTGTCTCCCTCCCTCTGTCTCTCCCTCTGTCTCCCTCTCTCTGTCTCCCTCTGTCTCCCTCCCTCTGTCTCCCGCTCTCTCTGTCTCCCTCTCTCTCTGTCTCCCTCTCTCTCTGTCTCCCTCTCTCTGTCTCCCTCTCTCTCTGTCTCCCTCTCTCTCTGTCTCCCTCTCCCTCACTCTGTCTCCCCTGACTCCCTCCCTCTGTCTCCCTCTGCCTCCCTCCCTCTGTCTCCCTCTCTCTCTCTGTCCCTCTCTCTCTGTCTCCCTCCCTCTGTCACCCTCCGTCTCCCTCCCTCTCCCTCCCTCTCCCTCCCTCTCCCTTCCTCTCTCTCCCTCTCTCTCCCTCTCTCTCCCTGTCTCCCTCTGTCTCCCTCCGTCTCCCTCTCCCTCTCCGTCTCCCTCTCCATCTCTCTGTCTCTTTGCCTCTCTGTCTCTGTTTCTGTCTGTCTGTCTCTGTCTCTGCCTCTATCTGTCTGTCCCTGTTCCTGTCTCTGCCTGTCCCTGTCTCTGTCTGTCCCTCCCTCTGTCTCCCTCCCTCCCTCTGTCTGTCTCCCTCTGTCTCCCTCCCTCCCTCTCTGTCTCCCTCTCTCTCTGTCTCCCTCCCTCTGTCTCCCTCTGTCTGTCTCCCTCTGTCTCCCTCTCTCTGTCTCCCTCTGTCTCCCTCCCTCTGTCTCCCTCTCTCTCTCCCTCTCTCTCGGTCTCCCTCTCTGTCTCCGTCCCAGGCCTGAGCTCCCTGGCCTTGCCTCAACTCTCTGACTACAGGCTGGCGGGAAACATCACATCACAGGCTCTTAACGCACACCTTACCCGGCTCTCACTCCCTGCTGCCCTCTGTCACCCTCTGCCATCTCACCCGGCTCTCACTCCCTGCTGCCCTCCGTCACTTCACCCGGCTCTCACTCCCTGCCCTCTGTCACCCTCTGTCACCTTACCCGGCTCTCACTCCCTGCTGCCCTCCGTCACCTCACCCGGCTCTCACTCCCTGCTGCCCTCTGTCACCTCACCCGGCTCTCACTCCCTACTGCCCTCTGTCACCCTCTGTCACCTCACCCGGCTCTCACTCCCTGCTGTCCTCTGTCACCCTGTGCCATCTCACCCGGCTCTCACTCCCTGCTGCCCTCCATCACCTCACCCGGCTCTCACTCCCTACTGCCCTCTGTCACCTCACCCGGCTCTCACTCCCTACTGCCCTCTGTCACCCTCTGTCACCTCACCCGGCTCTCACTCCCTACTGCCCTCTGTCACCCTCTGTCACCTCACCCGGCTCTCACTCCCTGCTGCCCCTGTAACCCTCTGTCATCTCACCCGGCTCTCACTCCCTGCTGCCCTCCGTCACCTCACCCGGCTCTCACTCCCTGCTGCCCTCCGTCACCTCACCCGGCTCTCACACCCCGCTGTCCTCTATCATTCTCTGTCACCTCACCCCGCGTGTTTGGCAGTCCGGGCTGAGACAGCTTCCCGGGCACACACACAGCCGCACCCGAGTACTTCACAGGTCTTTAAAAGACCATTTGCATGATAACGAGGCTTTGTTGTATTTCACCTCTTCTTAGCGCCCCTGCAGCTCCACTTGGACTATCGCTGGAATCGCCCGGCCCCATAGAGCAGAGTCTGTGTTTGCTGACACTCTGTAAAAAAAAAAAAAAACACAGGTACGATGTCTGCAAGGTCCGCGGGCCGCCAAGGAAGGCTTGCCGGGCCGCTGGCGGCCCGCGTGCCGTACTATGAGTACCCGTGCTCTAGAGTATCGAGTCGCTACAGCAACATAAATACAATCCAGGTTTCTTAGAAATCACCACGACAAACATGGCTGACACCAGAAGCCACTCACAAGCATGTAGTGTTTGTTAGGAACCGAAAGGATCATGGTGGACAATCACTGGCACGGCTGCCATTGTCACGAGTACACTGCGGGCCCACTGTGGTTCTCCCCTAGAACTATAGGTTGTAGGCCGCTTTTGCTTTTCACAAATTTTACGAAGTAACACGTTTGTTTTTGTGCCACACTATTATTTAAGAAATAGGCTGCACATGTTTTTTGTTATTCAGCACTTCTTCCTGTGACTCATTCTGGACATTTCGTACAAGGTGAACAACATCGTACCCAGTTTTTCTCTGTGTCATTCACTAACACATTCTAACACATAGACATAACATAGAGACCCAGCTGCTGTTTTCTAGTATGGCATTTCTTATCATATAAACCAAGACTTGCCGGTTTAAAAACAGAGAGGAGAATTTCTAGCGGAGGAAAGGTCTCAGGACGAGCGCGTCAGCTCTGCTCAGTCTGAGATGCAGACCAGCTAACGGCAAATGCCAGGTATGGGGCCCAGTTCTAATCCCAGAGATCTCTGAGATATCACTGTGCTCACGTAGTGAGGTGAGACTTAGGCGGAGATATCATTTGCCATTATGGGGCTTTTCATGTATACGGTTCCTCTAGGTTTATAAGCCTGACAGATTTTGTGCCAAGCAACCAGCAGGTTAAGCACAGGTTAATTTAGTGACTTTTGCAGGCCACCCTAACAAAGAATGTGGTTGTTGCTTGAGTAGGGTGTTCAGCAACTCCATTTCTTACAGTTGGGGAGACAGAGTGTAAGGGTTGGCTGCCATAAAGAATAGAGAGTTGGAGAAAACTGCATCACCTCACCTAAAAGATCTAAATTAAGCCTGTCACCAATGTAAAGTGTAGTAGTGTTTTTAATACAAGTAATAGTGCAATGAATTGCAGAAAACTATGAATAGTACTAGACGATATTATGTGAACACTGAGGCTGTTACTAGCTTTTTCCAATACTGTTATAGATTACTAGGGGTAGTATCTTTGTCACAATTTCATCATTATTAGCACTGATGATGTCATCATTGAGCTTACTGGTGATACCAAGTGTGACGCTGATCCAGCAGGTTACTAGCAACAGGCATTCATACACAAAATACTCACTTGGGCCCATACATTCATACTACGCTAGCAATTTCCGCTGGTGGGTCAGTTGGTACTCTTTATCAAAATCCCTGCTACCAATTACTTTTCCGATTGAAGAGTAATTACTTACCAATGGACCCTTTGCTAATTGGGAAGTTTAAAATGAGTGACGTTCCATACAATTCATAATTTCTGAAATAATCACTGAGTCAAGAAGTTTTAAAATATTTATCTAAAGATTTAGCAGAGTAAAATACAGAACCACATGATACTTAAATCGCATATCAACGATGAAGCATAATAATCAATTATCGATCAATGACGGTCCCATAGGACAGGAGAAGATAGAGACAGCAGCGCAACTAAGGTTTGCATTTATATTTACCTAACGTGCGAGAACCAAACCCCTTGGCCAAGGAGTTGGAAAATAGGACCCTAGAAGGATGAAGAGCAAAGACCTCCTCCCGGATCAGGACAGGACCGGTGACCTCTCTATCAACGACGCCTGCGTCGTTCCCCTCTCTGGTACTTCGCTTCTCCTCGAATTCTCCCGTGACTTCCTTCTAATGGACTCCGCCGCCCCCTCCTCAGGACCTCTCTGGACAACGGTTCAGTCTGCGACCGATCAGCTTGTGCGTCTGGAGCCTATCTCTTCAGCATCTAGTCTTTTTTTAATTAGCTAATTCTATATCTATTATACCCTTCTACGCCCATGTACCTCCCCTAAATGTTGCAGAATTATGGGGCCACTACTTCTGATTGGACAGGGACAGGGGGTTGATCCTCACACCATATTGATTTAATTCATTTTTCTTAAAGCCCATTGTTTTAAAATACCGCCCCTCACTTTTAATACATTTGCTTTATTTCCCACCCGTCTCATGACAAAGTTTTTACATTCTTCATGTACATTGTTGCATATTAGTAGGGACATTCATGAATACAGCAATATTGGCCATCAGGTCATGGCCTTGGACGACATCCAGGTTGACTTCATCCTTTTCTTTCTGGGCAGCCATTCCGGGAGCATGCGCAGAACCATGGTCACACGAGTTTTCAGTTCACCAACCCCAGGCCCATTTTTACGAACTAATAAAGTCAAAGAAGAAAATATTAAAATCACAAATAAAATGTTTCACTGTATTCCCACTCTTTCTACTCTATTCCCATTTTACTTATAAACTCTATCCCGCATTAATAGCGTTAGTATACTACAGTTTAAATAAAACATGAGAGCAAGCTGTAGCACATGAAAACATACAGCAGCCATTTTAAATCACACTGTGCAGAAGCAAGAGTTTCCCTCCAAGCAAAGAAAGACGTCACACCACGTGATATGGTTGAGACATGCGCAGTAAAGTTCCCGCGCTTTAGCGGCCATTTTAGAATAGACAAGCGTTACTTATTAGTATAAACACATAGGCAAGCTTCCTTCCTACTTATGTTTGTGTGTGCAGTTTTTAGTATGAACAATACAAATTTAATACATTAATGCTTTTGAGAAGATTGCATCCGAGCAAGTCTCATTTGTGAGTCCTTGCTCCATCAATCCCCTCTCTGATGGCGTTTCTGAGCCATCAAATACTACCCACAACCAGATGCCAACTTTTAGCATAATGTAGTTTCACTTTCGTTTTTACACTTTCTATTTTTCACATCTCCTTTCAGTTTCTTGTATAATTCACTTTTCAAATCTTCAAGTTCAATTTCATCAAACTTTCGCTTCTTTCCTTTTTCAGTCACATTATACGATTCATTCCTTCTACAGCATTTGCACCATATTATTATTGAAAATACTATTATTGCTATCCCTGCTAAGGGTACTAATATTTGACCTATAAGTCCTTTCCCTATATTAGTAAACCAGGTACCAATTGACCTAATACTATTGGTCAATCTTTCCCATACACTATCAACTTCCAGTGGTTCTAGTTCCTTCTCCAGTTTAGTTATATTCTGTATATACGTTCCAATTTCTGCACTTTTATCAGGTATGTAAGTGCAACAGTGTTTCGTCTTCAATAATTTACAGACTCCGCCATCTTTTGCCAATATAATATCAAGAGCAAGTCGATTTTGCATAACCATAGATCTAATCGCAACCATTTCCGCATTAATCATTAGAAATCCTCCCGCAGTGTCAGTTGATAAACGATCAACCACTGTAGATAATTTACATATTTTCCTTGAATTCAGAATTATTCCCACTGAAGGTATCAATGCACCAAATATATCACCTACAATTTCTGAAAAACTAGCTCTTTTTCTGCGTGTTAATTCACTAATATTTTCATTGCTGCCAGTGTTTCTTTTTACATGGTATATTTTTGGAAATACTATTCCAAAATAACAACTTCTATACCACTGTGCAGGAAGCCTAAAGTAAGCCTTATTCCCACACACATAATAGATTCCAGGAAAAACTGAATCTGTTCCTCCTTTGAGTCCCCAACCTCCAAGAATTAAGAAATTGTGTTCACATTCACTGGTACCGATGAAAACATTGTTATAATCAGTCTTTAACCTATGTAGACAAATTTTCCCTGTCTTTTCAAAATCTAGAGCCATAGCAGCTTGAGCCTTGCCAGGTGTGTAACAACCTTCTTTCTCAGCCCAAGGTGTCAAATGAGCCTTATGCTCAGAAGCTTTCTTTTGGAAGTCTTGTCTTCTACTCTCTACTAAATTCAAAAATATCTTTTCTTCTTCCTGTAAAGAACATGTTAAATTGCGTCTATGTGCATGTGTTATGTCTATTGATTTCATTGTTAAGAAAAATTCTCCCATAAACTGCATCTTTGCTACTAATCACTGGATTCATATTCTTTCGAATCGGAAGCTCGGAAAATATCACAACTATATTTGAATAATAATACTGAAGTCGCCCTGTTCTATAAAATAAACTAGTCAATACACTACATGATATGCCATAGGTTAATGGCAAGTGATGATACGTTAATCCTTCTGCTACTGATTCAGGTAGTTTCATACAGACATAACAATTACTAACTTCCATGGTATCTACATATTGAAATAATAACTTTGTGAAAACATTCAAACTAGTGTCGTTATCTGTTACTTCATGATGAAATTCTGGTTCGTCTTCTACTTTTAGTTCTACTCTATCGCTTTTCAAGTTATCTGTTCTTTCCTTAGTTTCGTTGTTAATCTTTTTATCTATTATCATAAGATAAGGAATTGCTACGATCACAACTAACCATACTATAAGCATCACTACCAGATTGCATATGCATATAGCACAACATCTTTTACAACCCTTCTGCTTTGGTCTCCCAGTAACTCTATCATCAGACATTTTTGACAAGGAAGATTGCTCTTCTTATCGTATTCTTCAAGTCTCTTTACGTTCTCAAGGTGGTTCTATTTCTTTTTCATAAGTCAGTTCTGCACTGGTTCCTTCGTCACCACTTTCACTTAATTCTGTGCTTTCGTAATCTTCGATAATAATATAAGTCCAATCAGGACCTTTAAATTTGTTGTTCACAAGTTTCAGTCTTTTGCTTCTTCGTTTTTCACTTTTATTTTCTCGTCCCGTTTGGCTTGTTACTTCATTCACTTGTTCTGGATCTTCACTTCTGGTTGTTATGTGGTATTTTACTCTTTTAATGACACTAGCCCAATGATCACCTTTTCTGATCTTCTTTGTTTGTACTGTTTCTTCACTTCTTATTTCTTCTTCAGAAATTCTTTTATTTTCAAGTTGTGGCACAATTTGGTTTTCTTCGATTTCAGTTTCTTCTACTTGTTCTTTTTCAGGTCTTATTGCTTTCTCTTCAGCTGCTCCACTGTGAGTTTCTAGTAACTGATCTTGTTCTTCATTTACGTTTTCATGCTCGAGATTCTCAGGATCTTCTTCTTCAGTGTACTGTTCTTGATCTAACTGGTTCTGATCAGGGCTTATTGCACTTTGTACTTCTGCAGCCTGACCGCGTTCTTCTAGACCTGTCTGTCCCTGCTCAAATTTTTGTTGTTCTTCTTTAATTTGAGCCCAGTTTCCTCTCCCTATCTGTTCCTGCTCAGGTTCTCTTATTACCTCTTCTTCTTCTTCCTGAGCTGCTTCTTCTTCACCTATCTGATCTTCTTCAATTTCTTCTAAATTTGATTGACTTCTTGTTCTGTGGTAAACTTCAGGAATTTCCACCACTGGTATCCAGTCCTGACGTGTGCTCGGTTGTTCTTCTTCAGATTCCTTCGAATCTTGAGATTCTTCAGCTGGGCAACCTTCAGCTTCCTCAGTTATTGATGCTGTCTGAGGTTTTTCTTCTTCAGGGTCTGGTACTCTTTTGGTGTGGCTTACATTAATCCAATTAGGAAATCCTGCACATTTCACTGCTGTGTTTGTGACCAGTATGACCTGACAAGGTTCGCCCCACCTAGGTGATAGACACGTTTCTCTGGTGTGATTCTTCACTACCACCCAGTCTCCGGGACTCAGATCATGTTCTTGTTCAGGCTGCCTGGAAACTGCGTCTTCCCCAACCTGGTGAGAGACAGAACGCACTAGGTCAGCCAATCCTTTGCAATAATCCAGAACCATATCATCAGATATATTTAGCAGTTTATTCGTGGGAACATGTGCTTGTCTCATTGCTCTTCCCATCATTATCTCGTGTGGACTCAATCCGGTGTTTCTATCAGGGATGCTTCTGAGTCCCATTAAAACAAGAGGCAATGCATCTGGCCAATCTAATGATGTTGATGCACACATTTTTCCCAGTCTGGATTTTATTGTGCCATTCATTTGTTCCACCACTCCAGAAGCCTCTGGACGATATGCACAGTGCAATTTTTGCTCAATTTGGAATGCTTCACAGATTATCTTAATCACTTCACTGTTAAAATGCTTTCCTCTATCTGATTCCAAAGTTACTGAAAAACCAAATCTAGGAATGAGTTCACGTAGCAACAACTTTTCGACTGTAATACTGTCATTCCTTCTGGTAGGGTATGCCTCCACCCACTTGGAAAACAGACACACTATGACTAGTACATATTTCAGCCCTCTACATGGTGGTAACTGAATGAAATCAAGTTGCAATCTCATGAATGGACCCTCCGCTTTTCCAATTTTCCCAAACCCAATTACTGTTTTTCTTCCTGGGTTATGCATTTGGCAAGTAAAACATCTCTGGCATAGACTCTCTGCTACAGCCCTGAACCTTGGATTGTACCAATTTTGTCTGAAGAGCCTAATCATTGCATCTCTCCCTATGTGAGTGTCTCCATGATACATCCTAGCCATTTGTGAAAGCAGACAATCAGGCATGACTGGTCTGCCATCGGCACAAATCCATACATCATCATCTGCCTTTTGAGAACATCCCGTTTTAATCCATGTACTCCTTTCACTCTCATCAGCATCATCTTGCAATCTTTTTACATCATTCCATGTTTCAGGAGGTGCATACAGCATAAGTTGGCAGCTGATTCCCATTCTTTCCACCCTTTTATTTACTGACAATCTGTTTTTGGCACAATGTTGAGCCACAAGATCTGCGTATCTGTTGCCGACTACCACCCAGTCATCTCCTGACTGGTGTGCGGCACATTTCACCACGGCCAATTCTTTTGGTGATTGTATTGCTTCCAGTAGTTCTTTTACGAACTGTCCATTTTTAATGGGGGATCCTGAAGAAGTCATGAAATCCCTCTGCATCCATAGTTGGCCAAAATCATGCACAACCCCGTAACCATATTGGCTATCTGTAAATATAGTTACTTTTTGATTCCTCCCAATTTTGCAAGCCTTTATCAATGCAATCAATTCAGCTATTTGTGCAGATTTGACTCCTGGTAAATAGGATGCTTCAACTATTCCAGTTAGTTCACACACTGCATATGCTGCAGTTAGTTTTCCATCTTCATGCCTTTGGCATGAACCATCAACAAACAGCTCCCTGTCTGGCTTCCTGAGAGGTAGTTCCTGAATATCAGGACGCGGTTTCGTGCACAACTCTGTGGCTTGTAAACAATCATGTTCCTCTTCGTCATCTTTAACTTCTTCATGATATGGGTCTGGTAGTAAGGTAGCTGGATTTACTATTGTGCACCTTACAATGGTCACATTTTGAGCACCCAGTATTATTCTTTCATATTTAGTCAACCGACTAGGAGTAAGATGCTGAGTTCGGGTTCTTGTCAACAAAATCACAACCGCATGTGGAACGAACACTTTTACAGGGTGTCCCATTACAATTGACTCACTTTGTTCAATGCTCAAACAGGTAGCCGCTACTGCTTTTAAGCAGCCTGGCAATGCGGCTGCCACTGGGTCCAATGTAGCAGAAAAATATGCAATAGGACATCTGTCTAAACCATGTCTCTGGGTTAAGACTGAAAGTGCACAATTTTCTCTTTCATGGCAGAATAATGCAAACTTTCTCTTATAATCAGGCATGCCTAGAGCAGGTGCTGCACATAAAGCATTTCTTAATTTTACAAACGCACCTACGCTCTCATCATCCCACTCAACTGGGTCCTTTGCCTTCTTTTTCGTCATTTGAATTAATGGCTTTGCCAATAGGGAAAATCCTAATATCCATTGTCGACAATACCCTACTATTCCAAGGAACATTTTTACTTCTCGTTGAGAGACAGGCATCTGCATTTTCTTTATTAATTTTATTCTCTCAGCTGTTATTCTCCTTCTGCCCCTCTCAATCTGATGTCCTAGGTACTTAACTGCTGTTGTACAGAACTGCAATTTTTCAGGTGAAACTTTATGCCCTTCTTCAGCTAAATGATTTAATTATGCAATGGTGTCAACAACACAGTCCTCTCTGGTGTTAGATGCCACTAATAAGTCGTCTATATACTGCACTAAGACTGAGCTTCCTGGCATCACTAGTTTCTCTAAGCACTTTTTCAATATTTGATTGAAGATGGAAGGACTTTCCGTGTACCCCTGAGGAACACGATTCCATACATAGACCTTGTTCTCAAATCTAAATGAAAATAGATACTGGCTATCTGGATGCAATGGTATGGAAAAGAATGCTTGGCATAAATCAATCACAGTAAACCATCCTGCACTCCAAGGAATCTGGTATAGAATTACTGCAGGATTTGGTACTATAGGACAACAGGGTTCCACAATCTTATTTATTTTGCGTAAATCTTGAACAATCCTATATTTTCCACTAGGTTTCTTTAGACCCATGATTGGTGAGTTACAAGGGCTACTCATTACTTCTTTTAGTATTCCTTGTTTTACCACTCTGTTAATTTCTTCAATGACTCCTGCTTTTACCTCTGCACTCATTTTATACTGTCGGGTGTTTGGGAAAATCCCACCTTCTTTTACAGTAATATTAACTGGGTCTATTTTGGCCATAAGTCCTACTTCTTTTCCCGTGAAATCCCATACCATGGAATTCACTGTAGTTTTCAGTTCTTCTGGTAACTCATCTTTTGTTATCAATGAAAACCTCTCATCTACTTCTGTACCTTGCTTTGCAATCATAAATTTATATACATGGTCTTCATCTGGGGTCTGAACTGCCACACCATCCGGCGTGCAGAAAATTGTACAATTCATTTTACACAGCAAATCCCGGCCCAATAAATTTACTGGACTGGAATCACACACTACAAATTGATGCATTTCTCTAAAGTTGCCGATTTTTACTTCCATTGGTTCAGTAAGAGGTGTTCTAATCTTCTGATTAGCCACCCCCACAACTTGGATAGCTTCTCCAGAGAGAGGAAGGTCTGGGATGTCTGCTGTTCTCACAGTAGACCTGGTAGCACCAGTGTCCAAAAGAAAAGTAATATCATTACCTTTCACATTCCCTTCAACATATGGACCTGACTGATCTACCGGTAAGGATGCACCAAGTACGCACTCCTTCTTCCCCTCTCCTAGGCACCGTCATTGGCTATAGGTACAAAAGTCGTCCTGTAAAAGAAGTTGTGATGTTACATAATCATTCTTACCACTTCCTCCTTGATATCCGACGTCTGTACCGTGCTTTGCTCTGCTTACATTACCCTGTATAGGTGCAGGTGGCAACTGACTCTGAGGATTTACACCCTGCTGTGAGTCATTCTGCGTCTGTGGATTTAAATTTTGATTTGGGCCATTATTATTCCGAATCTTTTTACATTCATCCTTCCAATGCCCTAATTTTCCGCACCCATGACAAGGAAACTTCTTTTTAGCCTCTTCTCTGCTCATTCGTCCTCTCACTTTTCCTCCGTTCCCAGTGTCACCATTCGTTCCAGAATCTTTTCCTTGATTATCATTTGGATTATCCAAATTAATTCCCTGTCGCTCAGCCATTTTCACCTGAGCCCACATCACCTTCTCTTGCAATTTCTTGTGCCTATCCTCAATGTCATCTCCACAATATTTCGCATATTTCAAAATTTCGTCTATTGGCTTCCCTTGCCAACATAACATGTGCTGCTTAATCATCTAACAAATCTCTGGCTTCAGACCGTAAACAAATCGATAAACAAACTGACTCATGTTTTTATCTCCAATGTCCTCAAATCCACTATACTGTTTAAATACCTGCAATAAACGCTCATAGTAGGCGTGTACCGATTCACTGGCTTCTTGGGTAGTTCTGTCTATTTTCACCCAATCTGTTTCTTTTGGTGGTATTCTCCCTTTCAGGTAAGTTATCACCTGCTGATATTTTTTCATTACATCATTGGACGGGGCACCTGTCTTTGGATCTCTAGGATACTCCTCACTGGGCCAATCAACTGTGATTTTGCAATCTGTCCACAAATCGGCAGGTACCACTATGTCAAACAAACCATCCAAGTCTTTCAACAATACCTTTGACACCTTCACAAACCTCTCAACCTGCTTGTACCATTCAATTGGCTTTTCCCTCAACTTTGGAAAATCATTCGTAAATGACAAAATATCCTGTCTGCTCCATGGGACATGTACATATCCCCCTCCTGGAACTTCTCGCATCGGGTACATTTGATCTCCTTTCCATGTTTCCTTCATTAAATATTCTGAAGTGTTTTTACTATATCGTGCCTCTTCCTTTTTCTTTGTCCATCTAACTTTCCATTTTTCTAGCTCTCCCCATTTCTGCAAAGCGGTCATTAATTCTTTTACTTGTAATTTTCTTCCAGAGGCATTCATATTTTCCAAATCTTTGTCTGAAAAATCTGCTCTGTAGGGTTTTTGTAACACTTTTGACTTCCCTATTTCAATTCCCATCCGTTGAGTAAATCTGATAATTTCTCATGAAATATTTTTGCATTTCTTGTGATGCTTCTGCATACGAACAATAATTCTTCTTCATCGTAAGTATTTAGGCGATCTACTCCTACATTTCCTGCTATCATTTCTTCTAACTCAACTTTCAATTTATAAATGTCCATAATCTTTGGGGGTGAACTCTGTTTGTCTGATCCTTGTGCCCACCTTTCTAAGTCTTCAGGTGTAACTACTGTGGCACTTTTCGTTCCTGATGAAGTTATCATGTTTACATCTTTAGAGCAACTAGGTGTTACTCTTCTTGGAGTACTATTTACAGAATCTCGAATGGGCAAGTCCATTAATGAAATCATAGACTCACAATCACTAAAGTGATCCTCAACCATTACTACTGCTTCAGGTTTAGGAACATTCACAGGTGTAGGCATAACTAGAGGTTTGGGATAAGTTACCTTGTCACCATATAAGGGAACCACTGGACCAATCGTTACAGGTATGGTCAATGAATCTGGATGAACACTCAATTGTGTTACTTTCTGAATTAATTCTGCTCTGTTTTTATCTATTGCTTCTTTTTCTTTATCATGAAGTACTCTACTAACTGGTGAATCATGCAATACTTGTGGTACTAAAGGTGTTCTTAACAAAGGTGCACTTGGGGTGCATCCACTTGTCCCTTCCTGATATGGTGGTGGATTCTTTAATATATCTTCCATAAACTCATCTTCGGAATCTCCAAATCTAGTCAGATGTTTTGTCTTTTCTGTGCATTTATTCCCTACTGATTCTTCTGCCATTAATATCGGATACAGACCCTCTGTAAGCATTGCTCTTCTCCACTGTTTCATCTGACCATCCCTTGACTCGTTTTGGTATCTGGGGAAAAATCCCCGATAACCCCTATTACTTCTGGATCGATCACGTTCGAATGCCTCGGTTTCCCATTCTTTTAAGGCTTCGTATTGAGTCAATCTAGGTCTGGGTTCTAAATCGTTCATTCTTAATCTCAAATTTTGAAGAATTCTCCCATTGAAAGTACCATTCTCGGGAAAAGCTAATATTCCTTCATTTTTGGTATATTCTAGCCAATTTTCTATCCATACGCAAGTATGATAACCTCTCTCCATCATCATGAATGAAGCGGGCGTTTTAGCTGGTGGAATGATAATTCCTACCCTAGTTTTGATTGGTTTGTCTTTTCTGAAATAATTCTTAATCTTTTGTAGAAATGACATTTTCCTCCTTTCTCCGTACATTCTGGGTAAATATCTATGTATCGAATTATATTCTGCAAATCCTAAGAATCTCTTGTCAGGACGGGTTCCTGTTAAGGTCGGATCACGTTTCCACATATAATCTCACTGTCCACTAAGATTTCGTTTTCTATGCTTTCAACCTATTAAATTCCAGCTAACAATTGTCTTTGAACCAATCCTAGCGCAGCTTTTCAGTGACGTCTTTTCTGACTACCCCTCCTTTACAATCTGAGCTTTTCTGTCCTTCGCTGTTTTCGACCAATCCCAGCGCGACACCTGTGACGTCAGTATTGCTCCTGACTACTGACCCCTCCTTTACAAGAGTCGTTCTACGCCGACGGTTTCAACCAATCCCAGTGCGGCGTTTTGTGATGTCAGCTTCCTCTCCGGTAGCTGACCCTCCCTTTACAAAAACTTACGCAAAATTTTCATTTCTCTATACTTCTTTAAATTCAGTAACAACATAAAACATTCGCTATCGTGTCAGTTTCGCTAACTTTGAAAAGATAGATTCTCTCACTTCTTAGTAAAAACTCTTCTGTTTACTAATCATACACTACAAGTAAAACACTTCCGTTTACTCTTCATTTAAGCTCCGAAAATACCTGCTACTTCTTCAATGTTACCCTTTCTAGGTGATATAACATCAAAATTTCACTAGCACATTCCTTTGCTCTTACTCACACACATAAAGTCCCTAACAAGTACTGATAGCCCTACTTAACTTTTCAGTACTATTTCTGCCTGACAGATAACCTCACTGCAGTATGGCTTCCACTTACCATCCGCTATTCAATTTTTCCCCAGGGATTCTAGACAACATAAAACAAACTTAAAACAATAACGGATGTTAGTTCATAGAGATAAAATTCTCATTACCCAATTAACAAAGTGTAACCATCCTCTGATAACCAGAAAACTGATCCAGCGGGTTACTAGCAACAGGCATTCATACACAAAATACTCACTTGGGCCCATACATTCATACTACGCTAGCAATTTCCGCTGGTGGGTCAGTTGGTACTCTTTATCAAAATCCCTGCTACCAATTACTTTTCCAATTGAAGAGTAATGACTTACCAATGGACCCTTTGCTAATTGGGAAGTTTAAAATGAGTGACGTTCCATACAATTCATAATTTCTGAAATAATCACTGAGTCAAGAAGTTTTAAAATATTTATCTAAAGATTTAGCAGAGTAAAATACAGAACCACATGATACTTAAATCGCATATCAACGATGAAGCATAATAATCAATTATCGATCAATGACGGTCCCATAGGAAAGGAGAAGATAGAGACAGCAGCGCAACTAAGGTTTGCATTTATATTTACCTAACGTGCGAGAACCAAACCCCTTGGCCAAGGAGTTGGAAAGATAGGACCCTAGAAGGATGAAGAGCAAAGACCTCCTCCCGGATCAGGACAGGACCGGTGACCTCTCTATCAACGACGCCTGCGTCGTTCCCCTCTCTGGTACTTCGCTTCTCCTCGAATTCTCCCGTGACTTCCTTCTAATGGACTCCGCCGCCCCCTCCTCAGGACCTCTCTGGACACCGGTTCAGTCTGCGACCGATCAGCTTGTGCGTCTGGAGCCTATCTCTTCAGCGTCTAGTCTTTTTCTAATTAGCTAATTCTATATCTATTATACCCTTCTACGCCCATGTACCTCCCCTAAATGTTGCAGAATTATGGGGCCACTACTTCTGATTGGACAGGGACAGGGGGTTGATCCTCACACCATATTGATTTAATTCATTTTTCTTAAAACCCATTGTTTTAAAATACCGCCCCTCACTTTTAATACATTTGCTTTATTTCCCACCCATCTCATGACAAAGTTTTTACATTCTTCATGTACATTGTTGCATATTAGTAGGGACATTCATGAATACAGCAATATTGGCAATCAGGTCATGGCCTTGGACGACATCCAGGTTGACTTCATCCTTTTCTTTCTGGGCAGCCATTCCGGGAGCATGCGCAGAACCATGGTCACACGAGTTTTTCAGTTCACCAACCCCAGGCCCATTTTTACGAACTAATAAAGTCAAAGAAGAAAATATTAAAATCACAAATAAAATGTTTCACTGTATTCCCACTCTTTCTACTCTATTCCCATTTTACTTATAAACTCTATCCCGCATTAATAGCGTTAGTATACTACAGTTTAAATAAAACATGAGAGCAAGCTGTAGCACATGAAAACATACAGCAGCCATTTTAAATCACACTGCGCAGAAGCAAGAGTTTCCCTCCAAGCAAAGAAAGATGTCACACCACGTGATATGGTTGAGACATGCGCAGTAAAGTTCCCGCGCTTTAGCGGCCATTTTAGAATAGACAAGCGTTACTTATTAGTATAAACACATAGGCAAGCTTCCTTCCTACTTATGTTTGTGTGTGCAGTTTTTAGTATGAACAATACAAATTTAATACATTAATGCTTTTGAGAAGATTGCATCCGAGCAAGTCTCATTAGTGAGTCCTTGCTCCATCAACGCTGAGGAGCTTAAGGGGTATTTGTCTCCTTTAGCATCCAGTACAGCACTGATTTTGTTGTCACTTGTGTCCATCAGATATTCTGACTGGTCTAGACGGCAATTGAAAGAATATTTTCCAGGGTTGTACCGCTGTGAGGATGGTAGCATTGGAGTTGGACTGAGTCACTCCGGCCTATGTTTCTGTGAAATAAGCACATCTTGGACAAAACCAGTTCAATATGTGACTGACTCTACAGCAATACTCCCAGTTTTGTAAGGATTCTGCAAGAGTTTGAAATCCCAAGTTTGGAACTATAGTGTAGAGAGACTGATCCACCACCCACTAACGTGCTCCACTTGGGCCACCTTTATCTCAACCACAAAGCAACTAGTTAGCAGGAGCATAATTAGCTCAAGTGCAGCAAGTGGAGTAGCACTGGCCCCTAAGAGTGCGGGGGACCCACTGCACTCTTCAGGTCGAGCATCAGTGCGCAAGCACTGTCTGCAAGACCTGCTGTAATCACTCGTACTGAGTGTAATCCCGCCTGCTGTTGTAATTGGTTTACTACTGCGTCGCTTTTGTTTCCTGGTTCTCTATTTGTTCCTGCGCTGATACATCATTTCCGGTTTCACGTAAGGAGTACCGGTAAATTACAGTTTACTTACACTCGTAAGTATTGGGTGTTCTTTGGGGACTACTTGTTTCTTTTTGGTTCAGGACATACTTTACTGCAACTGTGTCGCTTTTCAACTTCCTGCTGACTTTTACATTATACGTGGCGGTTTCACCCATCATGACGCGGGTGTCGCCTTTCATTTGTTTTGCACGCCGCTTCACGTTAAGAGCGACCCCCTCATCCCCGGTCGGGATTTTTTTTTGCATGCCGTTTCACGTATCTGTACAATCAGAGCCCTGGACGTTCAAAGAGAGCGCACCGGTGTGATGCTGGCTTACACAGCATCATGCCGAGCTGCCCATTGTCTGCTTCTTAATTGCACTTGCAGAAGTCTGCCACTCACTTTGTAACTGGTGAGAAGTTTTTTATTTCTCTAAACAGCAGTGCCCGCCACCAGGTAAATAGACTGGCATTCGCAGCTAAATCATTTACTGTTTATTTATATAAAAATCGATTTGTGCCCCGGCGTCTTCTCCGAGTTTCGTCTAACTGCATTGCTGATGCTTTCAGCCCACCAGCTCCTCTTCCTTTTTTTCCACAAATGGGTCAGATTTGTCTGAGTATTGAGTAGAGTCAAGAAAATGGGGTTCCAGTCCCGGCTCCGACGCTTGGCTGAACTATGTGATCCTGGGCAAAAAATCTTCTCCGGGTTCTTTATTTGGCAAAACCGGGAGAGATGAGAAACTGACTAAACAGACCATGAAGTGCAATAATCTGCGTGTCATTTATTCTGCGAGGTGCCTCACAGAATAAATGACACGTAGAGTATTTTACGTGAGATGGACACGTCACACTCATCACGGGCACCTTTAAACTAGGCAATAGTAGCATTTGTTGTTTTCTGCGCTTAGAAAAGGCACAACTATGGCAATAAGCGCTATGTGTTTTAGTATTGCTCTGTTGTTATAATTATTATGATCACTACAAATGTCACCCTGGCCTCACCACACAGAGCAGTTGCCTGCATGATGCCACGTGCACATTAATGATACTCAATGCTGGTCTGGTTGTATTTTCTGTATTTGTGGAACATCTTTTCACTTGGCTTGGTTTAATCAATTTTATTCCATAGTTAATTAAACTCTATCTTTACAATTATCCGGCAGAATGAATCACATTCTTATCAGCAATTTAAAATGACACCTCGGAGCAATTCAAACCATAGTATATAAATGAATTGCACAAAAGGTACATCCCACGGACTTCATTGGTTGAATATGAGAAAAAAAGAAACTCCTTTCTGTGAGGTAGGAGCTTAAAAATTCGCAAAATATAGGCTAGATCAGCACCTCCTGTTCTAGAGACCTCTGTGTCCCTGCACCAGTGTTGTTTTGAAGTTTAGGCATTCAGGGGCATATTATCAAGCCCCTATCGCCACCACAACGTCACTTTTTGTGATGTTGTGGTGGCGATAGGGTCAGCTCCCTATTATCAAGGCAGCGTTAAGCCACTTAACGTGGCTTAATGCTGCCTTGATAATAGTGCCCCTTTCACGCTAAATTTAGCGTGAAAGGGGCGTGCAGTGGGTGTTGCGGTGGGCGTTCCACCGCAACACCCATTCACTTCGACGCTGCCACCTATTATCAAGAAAGGCGATAATAGGTGGCAGCGCCGAACTTAAGACCAGGAAAATCCTGGTCTTAAGGTGGCGATACGAGGAGAAATGTTTCATTTCTCCTCGTATTTTGCTTTTCCATGTGTGCTGCCTTGTGCAGCACACATGGAAAAAGCAAATGCCAAGGTTTGTTTATGTACAGGAAGGTGTCTTTTCCTGTACATAAACAACCCTTTTAAAAATGCCATTTTGTAACTTACATGTGTGCTGCATGAAGCAGCACACATGTAAGTTACAAAATGGCATTTTAGGTTTGTTTACAAACCTCCCTGCACGCAGACACCCTTGCACTCTGGTGCAAGGGTGCCTGCGTTGGCGTTAAGTCGTGAGACTTGGCGCCATCGCAGGGGGAAACGCCAGGCTGCACCATATCCTTGGTAATATGGTGCAGCCTGGCGCTTCCGAAGTGGCGATGAGAGTCGTTAAGCCAGGGAGGCTAACGCCTCTCATCGCCACTTCCTTGCTCATATGCCCCTCAGTTTCCCCTAGCTTCAAGGATATTTTTGAGGCTGTTTGTTACATTCTGGTGCCGTCCTTTGGTAACTGTGGTGGCCAAAAGGAAGATGCCTGAAAATGTTTTTTATGTAGCCTCTGCTTTGATTCTTGCTTTGATTCTTTCTTTCTGTCTTTTTCCTTCTTTCTTTCTTTCTCCAGACATTACCCAGAGGTGTTAGAGCACTTTACAAAAGAATCAATAATTACACTGAACACACTGAACATAAATATAGAGCACAGGATGCAAACAGCCAGGAGGAGAGGCGAAGCATGGTACTGTATTGAGGTGGTGGGCTCAGTGCAAAGACTGGGTCCAAGAGGTTAGTGGGGCGATGAGAAATTCACTGAATGACCATATTTTGGTATTCTTGATCTTGAACAGATACATTTCTTTCTCACAAGAAAATTTACATACTTTTTAGGTCGAGCCTGGGCAGCGCATGCGCTGCTCTGCGAGGCATGCTGTGTTCGAGTAGGGACTTGAAGCCCCACCCACTCTCTGCCCATATTTTTCATTGGCTTGTGTCATTGTCCACTGTAAACTGTGGCTGTACATTGATTAATAGGCTTAATAGTCCCTCCTCAGTACTGCCTGATCTCATTTTGTAACCTCCCATGGCGACACCCCCTGTACGAGTGTTGTTACACGGTAATCTTTAATTACAGCCTCAGCTCTATTTTCTCAAACAGCAGCAGGCAGGACACGCTCTCTCCTAACGCTTTAAAAAAGAAATTATAGCACAAATGCATACGCAATGCAATAGGTCTCGCATTTGCTAGAGTTTAAGCTATTGGCATTGTAAATGACAATGCCTTTTATTTATCTGTTTTAAAAACAACACATAAATAAAAGGCATTGTCATTTGCAATGCCAATAGCTCAAATTCTCATAAATTCGAGACCTATCGCATTGAAAATGCTTGGTTTTTTTGCGCCCTAATTGTAGTCCATTTGGGATGCGAGGGCCATAGAGTGTGGGGGACCCACTGCACTCTAATTTTAGCGGAGGTATTTTCCTTGCCTGCATAATGGAGATAGCACACTGCCAAGCCATTGCAGTGAGTCAGCCCGCAGCCAACACATTCACCTGTATGCCTTATGTAAACCCCCAGTTTTGATGACACTGACATACACTTACGTATCCAGTCAGCACAAGCTGCCTTCACACACACAGACTGGTACAATCAAGACAGCAGCAGTTCAAGCTTCTCTCACAGAAAAAAGTTATAGCGCACAAAGCACGAGTGCAAGCTTCAATATCACACACACCAAACACAGCATCAGTGCAATTGTTACTCACACAGACAGAGCATATACAGCGCAGGCAGTGCTGCCCATCTTCAGGCATCTTGTCTCAGGTCCAGACCCCTGGTTCTTTCTTAGCAATAAGATATCAGCACAAAAGAAAACAAGTGTTGAGTGGCATCCTAGGATGTTTCCACTACTCATATTAGGCCAGCAAACCTATGGGTGTGATGTTATGTGGTATGACCAATGACGTAGCCTCTTTCTATAGTCTTTCTGCGTGCGTTTGAGGGTATTTAAAAAAGTTACTACAATACTGCAAGCCAACAGTGTACTGTGGTTATTCGTCCACAAGGGGTGCCCTGGGATGAATATTCCAATTGGCGATGAAGGGAACTTGTTAACCTGGCAATGTCCAGAGCGCTACTGAAATTGCAAGAGTTACCTCCCAGCATGCACAGGAGCCATGCAGCCTACCGCAATAGTTCCCTCAGGTGGGGTGATTTGGTGCTAGTGATGCATCGAAGCCAGGGCTGGGCACTCGCAAGACATGCAGCATCTGACGCAGATACACCAAGGATGGAAGTGGCAGATGGCACTGATCTGCCTGTCTCCGGGGCAGAGCCAACAGAAAGCTCAGACAACTCCAAAATGGCAAGCAACCATGGAAAAGAGACCCCTGGTTGTGATCATCAACACCGGGACATCCATCAACATGATGTCCAAACAGCGATTGGACACATTCGAATAACTGCCTGCCCTACAGCTAACAAAGGTGAAAGTCAGTGCATTCAGCCACCTGAAACCATTGCCTCTGGCAGGGATGTTTGGGCCAAGCTGTATGTGACTCAAAATGGGAGTGGGATGTTCCTGAGCTGCCATATAGCACAAGAACTGCAACTGTTAAAGTTTGCATTCCATATATTCATGAAAAAAACTTGAAGAGCTGTTGGAGGGGAACTATGACCTCTTTCAATTAATAAGTTGCATCAAGGGAAAGCAAGAATGGCTACACATAAACACCACCATGCAGCGTACTGCTCTGTGCCACCGATGCGTTGCATTCCATCTCTGGCCAAAATTAGAGGAAGAGCTGAGGAAGCTAGAAGGAGCATACACCATTGAGCAGGTTGAGGGACCCACACCATGGATGTATACCATAGTGGTCACCCGAAAGCGCAACAAGTCTGGAGAAGTGTTCCAGAATGTGGTGAGAGAGGTCCTGTCAGGGCACGTTGGCATCCTAAATATGAGTGGCGATATCTTAATCTATGCCTCCTCATTGGCCGAGCACCACCAGTGGCTACGGAAAGTGCTGCAATGGCTACCTGACAGCAGATCGACCCTAAACCCGACCTTGTAGGAATTCTTAAAGAGGAGTCAATCGGTTTCTTTGGGTATACAGGACGGTTGTGATGCAGCCATGTTCATTGAATTCATTGTGGCTTGGGCACCACCAATTCCATTAGGCGGGCCAGTGGCACAAGTGTGGCCATTTGCTGCCACGCTTGCTTGCAGTCTACCGGTTTTTCAGGTGATGTCTAGTCGTCCCTCATGCACATGCGCTTTGATGGGGCTTGTCTGTTTTAGGACAAGGCAGATTCCGCTCTAGGAGCATAAGTCCATGGCACACTCCTGGGGCTTATCTGTGTCATCCGCATCAGCCCTATCACTCCTTTAGCAGCTTTGGCACAGGTACCCAGTATGATCAGTCAATCCAACCTCAACCAGGTGCCCAGCAGTTTCACGGTTGAAGCTGTGGTGCCCACCGCCCCCATGGTCAAGGTCATCGGGCCACCTAGTCTACTGCCCCCCTGCTACTCCACTTGTCAAACCTCTTTAGCATGCCCTTAGTGAAGCACATTCACCTGGCGGGATGCAGAAAAGCAGGATCTGGCAATTTTTGCTGGGTCGGCAGGCCTGCAGATTGTTAGGAAGGGGTATGCCGTACCCTTCCTTTCAATTCTGCTGCATATTCAACTTACCCGCCCCTCCCGCCAAAGTCTGACAGAGTACCATCTGTGCGTTTTGTAGCAGGAAGTGCAAGCCGTTTTGGGCAAATGGGCTATCGAGAGGGTGTGTGCGCTAGAAGTAGGTCATGGTTGTCATTCCCAAAAATTGAAGATGCTCACGCTGGCACCAGGTTTTGTCTGCCCTGGACTCTGGAGACTGAATGGTGATGTTGGACCTGCAGGTTGCCTATTTCCATTCACCCATCATGCAGGCCCATCGGCGCTGCTTGTGGAATTGCCAGTTCGCTGTGCTCCCCTTTGGTCTCACCAGAGGAGATCAGGGGTTCTAGTCTTCCCCTACCTCAACAGCTGACTGTTGAAGGTGGGCTTGCCCCAGACAGTCATCAACAACCTCCAGATGATGGTGAACCTCCTACCATCCTCTGGGTTCATTATCAATGTAACTCTTTCTCAGACCCTCCCTTTCATCTGAGCCGTTCTGGACACGGTTCAATTTGTTGCCTTTCCCCAGGAAAGGGGTTGCTAGGACATTCAGACTATGATCCCAGTCTTTCATCAATCAGAGGCTGGCACAGGTGCCCAGGGACAACACTATCACCACGTAGCACTGCAACAAACATGGCGAGATCGGGGCATGGACCCTGTATCAGGAGGTCCTGTATCTCTGGAAAGAGCTAGACAACCAAGGAATTTTCCTGGTGGTAAACCACCTGGCAGGATCACTTGAATGGTGGACGAGCTCAGCCATCAGCACCTAGCAGATCACAAGTGGCAGTTAAACTTGGAGGTGGCGCAAGGTCTCTTCAGCGAATGCACCACCATCAAGACCGCACAATGTCAGCACTTCTGCACGTTTGAGTTTCCAAGGTGTCTCTCTCTCTCTCTCTTAGAGACACTTTACGCCTCAAGTGAAACTCAAGACTCCTCTATGCCTTTCTGTTGATACCACTCCTGCCCTGAGTTCTCAAGAAGATCAGGACAGACAGGGCCCAAGTCATCCTAGTGGCTCCGGATTTGGCATACAATGTACAGTATCCAGAACTTCTGGGCATCTGTCCTTCTATCAGGCTGCATCTCCAGGAGGATCTCCTAGTGCAGCACCAGGGTAGGGTTCTGTACCCAGGCTTTCACAATCTCCACCTTCATGCCTGGAGATTGAGCCTTGACAGCCAAACACCTTCGCCCTTCCTCCAGAGTTAGGCATCCTTCGACAAAAACTGTAAACACTTGACATTGGGACAAATTTGTGGATTGGGGCAGTACACACAGCTACAGCCCGCCAGGCAAAGATAACCTAAGTTTTGTTGTTTGTTTTGTCCGTAGCTGAACAAAGCATTGTTCTGGGCACAGTTTAAGGTTCCTTTTGGCTTTTTTGACCTTTCTACGGTTGCCGTATCAGCCATCATTGTTTAAGTCTCCACTTGTTATGCGATTTTTGGAAAGGTTTACATTTGTTTTCTCCCTCTTCGTTTGTCATGCCACTGTGGGACCTTAACTTGGTCCTCCACACATATCTAATGCTCACTTCCTTTGAGCCACTTTACAGCTGTTCCTTGCGGCTTCTCATCCTTAAGACAGTGTTCCTCGTCATCATAACATTGGTGAGGAATGTAAGTGAGCTTTAGGTTCCCGTGTTAAACCACCGTACACCACCTGTTCTCCAAGAAGCTAGTGTTGTGAACACTGGCATCTTGCTTGCCTAAATTTGTGATGCCATTCCACATCGGTCTTAAATACACCTTGTTGGTGTTCTATGATCTGCCTCACACCTCTAAGGAGGAGGATAGATTAAACTGTTTGGACCCCAAGATTGTTCAATGCTTTTATTTTGCTTGTACCAAACTACCGGGTAGAAAACCAGCTCTTTGTGGGGTTTTTGGAGCAGAAACTAGACAAGGCTGTGCAGAAGAGAACTATCTCCCACTGGATCGTGCACTGAGTTAAGATCTGCTATGCATAGGCAAAAAGCAGCCTATGGAAGGCCTGCATGCTTGTTCTGCCACGGCTAAAGCTTTTGTCACAGCATTGGTACGCAGAGTCCCTGTCCTAGACATTAGCCAAGCAGCTATGTGGGCGTCTAACCCTACATTCACGAAGCACTTTTGTCTGGACGGTCAGGTTTGCCAAGAAGGGCATTTTGAAAGCTCTATCCTGCAGGACTTTCTGGTTTGAGTACATTCAGAGACCCACCTCTAAATAGGTATTGCTTTGGTATCTTTTCAAAAGGTAAGGATTCTGCAACTAGAAGACTTTATCAGAAGAAAAAGTTACTTAACTTCGGTAATGCTCTTTCTGATAGAGACTCAATTTAACAGCAGATTCCTCACCGACCTTCCCATCCTTAAAAAGCAACTGATGTCAAAGTGCAGGATTGCCTCCTATATATACCTAACACTTCATTTCCATAGCACGAGGTCATAATTTCTTTTAGCCTCTTACCACCCCCCACCTGTGTGCAGAGGTACTGCTGAAAGGTTTACAGCACCAATTTGATGCCTGGATAATATACAAAAGGGGAGGAATCTGCAGCTAGATAGAGTCCCAACCAGAAAGAGCATTACCGAAGGTAAGTAACTTTTTCATGTAGCCGATGTAATTGTACCATCTGACTAAATATATATGGAACATCCTTTCATCCTTAATCTAGTGATAACCGCGCCTATTCTTCAAGCATGCTATACCAGTGGCTTATTGCTTATTGCTGATCTTCATCACTCTGCATCTTCCGTTACCTGCCACAGTGCTTGCCAACATGAGGAATGGACATACCTTAAAGCTGACTGACCCACCTCATTATCACCCAAAGTCAGCATCCTTGCTTTTGACCTCTCGTCCTTAATCCCCTCCCCTCACAGAGGATGTTACAAAAGTGGATTCTGCAACTTCCACTTCCTGTTCAAAAACTCAGTCAACTCTTGTCGGGGCATTCCAGAGAGTAAGGACAGTGCAGGAGTACTGCGATAATGAAGAGAGCATTGAGTGTCAGGAAGAATGCATATTATAGTCATTCCCAAAGGCCAAACTGATGGGAATGGTTGTGGATTGACATTTGCTTCACTGGAGAAGAAAGGATTCTTTATGTCCATCTTCCTGGGACCGAGCCAGGTCCAGAGTGTTATGTCAATCTGTGGCCTGAGAGATGAGACACCTGAACACGAGGGTAGCACCACTGCAAAAACCCACACAAAGACAATGGGCTGACTAGTGATGTCTCCCATCATATCTCCTTAACTGCCCAAGACATAAGAGCCCAGCAGCAGCTCCTGGTTGGCTGGAAGGTTGTCTGGTTCCAGTGCACACCAGCTATAGACGCTACAGGACTCCTGCCACCCCAAGAGGATCAGAGTAACAGTGCATCTATGATAGCTGGATGTCATTGAACTCTACTGCAGCTAGCATGCCCTCTTGGATGGTTGGTCGCCTCCAAGGGCCGTATTATAGAAGTGCCTCGGGCGCAACGGGCGTTTGGGGCCACAGACGCTTGTGCGTCCCCTTCTGTAATACCAAAAGCACTGGCGCAAATGAGGGAACGCCCTCTTGAGGAAGCGATGTCACTGTACAAGCGCCAGCGCTTTTGGTATTACATGGACAATGAGATTGAAAGACAGATCTCCTGTGTCTCCCAGTTTCATTAAGAGAGAGTGCAACTGCGACATCAAAATAGGTGGGAGCAGAGAGAGTCTAGACACTGATAGTTTGTTCACTTACAGAATGCACGGACTGCCCTAGGCTCTCTCCTTGATGCCCCTGGGGTGCAGCAGACTTGTGGTGGTCCCCAACCTCCTTCTGCCTCAATTCCCCTGAAGATGCACCACCCCAAGCACCTGGCTGCTGAATCCATGCCTATGTTCCCAGCCACCCAGAAGGAAAATTGACCTCACCCACCTTGGTGAATGGCAAAGCTCCGCCATCATTTGGGGGCAGTGAGGCTCTAATTCCCTTGGTCCTGATGCCACTGCACCTTCTGCACTATTATAGCTACACCCTTGAAAAGACAAGTCAGAACTGGCTGATTACCCCTCATGAAGCTCCTTTTGTTGATACCTTGGGAACTCCCGGCAAACCATTGGAAGAGTAGGAAGTGGTATCCAAATCCTGGGGCAGATCAGCCGGACGTGCTTAGATGTGCAAACCCTAATCACACATAGCGATGTCCTCGGGCTCATGTTGTAATCTTGTTACTATGACTGCAGTATTGAGCCCAGACTCATCCCCTACTACCAAACGCATTTCTGGTCAAAATAGGGTGGTGTAGTTCCACTGATAACTTCGGACCCGATTCACAAAAGTAATCTGAGACAAAATCCTAACTTTACGGCTTTCGGTATTCACAAATGGCATTTAGGAGTAGTAAAGTTAGGATTCCTAACTTTACTACTCCTAAATCGAGACAAAATCCTAACTTTACGATTTTCGGTATTCACAAAAGGCATTTAGGAGTAGTAAAGGTAGGAATCCTAACTTTACTACTCCTAAAAATGTTTTTGTCTCGGATTACTTTTGAGAATTGGGCCCTCCTTTTCTTACTCAGACTTTCTTGAAAACATCAGAAAATGAGCAAAAAACAGCTGCTTCCCACATTCCAGAAAAAGTCTTTTGAAACGAACTTTGATGAGTTTTCTGTGGAAAAGGTTTTGGACCTTTCCTCCTCCTGGCAGTAGGCCACATTTGGAGTACCATTTGTATAGGGAAATAGGCGAGAATAATACCTGGTCAGAGATGTGCTATAATCGATTACATTTCTCTATATTTTTGACTTCCTATTGCAAGGCACTTTCCACAAAAAATCACTTTTTGAAACAATTTTACTCACTATCACCTGGCATTAGTGGTAATTCAAAATTTAGAATGGTACAATGTTCGAATATCTCTAAACTCAGATTCTCAGGTACATTAAAAAAATTAGTAGCTTTAGTTCACTCAGACTTTTTATCAAATTTTTCACTAGCAAATGATACATGGTTTAGTAGACAATGGAAATTCTCTGTGAGCCATGGCTCGGTGTGACCCTTCATATGGCGGAAGTTTGGACAAACAATATATCTCTTTGTGACCCGCAGAGCATGACGGACAGAATGGTATTTTATAGATTTGCCGTCAATGAAAAAATTACAGATGTAAACTTTGACACCTATTTCTCCTTTTTCCTCTCTGACATACACATTTTATTTTTTTCTACTATAGGTTTCTTCAGGAAAATCTTGAGCGATCTATACAAATAATCCCTTGATGAATTTAGAATTTGTCTAGTTTTCCGTAATTTAAAGCTGTCTGAGTTCATCACCTGTATCTCCCAGAGACTGATAGTAGGATGAAACAGCAATAAATTGAAACTATGGACCAATCCTAAGAAAAATGCAACAAATTGTTTAAAAGAATGATTTCTTTCCACCTTGCCTGTTCCTAAAAGTTGAGAAGACGGCAGGTGTAGCATTGCAAACTTTTTGTTGATGCCAATTTTAGAAAGAAATATTACACTCTCATATTTTGTCCGTTATTGTCTATATTTTGTGTATTCAGGCACCTTCATGGTAAATCACACAGTTTTAAAGCCCACAATATGTGGAAAAAAGGGCCCAATTATGGCCTAGATATATTTTGTGAAATCAAAAATGTTATGAAGGCTTATGGCCAATTGTACACGAGCAAAGGCAATGCCAATATGTCAGGCATTGGCCATCAGCCCTTTGGCTTTGACAATGCTTGATTCATCAGTGTTTTTTGCAAAACTTTATAGTTGGCGAAGCTGCTGGACCCTCATCAATCTAAAAAAAGTGGCTAAAAAGCAAAACTATTTTTGCAGTCATTGTGGTAGTAGTCCCTGTCCCTAAAAGCGCTAATTTTGAAGTTCATGAAAATCAATGTCCATCCCATGGTGTTAACGTGAGGGGGTGTGGCGAATGCGGTACACAAAGACTGGCAAGGTCTACTTCCCAGTAGAAACAGAGTGAGAAGCCTGCTGATGAATGAGCCTAGTTCTGGCCTATCCAATGCTGCTGCCATTCTTGATAGGCAGAAGGCTTGAAACTCGGTTTGAAGCAGTCTGTCCTTGTTACATGTGCAGCCATGTGCTGGGGGTGCTTATGAACTGGGCTGTACTGCAGGTGTGTTCCAGACACATAAAGTTCCCCCTTAACATCCCTTCTGCTTGATCTTCTGATAGGGTCGGTGGTCTGCTTGTTTTGGTATTGATTTAAAGACCAAGCCAATGTATTTTTCAGTACCTTTAATGTCATATTTGGTACACGGACGTGAACTTTCTTAGAACTTTCTTACAGCCACCAAAGTTGATAACTTGAGGAACATCAGTAGTTATATGACTAGGTTTTCTCCAGTTTGTCCATTTCACTCCCATGGAAGGAGACGTTAACTCTCAGAAAGGAGGCAAGGACCCGCCCAGGCGAGCCACCCACGGGCCTCTTCAAAGTTGACTTTGTTCAAAGTGGTGAATTGCAGCTTAGCAGGTGCTTCAATTGCATAATCATGCAACAATTCTGAAATAATTACCATGTCCAAAAACTGGTCTCTCTCTACAGGCTGTGTCCCCTCATATGCTCACTAAAAGAAATAGAAAATAAAGGATGATGATATATGATTATCTCGAGGACCAAAAGTGATTACTTATACAAGTAGACATCAATGTTTCTGATTACACGTCAATATCTCAGTATAATACATAGGCGACTAAAACCCTGTATAAATGGCCATTGTAGTCCTCTTCCAAGCCGCCAGTTAGGCTAAACAGTACTTTTATTGAGCAACTTCGTACAGCTTTCTGAACCTGTTCACGCACAGTACAGAATCATCTGGTCCTAACATTCTAAAGATCACCTTAAGTACCTAGAACATATACCCCATTCTGATTCTACTCCCCACGTTCCACATATAGCATTATCCAAGTAAACACCATTACTACACATCCCTTCTCTTAACAAAATAAAAATGTAACACAAAGAAACTATATTACACATTTAGGATACAAATAAATTCTGCAATAAGAGCTACACCATTTACACATTGCAAATGTAATCTTCTAACTTCTTAGGTTTCTTTAAACATCTGCCTGAAGCATTTGTCTTTCCACCCTCTGAACTCTGAACTCCAACACTCTGCCATCATTTCACAACCTCATTTTCCAGAACATTTGCGCCTCTACAATCACTCAACACCTCCTGCCACTTCTCCTTACCCACCAACATCTTCCTCTTCCTGCAACTCCTGACTTCTGACATTTTCCTCCACACCACCTTCAGGAATGGTATTAATTTACCAATACTTGTCACTGCAAGAACTTTCACCTTGGTTAACGACACACTGCCCAACATTTCTGACCCTTGCCACCCTACTCATATGGCAAATGCTACCATCCTCCAATTCCACTGTATTTTTCATTACTTTCACAACCTTCACAGGACTGCCAAATCTACACTGCCATTTAGGCACTTTTCTAGGAGATTTCCACGTATCCCCTGACCCATTTGCCAAGTTAACATTGCATAAACCATGTTTGGTATTTAAATATGTTCTATTCTTCTCCTGGAATGCCAAAATACTCCTTTTAACTTTTTCTGCATCTCACAATCTTTTTTTTTCCTCTCTATATCCACCCTGGATTAGCTTTAGAGTGTGGCATGCGTCCTCTTATAATACCAAAAGGACTTTCTCCTACCGACTCATGAATGGTAACTCTGTGTCCACACCATTTTCTTTAATTCATTCTCCCAATTTTTCCTTTCCTTTCCTGACCTGCTAAATGCAAAATACCTTCAATACTTCTCTTAACTCTCTCTATGACAGCATTACCCATTGGATGATAATGTGCTGTCCTTCGTGGCACAATGACATACTGGCACATGCATCAAGGAAGGCTTTTGCGATTCCTTAATTGCGATTATTAAGGAATCGCAAAAGCCTATGCATGTAGGAATCGCTAAAAAAATAGCGATTCCTAAACATTCCTTAATTGCGACTCGCAAATTGCGAGTCGCAATTAAGGAATGGCTTCCCATTCATTCCTATGGGCCTACAGGTCCATAGGAATGAATGGGAATTGCATGCGCAATTTGCGAGTACCCATTAGGTACTCGCAAATTTCGCATGCAATTTCAAGGGTGCAAGGGTGTCAAAAGGACACCCTGTTGCACCCCTGAAATTGTAATGTGCACCCATGTTGCGCACACACATGCCCCAAGGGCATGTGTGTGTGTAACATGCAACTTTGAAAAATGCATTTTAGTGCATTTTTCAAAGTTTTTGCTATTTACCACCTGGCATTATTTTTCGGTAAATAGCGGACCCTAATAGCGAAATCGCTATTTTAAATGGCATCTTGCATTGCATTTAAGGAATCGCAATTTGCGATTCCTTAAATGCAATCGCAATTTGCGATTTTTGCATTTGGGATGATGCATCCCAAATGCAAAAATACCGGTCGCAAAGGGGCAGGTTCTGAGAATCTGCCCGTTTGCGAGCGGTTTTTGCCTTGATGCATCTGGCCCTCTATTTTGTTTCTCATTTTGCAGGAAGATATCATTTTGTCACCTCTCACTACAAACTTATCTTCCAGCCCCAACTCATCTCTAACTTCCCAAAATGCTTTCATTTCACCAAGTAGCTCTGCTTTCACACAATCTCCCAACCATTCACAATTTTACTCAACCGATTTCAATAAATCATCCTCCATAGAGGCTGCCATCCACTCTACCTTCTGTAAACTCTTGGCTTCACCAGTTGTAAATCTTCCTGCAACACATACATCATTCCAAGGGTTATTATCCACCTCCCTAAGAGGCAATGATAACCTGCTTAAGAAATCTGCTGTAACATTTGTTCTCCCCGGGACATAATGTACCTCATACAAAAAAATCTTGTAACCTCATAGATAGTCTAGTGATACGTGCAGAAGCTTTTGATAAAGCCTCTGTTGTTAATAATTTTGTCAACGGTTTATGATCATAACAGACAATACATTTTCTACAGCACAAGAATTTGCGAAAATGTTCAAGTGCCCACACACACGCCAATGTCTCCCTTTCTATTACAGAGAATTCTCCTCTGTGGGTGTCAAAGACCTAGACGCAAAAGCAATTACTAATTCACATCCCCTCTTGTTCTTTTGAGTAAGTACACTTCCTAGCCCTTTCCAACTAGCATCCATAGACACAACGGTTTTTACAGTAGGATCGAAACCTTGCAGAGGGGGTGCTCTGCCAATTGCCTGTTTAATTTCCATAAAAGATTTCTGGAACAGAACAATCAAACTTACTTTTATTCTTAAGCAACATGCGCATTTCACATGTTTTTTCTGAAAATGTTTTCCACAAATTTGGAGTAGAACTCACTAATCCCAAGAATGAGCAAAGCTCATCCTTGCTTTTAGATGAAGGTGCTTGACTAATGGCCTCTTCCAATTTCTCTTTTGGTTTAATCCCTGTATAACTGATTAGATGACCCAAATACGTGACTGTACACTGTACAAATTTACATGTATTCATTTCCGCAGTAAGCCCTTTCTCTTTTAGAATGTTCAACACTTTTCTCAGGACTTCATCTTGATGTTTCCAGCCCTTTCCCATGATGAGTATGTCATCCTGGAAAAATTTTACTTCCCAAATGTGTCCAAATGACTGCGTCAGGAGCCTCTGAAAAACTGCTGCTGACGACCGAAGATTAAACGGCATGCACCAGAATTGGTAGTAGCGTCGGAACTGGTAGCTTCAAAATGGCATGCAGTGTTTACTGCCAGGATCCAATACTGCCTGGTGATACGCAGTGGAAAGATCCAAGATAGAAAACCATTTGGTGTTTCTAGTGAGCGTCAACATTTCATCAATACGTGGTAATGGAAATTGGTCCACAATCATGTTGTTGTCAAGCCCCCTTAAGTCCACACATAAATGAACTTGCCATTTGCTCGTCTGGCTACCATTAACGGAGAAATCCATTTGGAAACTTCCACTTATTCAATAATTCTGACTTCAATAAGCTTATCCAATTCCAATTTGACTTCCTCCCTTACAATCAATAAACAGTATATTGTGTGATTTATGGATTTTCGTACTAGCATCATGCTTCAATCTTATTTTATGTGCAAACCCCTTTATTTTTCCAATCTTACCAGTGATCACAGGCGGAAATTCATCCAACACCCACCTCCTAGTGTCCTCTCCCTCACAAGCAACTAACACTTGCTCAGGGCTATTTGGATCTAGAATAATGTTAAGTTTTCTCTGATCCTTCCATCCTAGTACAGACGGACCATCTTTAGTTACTTACAAATTACACATAGCATGTCTATTCTTAAATCTGAAGACTAACTGTCTAATACCCAGCATATCAAACTTCTCACCGGCATAACTTTCAGGACTAATATCCAATGGTTCCAAATGTTCCTCAATAACTAATAAAATGGTTCTGCCACACACTCTCTGACACAATGGTATATGGAGAACCAGAATCCCCAGCCACTTGTATCTCCACACCACCAAAAGAGATACAACACAGGGGTTTATTATAACCTTCTCAGGAGATTTTTAGTACCTCTCTTTTTTTGTACTCCCACTTGGAACTATTATCTTCAACACTATCATCCGAAGTTGAGTCTTCTTTATCACTCTTCTTAATGCATGCTACTTTACTGCTTTTATTTTTCTTCTTCTCTTTGCGTTTACACCCCCTAGCAAAATGCCCTATCAAGCCACATTCCATTCATTTAGCTGATTTTGCGGGACTCTTATACCTAGCAGAATGAGCACCACTACCACATGGGTAGCATGAATAATTCACATTCTTGAAACCCGCCTTCTTTTTTTCTTAGTCTTTTTTCATGTTATTTCCATCAGATATTTTACTAACAAGATCACTCCACCTTTTGTATCCTGTGCTAGTGTAACTTTAGCACACCTCTCAGACAACTCTGCTTTCTTTACAATTGCATTGGTGTCCTTCAGACTAGACTCTCCTTCCACCCACAGTCTGTCCTGAATGGATTTGTTTTTTGCATACATCACAATTTGGGGGGATATTCACAAGAACGTGCGCTAAACATCTCCAAAAAATGTTAACGCAACTTTACACATCGCGGCCTATCGCGGGAAAATAACCCTGTGTTAACGTGGAATTCACAACACGGCGGTACCATGCGATAGTCTGCCAAAAACGCGGCCAATGTCCGCGATACAACCACCTCGACGGAGATAAAAACACAAACCTCAACACCAAAAAACGTGCGATGAGCCCATTCGCGATGAGGAAAGCAGCGATAAGCAGCGCCAGGCCCACGACACACACATAACAGCTTCGACGCACAAACCACGCACCCTACCGCCGAACCAACGCCCGCCACCACCACCCTCTGCAACTGGACCCCGATCAGCACCGAAGACACCACCCGCACGATGAACTCCATCCACTCCGGATCACCAACCGACCCCTGCCCACACCACGTCTTCAACAAAGCCGACGCCACCATCGCACCCCATCTCCGGGACATCATCAACTCCTCCTTCCACACCGCCACCTTCCCGGAGAGCTGGAAGCACGCCGAGCTTACCGCCCTCCTGAAGAAACCAACGGCGGACCCCACCGACCTCAAGAAACACCGTCCCATCTCGCTCCTTCCGTTTCCGGCCAAAGTCATCGAGAAGACCGTCAACAGACAGCTTGCCGCCTTCCTCGAGACGAATGGATCCCTCGACCCCTCGCAGTCCGGGTTTCGGGCCAACCACAGCACCGAGACCGCCCTTATCGCAGCCACCGACGACATCAGAACCCTAACCGACAACGGGGAAACAGCTGCCCTCATCCTCTTGGACCTCTCCGCGGCGTTCGACACCGTCTGCCACCGCACCCTAGTGAAGCGCCTCAGCAACATCGGAATCCGAGAGAAAGCACTGGAATGGATCATCTCGTTCCTCGCCGGAAGAACCCAGAGAGTCCGCCTCCCCCGTTCAGATCCGAAGCCACCGAAGTCATCTGCGGCGTTCCACAAGGATCTTCACTCAGCCCAACCCTCTTCAACGTCTACATGAGCCCCCTCGCAGCCATCGCACGCCAACACAACCTCAACATCATCTCCTACGCCGACGACACCCAGCTGATCCTCTCCCTCACCAACGACCCCACCACCGCCAGAGCCAACCTACACGACGGGATGAGAGACGTCGCCGACTGGATGAGGAACAGCCGCCTTAAACTGAACTCAGACAAGACGGAAGTCCTCATCCTGGGCTCATCACCCTCCGCCTGGGACGACTCCTGATGGCCCCCGGCCCTGGGCACCGCGCCCAAGCCAACGGACCACGCACGCAACCTGGGCTTCATCCTGGACTCCTCCCTGTCGATGACCAGACAAGTCAACGCCGTCTCATCTTCATGCTTCAACACCCTGCGCATGCTCCGCAAGATCTTCAGATGGATCCCCACTGAAACCAGGAAGACCGTCACCCAGGCACTCGTCACCAGCCGACTGGACTATGGGAACACCCTCTACGCCGGAACCACAGCCAAACTTCAAAAAGACTCCAGCGCATCCAGAACGCCTCCGCACGACTCATCCTGGACATCCCCCGACACAGCCACATCACCGGACACCTGAAAGACCTGCACTGGCTCCCCGTCAGCAAGAGAATCACGTTCAGACTCCTCACCCACGCACACAAGGCCCTCCACGACCTGGGCCCAAAGTACCTCAACGACCGCATGACCTTCTACACGCCCACACGCCAGCTACGATCAACCAGCCACGCCCTCGCCACCGTACCACGCATCCGCAGAACCACCGCCGGAGGAAGATCCTTCTCCTACCTGGCAGCCAAGACCTGGAACTCCCTCCCCACTCACCTTCGGCGAACCCAGGACCATCTCTCCTTCAGGAAGCAGCTCAAGACCTGGCTGTTCGAGCAGTAACTTACCCCCTCCCCCAGCGCCTTGAGACCCTCCCGGGTGAGTAGCGCGCTCTATAAATGCCGTGATTGATTGATTGATTGACACACGGCAGGCGGGAATAAGCACAACAAAAGCCTGAAAAAGAAAGACAAACCAAACAGAAAACAACAGCGAAGCACAATGGAGGCAACCGGAGCCAGTACACAACCCCACAAGCCCCATTGGCAACAAAACATTGTACATGGCAGGCCATCGTGGACAAGGTGAATGCAGCTGGAGAGCGGAGGAGGACAATGGAAGAAAAGCAGAACAGCTGGAATGATGCGAAACGCACAAACAAGCAGAAACACGCCAACAACTAGAAGGCAGCAATGCACACCGGAGGTGGGAGTCCAGCGCCACACCAGGAGCTGGATGACATGGAGGAAATGGTGTCCACCACATCAGTCTGGAGATGGTGGCAGGACCCGGGGACCGGAAACTGCCCAAAATCAACAGACACACCAGCAACAGGGAGAGGAACGACCAGGGACTGGGGGGACGGGAGGAGATGCAGATGCAGAGCAGGACACACCCTCGACCCCATCTTCGCGGCAGGAAACAGCGTCCATTTCAGCCACACAACGCAGCCGCCATGGACCAACCACCACTGCGTACACTTCGCCATCAACAAACCCAAGGCACCCAAACCAGCCCCACGCCCACCACGAAGGAACTGGAGCAAGGTTACCGACGAGCAACTTAACTCCACCCTCAACTGAGACAACCACACCTGGGCACCCGACGCAAACAGCGCAAACGACGCAGCCAGAGAACTCCACACCTGGATCTCCAACTGCGCAGATGAGCTCGCCCCGCTACGCAACCCCGACAGACAACGCCCCAGGAAAGCAGCCTGGTTCACAACCGCTCTCCAAGAAGCCAGACGCACCTGCAGACGCCTGGAGAAGAACTGGAGAAACACCAAGACAACCGAAAACCACACCACCTTCAAGGATGCCATGACGGACTACCACAACCAGATCAGAGCCACCAAAAGGAACTTCATCCACAACAAAATCCTGGCCAACTCCACCAACTCCAAGGAACTTTTCAGTGTCATTCAAGAATTCACCAACCCACGCAGCGAAGCCACAGACATCACCCCATCCCAAGACCTCTGCGACAAGCTTGGAACCTATTTCCACCTCAAGATCAAAAACCTCTACAACAACTTCATCGACCATCCACCAGGCGCCACAGACGGCCCCCCGCCCCCAGAAACACCAGCCAGCCCACCATCTCCAACTGGACACCGATCACGGCCGAAGACACCGCCTCGACCATGAAAAGCATCCACTCGGGGGCCCCCACCGACCCCTGCCCCCTCACATCTACCACAGAGCCGTGGCCGCCATCGCACCCGAACTACAACGCACCATCAACACCACCTTCAAAACAGGCACCTTCCCAGACGACTGGAAGCGCGCAGAAGTCAGACCCCTGCTCAAGAAGCCCACAGCTGACCCCACCGACCTCAAGAACTATCGGCCCATCTCGCTCCTCCCCTTCGCAGCCAAAGTTGCAGAGAAAACAGTCAACAGGAAACTGACACGATTCATTGAAGAAAACGCCGTCCTCGACCCGTCCCAATCCGGATTCCGAAGCAACCACAGCACAGAGACCGCCCTACTCGCCGCCACAGACGACATCCGCACCCTCCTGGACCAAGGCCACTCCGCAGCCCTCATCCTACTCGACCTATCAGCGGCCTTCGACACCGTCTCCCATCGCACACTAGTCGTCAGACTGCACGACGCAGGCATACAAGGAACAGCCCTGGACTGGATCCGATCATTCCTCACCGGAAGAAGCCAAAGGATCAGACTCCCACCCTTCCTCTCTGACCCCACGAAAATCACCTGCGGAGTCCCACAGGGTTCATCACTGAGCCCCACCCTCTTCAACATTTACATTGCCCCCCTCGCAGCCATCGTCCGACAACACGGCCTCAACATCGTATCCTACGCCGACGACACCCAGCTCATCCTCTCCCTCACCAAAGACCCCACCACTGCCAAACTCAACTTCCAGAAAGGAATGCAAGACGTCGCAGTCTGGATGACCAACAGCTGCCTGAAGCTCAACGCCGAGAAGACAGAAGTCCTCGTCCTCGGTACCACCCCTTCTGCATGGGACAGCACCTGGAGGCCGACCGCCCTCGGAAGCCCACCTACCCCCTCAGACCACGCCAAGAACCTCGGCATCGTACTCGACTCATCACTCTCCATGAACCGACAGGTCAACGCCGTCACCTCCAGCTGCTTCAACACCCTCTGCATCCTCCGCAAGACCTTCAAGTGGATCCCCCCTGAGTCAAGGAAGACAGTCACCCACGCACTCATCACCAGCAGACTGGACTATGGAAAGGCACTCTACGCCGGCATCAACAAGTCCCTACTCCGCAAACTCCAGACAGTACAGAACACCGCCGCCAGACTCGTCCTCGGCATCCCCCGACACGAACACATCAGCCAACACCTACGAAGTCTCCACTGGCTCCCCGTGGAGAAAAGAGTCACTTTCAAAATCCTCACTCACGCCTACAAATGCCTACACAACAACGGACCCAAATACCTCAACGACAGAATCAACTTCCACGTACCCAAAAGAAACCTCCGATCTTCCAACCTCGCACTGGCCGAAACCCCGCGCATCCACAGAGTCAGAGCAGGCGGAAGATCCTTCTCTCACATTGCAGCCAAGACCTGGAACGAGCTACCGGTAGACATCAGACGCGCCCCCTCCCTGAACACCTTCAGGAAGATCCTCAAGACCTGGCTCTTCGGCTAAACAGATCTGCGGACCCCCCCCTCAGCGCCTTGAGACCCTCACGGGTGAGTAGCGCGCTTCAATTCCCTGATTGATTGAGATGGGCACAATGGCACACATGCACAATTAAGCACAGCACAACTGCAGACAAACCATGCCCAAGAGTAACAACACCAACCAAGAGCACAAGTCACACAACCCGGCAATATCACACCACTGAACAAGCACAGAAGTGAAAACCACACTGCCTGAAAGGGAGAAGGGTGAGCCAAATCAGAGCTGAAAGGACATCTCACACACAATGCAGCACACACACATAGGAAGCAGAGCACCCCAACATCGAACACAATGTGGTATAAACAGCAACATTTGCACAACCGAACACAGGACACAAGTGCACCCGCTTGTGGCCGGTAAATGGCCATACGCATCTGGCAAAGCACGAAACAGGGACATGATAATGCACAAGTACAAACCCACAGCCCTGATGGGGTAGCAATGTACGTATGGCAGGGAGCCAGATAGGCCGTGACACACACATTGGCATACAAATCAAGACTCAACACAGTTGGAGACAAGTGAAAGTGCAGAAACTTTATCAACAAGTGCGTGTCAGTACGTCCAAGAGAAGTGCCACGACATGCAGAGCAATGCAGCAGCATGTCTGAATGAGGAACGTTGGAAAGCGCCCATGTCCACCCCGGGGGAGTCCATCACCAACACAAGTCAGTGCCAACCCGCGTTGGTTGTCCGCGCATGGATCAGGAGTCCAGGCCAATGCAGCCATGTCCACTGTCGTCTTGGGACATGTGACCAGATCCTCAACATGCAACCAGGCGTCGGGAAATGTGCAATGGGTCACATCCAGTTGTGGCTGCAGGTACCTTGTCACTCGTCCATGAACGCGAGTGCAGCACCGTAGGCCAACATTTCCAATGAGAGATCGTTGTCCTCCACATCTAACATGTCGGCGACGTAATCCATCAGCTGTCCCGGACAGATGTGCTGACTCCAACCCCTGGGCCCAATTTGCACCAAAGCCCAATCGGGGAGCGGCTCAATGTGGTCAATGCACACAAAGACTCGTGCAATCTCCCAGGTACAGTTGCCAGCATGCATGCCAAACATCCAGGCATGCCATAAACGGGCATCACGGTGACACTCCTGGTCGTGGGCCAACAGGGGGCGCACACACACGTCGAAATCCAGGTCAGCTACCGTTACGTTGGAGAGGCAGACATCCATGGTCCACTCGAATATGCACGAGCGACAATGCAACACAGGCTGAACGCAAGTGACGTTCGCAAGGCGGAAGCCCAGCCGGTAACTGATCCGCAGCACTGCCAACGGCAATGCCCCCAGTACATGCAGCAGATGTGCACGGTACAGGTCCACGTGACTGGAGATGAGCATGTGTCCGGGATGGTCTGCCATTGCGTCAGTGGCTCTGCTTGAAGCGGCACTGGCTTGCCCTGCGCCAGTCCTGTGGATGAAATGGCACAGCTCGGAGCAATGAGCAGTGTCTGTGTGCAACGGGTGCAGACCTGGGGTGGGGTGGGAGTACGTGTGAAGGCCATATCACGCACGTTAACTATGACCAAGGACTTCTGCGTGTGGGATGTGTACACGTTGGTCTCACGTCGGGCAGTGCGTAGTGTGGGAGTCGCAAGCAAATGCTATCGTATCTGTCAGGGGGTTCTGGCCACATGCAAGTTCCAGCTCGGAGCTGCAGATGTGCTACCGCCTGATAGTTCAGACAAAGGACCTTTCATCCCTACAGTAACTTCACCATCTGCATGCATACAGGAGATGTACAGAGGCCTGTCGTGGGTGTAGTGGGATGTCTGCGACCCAGGGAATCATGGATGATATGCCCAGCACGTGGCACATGAGCGGCCTCACTGTGTGTTACGTTGCCTCACAGCTGCTCCTCCCTCCCACGAGCCCCCACACTTGTGTGCGCTGCGCTGTTGTACCACATGCACTCCTACGGCACACCATTGTAATGCCTGTCCGCGCATGTCCAGCGGCATGCCAACAACACCGTGAAGCTGACCTTTGAGGGTGTGTGGCCACGTGAGTGTAGGCCAATGGTCCGGACAGGGTGGACACAGGTGTACAGTCCATGGCTGGCTGTGATCGCGCTGCAATTGAGGCTAGGCAACTGACTTATGCAGCCGCAGGACTGATACACATAACACTTGGCATGAATGTGCCAAGACCCCGAGCGGTCTTGCACTCCTACATTTCCCTGTACGTGCGGGCCCGCCCTCCTGGTGTATGCTACATTGCAACATCGACTACTGTGGCCCTGGTGGTGACAATCCCCCAACACAGAGACACACTTACCGCACTTCCTGCTCAAGGCCAGACTAGAGCCACGTCCTGATCCCCCTGCCGAATCAGCACACCCCTGCGCTGACCTGACGTACGCCTGACCAGCACACGCCGCATGTGCATGCAGGGGGGGACGGGCGAAGCTACATGTCCAAGGTCTCAGCCACTGCTGAGGTGACATGGTATCGTCCGCTGAAGACAGCACACTGTGATGTTGCAGGGCTCTGGCACATCATGCTGACATAATGACCACACGGACACACTTGCTTAGATGGTGGGAATGGCTACGGCCACATGCGCCCGGCCACTTTTATTAGCAGGCTCACATGTCGAGTGACACCTGTGTTGGATGTGTGTGGGGTGTGTGCACACCAGCCGTCATGGAGTGCCTGGTGAGGTCAAAAAACGACAACAGTGTACATCGTTAAGGACACACCCATTCAACCATAAAGGCCCCATTACTTGTGCTGCACAGAGTTAGTGGCCCCGGATGCACAGCGTCCTGCACAAGCCTACCGCCACGGGCCGCTGACTTGCGGTGCACTGGGGCAGGGTCACGAGAGCAGAGCAGGTTTTCGTAGATGACAAAGGGGGTTGTCGCGGAGTGTCTCGGTGGTCAGTGGAAGGTGTACCCCCAGGGCATGATGCAGAGGGCAGAACCACGCTGAAACAGTCACTATGGTGGAGGTGAATGGAACAGACATGTCTGACACAAAGTCCGGTCCAGCCAGATGACGATGCAGCCAACCCCCAGGCCATGGACTCAGACGCCACCAAAGTCCAACCAGAAAGTGCCCATGAGTCATTGCGCACAGAGTGAGTGGCACCAGTGCTGATAGGGGATGCCGCCTGTGATGAGGTGTGTCCAATGGTGTGGACTCCTCCACATCTTACCCAAGACACAGTTCCACATGTGTGACCTACTGGACCGCAGTGTAGGCCTGAGGCAGCGGTCAGCAGGGGCCATTCACAGAGTGTCGCCGGCATACGTTGGATGGTCCCACCGGCCTATGTAGTTCAGGTTCAGTGGCACCACGGGACGCGGACTTGCAGTGAACAGGGTTGATGGCACCAGGTCAGTTGATGCTAGTGTTCGGTCACCTCCGTGACTAGGATCTGGCTTTCATCCGGACTGAGCCGCATCTTCCTCTTACTCCTCTCCGTGCGTTCACTTGTATGGACTCTGCCATTCATGAATCACGACTAAGTGCTGGATGTGGGACCTACTGGAGCGCAGTGTAGGCCTGAGCCAGTAGTCTGCAGGGGCCCACAAACACGTGTCGCTGGTTTGCGATGCAGAGTTTTGCTTCACTGATCGGAGGGAGTTCAGTGATGTGGACGCTGCCACGGACTTGGGGTCACTGCCATTCATGACTCAGGACACATTTCCATATGTGGGACCTACTGGAGCGCAGTGTAGGCCTGAGCCAGTAGTCTGCAGGGGCCCACAAACACGTGTCGCCGGCTTGCGTTGAACAGGGTTGGTGGCACCACGTGTCGCCGGCTTGCGTTGAACAGGGTTAGTGGCACCACGTGTCGCCGGCTTGCGTTGAACAGGGTTAGTGGCACCACGTGTCGCCGGCTTGCGTTGAACAGGGCTAGTGGCAACACGTGTCGCCGGCTTGCGTTGAACAGGGTTAGTGGCACCACGTGTCGCCGGCTTGCGTTGAACAGGGTTAGTGGCACCACGTGTCGCAGGCCTGCGATGCAGACTTTTGCTTCATTGATCGGAGGGAGTATAGTGATGTGGACGCTGCCACAGACCTTTGGTCACTGCCATTCAGAACTCACGACTCTGTTCAACTTGTGCCAACAGCTGGGCCGAAGAATACGCCGGTGGAGTATGTCAATGAGAAGGGAGTAATGTGGGCCAGCGGCGTGGAGGCCAGCGATGGTCTGCGGAGGCTGCAGAGGTCGCGAGACTGGGGCCTGGAGCTTGCACCGGCACGTGGTGGGCCCTCTTTGACACATGCCGGTGTCGGCAGGTGAGCGGAGCCTCCTTGGTGCGCTGGGCCAGGCATGACAGGTCTGGGGACCAGCGGCCCAGGGTGCAGCAGGCACACAGGGACGCAGGCCCTGCCGCACACAGCGCCGGCCTCGTGGAGGGCTGGGAGGCGCCGCCCTGGCAGACGCGTTGGCCATTCCGAAAGAGGACCACGCCCAGTGCGACAGGCTTTTTATTCACACCCCTACGCAGGCCTGGCGTACGCAGGGCCAACCCACTCTGCCCGCGCATGCAGGGGGGGGACGTAACGTGCGACATTTCCACGTTCTGCCCCACAGCCTGTGGGGACATGGTAGCGTCCACTGGCCACTACACTCCATGCACCAGCAGTTAATGTCCACATGGCCATTTCCGTGGTTTGCACACTGAAGTCTGTCCGCCACCTCCACGCCACACCTGGCATTGGGTAGGTTCTCATTCATTGGTCACTTGCCGCTCTCACACATGCCTGGTCCACGCCTCTCCTCACATCCTGCTATTGTGTGGCTGTGGTGCCATGCCGTGGCTGGGTTGTGGGCATGACAAGCCCAGGTTCCCAATGGAGTGGTGTTGTCGTGTCTGGTCGGTTGGCATGTTGTGTGGCATGTTGAATGTAGTTGTGCTGCGTGCCCATTGCCAGTGTCGTGAGTTGCATGACTGTGGGGTGGAGGTGTGTGGTGTGTTCATTTGATACTTACCAACGAGCACTGCATTTCCATAGGTGCCATCCTGGGAGAGCTGGTAGATGATGGACTGTCGGGAGATGTAGGAATCATGCACTCTGCCTGGGGAGTTGGCCACGACATTGTTGAGGAGTCCCGGGCGGGCCACTATTGCCTGCACATTCATGGGATGCGTGTGCTTTCTGTTGAGGTAGTTGTGTGCAGTGTCGGCAGGGGGCACGAGGGGTACATGTGTGCAGTTGATTGCCCCCGACACGTGAGTGAATCCAGTTGTGGCGTGGGAGCCTTGCTTGGTCTCCAGCTGCTCCTGCGCAGTGTGGGTGGAGTGGAGGTGCTGGGGTACCCGGCTGATGTTGGCATCCAGGACAGGTGTGATGAACTTGGATGGGGCTGGCTGTGAGACTCCTCTGACTCTGGCAGTTGTGGGTTGGAAGGTACCAGAGGCCAACATGTGCAGCACAGCCGGCAGCTTTGTCTGCGGAGGGATGTTCGTTGTGCGCTGTGTTGGTACCGTCAGCAGGTGGGCGATGTGGGTCAGGGTGCGGGGGATGGTTGTCCTTTTGGGCCTGTAGTGGGCAATGTCCTCCTTTGGCGTTCGGTCTGTGCGGCTGGTGCATTTAAGGTGGGTCAGCTGTCTTTGTGTACGCTGCCTCTGTGGTGGTCCGGGGGGGGGGGACGGGTCCTGGGGGTGGTGGCGGGCCTGGGGTGGTGGCTGTGGATGTTGTGGCCCTCATGGGTGTCCGAGCTGCATGATCATTGTCTCCATGGCATCTGTGGGTCTTCAGATGTGGCTCTTGGCTGGGCTCCCTTTCATGCAGCAGGTAGTCGTCCTGCTTAACACCAGCAGAAGGCAGGTGTTGAATCCCTGCTGCTACCGCGGCTTATCGCCTGTTTTGGGTTCGCATCGCAGATCTGGCAGTTCGTTGTGAATGTGGTGTAGTGGTGTTTTCGTGTGTTTTTGCACGGGAACGCCTACTCTGCATCTCATTAGGGTTAGTTGGTGGTGTCATCCGTGGAGGTAAATTTTGAGGCAGTTATCGCGGGAATACTTGCATTGTCTGCAGTTTGCAACCGCTTGTGAATGGGGCGTTAAATCTATCTCCACTTTTGTTGCGTTAAGGTGGCGATAACTCGGAGATAAGTCCTTGTGAATATCCCCCTTGGTCTCTTACTAGCTCATCATGTAAATTCCCAAACCTACATGTAATGGCAAGTTTCTTTAAGTGCTGACACATAATCCTCTACTGATTCATGCTTTTCCTGTTTCCTTTGGAAAAAAGCATGTCTCATAACTGCAACACATACTGTAGGTGAAAAGTGTTCATCCAAGTCTAACAACGATAGTTTAAAGCTATCTAAATCCCCAGAGCTGCTTTCACGTTTTTGTAATTGGTTATAAACCGTCAAGCCTTCAGGTGCCAAACAATACATTAAAATTCTTTTCTTCCTCTCAGGTGAAAAAGTTCTATAACAATCCTCCAAATTGGCTACGTAATTTAGAAAATACTCTTTCCATTCGTTCCACTGTATAGCCGGTTCACCTGGTGCAGATAAGAATTCTTTAGGAGAACTTAAATGCAGACCTGGACTTGCCACTGGGGGTGCTTCAGACGTAGACATATTAAAGCTTTATATTGAAACTTTGCACCCACACTATTAATGATACACAAATTGAACTTCATAACATGCGGACCAAAGTGTGCAGATCACAGTAACCCGCTCTAAAAACAAAACAACCCCCAAAATACACAAGGGTGAGCCCGTCACCAAGCACTAAAAACTTGTGGTAAATGTGAAAAATTTCAATCAATGCGGAGAAGGTGTGCTCATCAACGAGCACCTAGCATACCAAAACTAACCCTCCAAAATACACATGAGTGTGCCCGTCACTGAGCACCAAATACCTGGGGTGAATGTGTAAGATTACAACCAACGCGGAGAATACAAAATTTTCCAGCTTTCGCGACAAGAATTTTAGATTCGATTAAGGACACGGAGGCGAGGATTATGCTGTCTCAATTTCTTTACTGACTCACAGCAGCCAATGAGAACAAAGTAACACAATAAAAAACTTCATTACCCATGAGGCTTTGAACCACGCCTCCTTAACACAACCAATAGAAATACATTACATATGATAAAGCACTGAGGCACCATCTTGGCTTCCTCTTTCTTTGTAAACCAGTCCATAAGTGTCCATAATAAGGAACAATCTTGACTCTCAACGGAGAGTGAATCCTAGGAAGATTTCTCAACGGAGAATGCGAACAACAGATCCAGGGAGCTTCATCAGCGCTCGACCACGCAGTGGTCCCGATCCTGGCACAGCAGATCCTTAACTCTGTTTGGAGTCATTTCCTGCAAACAGAAACAATCATGAACAAAAGAACCCAAAAAGGCTCAACATAGGGCGGGAGAAACATCAATAAAATATCCATACAACATGACAGTTGACATCAATCTGTCCCACCGGGTGGGATAATCCTCGCCTCCGTGTCCTTAATAGAATCTAAAATTCTTGTCGCAAAAGCTGGAAAATGTTGTATTCTGTAGCAGGACCGGAGGCTTCTGATTATGCTGGTTCAAAGCTCATCAATCACCAGCGAAGAAACATGTGAAATAGGTTTGTAATAAAACTCCTTAAACGTGGAATCTGAAGACCAATCTGCAGCTCTCAGAATGTCTTCTAGTCTAGACCCCAATGCATAAGCTTTAGAGGCCATAGCTCCCCTGGAGGAATGCGCGCCATAGACAGATACATCAATCCCAGATTCTGACATAACCCAGCGAACCCATCTGGCCAAAGTGGCTGCAGAAACAGGCCGGAAGGGCTTCTGAATAGCAATCAACAGCTGTCCCAAGATGTCTGTCCTATGCGCCAAAGTGCGCTCCTCATACCTTTTTAAACATTGCAAAACGCACAATTTAGGATTAAGCGGAAAAGCAGGATACTCAACCGAACGAAACATGGTCTTGGTGCGCTTAGATATGATGAAGGAAACACCCTGTGGAGAAAAAATTCTACCTGCCAGGTCTAAGGCACGCACGTCCGACACTCTGCGACAGGAGATTAAACACAATAACATAGTAAGCTTGGCCGACAAATGTTTTAGCGATAATTGATCGTTGTCCGGCCAAGATGTGAACAGCGTCAAAACCTTGGAAACGTCCCACAGCGTAGAGTACCTGGGACGAGGTGGTCTAGCCACCCTAATGCCTTTGAGCAATTTACATACTAAGGGATGCATCCCCACCGGCTTCCCATCAATGTGATTATGCCCGGCTGACAGAGCGGATCTAAAATTATTGACAGACCTATAGGACAAACCTGACTCTGCACATTCTGACAAAAAATTTAAAATCTCTGTAGCATCTGATCCCACGGGATCCAATTGCCGTTGAAGGCACCAACCCATCCATCGTTTCCATGAAGCCGAATATCGCTTACGGGTGGAAGGAGCCCAAGCCTGTTGAATAAATTCGGCAGCCGCCCTCGAAATGCCCTTAAGCTGCTCATGTCTCCTGAGAGCGTCCACATCATGAGGGAGAGTTGGTTCTGCAGGACCAGTGGATGAGGAGCTCCTACTGGGTCCTGGAGAAGCAACGGAAAACTCGGAAGAATGAACGGTAAGTCCACCGATAACTCCAATAGTGTCGGAAACCATGACTGAGTCTTCCACAAAGGAGTGACCAACACTACTGACGCCATCTGCCGACGAACCTGAGCCGCCACCCTCTGGATCAGGGAAAATGGTGGAAAGGCATAATGTCTCTGAGGCCCCCAATTCTGCAGGAACGCATCCGTTCCCAACGCCATCGGGTCCGGCCTCCAACTGAAAAATAGGGGGAGGTGGGAATTGAGCCGGGAGGCAAAGAGATCTATCTGGCAAGGACCTCGCATATGCATGATCTCTGAAAATAAAGACGGATGAAGCCTCCAGTCGCTGAAATCCCGGAGGAATCTGGAGTTCCAATCCGCCACCTGATTCAATTTGCCTGGCAGGTACTCCGCTATGACATAGATTCTGCGGTCTAGGCAAAAGTGCCAGAACTCTTTCACCTTGTTGGCTAGCATCTTCGATCTCGTCCCCCCCAGGCGATTGATGTAACGAACCGCCGAGACGTTGTCCATCCTGAGAAGGATGCAACAATTCCCCTTGAGAGGAGAGATCGATTTGATGGCGAAGGAGCCCGCTAGCAGCTCCAGGCAGTTGATGTGCAACCTCAGTTCGTCGGCGGACCAACGTCCTCCGGTGGCAAAGTCTCCACATCGAGTGCCCCAGCCCCACCTGCTGGCATCGGACTCTATTACTACGTCTGGCGAGGCGCCAAAAATAGCTCTTCCGTTCCAAGCCTCCATATGCTCCAACCACCACTGAAGCTCCTCTCGAGCGTCTGGTGACAGAGGGATCAGATGGTCGTAAGGGAACCCTTTTTGAAGATAATAAATCTTCAGGCGCTGTAGAGCCCTGTAGTGAAGCGGTCCGGGGAAAATGGCCTGAATGGAGGAGGCCAACAGGCCCACAATCCTCGCTAGCACCCTCAAAGAAATCATCTGTTTGGACAGGGTGGACCTGATCTCTCGTTTGATGGACCGGATCTTGGACATGGGCAGGAGAAGTTGTGCAGATACTGAGTTGATCTGAAACCCTAGAAACTCTATTTGTTGACTTGGGGTGATCATTGACTTCATGAGATTTATCACAAACCCCAACTCCCGCAAAGGGACATCGTCCATTGTAAGTGCAGCAGAAGCGTGGGCGCGTCCTGCGCTAGGAGCAGCATATCGTCTAGATATATGATCAACCTTACCCCTATCTCCCTCAACCGAGTGGTCACTGGCTTCAGCAGTTTGGTAAATACCCAGGGCGCTGAAGACAGACCGAAGGGGAGAGTGCGATAGCGGAACCATTGCCCTTTCCATTGGAACTGTAGGAATTTCTGATGGGAGGGGCAAACTGGCACCGTAAGATATGCGTCCTTCAGATCCAGTCGCACCATCCAGTCTTGTTCCAAAAGGAGGTCTCTTAAAAGATGAATTCCCTCCATCTTGAAATGCCTGTACATTACAAATGGGTTGAACTCTCGGAGATTGAGGACTAGTCTCTGGCCACCTCCTTTCTTTTGGACCAAGAAGACGTTGCTGCAAAACCCTTCGGCACTGAAGGGCCCTACGGCAATAGCGTGCTTGGCCAAAAGCTCTTGAAGCTCGGAGTCTATAAAAGCTTCTTCTTGTAGGGAAAAACGGAGAGGCTGTGGGAGGTGTGTTTGATTCGGGGTTTGTATCAATTCTATCCGATACCCCTGGACTGTGTGCAGGATCCAAGTATCCGAAGTCAGCTGCGCCCAGTTTGTTGCAAAGTGAGACAATCTGCCCCCTAGGGGAACCATAGGTAGTAATTGGGAACTTACCAGAAGACTGGGTGTCAAAATTCTTGTATCCTCTATTGACACCCCTGTTGAATCTGCCACGGATTCCGCGAGATCTGGTGGGATAGAACCCCGCTTGCTCCGGTTCCTTCGTGTATCCCCTGCGTCGAGGGGCGAAACCTCTTTGAGGACTGGGGTTAGAGTAGCGGCCGGTCGCGCGTCCTCTGCCGCGTCCGGCCCTACCAGAGACCTGATGGAACACTCGTTTGAGTGAGGATTGAGATTTGTCCAATGAAGCAAAAGTGCTGACGAACTTCGCTATGTCTTTGACAAACTTGTCCCCGAATAGTTGCCCTTCAGCAAGAGGGCCTGGTTCAGCCGTTGCCAGATCCACTAACTGCGGATCAATTCTCAGTAGGACGGATTTGCGGCGCTCGGAGGAGAGAGCGCAATTAGCATTACCCACTAGGCAGATGGCTCTCTGGGTCCATCCCGCTAAAACCTCAGGATGAATGGCCACCCCAGTTTCCTGCGCCTGCAAAGCGAGTTCAAGGATCTTAGCAAGGGGCCCGCTACGTCAAGGACTTTGTCCTTGCACGCCCGAAGGGCGCGATCTATACCCTTCTTGGTGTCCTTTTTATACTTCTTAAGAAAGGTGGTCATGGAAGAATCTATCTCGGGTGTGAGGGCCACCTTATGCGCCAGGTCTGGGCGGGGGCATTCAGATTTTAAACGCGCCCTAACTTCTTTATCAAAGCCCTTTCTGAGGTGCGCTTGCATGTAGTCTGCTACTGCTGAGGGCGGCGCCCAATCGGCGGATCGGGGATGAACAATGTCTGACGGGTCAAAGAGAAAGAGGGTGGCGGGGGCAGGGGGGGAAGCAGGGTGCTTGCGCTTTTTGGTGCGCTTACGCGGTCTGGACTCTTGCGAGGAATCAGTATCGGTACCCGCATCTGTGGTAGTAATCAAGACTGGGGTAGCGGGTGGAGGAGGGAGATCAGGGACCTCAACAACTGCCTGTTCTTTGGATTTATAGAGTAAAGAATAGACTGAAGCATGTGGCCATGTATTATCAATTGGAATGGCGGGGGAAGGGGCTGAGTCAGGGATGAGGGAAGGGGCGGGCTTCCCTGTAGCTAGTTGCTCTAAGCGCTGGGAAATAGGCAAGAGGGCAGATGAGAGCATTTTATCTAATTTAGCATCTAATTTCTTATCAATGATATCCTCCATGGATTCTTCATAATAGTAATCTTCTCCCTGGAGGTCGTCACATGCAGCCACCTCCTCTTCATAGACATCACAGTCAGACATATTGGCCACAAAACGTGTGGCAACTCAGAAGCCCAAGGGGCAGCTTAATTATCCAGCCCAAAGTTCTCCAAAAACGAGGGCGTCGGTTGGGAGCAAAGCTGGGGCAGAGGGGGCCAACAAGGTACCAATATCCCTGTCCAACAGGTCTTATAAAGGGGTAAACCCTAAAGCCTACTGGACGTGGGGATTCCAAAAATGATCCAAAATCCCTTACAGCCACTGCTGGGCTGTCAAGGGTTAATAGCTGTAAGACTTGCCAGGCGTGCGTGCGCGATGTCAGCAATTTAGAATTTATGGCCCGGTACCGGCTCCAACCTCTCGCCTGCTGCGTTGTTAAAACCTCCCGTTTCAGCCCGGGAGAGGCGTCAGAACCAGCTGAAATCACCGGGGGCTGCACGCGTGCACTGACGCGTGCGGGCTCCCGAGACGCACATCGGCTTCCCAGCTGGGATTCCGACCTGCGTCTCGCTCCCGCGGGTGGGGCCAGATCCCCGCAGCGCACGACAAGCGGCCAGAAGGCACAACACCGCAAGCGGAATCGGGGCAAGTCTACGAGGAAGAGAAGCAGCGCAACACGCGCTGAAGGAACGTATTTAAAAATAAGCACAATCGAAATAACGCGCGCGCGCCTCCCTGAAATGCAAGGTAACAGCGAGCAAAGGCCAAAAGACAGTCGATAGGCCAATAACATTAACAATATCACGCAAACATGAAAATACTGCTAATTAAGGCAATACCGCCAATTAAGACACAATTGAAGAATAAAGCAATGAGGCACTTATCTTGACTGCGGAGCAGCAAAGAAAGAGGAAGCCAAGATGGTGCCTCAGTGTTTTATCATATGTAATGTATTTCTATTGGTTGTGTTAAGGAGGCGTGGTTCAAAGCCTCATGGGTAATGGAGTTTTTTATTGTGTTACTTTGTTCTCATTGGCTGCTGTGAGTCAGTAAAGAAATTGAGACCGCATAATCAGAAGCCTCCGGTCCTGCTATAGAAGCTGTGCTCATCACCGAGCACTCAGCATACCAAATGAAGTCATGACTCATATAGAACAGGTGTATCCCTCACCAAGCACTAGGTTTCCTCATGGTGGACTGAAAAGGTCAGGAACAAGATGAAAGAGCACGTTGGCTTTAATTGAAGCGGCCACGTACACAAAGCATTTGATTTCCTGAGGAACTAGGGCATGTTTTGCCACCAAAGCCCTTGTTTCTGAAGGTGGTGGGAATGAACACCACAGCAAAACACATCACTGAGCTTGCGCATGAAAGAGCAAGATGCGTAACCCTCCTCACGAGGGCAATGCTTGTCACAAAGCTTGATGCCAACGTAGGAGGACTCCTCACAGCTTGGAGGGCAGCACAGTGGCACGTGAAGGTACGGCACGCGCTCACAGCTCATAAATACAGCTCGCGTACACTCCAACTACCATAACGACAGAACATAGAAAAGTGCCCAAAATAAACCAAATAATCACCACGCCCTGGATTATAGGCCATAGCAGCTGATTCCAAGGTCCTCCACACTCCAAAAACGATCCACAAGCTGTAATTCGGTAAATTCCCTTATGATCCCAATATGATTCAAAGAGATTCTAGGAAAAATCCAAGGGTGCAGAACCATGAAATCCCCGGGTTCGTGAGATTGCTCAGCTCGTCGCCAAATTCTGTAGTGATCCTCCAAGATGCCAGTTAGGTTAAACAGTACTTTTATTGAGCAACCTGTTCACACACAGGTGAAGTACACCATCATCTGGTCCTAACATTCTAAACATCAACTTAAGAACCTAGAACATATACCCCATTCTGATTCTACTCGCCACGTTCCACAAATAGCATTCTCCAAGTAAACACCATTACTACAGCCATCTCTAATTTTGTTATTACAGTTTAGTCATGCTAGTTGCGACATGACTAGTCACCAGTAGTTAGAAAATGAGGTAGCCGTGCAACTGCACTGACTTCTCACAGTTGAATTGTGAGGTCCCAAAGCCCGCAGCTAGAGCCAGCAGACAATGTTAAAAGGAGGTCACTGAACAGAACTACAACTGATGTTTAAACAATGAAACCAGACTTTGCTTTTCAGCATTTCTGAAACGTTTTTCTGAAATTAAGAAGAAAGGAGACGTTTATGACGGGATGTTTATTTTTTTGTACAGCTAGAGGTCATTACTGGGAAGAATACATCTCTTTGCATGTTTCCACACATTATGATCTAAAGCTTTTTATGGAAGTGACATACATTAAAGAGCATATAATATGTTTTTGTAACAACTTACACAAATGAAGAAGCAAGAGATGAGGGGAAGGATAATAGCATGACAAGTTATCATTAAGAATGAAATTCCCTCAATTGTAAGTTAAAAAGTCACCACTTAGTTCCATGACCTTACAAAGGAACTTGGCAGTCATGAATTCATCGTGACTTGCAATATTCTTGTAATGTGTAGCAGAGAGTACAGTAGATCATATGTCTTCATATGGGGTGGAGCCTTGTTTGTGATACCCATTAACCTAGAAGCAGTCTTTGATGACACTCTATTCCTGCCACATGTCTCAATTAGAAGGCAACTTCATGGATAACAAAAACATCAGTTTGGGACTCCTTGCACTGTTGTCCATATGTCCCTTGTTCCCATTTCCATCACTGTCCTCACACCAGTGTGCAAATGTCAGTGTCCCTGGGACAATATCTAAATTTTTGCTATGTCCATTTTCCAGTGTCTCTGTGACTGTGTCAGTATTCAACTCCCAACTAGTCAGTCGCCATGGCAGCATCCCTAGTGTTAAAGATTGCAGGAATCGCTGTTAGCATGAGCTGAAAGCCATTTTGTACTTGGCAGCCATTTTAGTTAGCCATGTGCTCGCCATGTGCTTTCTCCCTCTTCCAGAGTCTTGCACATGCTCAGAGAGGCCTAGCTGGTAGAATGCACCTGCTCCTAGTATAGAACTGTCAGGCTATTCTTACTCATGTAAGCAGTTTAGTCTCCCCTCCCACTTTGTGGAGCAAGCACATTTTGTATACCCATATTAGTCAATAAGCATGCTTGTATGTGCTAGGACCTCCCCTTGATTTTATGCTGACTATATTACAAATGCATATATAAGGATATCTAATGCACTCATTAGAATGCCTCCTACAGTGGCCTGCGGGTACCGTAAGATGCAATCTCCCTCATCTGAGGTTAATAAAACATGTTTTTTTTTATATTACAGCTTCTGTGCCAATCTCTTCTTTGTTGGTCTTAAGGACCAGATGTATCAGTGAACCCCTAAGAAGATTTTTATTTCTACACTAGGTCGATGTCTCTGATGAAGCAATTGTCTGATTTAAATAATATTTACATATTAATATGAATCTATTGCATTTGGGATGAAAAAAAATGATGGAGCATATTTGCTTGTAAAGTGGCAAAGCGTGTCGTTAAGCCAAGAAGGCTAACAACACGCTCCGTCACTTTAGAAACGCAGGGCTGCACCATATTTACAAGAATATGGTGCAGCTGTGCGTTTCCCCCTGCGCTGCAGCTAAATCTAGCTGCCTAGCGCCAACGCAGGCACCCTTGCAACATAGTGCAAGGGTGTCTGCGTGCAGGGGAAGATTGTTTATGTGCAGGAAGGTGGCCCTTCCTACACATAAACAATCTTTTAATGGTGTTTTTTTTTACTTCTATGTGTGCTGCTCAATGCAGCACACATAGAAGTTGCAAAATGTCATTTTTTTTAAATGAATGTTTATGTGCAGGAAGAGACACCTTCCTGCACATAAACAATCATTGCCGTTTTGCTGTTTCCATGTGTGCTGCGCAATGCAGCACACGTGGAAACAGCAAAAGCGAGGAGAAAATAAACATTGGCATAGTTTCGCCAGGGTCTTAATTTTGGCGCTGCCCCATATTTACGCTACACTTGTAAATATGGAGCAGTGTCAAAATCAATGGGTGTTGCGGTGGAAGGCCCACAGCAACACCCATTGCCCTCCCCTTTCATGCTAAGTATAGCGTGAAAGGGGGCCTTATTTACAAAGCAGCTAAATAAGGTGAAGCCCCTATCGCCACAGGAACGTTCTGAAAAGTGACGTTGTGGTGGCGATAGGGGCTTGTAAATATGCCCCTATGTTTCTCTGACCTTAACTAGGCCTCAACACCATCTTCCATTAATATGGCTGCTGCTTTCATAATCAACATGTGTTTGTATTTCTCATTGACACCGCACGCAGCACAATGGGCGCTGTTTGTTTTGTAATTACATGTTGTTCTAGAAGGATTCATGAGGAAGCCTGTACATGCTTTACAAGGCTTTTCCTGCTCGCTCACTGTGGGCTATTCTATGAGTCTTTCCGATGTTTATGTAACCAGATTTGTTCTGACACCTCCAATGACATTAAGTCAGAGGAGTTCCTTATTGATTGACGCTGTCAGTTTTCCTATCGATTTTCTGCACATTCTTGGCTTACTCTATTTTTCAGACTTGCTCATTGCTGCATCTATTTTAAATGCTAAAGATCCTTTACGGCAATTAGTTTCTATATCCTATGACTGATTTATTGAGACTGATTATATTTTGCCTTCTGTAGTGCACTTTAATATTTTAATAAACCTTTATGGTATTCCTAATTTAGTGATCGAGATCTCTCTTTTTGAGTCAGTCTTATTTATAGACTGTATTTTGAAATGCTGTTTTGAATCTTGTCTTTAGGGACACATTGCCTCATCTATTCCTGCGGACATCACGTCCCAGATTATCTAAGAGATAGTGCCCATATCTCTTAATGAACCCCAGTGATTTGTGCGCTCAGCGTTCCTCATATAATTGTCACCATATTAATGGCCCCTTGACAGTGTTCTGCGTCAATGTCACCCAGTGTCTATATCTCATTTTCAATTACAGTATCCTTGTGTCATGCTCCAGTGCCCTGTGCCCTTCTCATCATCCCTGTGGCAGTCTCTCATTGCCAGTTTACCACTGTGAGAGCCCCCTTGTCAACTGCCCTGTGCCTGTTTCTTGTGTCACTTTCTCAGGGTCATTTCATCAGCATCAGTGCCCCAATCTCAGACCCCTGTGTCACTGTATATCAGTATTTCCAGTGTCAATATCCCTCTGTCTGCATCCTTATGTGAGAGTCAGGGCCAGCTCTAGGGCGGTGCGATCGGTGCGACCGCACCGGGCGTTGACTTGGGGTGGGGGTGTCATTTTTGAAAATGTGTATCATCATTTTAAAAGCACCTGCTGCCTCGTTCCTGGCCTCCAGCAACTTTCAGACATCAATTAAAATGTCAAGAGAAGTCCCGTGATTAATCGTCTTCCTGGAAAGAGACCGTAGGTTTGTCTAGTGGAAATTTTGACTCATCCTAAGGTAGCGCAGAGGGTTAATGTGCCTGCTGCTAAGAAAGTGTACCATGCAGATAAGAAGTGCATATAATGTAAATAGGTCACAGGGTTAATGCTTCTGTAGGAGAGCTCCTTTTGTTACTTGTCATTTCTAACTCAAAATCCTAATATTGAGCTATTAACTGTCACCCTAGAGCTGCTGCAAACTGCAAGGTATATGTTAGAGCTATATGTTCTTTTGCCCAGTCTTTCATTATCCTAATCTTGTGAAAAGGGTTCATTTGGGTAGAAAACAATTCTTATTATGAAAGAGAACCCTTAACAATGATATTGCGTTTTAAATTCTGAATTTGTGCTTTTCCTGAATAAGAGCTTTAACTATATTGCCTACCAGTATCGATGACATGCCACTCCTACACTACACCTTGTAGTACTGTCTGATGTAACATTTCCTATACACTGATTTACACACATATGATTGTCTCTGTGCAATGTGTGTGTGGTATAAAGTGCTCTGACACCTTACACTGGTATGAGTGGTGCTATAAAACTAAATGAATCTGAGAGACAGTGGTTATGGAGACTTGAGAGGCCCTGTTAAAGGGTGCTAGTGAGGGCATCCGTGGCAGAGGTGGTCATTGGGGGGGGGGGGGCGCCAACAGACATTGTCCCACAGGGCGCCACCAGCGCTAAAGCCGGCCCTGGTGAGAGTTTCCAAGTTGGTGTCCTAGGACGAGTGTGCCAGGGTCCAAGAGACGCCCTGTGTGTGTGCCTGTGTCAGTGTTGATGAATTCATGCACGTGCCGCAGGGTCTTCATGACGGTGTCCACGTGTCAGTGCCTTCGCCATAACCGAGCAGAGCTGCCCTATAACTATAAGAGTATGACATTTTCATGCCTGGATTTTCCTTTTACAAATCATTGTTTTCAGATTAATAGCCCAATGGGTTTCAAATGAAGGGACCCAAAACTGCAAGTGACATGCACTAGTGTGGTTAACAAAAGCCCTGGGATGGAAGTTTTTTACGACTTTGAGCCTTGAAACCCCCTTCCTTGTGGTGCCTGCAGACACAGCGCCTATATGCAGTCTTCACAACCCTGTGAGCACTCCTCTTTTGTAAACAATTAATACAGTTGGGAACTAAAATGGTTTCTGTGAGTTTGTAAATTACACCTTTCCATTACTGAAATGCACAGAATTCAGATTGTTTTGCAAAGGCACAGAGTTAATAAATTACTGAGAACCCCTATGTTTAAGAAAACATGCTCTGTTTTTAACTTAAAAGATATTATCGAGACAATCACACATCACAAAACTAGTGCAGCAAGATGTGATGTTTCTCTAAGGTCACGACATGCATCCCCGGGACGGCAGAACACATACAGCTTCTTCCCACCACGCTGTGCACTGCAGTTACTGCATCAACGTCTCCCAAACCTGCTGACACTTCTGCACAGCTGACACTACACTCCAAAGGCAGACTGCAGAGCTGTGCCCGCCAGCGGAGCATCCCACACGTCCTGGCGTCAGATACACTTCACCGAGCAATCACGCCCTCTCTCAGCTATTTCAAAGCCTGAAAACAGTAACATGACCCTGCCACAATTCGAGAGAACTGCAAGCAAGTCACTGCCCCGTCAGGCTGAACGCGCTATACAAGATAAAAGTAAATAGCGTAAAATACAATATATATTTTTAATGAGGCGGCCCTTCCACTTCACAAAAGGCTGCATCTATTACGAGGCAGTACAAAGCACAGTCTCTTACGTTTCCATTCTGAAAACTTGATTACCGTGATGCAGAAAACAGGCATCACTGGAAGGTCTGCGTACTCTGGTCAGAAGGCAGCTAAGCATTACGGTACGAGAATAGAGTGCAGCCCATCACCCCTCCTACACTGACCTCGAGCTCCTTCCACCAGGAACGGCGTGCGCTGCCAGTGACAATTTGTAAGAAAGTGGCTCTGTATATACTGAACCAAAGTAAGGTTCAGTGTGCACAGGGTCCACAGTCCCCAGAGGTTTGGCAGAGGCTAAAGTTAGATATAACCTTACTCTCTAAAGTGGTAGCTTGGTCGAGCAGTAAGGCAGTATCAGAGGACAGTGTAAAGCATTTGTTGTACACACTCAGTCAGCAAATGAAGCCACACACTCAAGAACTGAACTCTAGGCCAATGGTTTGTATATACAAATATATGCTTGTTTTATTTTAGAGCCAACAATAGGTATCAAAATATACTTTCTCAGAATAAGATGCTTTAGGTAAATACTTTCAATAGGCAATAGACTTTTGAATGCAATAGTTACAGTTGTTGCAAAAGGCAACACAATTTTAAACACAATTATACATTGAGCTCAATGGGAATTTCTAGTTAAATGCAATAGATTACTTTTTGGATTACTTTTCTAACCACAGGACTGGATCCTAGATTCAGTCCTGGGACATCTCCTGTAAACAGTTGAGTAAAAACGTTTTGGTTACAGTTGTGAGTTTTAAGGAATATTATTGTATTTTAAAAGTTGGCACTTAGAAACTTTTTCACATAGAATCACCAATGTTATCCTATGGGAGGAAATTCACTTAGCAGGTAAGTAGTGTTATCGTTACTTTTTCTTACTCAGTGTTGGATCCTCGATCCAGCACTGGTGCATCTCCTGTAAACAGTTGAAAGAATGTGTTTTTGTTATACAGGCGATTTTTAACGAATATTTGTAAGTTTGCAAAATCGACACTTCCACTTCACAAAAGGCTGCATCTATTACGAGGCAGTACAAAGCACAGTCTCTTACGTTTCCGTTCTGAAAACTTGATTACCGTGATGCAAAAAACAGGCATCACTGGAAGGTCTGCGTACTCCGGTCAGAAGGCAGCTAAGCATTACGGTACGAGAATAGAGTGCAGCCCATCACCCCTCCTACACTGACCTCGAGCTCCTTCCACCAGGAACGGCGTGCGCTGCCAGTGACAATTTGTAAGAAAGTGGCTCTGTGTATACTGAACCAAAGTAAGGTTCAGTGTGCACAGGGTCCACAGTCCCCAGAGGTTTGGCAGAGGCTAAAGTTAGATATAACCTTACTCTCTAAAGTGGTAGCTTGGTCGAGCAGTAAGGCAGTATCAGAGGACAGTGTAAAGCATTTGTTGTACACACTCAGTCAGCAAATGAAGCCACACACTCAAGAACTGAACTCTAGGCCAATGGTTTGTATATACAAATATATGCTTGTTTTATTTTAGAACCAACAATAGGTATCAAAATATACTTTCTCAGAATGAGATGCTTTAGGTAAATACTTTCAATAGGCAATAGACTTTTGAATGCAATAGTTACAGTTGTTGCAAAAGGCAACACAATTTTAAACACAATTATACATTGAGCTCAATGGGAATTTCTAGTTAAATGCAGTAGATTACTTTTTGGATTACTTTTCTAACCACAGGACTGGATCCTAGATTCAGTCCTGGGACATCTCCTGTAAACAGTTGAGTAAAAACGTTTTGGTTACAGTTGTGAGTTTTAAGGAATATTATTGTATTTTAAAAGTTGGCACTTAGAAACTTTTTCACATAGAATCACCAATGTTATCCTCTGGGAGGAAATTCACTTAGCAGGTAAGTAGTGTTATCGTTACTTTTTCTTACTCAGTGTTGGATCCTCGATCCAGCACTGGTGCATCTCCTGTAAACAGTTGAAAGAATGTGTTTTTGTTATACAGGCGATTTTTAACGAATATTTGTAAGTTTGCAAAATCGACACTTAGAAACTTTTCAGCAAAAACCAGGCAATGTTATCCTATGGAAGGAAATTCAAGTTACCGGTAAGTACAGTTGTGATTACTTTTTAGGGTCAGTGCTGGGCACCAAGATCCAGCACTGGGATCTCTCCTGATAGCAGGTGAGTAAATTCGTTTTCGTAATTAGACTGTTTTTAGGTGAATATTTTAAAGTCTCAAAACTCGACACTTGGAAGAATTTCCAAGTGAAACCAGTCAATGTTACCGTATGGAAGGAAATTCAATTCGCCGGTAAGTTACTTTAACGTTACTTTTGTAATCCAGTGCTGGACTCCTAGATTCAGCACTGGGACATTTACTTAAAACAGGTAAGTAATTACGTTTTTGTAGTTTGTACGATCTTTAAAGAATATTTCTTGTATTTCAAAAGTTGACACAAACTTTTTCACAAAGAACCACCAATGTTATCCTATGGAAGGAAATTCAATTCACAGGTAAGTTACTTTTTAATTACTTTTGTTACTCAGTGCTGGACACCTAGGTTCAGCACTGGGACCTTTCCTGCAGACAGTTGAGAAAATTCGGTTAGGTTATTTGTGCGATTTTTAAGGAATATTCTTAGTTTTCAAAAGTCGACACTTAGAAACTTTTTGGAAGAAAAAGTGTCCATGTTATCCTATGAGGAAAAATGAGTTATCGGTTTCGAGGTAAGTAGTCGATCTTTTGAGTTAGGGTTCTGGGGTTAGACTCAGGGGTCTCCCAGGGTCAGTGATGCACTGTTGTTGCACCCTCAGCGGCACTAGGGCGGCCGGGTGCAGAGTGTTGAGGCCCAATGTTATCCTATGGAGGATAGGGGGACTCCGGTTGGTGGCGGCTGGCAAGCAGGCCACGGGGTTGTGGGAGCAAAGCTCCTAGGGTTAAGCTCAGGGCAAGTTGGGGACCAAGTTAGCACAAAAGGGGCACCCTCATCGGCACTAGGGCGGCAGGGTGCAGGGTGCTGTTTTGAGGTCGGCTGCCCTGTTGATTTCAATGGAGATTTTCGGTTTTGGTTTTCAGCTGCAGGCTCGGTCCAGGAAGACTTCCAGGAGGAACCAACAGCTGGGCAGGTAAGTTGGAGGGCTCGGGGACGTAGGTGCACCTCGGGTTCCTTTCTCCAGGGCGCAGGGCGGCTGGATGCAGGGGTGTCTTTTGAGGTCGGATTTCACCTTACAGGGCCACTCGCGGTTGGGGGGGTCTCCGTGCAGAGGCTGCAGGCGACGTCGGGGAGTCCTGGAAGGGTCAACCCACAGTGGACTCGGACTCTGGAGCGCTGGGGGACCTCGCTGGGACCGGTGAGCCAGTTGAACTCGGGCTGTAGGCGACGGGTGCAGTGGTTCCAGGCGTCGGGTTTCTTTTTCCTCAGCAGGCTCGGAGTCTTTGTTTGGTGTTTCTTTTGAACAGAGCTGCTGTTCACAGGAGATCCGGTCTTTGTTGAAGGCAGTCAGTCCTCCCCGGGGTTCTGGAGGTCGCTGGCTGCAGGACAAGACGATTTTTGGCGCAGGATCTCTGGAAACTGCAGACGGGCCGGTAGGGCTGGGGCCAAGTAAGTTGTTCTCTGCAGTCTCCTCTGCTGGGCGTCTTCTTTCGACCTTTTTCTTCTTAGGTTGCGGGAATCTGAGGAAGGAAGGTTCAGGGTGCCCCTAAATACTAGATTTAGGGGCGTTACAGGTAGGTAAAGGGCAGGGACCAATGGGTCCCTGCCCTGGGGTGGGTACACCCCCTATCCTGCCACTCTCCTGTGGGAGGGGGCAGGAGCCTAGTCCTGATTGGGCAGGGCTCCCCATCTTCAAGATGTCGAGAGCCCGGAGATGTGCTTCACCTCGCCTCCCCCACCTGAGGGGTGGGGTTGGCAGAGGGTGGCACACCCCCTTTCCTCCCTTGGTGTTTCCCGCCAGTCTTCCTGCCCGGATGGGGGGAAGAACCGGTGGGTACCAGTTGCTGAGTACAGCAAGTGGTCTGGGGAAGCTCACAAAGGCGGAATGCCTTTGAAGCTTCCCCCTGCCCATCCTGGGGGAGGAGGCCTAGCACCTCGCCCAGGACGTGCATTGTTGCAGGCCCGGGAGAGCGGATGGCTCTCTACCCAGGGGTCCAGCAACATGTCTGCTGTGTGGCAGCCTAGGCAGCCCCTCAGACAAGACGTGGATTGTAGGTTAGGTTCAGGGGGCAACTCTAAGTTGCCCTCTGTCGTGCATTTTACAGTAAATCCCACACTGGCATCAGTGTGGGCTTACTGTGCTGAGAAGTTTGATATCAAACTTCTTAGTCTTCAGTGCAGCCATCATGGTGCTGTGGAGTTCATGCTGACGACCTCCCAGCACCATATACTCGGAATGGCAGCACTGCACTTACAGTGCCCAGGAATGGACCTGGGTACTGTAGGGGCACAGGGCTCATGCACCTGTACCCTCACCACTGGCATAGGGCACCCAGCTAGAGGGGTGACTGAGGTATGCCAGGGCAGTGTGTTTGTGGGCATGGCACACAGGGATGTGTGCCATGTCGACTCTCTGTTTTGTTCTGCACCAAGACACCCAGCCTGCAAGGGCAGTGTGTGTGTGTGTCAGGATACAGGGCCTCCAAGGGTGGCACACACAGGGATGTGTGCCATGTCGACTCTCTGTTTTGTTCTGCACCAAGACACCCAGCCTGCAAGGGCAGTGTGTGTGTGTGTCAGGGTACAGGGCCTCCAAGGGTGGCACAATAAGTGCTGCAGCCCTTAGAGGCCTTCTCTGGTCACAGTCCCCTTGGTACCTAAGGCACCATTTACCAGGGGCTTACCTGTGGCCAGAGAGGCCAATTGGGTTTAGGCTGTAATGCAGTTTTAGGGAAGGAACACAGGCCCTGGGTACCTGATTGGCAGGGACCCAGGGCACACCAAGGAAAAGTGCATCAGTTATGAGGCAAAAAGTGGGGGGGGTTACTGCAACAGAAACCCGCTTTCCTACACAATTCTATTACAGGACCGGAGGCTTCTGATTATGCTTCTCTTTCTATTTATTTGCTACTCACAGCAGCCAATGAAACGTTTTGTTATGCAAATAAAAACTACATTTCCCATGATGCATAGCTTGTACATCACATCCTGTAAGACCCAATAAGAGCCACCATATCCGGAAACTGAGGCCCGATTCACAGAACTAACTTACGTCAAAAACGTAAAGTTAGTACTTTTTAGTATTCACAGAATACACTTACTCATTTTGGTATTCACAGAAGGCACTTACTCATTTCGGTATTCACAGAAGTTAGTAGTCCTAACTTTAGGACTCCTAAATGCCTTCTGTGAATACCGAAAGTCTTAAAGTTAGGATTTTTCTCAGTTTAGGAGTAGTAAAGTTAGGACTCCTAACTTTAGGACTCCTAAATGCCTTCTGTGAATACCGAAAGTCTTAAAGTTAGGATTTTTCTCAGTTTAGGAGTAGTAAAGTTAGGACTCCTAACTTTACTACTCCTAAACTGAGAAAAATCCTAACTTTAAGACTTTCGGTAATCACAGAAGGCATTTAGGAGTCCTAAAGTTAGGACTCCTAACTTCTGTGAATACCGAAATGAGTAAGTGCCTTCTGTGAATACCAAAATGAGTAAGTGCCTTCTGTGAATACCAAAATGAGTAAGTGTATTCTGTGAATACCAAAAGTACTAACTTTACGTTTTTGACGTAAGTTAGTTCTGTGAATCGGGACCTGAGCCTCTTTCTTTACTGCTCACGCAGAAGATAAGTGGCTCTCCTTATTATACATTGTTGAATGTATCGCCATGTGCTTAATGCGATCATTGTTTAATGGGCTTAATGTTTTGGCCATGCTGGTATGCCACGCGCTTTACACGCGCTGAGTGACTGCGCTCCAGCTCTATTGTTGACGGACTCCCGCGGGGAGTTCTGAGCTGTCAATTGCTTTCCGTGCATTGTTCAACTCCTGCTGGGAGCGGGTACCGCGCTGTCATCGGCAGCGTTATCTTGATTTATTGCGCACTCCTCGCGCTTTCCCAGACGGCTTCCCTTGTATGCCGGTGCAGTTTTAATAGAGAGCTTGCTTTGCTCCGACGTGCGTAGCCCAATTGGGCTACTTTTTTGGTAGCTTTTGGGCTACGCACGTCGCGCACGCCCCCGAGTGCTCCGTTGCTCATTCGAGCTTGGAATTTGACCGGAGCAGTGATATATGACGCCTGACTTGGCTGCAATAAACGTCTGGCCCCTGGAGTGAGCACACGCTCCCTATATTGTTTGATTTGGCTCTCCTTACGCCCTGTGGGCTGCAACAGTGTGTATACAGCTTTGCTGAGGAGCTAGGTACCGAATTCTTTTGGTGTGCTGTGGGTTGGCTCCCCCCTCTACTCCTCTGTGTTAGTCCTCATTCTTACAGCTAATTTGCATATCTCATCACAATGGATGACTGGGTCAGGTATGAAGAGGATGAAGTATACCAAGAGGAAGTGCAAACAACTTCTTTGGAGGACAATATTGTTGAGGCTCTGGACGCTTCTGTCCAGGAGTCCGTCAACCGGGCCATAGAAAAGGCAGTGCCCGACACTGTGCAGCAGGCTCTGGCTGCTGCGTTGAAACCCATCACTAAGCAGTTGGAGAGGTTTGCTAAGAGACATGCCTATAAGGCTCCAGTTAATCCTCAAAAAGGCGAAGCATCGACTGCCCCTCAGGCGAAGTCGTGGCCCCATATGGGCGCGTTAGCAACACTACCTACGCCTACTACTCCACCCAGCAAGGGAGATAAGGCTAAACGCCACGACACTGACACCGACACGGATACTACGGGGACTGACACCCCCGAGGAGGAGGCCCCTCCCAAAAAGCGGTCACGAAAGTCCAAGAATGTGGAACAAGATCCACCTCCAGTATTGAACACACCCTTTACATTTAATCCGGCAGACATTGTGCATCCTAGGTCGTCGGATTGGGCTCCGGCCCCAGAGGTGGCAGCGTATCTTGACGACAACCTGCGCAGAAGCTTCGATAAGGAAGTGCGCAACAGGTTGCGTTCGGAATGCCCGAGGCCCGATATGGTGGCGGACACGCCGGACATTGACGTCAGTCTCCTTACGTTTCTAAAGAAGTTCGCTAAAGACCCCAAAAATGGAATTGATCGTGCCTGGTGGGGTTTGCCAGGACAAGCTCCTGGATGTAGCGGGGCCACTGGCCAAAATCTTGGAGATGGCTCTGGAGGCGAAGGAGGCTGGTGCTCCCGTAGATCCCAACGTCCTGGCAGGGTGGACCCAAAGGGCGATCTATTTGTTGGGGAACGCCAACTGTGCTATCTCCTCTGAGAGACGTAACTCGCTCCTCATGCGGATGGATTCTAACTTGACGGAGCTGGCTTCGGCAGAACCAGGCCCGTTGGCAGACGGGAATCTCTTCGGAGACCGATTCGTGAAGGACGTCTCCAAATACGTAGGTACATTCACGTCCCTCGACAAGGCCCAATCTGGCATAAAGCGAGTTTTCCAGACTGGCCTTTTTAACCGGGCCGGGCGAGGCAGAGGACGCTCGCCAGGCCGCCAGTACCACCAAGGTCCTTAGCGAGGAGACTACGGCCATGGCCGAGGCGAGTGGGATTCCACTTGTGGGGGTACCTTCTACCTCACCAGACAGCGCTTCAACAGAAGACGCTTCAATAGAGGCGGACATCGAGCAGGCTTCCAGGCTCCAGAATCTGCAGGTAAGAGTTGCGGACAACTGTCTGTTGCCCTTGGGGGGTCGTACTCGTTTTACCTATCACAATTGGGTTCTGATATCACAAGACGCATGGGTCCTGCAGACAATTCAGGGTTTTCACCTGGAATTTTATCAGACTCCTTTTCAGGATACTTTCCCCCGTCTCTTTTTCCCAACTAGAGTGCGATTTTATAGATGCAGAGCTAGACGCTTTGCTGCCGAAACACACGATCCCGTGTTGCGACGATGGTCCTCGCGGTTTCTGCAGCAATATCTTCTTGGTTCAGAAGAAAGGCGGAGGTCACAGGTTGGTTCTGAACCTAAAAGAGTTCAACCATTTCATGACTTACAACCATTTCAAGATGGAGGGTATCCATCTCCTAGCAGATTTGTTGAAGGAAGGGGACTGGATGGTCCGGTTGGATCTGAAAGACGCCTACCTGTCGATTCCTATATTTCCTCCTCACCGCCATTTCCTACAGTTTCAGTGGCGGAACCGGCGGTTCGAATATTTGGTCCTTCCTTTTGGACTTTCCTCGGCGCTGTGGTGCTTCACCAAGGTAATGAAACTGGTGGTAGCATTTACGGGAATAGGGCGTCCGCATGGTGGTGTATCTAGACGACATTCTCATCATGGCACAATCTCCGACTGTGGCTGCTCGGCATTTGCACATGACCATGTCTATTCTTCAAAACTTGGGTTTCGTGATCAACTAACCGAAATCGGCTCTGTGTCCTTCTCAGACTATGGACTTTCTGGGTTTCGTCATAAATTCGCGAACGGCCCAGTTGAGCCTTCCCCGCTCCAAGTTGAAAGATATCAAGAAGGAGCTTTCCACTCGGTTGTCCAAGCAGACGGTCTCATTGCGAGTTATTGCCAGGATCGTGGGTCTTCTGGCATCCTCGATACAAGCGATTTTTCCGGGCCCTCTTCACTACAGGGCCCTTCAGAGATTGAAGATTCAACACCTTCGGAAGGGTCTGTCCTACACGGACCGGGTTCCACTGTCCAACGAAGTGCGAGAGGAATTACAGTGGTGGCTGAGCCACGTGGATGCGTGGAATCCATCTTCGGCTCTCAACCAGAAGTGGTCATAGAGTCCGACGCCAGCCGGTGGGGCTGGGGAGCGCGCTGCGGCGATATTTCCACCGGAGGTCGGTGGTCTCTGCGCAAGCTCGAGCTGCACATCAATTGCCTAGAACTTTTGGCAGGGTCGTTCGCGATCCGGACACTCTCTCCCAAGCAGGTCCCCTGCTGCATCCTTCTGCGGATGGACAACGTCTCAGCAGTGAGGTATATCAACAAGTTGGGAGGCACGAGGTCGTCGTTACTAGCGGAGATTGCGGAAGACTTCTGGCACTATTGCCCGAGTCATCAGATTTCAGTAATAGCGGAATATCTTCCGGGGCAATCCAACCTAGTAGTGGATTGGAACTCAAGGTACCTCAAAGATTACAGCGACTGGCAACTCCAGCCCCAGATTTTCAGTTGGTTGCAAGCTGTGTGGGGCACATGCAAGATAGACCTCTTTGCGTCCAGACTGAATCGTCAATTGCAGACGTTTTTCAGCTGGAGGCCGGATCCGTTAGCAAAAGCGACGGATGTGTTTTCTCAGGACTGGTCCAAAGGTATGAACTATGCCTTTCCCCCCTTTATCTTGATTCCGAGGGTGACCACACATGTAACCCGGCAACGAGCGGAGGTAATTCTGATAACCCCACTGTGGAAGTCGCAGCCCTGGTTCCCAATATTATTGGAGATGAGCTGCGACTTCCCCAGGATGATTCCGTGGTCCTTGACGATGCTCCAGGGCCCTATGGAGAGGTGCATCCAATGGTAGTGTCGGGTCAGTTGTCCCTGATGACCTGGAGGCTTTCAGGCAACAATGGGTAATGCCAGGATTTTCGGACAAAGCTGCGGCCTTCATTAACCAGGCCTGGGCTCCTTCCACCAGGAAGCGATATTCTTCAGCCTGGAAGGGCTGGGTTCGTTGGTGCGTGGAACAACATGTGGATCCCGTGGGGTCCGAGTTATCCCATGTTGTGAACTTCTTATCGGAGAAAGCGTCCGAGGGTTTGGCGTACCGTTCGGTTAACAATTTTAGGTCCGCCATTTCCGCTGGCCATTCCCAAGTGGATGGCAAGCCTGTTGGCATGCATCCGGTTATTTGTAAACTGTTGAAAGGTGTCAGCGTTGCGAACCCTCCCAAACCAAAGTATTCTTCCTTGTGGGATGTTTCCTTAGTTCTGTCCTTATTTGACAAATGGCCAGATAATAGTTTGTTAACCAGGAAACAACTATCGTCGAAGCTCGCTATGTTGCTATGTCTTTCTGCCTGCCGACGTTCATCCGACGTCAAAGCTTTGGATATTACAGGTAGAGTATTTACTCCGGAAGGAGTTTCCTTTAATATTACTGCCAGAACTAAAACATTCTCAAGAAGTATTGATTATCATGCTTTTCCCGCTAATGCAAAGTTGTGTGTGGTTCAATGCCTTAGAGCATATGAAGATTGTACTAGGTCCATACGACCTGATGGTTCAGCTCAATTGCTGATTGCGTTACAAAAACCCTATAAGCCTGTGTCTGCTGCTACTATAGCCAGACGGTTAAAATCAGTCATGCAAGAAGCTGGTTTTGATACCCAGGTGTTTGGGGCACATTCTGTTCGTGGTGCCATGGCATCTAAAACCTTCATGTTGGGTTCTACAATCCAAGATATTATGGGGTCTGCTGACTGGTCTTCCGAATCAACATTTAAACAATTTTATTATAAACCGGTGGGTGATATAGAGTCAGTTGTATTTGATAAGCGTTAAACTAGAATAATCAGAAGCCTCTGGTCCTGTAATAGAATAAAAAATTAGCTAGCATTCGTGCCAAGAATTTTCAATTCTATTAACCCCTTCGCTGCTAGGCCTTTTCCCCTCCTGTGCTAAGCCTTTTTTTGGCTATTTGGGTTAGTTCGCGCTTAGGCCCCTGTAACTTTTTGACCACATAAGGTATCCATGCCAAATTTGCGTCCTTTTTTTCCAACATCATGGGGATTCTAAAGGTACCCAGGGTTTGTGGATTCCCCTGGAGGGGACCCAGAAATTAGCCAAAATACAGCTAAATTTAGTTTTTGGGGGGAAAAATGCGAAAAAAGGGCTACAGATGAAAGCATCTGGTTTTTTCCCTGCAAATGGCATCAAAAAAGGGGTTGTGGTGCTGAAATCACCATCTTCCTAGCTTTCAGGGACAAGCAGACTTTTGTCAGGAAACCAAATTTTTGTACACAGTTTTGGCATTTTTCTGGGACATAGCCTATTTTTGCTATTTTTTGTGCTTTCAACCTCCTTCCAGTTAATGGTAGAAATGGGTATGAAAGCAATAATGGCTCCTGGAAATCCATACATTTCTGAAAAGTAGACAACATTCTGAATTCAGCAAGGGGTCCTTTGTGTACATCCTTCAAGTTTTCTTTATAGAAACAAACAGTTAAATTTAGGAAAAATTGAAAATTAGTTGAAAAAAAGAGCCATTTGTGTCAACGTTTTCACCTGTAACTTCTTCTAATTATGACAGCTGTTTGACAGCAATATACCATTACATCCGCTGGACCTTTCTGGTTGTGGTGATATATAGGATTTGTAGGTTCACCAAGAACCCGACGAACCCAGAGCCACTAACTGAGCAGCGTCTTGCAATGGTTTTTTATTATGTCCCGGGTATATAGCAATTATTCTGGGAAAATGTATACATGGAAAAATCGGTATGAAAGACACCTATGTATTTCTGAAATGGGAACAAAATATAGAGTTTAGAAACAGTAGATATTTGCACATTTCCGAAATTGGGAGTACCCATACTAGCATGAGAATTATAGGTCATTTTTCAAAATGACTTCTTTTTTACACATTGTCTTTCATTTGGAAGGCAGAAATGCATTGAAAGCCAATAGATAATAACAGTTGCTCTACAATTTTGTGTTACCCTAAGTCTCCCGATAAAAATGGTACCTCACTTGTGTGGGTAGGCCTAGTGCCCGCGACAGGAAACGGCCCAAAACACAACGTGGACACACCACATTTTCACAGTGAAAAATGACCCTTTTTTTGCAAAGTGCCTAGCTGTAGTTTTTGAACCCTAGCTCTGCCGGCACCTAGGGAAACCTATCAAACCTATACATTTTTGAAAACTAGACACCCAGGGAAATCCAGGATGGGATGCCTTGACTGGCTCTCACCTGGTTCTGTTACCCAGAATCCCTTGCAAACCTAAAAAATTGTCCAAAAAAACACATTTTCCTCACTTTTCTGTGGTGGAAAGTGCTGGAATCTGCGTGGATCCACAAAATTCCACCCACCCCGCGTTCCCCAAAGTCTTTCAAGAAAAACGGTACCCCACTTGTGTGGGTAGGCCTAGTGCCCGCGACAGGAGACGGCCCAAAACACAACGTGGACACACCACATTTTCACAGTGAAAAATGACCCTTTTTTTGCAAAGTGCCTAGCTATAGTTTTTGAACCCTAGCTCTGCCGGCACCTAGGGAAACCTAGCAAACCTATACATTTTTGAAAACTAGACACCCAGGGGAATCCAGGATGGGTTGACTTGACTGGCTCTCACCAGGTTCTGGTACCCAGAATCCCTTGCAAACCTAAAAAATTGTCAAAAAACCCACATTTTCCTCACTTTTCTGTGGTGGAAAGTTCTGGAATCTGCGTGGATCCACAAAATTCCACCCACCCCGCGTTCCCCAAAGTCTTCCCAAAAAAATGGTACCTCACTTGTGTGGGTAGGCCTAGTGCCCGCGACTGGAAACAGCGCAAAACGCAACGTGGACACACCACATTTTCACGGGGAAAAATGACCCTTTTTTTGCAAAGTGCCTAGCTGTAGTTTTTGAACCCTAGCTCTGCCGGCACCAAGGGAAACCTAGCAAACCTATACATTTTTGAAAACTAGAGAACCAGGGGAAGCCAGGATGGGGTGACTTGACTGGCTCTCACCAGGTTCTGGTACCCAGAATCCCTTGCAAACCAAAACAATTGTCCAAAAAAACACATTTTCCTCACTTTTCTGTGGTGGAAAGTTCAGGAATCTGCGTGGATCCACAAAATTCCACCCACTCCGCATTCCCCAAAGTCTTCCGAGACAAATGGTACCTCACTTGTGTGGGTAGGTCTAGTGCCCGCGACAGGAAACAGCGCAAAACGCAACGTGGACACACCACATTCTCACAGTGAAAAATGACCCTTTTTTTGCAAAGTGCCTAGCAGTAGTTTTTGAACCCTAGCTCTGCCGGCACCAAGGGAAACCTAGCAAACCTATACATTTTTGAAAACTAGAGAACCAGGGGAATCCAGGATGGGGTGACTTGACTGGCTCTCACCAGGTTCTGGTACCCAGAATCCCTTGCAAACCTAAAATATTGTCCCAAAAAACACATTTTCCTCACTTTTCTGGGGTGGAAAGTTCAGGAATCTGCGTGGATCCACAAAATTCCACCCACTCCGCATTCCCCAAAGTCTTCCGAGACAAATGGTACCTCACTTGTGTGGGTAGGCCTAGTGCCTGCGACAGGAAACAGCGCAAAACGCAACGTGGACACACCACATTTTCACAGTGAAAAATGACCCTTTTTTTGCAAAGTGCCTAGCTGTAGTTTTTGAACCCTAGCTCTGCCGGCACCAAGGGAAACCTAGCAAACCTATACATTTTTTAAAACTAGAGAACCAGGGGAATCCAGGATGGGGTGACTTGACTGGCTCTCACCAGGTTCTGGTACCCAGAATCCCTTGCAAACTTAAAACATTGTCCAAAAAAACACATTTTCCTCACTTTTCTGTGGTGGAAAGTTCAGGAATCTGCGTGGATCCACAAAATTCCACCCACTCCGCATTCCCCAAAGTCTTGCGAGACAAATGGTACCTCACTTGTGTGGGTAGGCCTAGTGCCCGCGACAGGAAACAGCGCAAAACGCAACGTGGACACACCACGTTTTCACAGTGAAAAATGACCCTTTTTTTGCAAAGTGTCTAGCTATAGTTTTTGAACCCTAGCTCTGCCGGCACCTAGGGAAACCTAGCAAACCTATACATTTTTGAAAACTAGACACCCAGGGGAATCCAGGATGGGGTGACTTGACTTGCTCTCACCAGGTTCTGGTACCCAGAATCCCTTGCAAACCAAAACAATTGTAAAAAAAAACACATTTTCCTCACTTTTCTGTGGTGGAAAGTTCTGGAATCTGCGTGGATCCACAAAATTCCACCCACCCCGCATTCCCCAAAGTCTTCCGAGAAAAATGGTACCTCACTTGTGTGGGTAGGCCTAGTGCCCGTGACAGGAAACAGCGCAAAACGCAACATAGACATACCACATTTTCACAGTGAAAAATGACCCTTTTTTTGCAAAGTGCCTACCTGTAGTTTTTGAACCCTAGCTCTGCCGGCACCTAGGGAAACCTAGCAAACCTATACATTTTTGAAAACTAGACAGCCAGGGGAATCCAGGATGGGGTGATTTGACTGGCTCTCACCAGGTTCTGGTACCCAGAATCCCTTGCAAACCTAAATAATTGTCAAAAAAACCACATTTTCCTCACTTTTCTGTGGTGGAAAGTTCTGGAATCTGCGTGGATCCACAAAATTCCATCCACCCCGCGTTCCCCAAAGTCTTTCGAGAAAAATGGTACCTCACTTGTGTGGGTAGGCCTAGTGCCCGCAACAGGAAACAGCGCAAAACGCAACGTGGACACACCACATTTTCACCGTGAAAAATGACCCTTTTTTTGCAAAGTGCCTAGCTGTAGTTTTTGAACCCTAGCTCTGCCGGCACCTAGGGAAACCTAGCAAACCTATACATTTTGGAAAACTAGACACCCAGGGGAATCCAGGATGGGGTGACTTGACTGGCTCTCACCAGGTTCTGGTACCCAGAATCCCTTGCAAACCTAAAAAGTTGTCAAAACAAACCATTTTCCTCACTTTTCTGTTGTGGACAGTTCTGGAATCTGCGTGGATCCACAAAATTCCACCCACCCCGCGTTCCCCAAAGTCTTCCGAGAAAAATGGTACCTCACTTGTGTGGGTAGGCCTAGTGCCCACGACAGGAAACAGCGCAAAACGCAACGTGGACACACCACATTTTCACAGTGAAAAATTACCCTTTTTTTGCAAAGTGCATAGCTGTAGTTTTTGAACCCTAGCTCTGCCGGCACCTTGGGAAACCTGGCAAACCTATACATTTTTAAAAACTAGACACCCAGGGGAATCCAGGATGGGGTGACTTAACTGGCTCTCACCAGGTTCTGTTACCCAGAATCCCTTGCAAATCTAAAAAATTGTCAAAAAAACGACATTTTCCTCACTTTTCTGTGGTGGAAAGTTCTGGAATCTGCGTGGATCCACAAAATTCCACCCACCCCGCGTAACCCAAAGTCTTCAGAAAAAAATGGAACCTCACTTGTGTGGGTAGGCCTAGTGCCCGCGACAGGAAACACTGCAAAACGCAACGTGGACACACCACATTTTCACAGTGAAAAATGACCCTTTTTTTGCAAAGTGCTTAGCTGTAGTTTTTTAACCCTAGCTCTGCCGGCACCTAGGGAAACCTACCAAACCCACACATTTCTTAAAAGTAGACACCCAGGGGATTCCAGTGAGGTATGGCTTGCGTGGATCCCCCAACGTTTTCTTACCCAGAATCCCCTGCAAACCTGAATTTTTGCTGAAACAAATCACTTTTTTCACACATTTGTGTGTGGGAAAGTTGTGGCATCACCGGGCTGACACAAATTTCCTACCACCCATCGTTCCCCCAGGTCTCCCGATAAGAATGGTGCCTCACTCTGGTGGAGGCCCAAGTACTCGCGACAGGCAAGGGCCCAAAACGTATTGAGGCGACATCAAAATTGCCTATCACAAAACGACCTGGTTTTGCAAGGGGGGTCCCATGACTTTTTGGCCCGGGGCTCGGCGGCCACCTATGGAAACCTACCAAACCCACACATTTCTGAAAACTAGACACCCGGGGTATTCCAGGGAGGTATGGCTTGCGTGGATCCCCCAACGTTTTCTTACCCAAAATCCCCTGCAAACCTGACATTTTGCTGAAAAAAATCACTTTTTTCACACATTTGTGTGTGGGAAAGTTGTGGCATCACCGGGCTGACACAAATTTCCTACCACCCAGCGTTCCCCCAGGTCTCCCGATACAAATGGTGCCTCACTTGGGTGGGAGGCCCAAGTACCAGCGACAGGCAAGGGCCCAAAATGTATTGAGGCGACATCAAAATTGCCTATCACAAAACGACCTGGTTTTGCAAGGGGTCCCATGACTTTTTGGCCCGGGGCTCGGCGGCCACCTAGGGAAACCTACCAAACCCACACATTTCTGAAAACTAGACACCAGGGAGTCCAGGGAGGTATGGCTTGCATGGATCCCCAACGTTTTCTTACCCAGAATCCCCTGCAAACCTGAAATTTTGCTGAAAAAAATCACTTTTTCACACATTTGTGTGTGGGAAAGTTGTGGCATCACCGGGCTGACACAAATTTCCTACCACCCAGCGTTCCCCAGATCTCCCGATAAAAATGGTGCCTCACTCGGGTGGGAGGCCCAAGTACCCGCGACAGGCAAGGGCCCAAAACATTTTGTGATAGGCAATTTTGATGTTGCCTCAATACGTTTTGTGCCCTTGCCTGTTGCGGATCTTAGGCCTCCCACCCGAGTGAGCGCTCATTTTATCGGGAGACCTGGGCAAACGCTGAGTGGTAGGAAATTTGTGTCAGCCCGGTGATGCCACAACTTCCCACACACAAATGTGTGAAAAGCGATTTTTCATCAAACTTTCAGGTTTGCAGGGATTCTGGGTAAGAAAACGTTGGGAGATCCACGCAAGCCATACCTCCCTGGAATCCCCAGGGTGTTTAGTTTTCAGAAATGTGTGGGTTTGGTAGGTTTTCTAGGTGGCCGCGAGCCCGGGCCAAAAAGTCATGGGACCCCTTGCAAAACCAGGTCGATTTGTGATGGGCAATTTTGATGTTGCCTCAATACGTTTTGGGCCCTTGCCTGTCGCGAGTACTTGGGCCTCCCACCCGAGTGAGGCACCATTTTATCGGGAGACCTGGCGAACACTGGGTGGTAGGAAATTTGTGTCAGCCCGGTGATGCCACAACTTTCCCACACACAAATGTGTGAAAAAGTGATTTTTTCAGCAAAATTTCAGGTTTGCAGGGGATTCTGAGTAAGAAAGCATTGGGGATCCATGCAAGCCATACCTCCTGGAATCCCCGGGTTTCTAGTTTTCAGAAATGTGTGGGTTTGGTAGGTTTCTCTAGGTGGCCGCCGAGACCCGGGCCAAAGTCATGGGTCCCCTTGCAAAAGCAGGTCGTTTTGTGATAGGCAATTTTGATGTTGCCTCAATACGTTTTGGGCCCTTGCCTGTCGCGAGTTCTGGGCCTCCCACCCGATTGAGGCACCATTTTTATCGGGAGACCTGGGCGAGCGCTGGGTGGTAGGACATTTGTGTCAGCCCGGTGATGCCACAACTTCCCACACACAAATGTGTGAAAAAGTCATGGGACCCCCCTTGCAAAACCAGGTCGTTTTGTGATGGGCAATTTTGATGTTGCCTCAATACGTTTTGGGCCCTTGCCTGTCGCGGGTTCTTGGGCCTCCCACCCGAGTGAGGCACCATTTTTATCGGGAGATCTGGGCAAGCGCTGGGTGGTAGGAAGTTTGTGTCAGCCCGGTGATGCCACAACTTTCCCACACACAAATGTGTGAAAAAAGTGATTTTTTTCAGCAAAATTTCAGGTTTGCAGGGGATTCTGGGTAAGAAAACGTTGGGGGATCCACGCAAGCCATACCTCCCTGGAATCCCCGGGTTTCTAGTTTTCAGAAATGTGTGGGTTTGGTAGGTTTCTCTAGGTGGCCGCCGAGACCCGGGCCAAAAGTCATGGATCCCCCTTGCAAAACCAGGTCGTTTTGTGATAGGCAATTTTGATGTTGCCTCAATACGTTTTGGGCCCTTGCCTGTCGCGGGTTCTTGGGCCTCCCACCCGATTGAGGCACCATTTTTATCGGGAGACCTGGGCGAACGCTGGGTGGTAGGACATTTGTGTCAGCCCGGTGATGCCACAACTTTCCCACACACAAATGTGTGAAAAAAGTGATTTTTTCAGCACAATTTCAGGTTTGCAGGGGATTCTGGGTAAGAAAACGTTGGGGGATCCACGCAAGCCTTACCTCCCTGGAATCCCCCGGGTGTCTACTTTTCAGAAATGTGTGGGTTTGGTAGGTTTCCCTAGGTGGCCACCGAGCCCCGGGCCAAAAAGTCATGGGACCCCCCTTGCAAAACCAGGTCGTTTTGTGATAGGCAATTTTGATGTCGCCTCAATACGTTTTGGGCCCTTGCCTGTCGCGGGTACTTGGGCCTCCCACCCGAGTGAGGCACCATTTTTATCGGGAGACCTGGGCGAACGCTGGGTGGTAGGAAATTTGTGTCAGCCCGGTGATGCCACAACTTTCCCACACACAAATGTGTGAAAAAGCGATTTTTTTCATCAAAATTTCAGGTTTGCAGGGGATTCTGGGTAAGAAAACGTTGGGGGATCCATGCAAGCCATACCTCCCTGGAATCCCGGGGTGTTTAGTTTTCAGAAATGTGTGGGTTTGGTAGGTTTTTCTAGGTGGCCGCCGAGCCCCGGGCCAAAAAGTCATGGGACCCCCCTTGCAAAACCAGGTCTTTTTGTGATGGGCAATTTTGATGTTGCCTCAATACGTTTTGGGCCCTTGCCTGTCGCGGGTTCTTGGGCCTCCCACCCGAGTGAGGCACCATTTTATCGGGAGACCTGGGCAAACGCTGGGTGGTAGGAAGTTTGTGTCAGCCCGGTGATGCCACAACTTTCCCACACACAAATGTGTGAAAAAAGTGATTTTTTCAGCACAATTTCAGGTTTGCAGGGGATTCTGGGTAAGAAAACGTTGGGGGAGACATGCAAGCCATACCACCCTGGAAACCCCCGAGTGTCTACTTTTCAGAAATGTGTGGGTTTGGTAGGTTTCCCTAGGTGGCCGCCGAGCCCCGGGCCAAAAAGTTATGGGACCACCCTTGCAAAACCAGGTCGTTTTGTGATAGGCAATTTTGATGTCGCCTCAATACGTTTTGGGCCCTTGCCTGTCGCGGGTACTTGGGCCTCCCACCCGAGTGAGGCACCATTTTTATCAGGAGACCTGGGCAAACGCTGGGTGGTAGGAAATTTGTGTCAGCCCGGTGATGCCACAACTTTCCCACACACAAATGTGTGAAAAAAGTGATTTTTTTTCAGCAAAATTTCAGGTTTGCAGGGGATTCTGGGTAAGAAAACGTTGGGAGATCCACGCAAGCCATACCTCCCTGGAATCCCCGGGTTTCTAGTTTTCAGAAATGTGTGGATTTGGTAGGTTTCTCTAGGTGGCCGCCGAGACCCGGGCCAAAAGTCATGGGACCCCTTGCAAAACCAGGTCGTTTTGTGATAGGCAATTTTGATGTCGCCTCAATACGTTTTGGGCCCTTGCCTGTCGCGGGTTCTTGGGCCTCCCACCCGAGTGAGGCACCATTTTTATCGGGAGACCTGGGCAAACGCTGGGTGGTAGGAAATTTGTGTCAGCCCGGTGATGCCACAACTTTCCCACACACAAATGTGTGAAAAAAGTGATTTTTTTCAGCAAAATTTTAGGTTTGCAGGGGATTCTGGGTAAGAAAACATTGGAGGATCCACGCAAGCCATACCTCCCTGGAATCCCCCGGGTGTCTAGTTTTTAGAAATGTGTGGGTTTGGTAGGTTTCCCTAGATGGCCGCCGAGCCCCGGGCCAAAAAGTCATGGGACCCCCCTTGCAAAACCAGGTCGTTCTGTGATAGGCAATTTTGATGTCGCCTCAATACGTTTTGGGCCCTTGCCTGTCGCGGGTACTTTGGCCTCCCACCTTAGTGAGGCACCATTTTTATCGGGAGACCTGGGCAAACGCTGGGTGGTAGGAAATTTGTGTCAGCCCAGTGATGCCACAACTTTTCCACACACAAATGTGTGAAAAAAGTTATTTTTTCCACAAAATTTCAGGTTTGCCGGGGATTCTGGGTAAGAAAACGTTGGGTGATCCACGCTAGCCATACCTCCCTCGAATCCCCGGGTGTCTACTTTTCAGAAATGTGTGGATTTGGTAGGTTTCCCTAGGTGGCCGCCGAGCACGGGCCAAAACCCAGGTGACCCCCTTGCAAAACCAGGTCGTTTTGTGATAGGCAATTTTGATGTCGCCTCAATACGTTTTTGGCCTTTGCCTGTCGCGGGTACTTGTGCCTCCCACACGAGTGAGGCACCATTTTTATCGGGAGACCTGGGGGAACGCTGGGTGGTAGGAAATTTGCGTCAGCCCGGTGATGCCACAACTTTCCCACACACAAATGTGTGAAAAAAGTGATTTTTTTCAGCACAATTTCAGGTTTGCAGGGGATTCTGGGTAAGAACACGGTGGGGGATCCACGCAAGCCATACCTCCCTGGAATCCCCCGGGTGTCTACTTTTCAGAAATGTGTGGGTTTGGTAGGTTTCCCTAGGTGGCCGCCGAGCCCCGGGCCAAAAAGTCATGGGACCCCCCTTGCAAAACCAGGTCGTTTTGTGATAGGCAATTTTGATGTCGCCTCAATACGTTTTGGGCCCTTGCCTGTCGCGGGTACTTGGGCCTCCCACCGGAGTGAGGCACCATTTTTATCGGGAGACCTGGGCGAACACTGGGTGGTAGGAAATTTGTGTCAGCCCGGTGATGCCACAACTTTCCCACACACAAATGTGTGAAAAAAGTGATTTTTTCAGCAAAATTTCAGGTTTGCAGGGGATTCTGGGTAAGAAAACGTTGGGGGATCCACGCAAGCCATACCTCCCTGGAATCCCCCGGGTTTCTAGTTTTCAGAAATGTGTGGGTTTGGTAGGTTTCTCTAGGTGGCCACCGAGACCCGGGCCAAAAAGTCATGGGTCCACCTTGCAAAACCAGGTTGTTTTGTGATAGGCAATTTTGATGTTGCCTCAATACGTTTTGGGCACTTGCCTGTCGCGGGTTCTTGGGCCTCCCACCCGAGTGGGGCACCATTTTTATCGGGAGACCTGGGCGAACGCTGGGTGGTAGGACATTTGTGTCAGCCCGGTGATGCCACAACTTTCCCACACACAAATGTGTGAAAAAAGTGATTTTTTTCAGCACAATTTCAGGTTTGCAGGGGATTCTGGGTAAGAAAACGTTGGGGGATCCACGAAAGCCATACCTCCCTGGAATCCCCCAGGTGTCTACTTTTCAGATATGTGTGGGTTTGGTAGGTTTCCCTAGGTGGCCGCCGAGCCCCGGGCCAAAAAGTCATGGGACCCCCCTTGCAAAACCAGGTCGTTTTGTGATGGTCAATTTTGATGTTGCCTCAATACGTTTTGGGCCCTTGCCTGTCGCGGGTTCTTGGGCCTCCCACCCGAGTGAGGCACCATTTTTATCGGGAGACCTGGGTGAATGCTGGGTGGTAGGAAATTTTGTCAGCCCGGTGATGCCACAACTTTCCCACACACAAATGTGTGAAAAAAGCGATTTTTTTCATCAACATTTCAGGTTTGCAGGGGATTCTGGGTAAGAAAACGTTGGGGGATCCACGCAAGCCATACCTCCCTGGAATCCCCGGGGTGTTTAGTTTTCAGAAATGTGTGGGTTTGGTAGGTTTTTCTAGGTGGCCGCCGAGCCCCGGGCCAAAAAGTCATGGGACCCCCTTGCAAAACCAGGTCGTTTTGTGATGGGCAATTTTGATGTTGCCTCAATACGTTTTGGGCCCTTGCCTGTCGCGGGTTCTTGGGCCTCCCACCCGAGTGAGGCACCATTTTTATCGGGAGACCTGGGTGAACGCTGGGTGGTAGGAAATTTGTGTCAGCCCGGTGTTGCCACAACTTTCCCACACACAAATGTGTGAAAAAAGTGATTTTTTTCAGCAAAATTTTAGGTTTGCAGGGGATTCTGGGTAAGAAAACGTTGGGGGATCCACGCAAGCCATACCTCCCTGGAATCCCCCGGGTTTCTAGTTTTCAGAAATGTGTGGGTTTGGTAGGTTTCTCTAGGTGGCCACCGAGACCCGGGCCAAAAAGTCATGGGTCCCCCTTGCAAAACCAGGTCGTTTTGTGATAGGCAATTTTGATGTTGCCTCAATAAGTTTTGGGCCCTTGCCTGTCGCGGGTTCTTGGGCCTCCCACCCGAGTGAGGCACCATTTTTATCGGGAGACCTGGGCGAACGCTGGGTGGTAGGAAGTTTGTGTCAGCCCGGTGATGCCACAACTTTCCCACACACAAATGTGTGAAAAAAGTGATTTTTTCAGCACAATTTCAGGTTTGCAGGGGATTCTGGGTAAGAAAACGTTGGGGGATACATGCAAGCCATACCTCCCTGGAATCCCCCAAGTGTCTACTTTTCAGAAATGTGTGGGTTTGGTAGGTTTCCCTAGGTGGCCGCCGAGCCCGGGCCAAAAGTTATGGGACCCCCTTGCAAAACCAGGTCGTTTTGTGATAGGCAATTTTGATGTCGCCTCAATACGTTTTGGGCCCTTGCCTGTCGCGGGTACTTGGGCCTCCCACCCGAGTGAGGCACCATTTTTATCGGGAGACCTGGGCAAACGCTGGGTGGTAGGAAATTTGTGTCAGCCCGGTGATGCCACAACTTTCCCACACACAAATGTGTGAAAAAAGTGATTTTTTAGGCAAAATTTCAGGTTTGCAGGGGATTCTGGGTAAGAAAACGTTGGGGAATCCACGCAAGCCATACCTCCCTGGAATCCCCCGGGTTTCTAGTTTTCAGAAATGTGTGGATTTCGTAGGTTTCTCTAGGTGGCCGCCGAGCCCCGGGCCAAAAAGTCATGGGACCCCCTTGCAAAACCAGGTCGTTTTGTGATAGGCAATTTTGATGTCGCCTCAATACGTTTTGGGCCCTTGCCTGTCGCGGGTTCTTGGGCCTCCCACCCGAGTGAGGCACCATTTTTATCGGGAGACCTGGGTGAACGCTGGGTGGTAGGAAATTTGTGTCAGCCCGGTGTTGTCACAACTTTCCCACACACAAATGTGTGAAAAAAGTGATTTTTTTCAGCAAAATTTTAGGTTTGCAGGGGATTCTGGGTAAGAAAACGTTGGGGGATCCACGCAAGCCATACCTCCCTGGAATCCCCCGGGTTTCTAGTTTTCAGAAATGTGTGGGTTTGGTAGGTTTCTCTAGGTGGCCACCGAGACCCGGGCCAAAATGTCATGGGTCCCCCTTGCAAAACCAGGTTGTTTTGTGATAGGCAATTTTGATGTTGCCTCAATACGTTTTGGGCCCTTGCCTGTCGTGGGTTCTTGGGCCTCCCACCCGAGTGAGGCACCATTTTTATCGGGAGACCTGGGCGAACGCTGGGTGGTAGGACATTTGTGTCAGCCCGGTGATGCCACAACTTTCCCACACACAAATGTGTGAAAAAAGTGATTTTTTTCAGCACAATTTCAGGTTTGCAGGGGATTCTGGGTAAGAAAACGTTGGGGGATCCACGCAAGCCATACCTCCCTGGAATCCCCCAGGTGTCTACTTTTCAGAAATGTGTGGGTTTGGTAGGTTTCCCTAGGTGGCCGCCGATCCCCGGGCCAAAAGTCATGGGACCCCCTTGCAAAACCAGGTCGTTTTGTGATGGGCAATTTTGATGTTGCCTCAATACGTTTTGGGCCCTTGCCTGCCGCGGGTTCTTGGGCCTCCCACCCGAGTGAGGCACCATTTTTATCGGGAGACCTGGGCAAACGCTGGGTGGTAGGAAGTTTGTGTCAGCCCGGTGATGCCACAACTTTCCACACACAAATGTGTGAAAAAAGTGATTTTTTTCAGCACAATTTCAGGTTTGCAGGGGATTCTGGGTAAGAAAACGTTGGGGGATCCACGCAAGCCATACCTCCCTGGAATCCCCCGGGTGTCTACTTTTCAGAAATGTATGGGTTTGGTAGGTTTCCCTAGGTGGCCGCCGAGCCCCGGGCCAAAAAGTCATGGGACCCCCCTTGCAAAACTAGGTCGTTTTGTGATAGGCAATTTTGATGTCGCCTCAATACGTTTTGGGCCCTTGCCTGTCGCGGGTACTTGGGCCTCCCACCCGAGTGAGGCACCATTTTTATCGGGAGACCTGGGTGAACGCTGGGTGGTAGGAAATTTGTGTCAGCCCGGTGATGCCACAACTTTCCCACACACAAATGTGTGAAAAAAGCGATTTTTTTCATAAAAATTTCAGGTTTGCAGGGGATTCTGGGTAAGAAAACGTTGGGGGATCCACGCAAGCCATACCTCCCTGGAATCCCCGGGGGGTTTAGTTTTCAGAAATGTGTGGGTTTGGTAGGTTTTTCTAGGTGGCCGCCGAGCCCCGGGCCAAAAAGTCATGGGACCCCCCTTGCAAAACCAGGTCGTTTTGTGATGGGCAATTTTTATGTTGCCTCAATACGTTTTGGGCCCTTGCCTGTCGCGGGTTCTTGGGCCTCCCACCCGAGTGAGGCACCATTTTATCGGGAGACCTGGGCAAACGCTGGGTGGTAGGAAGTTTGTGTCAGCCCGGTGATGCCACAACTTTCCCACACACAAATGTGTGAAAAAAGTGATTTTTTCAGCACAATTTCAGGTTTGCAGGGGATTCTGGGTAAGAAAACGTTGGGGATACATGCAAGCCATACCTCCCTGGAATCCCCCGAGTGTCTACTTTTCAGAAATGTGTGGGTTTGGTAGGTTTCCCTAGGTGGCCGCCGAGCCCGGGCCAAAAATTCATGGGACCCCCTTGCAAAACCAGGTCGTTTTGTGATAGGCAATTTTGATGTCGCCTCAATACGTTTTGGGCCCTTGCCTGTCGCGGGTACTTGGGCCTCCCACCCGAGTGAGGCACCATTTTTATCGGGAGACCTGGGCGAACGCTGGGTGGTAGGACATTTGTGTCAGCCCGGTGATGCCACAACTTTCCCACACACAAATGTGTGAAAAAAGTGATTTTTTTCAGCACAATTTCAGGTTTGCAGGGGATTCTGGGTAAGAAAACGTTGGGGGATCCACGCAAGCCATACCTCCCTGGAATCCCCTGGGTGTCTACTTTTCAGAAATGTGTGGGTTTGGTAGGTTTCCCTAGGTGGCCGCCGATCCCGGGCCAAAAAGTCATGGGACCCCCCTTGCAAAACCAGGTCGTTTTCTGATGGGCAATTTTGATGTTGCCTCAATACGTTTTGGGCCCTTGCCTGTCGCGGGTTCTTGGGCCTCCCACCCAAGTGAGGCACCATTTTTATCGGGAGACCTGGGCAAACGCTGGGTGGTAGGAAGTTTGTGTCAGCCCGGTGATGCCACAACTTTCCCACACACAAATGTGTGAAAAAAGTGATTTTTTTCAGCAAAATTTCAGGTTTGCAGAGGATTCTGGGTAAGAAAACGTTGGGGGATCCACGCAAGCCATACCTCCCTGGAATCCCCCGGGTTTCTAGTTTTCAGAAATGTGTGGGTTTGGTAGGTTTCTCTAGGTGGCCGCCGAGACCCGGGCCAAAAAGTCATGGGTCCCCCTTGCAAAACCAGGTCGTTTTGTGATAGGCAATTTTGATGTTGCCTCAATACGTTTTGGGCCCTTGCCTGTCGCGGGTTCTTGGGCCTCCCACCCGAGTGAGGCACTATTTTTATCGGGAGACCTGGGTGAACGCTGGGTGGTAGGACATTTGTGTCAGCCCGGTGATGCCACAACTTTCCCACACACAAATGTGTGAAAAAGTGATTTTTTTCAGCACAATTTCAGGTTTGCAGGGGATTCTGGGTAAGAAAACGTTGGGGGATCCACGCAAGCCATACCTCCCTGGAATCCCCGGGTGTCTACTTTTCAGAAATGTGTGGGTTTGGTAGGTTTCCCTAGGTGGCCGCCGAGCCCGGGCCAAAAGTCATGGGACCCCCTTGCAAAACCAGGTCGTTTTGTGATAGGCAATTTTGATGTCGCCTCAATACGTTTTGGGCCCTTGCCTGTCGCGGGTACTTGGGCCTCCCACCCGAGTGAGGCACCATTTTTATCGGGAGACCTGGGTGAACGCTGGGTGGTAGGAAATTTGTGTCAGCCCGGTGATGCCACAACTTTCCCACACACAAATGTGTGAAAAAAGCGATTTTTTCATCAAAATTTCAGGTTTGCAGGGGATTCTGGGTAAGAAAACGTTGGGGATCCACGCAAGCCATACCTCCCTGGAATCCCGGGTGTTTAGTTTTCAGAAATGTGTGGGTTTGGTAGGTTTTTCTAGGTGGCCGCCGAGCCCCTGGCCAAAAAGTCATGGGACCCCCCTTGCAAAACCAGGTTGTTTTGTGATGGGCAATTTTGATGTTGCCTCAATACGTTTTGGGCCCTTGCCTGTCGCGGGTTCTTGGGCCTCCCACCCGAGTGAGGCACCATTTTATCGGGAGACCTGGGCAAACGCTGGGTGGTAGGAAGTTTGTGTCAGCCCGGTGATGCCACAACTTTCCCACACACAAATGTGTGAAAAAAGTGATTTTTCAGCACAATTTCAGGTTTGCAGGGGATTCTGGGTAAGAAAACGTTGGGGATACATGCAAGCCATACCTCCCTGGAATCCCCGAGTGTCTACTTTTCAGAAATGTGTGGGTTTGGTAGGTTTCCCTAGGTGGCCGCCGAGCCCCGGGCCAAAAGTTATGGGACCCCCTTGCAAAACCAGGTCGTTTTGTGATAGGCAATTTTGATGTCGCCTCAATACGTTTTGGGCCCTTGCCTGTCGCGGGTACTTGGGCCTCCCACCCGAGTGAGGCATCATTTTTATCGGGAGACCTGGGCAAACGCTGGGTGGTAGGAAATTTGTGTCAGCCCGGTGTTGCCACAACTTTCCCACACACAAATGTGTGAAACAAGTGATTTTTTTCAGCAAAATTTTAGGTTTGCAGGGGATTCTGGGTAAGAAAACATTGGAGGATCCACCAAGCCATACCTACCTGGAATCCCCGGGTGTCTAGTTTTCAGAAATGTGTGGGTTTGGTAGGTTTCCCTAGGTGGCCGCCGAGCCCCGGGCCAAAAGTCATGGGACCCCTTTGCAAAACCAGGTCGTTCTGTGATAGGCAATTTTGATGTCGCCTCAATACGTTTTGGGCCCTTGCCTGTCGCGGGTACTTGGGCCTCCCACCCGAGTGAGGCATCATTTTTATCGGGAGACCTGGGCAAACGCTGGGTGGTAGGAAATTTGTGTCAGCCCAGTGATGCCACAACTTTTCCACACACAAATGTGTGAAAAAGTTATTTTTCCACAAAATTTCAGGTTTGCAGGGGATTCTGGGTAAGAAAACGTTGGGTGATCCACGCTAGCCATACCTCCCTGGAATCCCCGGGTGTCTACTATTCAGAAATGTGTGGATTTGGTAGGTTTCCCTAGGTGGCCGCCGAGCACGGGCCAAAAACCCAGGTGACCCCCTTGCAAAACCAGGTCGTTTTGTGATAGGCAATTTTGATGTCGCCTCAATACGTTTTGGGCCCTTGCCTGTCGTGGGTACTTGGGCCTCTCACCCGAGTGAGGCACCATTTTTATCGGGAGACCTGGGCGAACGCTGGGTGGTAGGAAATTTGTGTCAGCCCTGTGATGCCACAACTTTCCCACACACAAATGTGTGAAAAAAGTGAGTTTTTTTCAGCACAATTTCAGGTTTGCACGGGATTCTGGATAAGAAAACGTTGGGGGATCCACGCAAGCCATACCTCCCTGGAATCCCCCGGGTGTCTACTTTCCAGAAATGTATGGGTTTGGTAGGTTTCCCTAGGTGGCCGCCGAGCCCCGGGCCAAAAAGTCATGGGACCCCCCTTGCAAAACCAGGTTGTTTTGTGATAGGCAATTTTGATGTCGCCTCAATACGTTTTGGGCCCTTACCTGTCGCGGGTACTTGGGCCTCCCACCCGAGTGATGCACCATTTTTATCGGGAGACCTGGGCGAACGCTGGCTGATAGGAAATTTGTGTCAGCCCGGTGATGCCACAACTTTCCCACACACAAATGTGTGAAAAAAGTGATTTTTTCAGCACAATTTCAGGTTTGCAGGGGATTCTGGGTAAGAAAACGTTGGGGGATCCACGCAAGCCATACCTCCCTGGAATCCCCGGGGTGTTTAGTTTTCAGAAATGTGTGGGTTTGGTAGGTTTTTCTAGGTGGCCGCCGAGCCCCTGGCCAAAAGTCATGGGACCCCCTTGCAAAACCAGGTCGTTTTGTGATGGGCAATTTTGATGTTGCCTCAATACGTTTTGGGCCCTTGCCTGTCGCGGGTTCTTGGGCCTCCCACCCGAGTGAGGCACCATTTTATCGGGAGACCTGGGCAAACGCTGGGTGGTAGGAAGTTTGTGTCAGCCCGGTGATGCCACAACTTTCCCACACACAAATGTGTGAAAAAAGTGATTTTTTCAGCACAATTTCAGGTTTGCAGGGGATTCTGGGTAAGAAAACGTTGGGGATACATGCAAGCCATACCTCCCTGGAATCCCCCGAGTGTCTACTTTTCAGAAATGTGTGGGTTTGGTAGGTTTCCCTAGGTGGCCGCCGAGCCCCGGGCCAAAAAGTTATGGGACCCCCCTTGCAAAACCAGGTCGTTTTGTGATAGGCAATTTTGATGTCGCCTCAATACGTTTTGGGCCCTTGCCTGTCGCGGGTACTTGGGCCTCCCACCCGAGTGAGGCATCATTTTTATCGGGAGACCTGGGCAAACGCTGGGTGGTAGGAAATTTGTGTCAGCCCGGTGTTGCCACAACTTTCCCACACACAAATGTGTGAAACAAGTGATTTTTTTCAGCAAAATTTTAGGTTTGCAGGGGATTCTGGGTAAGAAAACATTGGAGGATCCACCAAGCCATACCTACCTGGAATCCCCGGGTGTCTAGTTTTCAGAAATGTGTGGGTTTGGTAGGTTTCCCTAGGTGGCCGCCGAGCCCCGGGCCAAAAGTCATGGGACCCCCTTTGCAAAACCAGGTCGTTCTGTGATAGGCAATTTTGATGTCGCCTCAATACGTTTTGGGCCCTTGCCTGTCGCGGGTACTTGGGCCTCCCACCCGAGTGAGGCATCATTTTTATCGGGAGACCTGGGCAAACGCTGGGTGGTAGGAAATTTGTGTCAGCCCAGTGATGCCACAACTTTTCCACACACAAATGTGTGAAAAAAGTTATTTTTTCCACAAAATTTCAGGTTTGCAGGGGATTCTGGGTAAGAAAACGTTGGGTGATCCACGCTAGCCATACCTCCCTGGAATCCCCCGGGTGTCTACTATTCAGAAATGTGTGGATTTGGTAGGTTTCCCTAGGTGGCCGCCGAGCACGGGCCAAAAACCCAGGTGACCCCCCTTGCAAAACCAGGTCGTTTTGTGATAGGCAATTTTGATGTCGCCTCAATACGTTTTGGGCCCTTGCCTGTCGTGGGTACTTGGGCCTCTCACCCGAGTGAGGCACCATTTTTATCGGGAGACCTGGGCGAACGCTGGGTGGTAGGAAATTTGTGTCAGCCCTGTGATGCCACAACTTTCCCACACACAAATGTGTGAAAAAAGTGAGTTTTTTCAGCACAATTTCAGGTTTGCACGGGATTCTGGATAAGAAAACGTTGGGGGATCCACGCAAGCCATACCTCCCTGGAATCCCCGGGTGTCTACTTTCCAGAAATGTATGGGTTTGGTAGGTTTCCCTAGGTGGCCGCCGAGCCCCGGGCCAAAAGTCATGGGACCCCCTTGCAAAACCAGGTTGTTTTGTGATAGGCAATTTTGATGTCGCCTCAATACGTTTTGGGCCCTTACCTGTCGCGGGTACTTGGGCCTCCCACCCGAGTGATGCACCATTTTTATCGGGAGACCTGGGCGAACGCTGGCTGATAGGAAATTTGTGTCAGCCCGGTGATGCCACAACTTTCCCACACACAAATGTGTGAAAAAAGCGATTTTTTTCATCAAAATTTCAGGTTTGCAGGGGATTCTGGGTAAGAAAACGTTGGGGGATCCACGCAAGCCATACCTCCCTGGAATCCCCCGGGTTTCTAGTTTTCAGAAATGTGTGGGTTTGGTAGGTTTTTCTAGGTGGCCGCCGAGCCCAGGGCCAAAAAGTCATGGGACCCCCTTGCAAAACCAGGTCGTTTTGTGATAGGCAATTTTGATGTCGCCTCAATACGTTTTGGGCCCTTGCCTGTCGCGGGTACTTGGGCCTCCCACCCGAGTGAGGCACCATTTTTATCGGGAGACCTGGGTGAACGCTGGGTGGTAGGAAATTTGTGTCAGCCCGGTGATGCCACAACTTTCCCACACACAAATGTGTGAAAAAAGCGATTTTTTTCATCAAAATTTCAGGTTTGCAGGGGATTCTGGGTAAGAAAACGTTGGGGGATCCACGCAAGCCATACCTCCCTGGAATCCCCGGGGTGTTTAGTTTTCAGAAATGTGTGGGTTTGGTAGGTTTTTCTAGGTGGCCGCCGAGCCCCTGGACAAAAAGTCATGGGACCCCCCTTGCAAAACCAGGTCGTTTTGTGATGGGCAATTTTGATGTTGCCTCAATACGTTTTGGGCCCTTGCCTGTCGCGGGTTCTTGGGCCTCCCACCCGAGTGAGGCACCATTTTATCGGGAGACCTGGGCAAACGCTGGGTGGTAGGAAGTTTGTGTCAGCCCGGTGATGCCACAACTTTCCCACACACAAATGTGTGAAAAAAGTGATTTTTTTCAGCACAATTTCAGGTTTGCAGGGGATTCTGGGTAAGAAAACGTTGGGGATACATGCAAGCCATACCTCCCTGGAATCCCCCGAGTGTCTACTTTTCAGAAATGTGTGGGTTTGGTAGGTTTCCCTAGGTGGCCGCCGAGCCCCGGGCCAAAAAGTTATGGGACCCCCCTTGCAAAACCAGGTCGTTTTGTGATAGGCAATTTTGATGTCGCCTCAATACGTTTTGGGCCCTTGCCTGTCGCGGGTACTTGGGCCTCCCACCCGAGTGAGGCACCATTTTTATCGGGAGACCTGGGCAAACGCTGGGTGGTAGGAAATTTGTGTCAGCCCGGTGATGCCACAACTTTCCCACACACAAATGTGTGAAAAAAGTGATTTTTTTCAGCAAAATTTTATGTTTGCAGGGGATTTTCGGTAAGAAAACATTGGAGGATCCACGCAAGCCATACCTACCTGGAATCCCCCGGGTGTCTAGTTTTCAGAAATGTGTGGGTTTGGTAGGTTTCCCTAGGTGGCCGCCGAGCCCTGGGCCAAAAAGTCATGGGACCCCCCTTGCAAAACCAGGTCGTTCTGTGATAGGCAATTTTGATGTCGCCTCAATACGTTTTGGGCCCTTGCCTGTCGCGGGTACTTGGGCCTCCCACCCGAGTGAGGCATCATTTTTATCGGGAGACCTGGGCAAACGCTGGGTGGTAGGAAATTTGTGTCAGCCCGGTGTTGCCACAACTTTCCCACACACAAATGTGTGAAACAAGTGATTTTTTTCAGCAAAATTTTAGGTTTGCAGGGGATTCTGGGTAAGAAAACATTGGAGGATCCACCAAGCCATACCTACCTGGAATCCCCCGGGTGTCTAGTTTTCAGAAATGTGTGGGTTTGGTAGGTTTCCCTAGGTGGCCGCCGAGCCCCGGGCCAAAAAGTCATGGGACCCCCTTTGCAAAACCAGGTCGTTCTGTGATAGGCAATTTTGATGTCGCCTCAATACGTTTTGGGCCCTTGCCTGTCGCGGGTACTTGGGCCTCCCACCCGAGTGAGGCATCATTTTTATCGGGAGACCTGGGCAAACGCTGGGTGGTAGGAAATTTGTGTCAGCCCAGTGATGCCACAACTTTTCCACACACAAATGTGTGAAAAAGTTATTTTTTCCACAAAATTTCAGGTTTGCAGGGGATTCTGGGTAAGAAAACGTTGGGTGATCCACGCTAGCCATACCTCCCTGGAATCCCCGGGTGTCTACTATTCAGAAATGTGTGGATTTGGTAGGTTTCCCTAGGTGGCCGCCGAGCACGGGCCAAAACCCAGGTGACCCCCTTGCAAAACCAGGTCGTTTTGTGATAGGCAATTTTGATGTCGCCTCAATACGTTTTGGGCCCTTGCCTGTCGTGGGTACTTGGGCCTCTCACCCGAGTGAGGCACCATTTTTATCGGGAGACCTGGGCGAACGCTGGGTGGTAGGAAATTTGTGTCAGCCCTGTGATGCCACAACTTTCCCACACACAAATGTGTGAAAAAGTGAGTTTTTTCAGCACAATTTCAGGTTTGCACGGGATTCTGGATAAGAAAACGTTGGGGGATCCACGCAAGCCATACCTCCCTGGAATCCCCCGGGTGTCTACTTTCCAGAAATGTATGGGTTTGGTAGGTTTCCCTAGGTGGCCGCCGAGCCCCGGGCCAAAAAGTCATGGGACCCCCCTTGCAAAACCAGGTTGTTTTGTGATAGGCAATTTTGATGTCGCCTCAATACGTTTTGGGCCCTTACCTGTCGCGGGTACTTGGGCCTCCCACCCGAGTGATGCACCATTTTTATCGGGAGACCTGGGCAAACGCTGGGTGGTAGGAAGTTTGTGTCAGCCCGGTGATGCCACAACTTTCCCACACACAAATGTGTGAAAAAAGTGATTTTTCAGCACAATTTCAGGTTTGCAGGGGATTCTGGGTAAGAAAACGTTGGGGGATACATGCAAGCCATACCTCCCTGGAATCCCCGAGTGTCTACTTTTCAGAAATGTGTGGGTTTGGTAGGTTTCCCTAGGTGGCCGCCGAGCCCCGGGCCAAAAGTTATGGGACCTCCCTTGCAAAACCAAGTCGTTTTGTGATAGGCAATTTTGATGTCGCCTCAATACGTTTTGGGCCCTTGCCTGTCGCGGGTACTTGGGCCTCCCACCCGAGTGAGGCACCATTTTTATCGGGAGACCTGGGCGAACGCTGGCTGGTAGGAAATTTGTGTCAGCCCGGTGATGCCAGAACTTTCCCACACACAAATGTGTGAAAAAAGCGATTTTTTTCATCAAAATTTCAGGTTTGCAGGGGATTCTGGGTAAGAAAACGTTGGGGGATCCACGCAAGCCATACCTCCCTGGAATCCCCCGGGTTTCTAGTTTTCAGAAATGTGTGGGTTTGGTAGGTTTCTCTAGGTGGCCGCCGAGACCCGGGCCAAAACGTTATGGGACCCCCCTTGCAAAACCAAGTCGTTTTGTGATAGGCAATTTTGATGTCGCCTCAATACGTTTTGGGCCCTTGCCTGTCGCGGGTACTTGGGCCTCCCACCCGAGTGAGGCACCATTTTTATCGGGAGACCTGGGCGAACGCTGGGTGGTAGGAAATTTGTGTCAGCCCGGTGTTGCCACAACTTTCCCACACACAAATGTGTGAAAAAAGTGATTTTTTTCAGCAAAATTTTAGGTTTGCAGGGGATTTTCGGTAAGAAAACATTGGAGGATCCACGCAAGCCATACCTACCTGGAATCCCCCGGGTGTCTAGTTTTCAGAAATGTGTGGGTTTGGTAGGTTTCCTAGGTGGCCGCCGAGCCCCGGGCCAAAAGTCATGGGACCCCCTTGCAAAACCAGGTCGTTCTGTGATAGGCAATTTTGATGTCGCCTCAATACGTTTTGGGCCCTTGCCTGTCGCGGGTACTTGGGCCTCCCACCCGAGTGAGGCATCATTTTTATCGGGAGACCTGGGCAAACGCTGGGTGGTAGGAAATTTGTGTCAGCCCGGTGTTGCCACAACTTTCCCACACACAAATGTGTGAAACAAGTGATTTTTTTCAGCAAAATTTTAGGTTTGCAGGGGATTCGAGGTAAGAAAACATTGGAGGATCCACGCAAGCCATACCTACCTGGAATCCCCCGGGTGTCTACTATTCAGAAATGTGTGGATTTGGTAGGTTTCCCTAGGTGGCCGCCGAGCACGGGCCAAAAACCCAGGTGACCCCCCTTGCAAAACCAGGTCGTTTTGTGATAGGCAATTTTGATGTCTCCTCAATACGTTTTTGGCCTTTGCCTGTCGCGGGTACTTGTGCCTCCCACACGAGTGAGGCACCATTTTTAACGGGAGACCTGGGGGAACGCTGGGTGGTAGGAAATTTGTGTCAGCCCGGTGATGCCACAACTTTCCCACACACAAATGTGTGAAAAAAGTGATTTTTTTCAGCACAATTTCAGGTTTGCAGGGGATTCTGGGTAAGAAAACGTTGGGGGATCCACGCAAGCCATACCTCCCTGGAATCCCCCGGGTGTCTACGTTTCATAAATGTGTGGGTTTGGTAGGTTTCCCTAGGTGGCCGCCAAGCCCCGGGCCAAAAAGTCATGGGACCCCCCTTGCAAAACCAGGTCGTTTTGTGATAGGCAATTTTGATGTCGCCTCAATACGTTTTGGGCCCTTGCCTGTCGTGGGTACTTGGGCCTCTCACCCGAGTGAGGCACCATTTTTATCGGGAGACCTGGGCGAACGCTGGGTGGTAGGAAATTTGTGTCAGCCCTGTGATGCCACAACTTTCCCACACACAAATGTGTGAAAAAAGCGATTTTTTTTCATCAAAATTTCAGGTTTGCAGGGGATTCTGGGTAAGAAAACGTTGGGGGATCCACGCAAGCCATACCTCCCTGGAATCCCCCGGGTTTCTAGTTTTCAGAAATGTGTGGGTTTGGTAGGTTTTTCTAGGTGGCCGCCGAGCCCAGGGCCAAAAAGTCATGGGACCCCCCTTGCAAAACCAGGTCGTTTTGTGATGGGCAATTTTGATGTTGCCTCAATACGTTTTGGGCCCTTGCCTGTCGCGGGTTCTTGGGCCTCCCACCCGAGTGAGGCACCATTTTTATCGGGAGACCTGGGCAAACGCTGGGTGGTAGGAAGTTTGTGTCAGCCCGGTGATGCCACAACTTTCCCACACGCAAATGTGTGAAAAAGTGATTTTTTCAGCACAATTTCAGGTTTGCAGGGGATTCTGGGTAAGAAAACGTTGGGGGATACATGCAAGCCATACCTCCCTGGAATCCCCGAGTGTCTACTTTTCAGAAATGTGTGGGTTTGGTAGGTTTCCCTAGGTGGCCGCCGAGCCCCGGGCCAAAAGTTATGGGACCCCCCTTGCAAAACCAAGTCGTTTTGTGATAGGCAATTTTGATGTCGCCTCAATACGTTTTGGGCCCTTGCCTGTCGCGGGTACTTGGGCCTCCCACCCGAGTGAGGCACCATTTTTATCGGGAGACCTGGGCAAACGCTGGGTGGTAGGAAATTTGTGTCAGCCCGGTGATGCCACAACTTTCCCACACACAAATGTGTGAAAAAAGTGATTTTTTTCAGCAAAATGTCAGGTTTGCAGGGGATTCTGGGTAAGAAAACGTTGGGGGATCCACGCAAGCCATACCTCCCTGGAATCCCCCGGGTTTCTAGTTTTCAGAAATGTGTGGGTTTGGTAGGTTTCTCTAGTTGGCCGCCGAGACCCGGGCCAAAAAGTCATGGGTCCCCCTTGCAAAACCAGGTCGTTTTGTGATAGGCAATTTTGATGTTGCCTCAATACGTTTTGGGCCCTTGCCTGTCGCGGGTTCTTGGGCCTCCCACCCGAGTGAGGCACCATTTTTATCGGGAGACCTGGGCGAACGCTGGGTGGTAGGAAATTTGTGTCAGCCCGGTGATGCCACAACTTTCCCACACACAAATGTGTGCAAAAAGCGATTTTTTTCATCAAAATTTCAGGTTTGCAGGGGATTCTGGGTAAGAAAACGTTGGGGGATCCACGCAAGCCATACCTCCCTGGCATCCCCGGGGTGTTTAGTTTTCAGAAATGTGTGGGTTTGGTAGGTTTTTCTAGGTGGCCGCCGAGCCCCGGGCCAAAAAGTCATGGGACCCCCCCTTGCAAAACCAGGTCGTTTTGTGATGGGCAATTTTGATGTTGCCTCAATACGTTTTGGGCCCTTGCCTGTCGCGGGTTCTTGGGCCTCCCACCCGAGTGAGGCACCATTTTTATCGGGAGACCTGGGCAAACGCTGGGTGGTAGGAAGTTTGTGTCAGCCCGGTGATGCCACAACTTTCCCACACACAAATGTGTGAAAAAAGTGATTTTTTCAGCACAATTTCAGGTTTGCAGGGGATTCTGGGTAAGAAAACGTTGGGGGATCCACGCAAGCCATACCTCCCTGGAATCCCCCGGGTGTCTACTTTCCAGAAATGTATGGGTTTGGTAGGTTTCCCTAGGTGGCCGCCGAGCCCCGGGCCAAAAAGTCATGGGACCCCCCTTGCAAAACCAGGTCGTTTTGTGATGGGCAATTTTGATGTCGCCTCAATACGTTTTGGGCCCTTGCCTGTCGCGGGTACTTGGGCCTCCCACCCGAGTGAGGCACCATTTTTATAGGGAGACCTGGGTGAACGCTGGCTGATAGGAAATTTGTGTCAGCCCGGTGATGCCACAACTTTCCCACACACAAATGTGTGAAAAAAGCGATTTTTTTCATCAAAATTTCAGGTTTGCAGGGGATTCTGGGTAAGAAAACGTTGGGGGATCCACGCAAGCCATACCTCCCTGGAATCCCCGGGTTTCTAGTTTTCAGAAATGTGTGGGTTTGGTAGGTTTTTCTAGGTGGCCGCCGAGCCCAGGGCCAAAAGTCATGGGACCCCCCTTGCAAAACCAGGTCGTTTTGTGATGGGCAATTTTGATGTTGCCTCAATACGTTTTGGGCCCTTGCCTGTCGCGGGTTCTTGGGCCTCCCACCCGAGTGAGGCACCATTTTTATCGGGAGACCTGGGCAAACGCTGGGTGGTAGGAAGTTTGTGTCAGCCCGGTGATGCCACAACTTTCCCACACACAAATGTGTGAAAAAAGTGATTTTTTCAGCACAATTTCAGTTTTGCAGGGGATTCTGGGTAAGAAAACGTTGGGGGATACATGCAAGCCATACCTCCCTGGAATCCCCCGAGTGTCTACTTTTCAGAAATGTGTGGGTTTGGTAGGTTTCCCTAGGTGGCCGCCGAGCCCCGGGCCAAAAAGTTATGGGACCCCCCTTGCAAAACCAAGTCGTTTTGTGATAGGCAATTTTGATGTTGCCTCAATACGTTTTGGGCCCTTGCCTGTCGCGGGTACTTGGGCCTCCCACCCGAGTGAGGCACCATTTTTATCGGGAGACCTGGGCGAACGCTGGCTGATAGGAAATTTGTGTCAGCCCGGTGATGCCACAACTTTCCCACACACAAATGTGTGAAAAAAGCGATTTTTTTCATCAAAATTTCAGGTTTGCAGGGGATTCTGGGTAAGAAAACGTTGGGGGATCCACGCAAGCCATACCTCCCTGGAATCCCCGGGTTTCTAGTTTTCAGAAATGTGTGGGTTTGGTAGGTTTCTCTAGGTGGCCGCCGAGACCCGGGCCAAAAAGTCATGGGTCCCCCTTGCAAAACCAGGTCGTTTTGTGATAGGCAATTTTGATGTTGCCTCAATACGTTTTGGGCCCTTGCCTGTTGCGGGTTCTTGGGCCTCCCACCCGAGTGAGGCACCATTTTTATCGGGAGACCTGGGCGAACGCTGGGTGGTAGGAAATTTGTGTCAGCCCGGTGATGCCACAACTTTCCCACACACAAATGTGTGAAAAAAGCGATTTTTTTCATCAAAATTTCAGGTTTGCAGGGGATTCTGGGTAAGAAAACGTCGGGGGATCCACGCAAGCCATACCTCCCTGGAATCCCCCGAGTGTCTACTTTTCAGAAATGTGTGGGTTTGGTAGGTTTCCCTAGGTGGCCGCCGAGCCCCGGGCCAAAACGTTATGGGACCCCCTTGCAAAACCAAGTCGTTTTGTGATAGGCAATTTTGATGTCGCCTCAATACGTTTTGGGCCCTTGCCTGTCGCGGGTACTTGGGCCTCCCACCCGAGTGAGGCACCATTTTTATCGGGAGACCTGGGCGAACGCTGGGTGGTAGGAAATTTGTGTCAGCCCGGTGTTGCCACAACTTTCCCACACACAAATGTGTGAAAAAAGTGATTTTTTTCAGCAAAACTTTAGGTTTGCAGGGGATTTTCGGTAAGAAAACATTGGAGGATCCACGCAAGCCATACCTACCTGGAATCCCCCGGGTGTCTAGTTTTCAGAAATGTGTGGGTTTGGTAGGTTTCCCTAGGTGGCCGCCGAGCCCCGGGCCAAAAAGTCATGGGACCCCTTTGCAAAACCAGGTCGTTCTGTGATAGGCAATTTTGATGTCGCCTCAATACGTTTTGGGCCCTTGCCTGTCGCGGGTACTTGGGCCTCCCACCCGAGTGAGGCATCATTTTTATCGGGAGACCTGGGCAAACGCTGGGTGGTAGGAAATTTGTGTCAGCCCGGTGTTGCCACAACTTTCCCACACACAAATGTGTGAAACAAGTGATTTTTTTCAGCAAAATTTTAGGTTTGCAGGGGATTCTGGGTAAGAAAACATTGGAGGATCCACGCTAGCCATACCTCCCTGGAATCCCCCGGGTGTCTACTATTCAGAAATGTGTGGATTTGGTAGGTTTCCCTAGGTGGCCGCCGAGCACGGGCCAAAAACCCAGGTGACCCCCCTTGCAAAACCAGGTCGTTTTGTGATAGGCAATTTTGATGTCGCCTCAATACGTTTTTGGCCTTTGCCTGTCGCGGGTACTTGTGCCTCCCACACGAGTGAGGCACCATTTTTATCGGGAGACCTGGGGGAACGCTGGGTGGTAGGAAATTTGTGTCAGCCCGGTGATACCACAACTTTCCCACACACAAATGTGTGAAAAAAGTGATTTTTTCAGCAAAACTTCAGGTTTGCAGGGGATTCTGGGTAAGAAAACGTTGGGGGATCCACGCAAGCCATACCTCCCTGGAATCCCCCGGGTGTCTACTTTTCATAAATGTGTGGGTTTGGTAGGTTTCCCTAGGTGGCCGCCAAGCCCCGGGCCAAAAAGTCATGGGACCCCCCTTGCAAAACCAGGTCGTTTTGTGATAGACAATTTTGATGTCGCCTCAATACGTTTTGGGCCCTTGCCTGTCGTGGGTACTTGGGCCTCTCACCCGAGTGAGGCACCATTTTTATCGGGAGACCTGGGCGAACGCTGGGTGGTAGGAAATTTGTGTCAGCCCTGTGATGCCACAACTTTCCCACACACAAATGTGTGAAAAAAGTGAGTTTTTTTCAGCACAATTTCAGGTTTGCAGGGGATTCTGGGTAAGAAAACGTTGGGGGATCCACGCAAGCCATACCTCCCTGGAATCCCCCGGGTGTCTACTTTTCAGAAATGTATGGGTTTGGTAGGTTTCCCTAGGTGGCCGCCGAGCCCCGGGCCAAAAAGTCATGGGACCCCCCTTGCAAAACCAGGTCGTTTTGTGATAGGCAATTTTGATGTCGCCTCAATACGTTTTGGGCCCTTGCCTGTCGCGGGTACTTGGGCCTCCCACCCGAATGAGGCACCATTTTTATCGGGAGACCTGGGCGAACGCTGGCTGGTAGGAAATTTGTGTCAGCCTGGTGATGCCACAACTTTCCCACACACAAGTGTGTGAAAAAAGCGATTTTTTTCATCAAAATTTCAGGTTTGCAGGGGATTCTGGGTAAGAAAACGTTGGGGGATCCACGCAAGCCATACCTCCCTGGAATCCCCGGGTTTCTAGTTTTCAGAAATGTGTGGGTTTGGTAGGTTTCTCTAGGTGGCCGCCGAGACCCGGGCCAAAAGTCATGAGTCCCCCTTGCAAAACCAGGTCGTTTTGTGATAGGCAATTTTTTTGTTCAAATCTCTTTTATTAATTTTTTATACATCACAAAAGAAAATTCAGCACAGCAGTTACCAAATGGTAGGCATAATAGGGCATCACATTGGAGACAGATGGCATCGTATATGTGGATGGTCTAGAGTAGGCGAACCATAGAGGTCAACAAGCAAGTCTTGACAGAGGAATGCATGGCCAGGGATTTGGCGCATCCGGCGCAACAGGAGTCGGGCCGGTTGCGTGCGATCGTTGCCCTAATGGCATTAAAATTCAGGCAATCCATGCCAGGAGGACGTCTATGGCTGCGTTAGCCTGGTGCGCATTACTACAGGGCCGAGGAGAGTTCAGATAGTAAAGTATGTCGGGTGGTGTAAGATGTCATGTTCAGATGTCTCTGGAGTGATAGGCATGAGAGGTGTGGCCATGTGTCATGTTGGGCGCTCCTCAGGATGGTTGTTGGGATCGCCACAGGTGCACGTGGGTCTGGAGACCCGAATTAGAGGCACTTTCACGGTAGGGATTGGCCCTGGCACGACGCGCACCGACCAATTTCGCCCATGTTGAGACCATCGGAACCCAGTGGTGTCCACGGTATTTGTGATTAGGCTTTCTAAAAGAGAGTTGCAGGAATGCTGGCTTGTATGAGAAGAATAAGAAGAAAGAAACGAAGAAGACAGAAAATAGACGAATACAAAGAACATAGGGATAGATGAAGAAAGAGGTGGGGAGAGGGGTGCGATGCTGCGTCATCCGGGTCGGAGGAGGCTCGGGGAGAGGAGGGAGAAAGGGGAGTCCCTATGTACCACGGGTGTGTGACCTTAGAGTGGGGGTTGTCAAGTAAGACAGGGGTCTCTCCCATGTCAGCCTATGTCGTTTTCGTAGGTTTCCCCTCTTGGGAGTAAAGGATCGTAAAAAAGTTGAAGGGCTCTCAAGCGGGGGGGGACGGATCGAGCGTGTTCCAACCTTGAAAGGTGTAGGACCAAGGGCTGCCAGGTGCGTTGGAATTTAGCATCAGTGTGCGCCAACCTGTGGGACAGAAGTTCCATCGCCATGGCCTGCCAAAGGCGTGTGAGCCATATCGAAGTTGGAGGAGTATAGGCCTTTTTCCAATGTAATGCAATGACTTGTTTTGCAGCAGCAAGCATGTGAAAAATTAAGCACCAGTCCGTGTGCGTCATTGCTTTAAGAGATGTTGGTCGAATGCCCAAGATGACTATCCCCGGGTCATTGGGTAGGGGGAACCCCACCACTTCCCCAACGTGATTCAGTATCTCCGTCCAAAACGGGAGAATGAGTGGGCATGTCCACCAAATGTGTAGGAAGGAGCCCTGGGCTGCCAGGCATCGCCAGCAGAGAGGGGCAAATCCAGGGAACATCTTCTGGAGTCTGAGGGGAGTATAGTACCAGCGAGTCATGATTTTATATGCTGATTCCTGCTGTGTTATGCTTTTAAAAATGCGCGGGATATCTCTCCACAGCTGTTCCCATTGCTCAGGGAGGATATCATTCTCAAGGTCCAGCTGCCACTGTCGCTGGTAGGTATGTGGAGGTACTGCGTGGGAATGCTGAAGAACCTTATAAGTCCGGGAGATCAACCCTCGGGTTCCGTCAAAAGAGCGGACTAGTGATTCAAAGGGCGTGGGCCGACGCGTGGCACCGTCCGTGTATGAAGGGGCTCGGAGCCAGTGGCGTACTTGAAAGTATTCTAGGCGCGCGGTTCTAGGGAGATTAAAGTCTTCCTTGCATTGATCAAATGGTTTGAACGTTCCCTCCGCAAACAGTTGCTCTATAATACGGCATTCACCAGCCGTCCACGCTGAAAAGGATGAGGGTGGAGAGCTGGGGGAAGTCAGAGTTAAGCGCCAAAGGTGTGAGAGGGGAAGGAAATGTGGTGAGGCCTCGGGATACAGCGATTCTATCCCAGATCTCCAATACCGTCCTCGTGGGGGTAGCGATATAGGCACTTTGGTGTCTGGCGTTCCTCCGCAACCAGGCCAAGTCCCATAGCGGGCGGCAGACTACAGCCCTATCCATGTGAAACCAGTGTTTTTCACTTGCACGAACCGACCACTCCGATATATAGCGTAGGTGTGTCGCCCAGTAGTAGACGAGTAGGTCGGGGCAAGCCAGCCCTCCCCGGTCTCGCGGTAGCATTAGAACTCTAGTGGAAAGGCGCGATTTTCCCCCGCCCCAGATAAATGCGACTATCTCCCTCTGAAGGCTTAGGATGTCCCTATGGGGAATCGGTGTGGGGAGTGCCTGAAAAAGATACAGGACTTTCGGGAGGATTGACATTTTAACTGCATTAAGGCGACCCAGCCAAGAGATGGGAAGTGACCTCCAACGACGGAGTTCAGCTCGGATTGAAGCTCTACAGGTCGGCCAATTTGCCTGGGTCCATGTGTCCAGATCAGCCGTAACGTTGATGCCGAGGTATCGAATCGAGACTGGAGCCCATTGGAAAGGATTGACATCCTTCAAGTCCTCCAGTTGCTGGGGGAGAAGAGTAAGGTTGAGTGCATATGATTTAGGGAGATTGATCTTAAGACCTGATATCAGCTCAAACTGGGCGAGTACATCTAGAAGAGCCGGAAGAGATGTCGCTGGGTCTGTAAGTGTTAAGAGGAGATCGTCTGCGAAGAGAGCAATCTTGTGGTCAACCCCCCATTCGGATGCCCCGGATGTCCTCCGACCTCCGGACGGCAATCGCCAAAGGTTCCACCGCGAGTGCAAAAAGGAGCGGTGAAAGCGGGCAACCCTGACGCGTGCCCCTGTGAATGGAGAAGGAGGGTGTCAGGAGACCATTGAGGCGGATACGCGCGGTAGGCGCCACGTATGGGGCCATAATACGAGTGATCATGAGCGGTCCGAGGCCTATACGACGGAGGACCGCCCTGAGAAAGGACCAGTCGACCCGGTCGAAAGCCTTTTCGGCGTCGAGGGAGAGAAGGAAGGCGGGTATCTGGCGGCGGGAAGCTTTTTGCACCAGATGGGCCACGCGGCGAATATTATCTGCTCCTTGTCTCTCTTGTATGAATCCTACCTGATCAGGCTCAACGAGGCCTGGGAGAAGAGGAGCCAGACGTTGTGCTAGGATTTTAGTGTATAGCTTGGCATCTACATTTAATAGAGAGATTGGCCTATACGAGGCACATGCGGCGGGATCCTTTCCTGGTTTAGGGATGAGTGCGATCTCCGCCTCGGCCATTGTCGGGGCCACAGATCCAGTCTCCGTAAAGGAGTTAAAGAGACGTACCAGATGGGCCCGGACCTCCGGGAGAAAGAGGCGATAAAATGCCAGCGTTAAGCCATCGGGACCTGGCGATTTCCCCATTGGCATGCTTTTCAAAGCTTTCTGAAGCTCAGTTGCCGTGATGGGCTCTTCTAGTTGCTGTTTAGAAAAGGAGGTGATTGGCTTCCAGGGGCAGGCGGTCAGAAAGGGCTCTATCTGTTCCACGCAAGTATCTCCCTTGCTGTACAGGGCAGAAAAGAACCTGTTAAATTCCGCCTGCTTAGCTCGTTCTGAGATGGCCCACTCTCCTCCCGGCAAAGAGAGCCTGGAGACGTGGCCACGGGAGATTTGGAGGCGTAGGCGACGCGCTAGCATGGGACCCACCTTATTACCCCTCCATAATATTTTTGTTTGAGGGTCAGAAGGGACTGTTCCGCTTTATTCACTCGGAGGGCTTTAAGCTGGCCCCGAAGTGATGCAAGTTGCCTTCGCGTTGGGAGAGATGGCGTCTGATGACTTTGTCGTTCTAATTCTTTTATATCGCGAGAGAGTTTGTCTTCCACCAGGCGGGATTCCCGCCTGCGGGCTATGGCAATAGAGGTAATAGTGCCCCGGATCGTGGCCTTAAAAGCGTCCCACTGAATATGTATGGGGGTTTCCGGAAGGTCATTAGTAGTAAAATAAGATTGTATGGCCTGTCTCAATTCCGCCACATCCACTGGGTCGCGGAGGACGTGGGGAGGAAGGCGCCATCTGGGAGCAGAATTTAATTGTCTGCCCACAGTGGATAGTGTGATTTCTAGGTGCGTATGATCGGAGATAGATATGTCCGAGATCTCCGCAGATTCCAAGGAGCGAATGAGGGATTGGGATATAAAGAAGTAATCAATACGGGAATATGAGCGGTGGACATGTGAATAAAAAGTATAGTCCCGTGTTTCCGGTTCCCGATAGCGCCAAGCATCAATGAGGCCCAGGGCTTCTATATCGTGTTTAAGTATTGCAGACATAGCCCCTGCTCCCTGAAAAGTCGAGGTAGTGCGGTCCAGGCCAGGGTCCCATACCAAATTGAGATCGCCCCCAAAAATGATGGGATTGGGTTCTCGAAGGAGTAGGGACCGAAGCAGGTCGCGCAAAAAGGCATCCTGCGCTTGATTAGGTGCGTATACGTTAAGCAAGGTAAGCGGTTTACCCTGCAATGTGACCGCCAGCTTGAGGAACCGACCGTCTTTGTCCCGTGTGGCGCGTGTAATTTGCACCGAGAGGCCTACTTTGAAAAGAATAGCTACCCCCGCCGTCTTGGTGCGTGCGGCTGCCCAGGACTGCAGAGGGTATTTAGGGTGGGACATGCGCGAAGTATCTGTGCGTAAAAGGTGGGTTTCTTGGAGGTAAATAATATCTGGGTCGTGCAGGAGAAGATATCTCCATATTTGCCGCCTTTTGTTTGGGGTGTTTAAACCTTTAACGTTTAGGGAAATACACTTAAGAGGAGCCATTAGTCAGTTCAAGGTGGAACACGCTTTCACAGGGTCGTGAGGTATCGTTTCCCTCCCTCTGTGGATTCTGGGTCCAATATGTTAGTGATAATCGTAGTAGGAAGCGTGGGCAGTGGAGGTGTCCGTCCCAACAAGGAAGGAAGGGGCCTGTCTCAGAGAGTCTCCGGGGCTCCAGCCATAGAGCTGAGTCAGCACCGCAGGTGTGGACCCTCTCCCCAAGAATCCAAGGAAAGAAAGATAAGAGAGAAAGAAATATAGAAGAGGAATAACCAAAAAGGACCAGTGAGGTCGAACTACAAAAAGGCCAACTGGGCCAGAAAAACCCATTCCAGTCCAGGAGCGGCCCACTGGTGAGAACCAGGGCGGCTCTGAGGGAGTCACTCCTCTTGGGGACTAAGGAAATGGCGGGGTGGGCCATGGAATTGCTCGGTGTCCGCATCATCCGTCCCCCAGTGGTCGGGCCGCTTTATCCGTAGTGGGGGGGTTTGGGGCCCTCTGTAGAAACTGTCTCTATTCCCCTCAACCGAGCCTGGTCCGAGGCTCATAGGATGTAAGATATGGCGGGGACCGGGGGCGCCGTCGGGGGTAGGGGGTGATATGAATGTGTGTGCCACTGGGGAGGTATAGCCGCTAGGTGAGTTCGATAGTGACCTTTAGTCGTGAGAGTATGCATTTCAGGTAAACAAACTTTTTAACAGTAAGCACTAGGGCAGGTATATGCACAGTCAGTTCCAGTTCGGCAAGGTGAAGATAGAAAGTCTCTTCCATTGCAATGGATTCTTAGTTAGGTACACTTCAATCTCCAGTGCCCGAGCCAGAAAGGGAGGAAGGGCCGGATCGCGATGCACCCTGAGCCGAGGACTGCGAGGCTTCAACCGTCTTCAGGTGATGAATGATGTCTTGTTTATCCTGGAGAGATGTCATGTTGGCCTTAGAGGACCTAGTGCGAGGGGGTCGCACCCTCGACCATTCAGGGCGAAGGGAGATCCGGGAAGCCGGTTCGGTATGCTTGGGGGAGGGGGCGGAGTTCCATGCGACATGCAAATAATTTGGAGTGCTTCCTTAAGGGATCTCGTGAATCTACGTTTCCCCTCCCAGTGGAAGATCAAAGCAAAGGGGTGGCCCCACTGATATTTGACATTAGATGCTTTCAGTTTGTCTGTCACTGGTTTGAAGTCCCTGCGGCGGCGCAGGGTGAGGGGGACAGATCTTGGAATAGTTGTATATTATGTCCTTCATATGTCAGTGTCTCAACTGTTCGAGATGCTTGTAGGATTGCCTCTTTCTCCTTATAGAAGTGGACCCTGGTCAGGATGTCAGGGACCAGGTTGGTGTTGCCACGCGGTGGGGCCACCCGATGGGCGCGGTCCAATGTTGGAGGTGAGGAGTCATCATCCCCTCGCACCGCTTGAAGGAGGTCCGCGACGTAGGTCGTTATGTCTTGTCCCTCTGCGCCCCGCGGCACGCCCCTTATGCGGAGGTTGTTCCGGCGACTCCTATTTTCTAAATCCTCCTGTTTAATTTGGAGTTCTATGTGTTGCTCTTCGAGTGCAGACACCCTACGCCATAGTTCCTCCTGATCCTCTGTGCGCGAGTCGAGAGTCCGTTCCAGGTCGTCCACCCTAGTGCCGATGTCTGTGACATCCCGCCGAAGGTCCGCCAGGCATGTTTTGACCTCCAGCTTGAGAGATGAGATTTCAGACTTTATTTCGTGAAGGAAGTTGGACATGAAGGCCTGCGTGATAGGGGCATTATCGGGTGCCACCTGCTTGGTGTCCATTGTGAGATCCTCCTGTGAGGGTGCCGATGTATGTTTATTCCATAGGTCTACCACTGAGGTGTCTTTAGAAGGTGTTTGTGCAACGGCTTTCCCTGCTTTGGGTTTAGTCATATCTCCAGAGGTGGAGGTGTCTCCCAGTCGAGGTGTCGCCCACCACCAAGTAGGGGGCTCCACCAGCTTCACCCCAGGACAGTCCAGGAGCAGTGGATGCAGGAGAAAGCACCACCAGGTCGGATCTCTGCCAGGCAAGGCTAAGTGCAGCACCGAACAGACGGCCCAGGAAGCGTGAGGCGAGCGGCTCGAGGAGCACGATGGAAAGGTCCTATCTCCCCACCGGAGACGTCAGGAGTCAGCTCTGCCAGCGCGCAGTGGAGGCACCGTTAATGTGTGGTGTGGAAGAGGGCCAATACCTAGTCCAGAATGGACAGCCCAAACAGCCCGCTGAAGCTCAGCCCCGGGAGCATTCCAGTCTCGGAGGGGTAGAGCGAAGGTAGGCGCCGCGGGGCAAGTGTGGGGCGCAAGAGTAATGATGATAGCTGTCCGCATTCAGTTTCCCAGGGGATTGTAGTGCAACAGTCCACGCACTGCCCAAGCCCCTTGTCCCCCCCCCCCGGCAGCTGTGAAGCAGGAGGCAGGCAGTAGAGGGCGCGGAGGTACTCAAGCCAGCCCATCCACCGCCCCTAGGATTCGGCCAGAAACTTGCTGGGAGGTAGGCCGCCGCGCAGCTGGGTAGGAGTCACAGTCCTCAGTGTCAGCAGGGCATCAATACGGTGCAGCTTGGCCCCTGTGGTCAGGTATCGGGGGACCAGCGATGTGTCTCTACCGGGTGTGTCGAGGCGAGTGGTGTCAGGGGGAATCCTGCAGCAGGTAAGTGTCTCTCGCTCCCCCGGCGCGTCTCTCTTCCCCCGGGGTGGTCAGCGCCGATCCCTCCTCACCTAGCTCATATTCGTCCTCTCCCCCCCCACCCGGTGTGGTGGGCGAAGCGGGGGTTACCACAAAGCCGGATTAAGCCCCCTGTAGGCCGCCCCGGGATATCCCCGTCCAGGCCCTGAAGTCGCCCAGGGCCCTCAATATAGCCAGGTGCCAGGGGTATGGGGCAGTTAGGGAGGCGATCGATCCTCAGCTCTGCGAGGTAGGGGGCATGCAGCAGAGTATGCAGAGTCGCGCACCACAGGCCCTTTGTTGCTCCTAGGATTAAGCCAAAAGGGTGCCGCCGGACAGGCCTCCACCGCGCAGCAGATCAGGAGTCTTAAAGCTCGGTGTTAGCAGGACGCCAGAAGGGCGCAGCTTGGTCTCTCTCTCCTCGGTCAAGTACCGGGGGGTCAGCGGCGCATCCCCACCTGGGGGGGGATGGTGGGGAGAAGGTCCGGGAAATGGGCCCCCCGTCGCTCTCAGCAGCAGGCAGTCGGCTCTCGCTCCCACGTCGTATCCTTCCACCCCCGGGTCCAGCGCCTGTCTCTCCTCACCTCTCTCGTAGTTGTCGTCTTCCCCGCTCCAGGCTCTCCGGTGCAGTCGGGCCTCAGGAACGGAGGACGGCAGGTTAAGGGAGCGCTCCCCAGCCGGCGGCAGGTCACTCTCTCGCAGCTCCACACAAAATGGCGGTCAGGGCCCACACACAAGGCCACCTCCACTGTCTCGGGCCGCTCACAGTGCCGCCCAGGGTCCCCCGCGCAGTCCTCTGTCAGGAGCGGGATCGGCGGAGCAGGCAGGCACACCCCCGCAGTCCCCGCCGCTCAGGGCAAGGCAGGTTTCGGGCTCCCCTGCAAGCGGGATCACCTCCGTGGCACTTGGCAAGATGGCGGGCGGGTCCCCGTCTACGAGCCTTCTCCTCCCTCTCGGGATTGTCCGGACGGTCTGAAGCTCCGCACACGGTCCCCAGGCTATTGCGGGCTTCAGGAGGTCAAGGGGGGTGGTGTTGACCTCACCCCCGTGCTTTTGATCGCTTTAATTAAGCCTTATGCCGACCCCGGAGGACGGAGCCCAAGCTGCGTGCGTCTTATCCCATCAAGGTCTTGGCCACGCCCCCCGTGATAGGCAATTTTGATGTTGCCTCAATACGTTTTGGGCCCTTGCCTGTCGCGGGTTCTTGGGCCTCCCACCCGAGTGAGGCACCATTTTTATCGGGAGACCTGGGCGAACGCTGGGTGGTAGGAAATTTGTGTCAGCCCGGTGATGCCACAACTTTCCCACACACAAATGTGTGCAAAAAGCGATTTTTTTCATCAAAATTTCAGGTTTGCAGGGGATTTTGGGTAAGAAAACGTTGGGGGATCCACGCAAGCCATACCTCCCTGGCATCCCCGGGGTGTTTAGTTTTCAGAAATGTGTGGGTTTGGTAGGTTTTTCTAGGTGGCCGCCGAGCCCCGGGCCAAAAAGTCATGGGACCCCCCTTGCAAAACCAGGTCGTTTTGTGATGGGCAATTTTGATGTTGCCTCAATACGTTTTGGGCCCTTGCCTGTCGCGGGTTCTTGGGCCTCCCACCCGAGTGAGGCACCATTTTTATCGGGAGACCTGGGCAAACGCTGGGTGGTAGGAAGTTTGTGTCAGCCCGGTGATGCCACAACTTTCCCACACACAAATGTGTGAAAAAAGTGATTTTTTCAGCACAATTTCAGGTTTGCAGGGGATTCTGGGTAAGAAAACGTTGGGGGATACATGCAAGCCATACCTCCCTGGAATCCCCCGAGTGTCTACTTTTCAGAAATGTGTGGGTTTGGTAGGTTTCCCTAGGTGGCCGCCGAGCCCCGGGCCAAAAAGTTATGGGACCCCCCTTGCAAAACCAAGTCGTTTTGTGATAGGCAATTTTGATGTCGCCTCAATACGTTTTGGGCCCTTGCCTGTCGCGGGTTCTTGGGCCTCCCACCCGAGTGAGGCACCATTTTTATCGGGAGACCTGGGTGAACGCTGGGTGGTAGGAAATTTGTGTCAGCCCGGTGATGCCACAACTTTCCCACACACAAATGTGTGAAAAAAGTGATTTTTTCATCAAAATTTCAGGTTTGCAGGGGATTCTGGGTAAGAAAACGTTGGGGGATCCACGCAAGCCATACCTCCCTGGAATCCCCCGGGTTTCTAGTTTTCAGAAATGTGTGGGTTTGGTAGGTTTCTCTAGGTGGCCGCCGAGACCCGGGCCAAAAAGTCATGGGTCCCCCTTGCAAAACCACGTCGTTTTGTGATAGGCAATTTTGATGTTGCCTCAATACGTTTTGGGCCCTTGCCTGTCGCGGGTTCTTGGGCCTCCCACCCGAGTGAGGCACCATTTTTATCGGGAGACCTGGGCGAACGCTGGGAGGTAGGACATTTGTGTCAGCCCGGTGATGCCACAACTTTCCCACACACAAATGTGTGAAAAAAGTGATTTTTTTCAGCACAATTTCAGGTTTGCAGGGGATTCTGGGTAAGAAAACGTTGGGGGATCCACGCAAGCCATACCTCCCTGGAATCCCCCGGGTGTCTACTTTTCAGAAATGTGTGGGTTTGGTAGGTTTCCCTAGGTGGCCGCCGAGCTCCGGGCCAAAAAGTCATGGGACCCCCCTTGCAAAACCAGGTCGTTTTGTGATAGGCAATTTTGATGTCGCCTCAATGCGTTTTGGGCCCTTGCCTGTCGCGGATACTTGGGCCTCCCACCCGAGTGAGGCACCATTTTTATCGGGAGACCTGGCCGAACGCTGGGTGGTAGGAAATTTGTGTCAGCCCGGTGATGCCACAACTTTCCCACACACAAATGTGTGAAAAAGCGATTTGTTTCATCAAAATTTCAGGTTTGCAGGGGATTCTGGGTAAGAAAATGTTGGGGGATCCACGCAAGCCATACCTCCCTGGAATCCCCGGGGTGTTTAGTTTTCAGAAATGTGTGGGTTTGGTCGGTTTTTCTAGGTGGCCGCCGAGCCCCGGGCCAAAAAGTCATGGGACCCCCCTTGCAAAACCAGGTCGTTTTGTGATGGGCAATTTTAATGTTGCCTCAATACGTTTTGGGCCCTTGCCTGTCGCGGGTTCTTGGGCCTCCCACCCGAGTGAGGCACCATTTTTATCGGGAGACCTGGGCAAACGCTGGGTGGTAGGAAGTTTGTGTCAACCAGGTGATGCCACAACTTTCCCACACACAAATGTGTGAAAAAAGTGATTTTTTTCAGCAAAATTTCAGGTTTGCAGGGGATTCTGGGTAAGAAAATGTTGGGGGATCCACGCAAGCCATACCTCCCTGGAATCCCCCGGGTTTCTAGTTTTCAGAAATGTTTGAGTTTGGTAGGTTTCTCTAGGTGGCCACCGAGACCCGGGCCAAAAAGTCATGGGTCCCCCTTGCAAAACCAGGTCGTTTTGTGATAGGCAATTTTGATGTTGCCTCAATACGTTTTGGGCCCTTGCCTGTCGCGGGTTCTAGGGCCTCCCACCCGAGTGAGGCACCATTTTTATCGGGAGACCTGGGCGAACGCTGGGTGGTAGGAAATTTGTGTCAGCCCGGTGATGCCACAACTTTCCCACACACAAATGTGTGAAAAAGCGATTTTTTTCATCAAAATTTCAGGTTTGCAGGGGATTCTGGGTAAGAAAACGTTGGGGGATCCACGCAAGCCATACCTCCCTGGCATCCCCGGGGTGTTTAGTTTTCAGAAATGTGTGGGTTTGGTAGGTTTTTCTAGGTGGCCGCCGAGCCCCGGGCCAAAAAGTCATGGGACCCCCCTTGCAAAACCAGGTCGTTTTGTGATGGGCAATTTTGATGTTGCCTCAATACGTTTTGGGCCCTTGCCTGTCGCGGGTTCTTGGGCCTCCCACCCGAGTGAGGCACCATTTTTATCGGGAGACCTGGGCGAACGCTGGGTGGTAGGAAATTTGTGTCAGCCCGGTGATGCCACAACTTTCCCACACACAAATGTGTGAAAAAAGTGATTTTTTTCAGCAAAATTTTAGGTTTGCAGGGGATTCTGGGTAAGAAAACATTGGAGGATCCACGCAAGCCATACCTACCTGGAATCCCCCGGGTGTCTAGTTTTCAGAAATGTGTGGGTTTGGTAGGTTTCCCTAGGTGGCCGCCGAGCCCCGGGCCAAAAAGTCATGGGACCCCCCTTGCAAAACCAGGTCGTTTTGTGATAGGCAATTTTGATGTCGCCTCAATACGTTTTGGGCCCTTGCCTGTCGCGTGTACTTGGGCCTCCCACCCGAGTGAGGCACCATTTTTATCGGGAGACCTGGGCAAACGCTGGGTGGTAGGAAATTTGTGTCAGCCCAGTGATGCCACAACTTTTCCACACACAAATGTGTGAAAAAAGTTATTTTTTCCGCAAAATTTCAGGTTTGCCGGGGATTCTGGGTAAGAAAACGTTGGGGGATCCACGCAAGCCATACCTCCCTGGAATCCCCCGGGTGTCTACTTTTCAGAAATGTGTGGATTTGGTAGGTTTCCCTAGGTGGCCGCCGAGCACGGGCCAAAAACCCAGGTGACCCCCCTTGCAAAACCAGGTCGTTTTGTGATAGGCAATTTTGATGTCGCCTCAATACGTTTTTGGCCTTTGCCTGTCGCGGGTACTTGTGCCTCCCACACGAGTGAGGCACCATTTGTATCGGGAGACCTGGGGGAACGCTGGGTGGTAGGAAATTTGTGTCAGCCCGGTGATGCCACAACTTTCCCACACACAAATGTGTGAAACAAGTGATTTTTTTCAGCACAATTTCAGGTTGCAGGGGATTCTGGGTAAGAAAACGTTGGGGGATCCACGCAAGCCATACCTCCCTGGAATCCCCGGGGTGTTTAGTTTTCAGAAATGTGTGGGTTTGGTAGGTTTTTCTAGGTGGCCGCCGAGCCCCGGGCCAAAAAGTCATGGGACCCCCCTTGCAAAACCAGGTCGTTTTGTGATAGGCAATTTTGATGTCGCCTCAATACGTTTTGGGCCCTTGCCTGTCGCGGGTACTTGGGCCTCTCACCAGAGTGAGGCACCATTTTTATCGGGAGACCTGGGCGAACGCTGGGTGGTAGGAAATTTGTGTCAGCCCGGTGATGCCACAACTTTCCCACACACAAATGTGTGAAAAAAGTGATTTTTTTCAGCACAATTTCAGGTTTGCAGGGGATTCTGGGTAAGAAAACGTTGGGGGATACACGCAAGCCATACCTCCCTGGAATCCCCCGGGTTTCTAGTTTTCAGAAATGTGTGGATTTGGTAGGTTTCTCTAGGTGGCCGCCGAGCCCCGGGCCAAAACGTCATGGGACCCCCTTGCAAAACCAGGTCGTTTTGTGATAGGCAATTTTGATTTCGCCTCAATACGTTTTGGGCCCTTGCCTGTCGCGGGTTCTTGGGCCTCCCACCCGAGTGAGGCACCATTTTTATCGGGAGACCTGGGCGAACGCTGGGTGGTAGGAAATATGTGTCAGCCCGGTGATGCCACAACTTTCCCACACACAAATGTGTGAAAAAAGTGATTTTTTCAGCAAAATTTCAGGTTTGCAGGGGATTCTGGGTAAGAAAACGTTGGGGGATCCACGCAAGCCATACCTCCCTGGAATCCCCCGGGTTTCTAGTTTTCAGAAATGTGTGGATTTGGTAGGTTTCTCTAGGTGGCCGCCGAGCCCCGGGCCAAAAAGTCATGGGACCCCCTTGCAAAACCAGGTCGTTTTGTGATAGGCAATTTTGATGTCGCCTCAATACGTTTTGGGCCCTTGCCTGTCGCGGGTTCTTGGGCCTCCCACCCGAGTGAGGCACCATTTTTATCGGGAGACCTGGGCGAACGCTGGGTGGTAGGAAATTTGTGTCAGCCCGGTGATGCCACAACTTTCCCACACACAAATGTGTGAAAAAAGTGATTTATTTCAGCACAATTTCAGGTTTGCAGGGGATTCTGGGTAAGAAAACGTTGGGGGATACACGCAAGCCATACCTCCCTGGAATCCCCGAGTGTCTACTTTTCAGAAATGTGTGGGTTTGGTAGGTTTCCCTAGGTGGCCGCCGAGCCCCGGGCCAAAAAGTTATGGGGATCCACGCAAGCCATACCTCCCTGGAATCCCCCGGGTTTCTAGTTTTCAGAAATGTGTGGATTTGGTAGGTTTCTCTAGGTGGCCGCCGAGCCCCGGGCCAAAAAGTCATGGGACCCCCTTGCAAAACCAGGTCGTTTTGTGATAGGCAATTTTGATGTCGCCTCAATACGTTTTGGGCCCTTGCCTGTCGCGGGTTCTTGGGCCTCCCACCCGAGTGAGGCACCATTTTTATCGGGAGACCTGGGCGAACGCTGGGTGGTAGGAAATTTGTGTCAGCCCGGTGATGCCACAACTTTCCCACACACAAATGTGTGAAAAAAGTGATTTATTTCAGCACAATTTCAGGTTTGCAGGGGATTCTGGGTAAGAAAACGTTGGGGGATACACGCAAGCCATACCTCCCTGGAATCCCCGAGTGTCTACTTTTCAGAAATGTGTAGGTTTCCCTAGGTGGCCGCCGAGCCCCGGGCCAAAAGTTATGGGGATCCACGCAAGCCATACCTCCCTGGAATCCCCCGGGTTTCTAGTTTTCAGAAATGTGTGGATTTGGTAGGTTTCTCTAGGTGGCCGCCGAGCCCCGGGCCAAAAAGTCATGGGACCCCCTTGCAAAACCAGGTCGTTTTGTGATAGGCAATTTTGATGTCGCCTCAATACGTTTTGGGCCCTTGCCTGTCGCGGGTTCTTGGGTCTCCTACCCGAGTGAGGCACCATTTTTATCTGGAGACCTGGGCGAACGCTGGGTGGTAGGAAATTTGTGTCAGCCCGGTGATGCCACAACTTTCCCACACACAAATGTGTGAAAAAAGTGATTTTTTTTCAGCAAAATTTTAGGTTTGCAGGGGATTCTGGGTAAGAAAACATTGGAGGATCCACGCAAGCCATACCTACCGCTAATCCCCCGGGTGTCTAGTTTTCAGAAATGTGTGGGTTTGGTAGGTTTCCATAGGTGGCCGCCGAGCCCCGGGCCAAAAAGTCATGGGACCCCCCTTGCAAAACCAGGTCGTTTTGTGATAGGCAATTTTGATTTCGCCTCAATACGTTTTGGGCCCTTGCCTGTCGCGGGTACTTGGGCCTGTCTTGTGGCTCATGGCCTCTTGGCGGGTCTGGCCACGTTACCGCAGGCCTGGCTGCCATGATGACTCTTGCGCACGTTATTATTGGATGTTGTTCTTTCGCCCTCTGTTATTGCCAAGTTATTCTACAACAGTCTGCATATTTTGTTTCTCACCTTTTCTCCTGTTCCCTTTTGGGCTCAGTCTGAACAACAGTTACAAGGTCGAATAACAACTCCCTGGTTCCTACTGATTTGGCCCGTCCCTCGCACCTAGACATAACACTTGTACAGCTGCCATTGAGAAATTAGTGTGCTTTTAATAATGCGATCGCTTGCTCTAAGATAGCACTTGGAGACGACCTTTCCAGAGAGAAGAGCTATGATTGTTTGCTGATGTAGTTTTGCATCAAGAGACTGAGGTATGGGGGTTCGCTAGTCAAAGCCCAAAGGTCTTCTATTATCATAATAAACTGGCTTCCAGCACGGGGAGGGTGGTAATGTTAGTTAGACATATCTCCACTGCTTTATGAGATGCTTTCCCCGTTTGTATTCTATGGAGTAGTAACTATGCTGATTATATTGTTCTTATGTATTATGCTACTAGTACTGACACGTGTACTGTATCTTAGAGCACGTAAGTTGAAATAAACATTTTAACCTATACAGTGTCTCTTCATACGCATGTTGTGGACAGGTACGAATGTGACGAAAGAGTGTTCTTGCCTCTGCGTGTCCTGAGAGAGAGAGATACCGTGTTCTGGGTTGTCTAAGCATTGGTACATTAGTGCCAATGGGACGCTAAGGCTAGTTGGGTTGGGGTTTTGGGTGCTAAGGTTTATGGTTGGCTCACCACTATATTCCGAGGTCCTATTATCCTGTGCATAGCTCTGTATGTGCAGAAACCCTATGACATGGCGCGACCAATGAGTGGGGCTGCTTACTAGCGAGACGCTTGAGTAGTACTTGTGCTTGTCCACAAACCCCTCACGTACGCTTCCGGAAGCGTGTGTGATGGTGATACCTCCTATATTACAGTTATTGTAGGTTCTTTCAAGCTTGAAGTTATTAAAAAAGGTTTTTCTTGATTAAAACCCTAATTGTGCTGCCTCCTGTTAGTTTGTCGAAGTATTTTAGCCGTAAATGGCTGTTCAAATTGCGGCGCATAGCCGCGGAGCACTCCGGACACACTTACGGGTGTATGGAGTGCCAGATGCTGGAGTCGAACTGATCTTTGTGGTACAAGCCGATCCGGCTTACCACTTTGAGGTGTTCTACTCATGGGTAACTTTTCCTGCAGTGGATGGGACTGACGATTTATTCCATGAATATACAGCCACCGCAGTTCCTAATAACTATATACCTTATTCTTGTCTTGAGGTACCGCTCACGGCTTGGCAGCACCGTGTTTGGTTTAATGGCGCCCTCCCACAACCGACTACCACGGTTCGTTTAGGCCCCTTATCTATTGATGGGGCCACTTGGCCTGTTTTGGCCGGGTACACCCCACATCCGCGATATATGACAATACCAGTCGCGGAACTGCGCAACATGTATTCGGCTTTGGTACGAGTGCATCGAGCCTTAGTGCAATATGTTACAGGCAACATCCAGGGAGCCCCTCCTGGAGTTGCAGGCCATCCAGCTGGTGCAGACGGAGTAACCATAAGTCCTGTCATGGTGAATTCTGTGATGGGCAAACGTCCACAACATAAGGATGATTTTCCTTATTGGCTTGCAGAAAAATTTGATCAGTTGGAGGCAGTTTTTCCACATACATCTCCAGTGGATAAACATCGTATTTTGACGATTAGTTTGCCAAAAGACTTAATTCCCGAGTTGACAGCATGTGACAACTGGGGTAGAGTATTCGCAGCAGTATATTCTAAATGTTTTGGTACGCCTTCCATGACAGTTCTCCCCTCTGTAATTAAAAAAGTACAGGATGAACACGGCCCTGAAGCGGCTGTGGAATTAGGGATGAGACTAGTGGGAGTGTTTGAAGTAGTAGCTGAACTGATCCTTGCGAATGTCAAGGGCGATGCAGTGAACTTTCAAGTAGCGAACGCTTTGGCTTTGGTCCCAGAATTGGACAAGCCTCGCGAATTACCGAAAATTATTACCCAGGCTTACAAAACTATTGGTAGAAACAGCCTGGGTAACAAGCCTTTGCAAAACAGCAAACACAATCGCAACCACAACAGCAACAAACCAAATCTCAATCTGAGAAGGATGAGAAACCAGTCTTCACTAAAAAGAGCTGGAGGCTGAAAAAACAGGGTAAGCAACAGACAAAGCCGGGATTGCGAGGCGCATCCCCGGTTTCAGTTTCTTCTGAACGTACTTATGATTTACGCGATAGAGCGAGAATTAAGTCTCCGGATAGGTTTCAGATCCCTGATACGCGTTCTCCTCGTTCTTTACAGGCACAGACTTCGTCACAAGCCGGTGGAGGAGACCGCCAGGATAGAGGAAGGGCCCGTGAGGCCCCACAGGGACGAGACCAGCCTCGACAACAGGTCAGAGGAAAAGAAGAAGACGCTCAACGTTTTCGACCCCAATTTCAGAAGAAGAAAGTTGCCGCTGTAACAGCGAAATATGCCACAGACGGTGAGAACGAGACTCCTGAATTGGACGTGGGCAGTAACCCTCCTAGACAGCGCCGCGGAAGTAACCATAGTGCGGGAGGCGCTACGTCCTCATATGGAGGCGACAGCAACTGAAACATTCATTACTGTTGAAACAGCAGACACCAGAGTGGCACCCCCTGACAGACTATTTAATATAGTCCTCCAAATTGAAGGTGATATACAGCGTGTAATTAAAGGGATTTTTTGGGAAAATCTGACCTCTTCATATGATATTTTATTGGCAGAGGCGGATTGGCCACCCCCATTCGTACTTACAGCGCGTAAAGGGGAGGAGGTAATCCTTCCGAGCTTTTCTAGACATGTCCCAAAGGACAAAGCAAAGGCTCTTGCAGCAGAATGGGCTGTGTCCCTGGCTCCAGCGTTATTCCGCAATCACGTGGGTTGGGACGAAGAATCTCCCCCCCATGAAATACCTTTGCGATCGTTGCCACAGCCACAACCCCAATATCCCATAAAACGTGAAGCAAAAGGCCCAGTTTCCGAAATTCTGACACAGTTGGAATATCAGGGAGTAATTGAACCCTGCGTATCACCTATGAACAATCCCCTTTTCGCGGTTTCTAAACCCGATGGATCGTACCGTTTAGTATTGGATTACCGGCATTTGAACTCTCATTGTCGGACCTTTGCGGTGCAAAATACCCATAGTTCTGCGCTCGTAGACAGTCTTGTTCGTAAAAAATACAAAACGACTCTTGACCTTTCAAATGGATTCTACACGCACAACTTAGCCCCGGAGAGTGGCCAATGGTGTGCCTTTACTTCCGGTGGTAAAATGTTCAAATTCAGGCGTCTTCCTATGGGGTACAAAAATAGTCCAGGAGTGTTTGCCGCTCGTGTTGTCTCTTTGTTAGACGGCATAGATCCAGACGCCTGTTCGTATGTGGATGACATTTATCTGACAGACGATGAATTGTTTCCGCATCTGACGCGAGTGGACCGCATTATTCTTGAATTTGCGGTTCAGGGATACAAAATTAACTTTGCCAAATCCCATATTGCTGAATTTACCGTTTTGTTCTTGGGCTATGAGCTCAACAATGAAGGTAAGGGTTTAGCCCCCATTTTCTGGAGAAATGTGCACTTCTGTGCCCTCCTACAAATCTGAAGAAGCTTCAGTCTTTGCTGGGTTTTCTGAATTTCGGACGTACATACATTCCCGAATATGCCCAGCGTATCAAGCCACTGTATGCCTTGATACAGCCTACCTTTTCGAAGTCTTCTTGGCTTCCGGAGCATACCTCCATTCTGCAATCACTGCAGACAGACCTTCTTGAGTCTAAATACCTTTTGACGCGTGATAACCACACAAACTTGGTGATTAGAATCATTCCAGGGGCAGTGGGTTTCACGTATTTAACCTTTAATGAAGGTGACACAGTACCTATCGCATACAAGTCACATCTATACACCTCTGCAGAAATGCGGTTCTCATCTGTGGAGAAAGTGCTAACTGCAGTGCAAATGGCGATCCTGAAGGAGCGCGCACTGGCACAGGGAAAACGCATTCTGGTGGTGACACCCTATCCTGCCCTAGAGGCAGTGACTAAAGCAAGTGTACCGAACTCTAAAGCTTTGCACCCCCGTTGGATTCAATGGGCAACATCTTTGACGTCTCCGGATGTCACTTTCATTTTCGACTCTTCTCTTCAGACTCAGGAGTTTTTACAGTATGAATTTATTCATCCTCCTCCTTTGTCCTTATTGCCGCTTGAGGATTACGACTGTGTGATCTACACCGATGGCTCGGCACAACCGGCCACTGGGTCCAAGCATGCTTATTCAGCCGCATGTGCTATTGTTGCAGGTACGTTTGTGAATGGAAAGTTCAAATCCACTGTGGTGCATACGCAGGCACTCGGGGATAGTACCGCACAATTGGCCGAGTTGCGAGCTTTGGTGCTTGCACTTGAGTTCGTAAATCCTGATGTGACCACTTTAATTGTGTGCGATTCTTACTACTGTGTTCAATCATACAATGACAATCTGTTCTTTTGGTCGCAAAACGACTATAGAGACGCTAAAGTCAACACAATCAAGCATAAAATGCTTTGGGTTAGGGTGGCAGATTTACAAAGACGTCTGCCACTCACACAGGTGGTTCACACCTTAGGCCATCAACGAGTGGGCGCACACGCTGTTGGTAACAGTCTGGCAGATGAAGCTGCCAGATCAGCAGTACTCACGTGTTCAGTAGCAGCAGTTACTAGATCCATGTCTAAAATAGACACTGATATCTTGGCAGCTATTGCTGCAACAAAAGAAGGAGTGAATTACCCTAGAGGTTTCCCTTCTAAATATTCTTACCAGATAGGTCCCGATCAGGCTCCTTATGTAACAATACCTAACGTTGGGGTTCGGCTGATCCCCAACGCGGACCGCAGACTTTCCTTGATGGTAGCGGCACACGAAGGCATGGCTTCGGCGCACGCTGGTGTGTCTGCGACAATTTCCATCTTGCAGCAGCGTTACTGGTGGCGTGGTTTATACAAAGATACACGTACTTATGTGCTTTCCTGTGACGTTTGTCAACAGATCAAGCCTTCAACAGTTACAAGACCACCGCAGACCTCGCTTGCAATTTCGAACAGACCCTTTGGGTGTGTTTACTTGGATCACTGCGGTCCATTTTCTTCAGACACTGCCTATAAATATATTTTAGTGGCAGTGGACTCGTGCACACGGTTCATCTGGGTCTGGCCACAACGGAGTGCTGACGCACGAAATGTCATTAGGGATTTGCGAGTCTTTGTGGGAATTTTTGCATGCGGCACCTTCCATTCTGACCAAGGTCCGGCGTTTGCCTCTAAGGCTTACAAGGACGCAATGGGCTCCTTAGGGGTGCGGGTGAAATTTTCGTCTCCGTATAGGCCTGAGGGCAACTCTATCGTTGAACGAATGAACCGTGACTTAAAGCAATCCTTGACAGCTAGAGTTATAGGTACTGGCAGGAACTGGCTGGCCCACTTGTATACCGTTCAGCGTGCACTTAATAATCTCCCTAGAAGGCCTCTGGGTGGGCGGACCCCTTACGAAATGCTCTTTGGCATACGAATGTTTGTGCCTGACCTTGATGGTCTAGACATGGCGGCGCAATCCGCCAAGTTTGATGTAGATAATCATTCTACTATGTTACAGGACTTACAAGAAGCCCGAGACAAACTAGCAATTGCACATTTGCCTTCAGCCACAGACCCTGCTTTGCAGATTCCGGTTGCCGGCTGGCTTCCGAAGATTGGCGACCTGGTACGAGAGAAGGTGGAGAACAAAAAGAATTCGGCCCCTCTTTTCGTGCACCGGTTCCAGTACTGGGCTTGAAGGGAACACGTGCAGTCATCCTACCACCGCTTCCCGGTCGCAAGGAAAACAGATACATCTCAGTGGAAAATGTCAAGCTACAACATCTGGCCGATCTTAAATAGTGTCACACCAGCGGTCTCTTGTCCTGCCATTTATAGGACAAGCGTTCGAGGTACGCCTGCACGAACAGTCACTGATGTTACCATGGAGATGGTTGATTTGCCTGAAAATATATTTGAACCCCCTGCATCACCCTGCATAGACGAGGACGAATATACTTATCCCGCCACAGAGTCGGTGGCACACCAACCAACAACGCCACTGAGCCCGACACGTTATTCTTTTGACTCGGAATCCAATTCATCACAAGTCCCGTCCAAGTTTAGTCTTTTTGTATCGTGGTTTAGAGACAATTTTTTGATTCCACCTTGGACATATATTTGGATGGTACTTTTCTTGGTTTTTTTGTTCATGTCCATTGGCTTTGTCACAGTGTTTTTTCTACTCATCAATGGTCACTATTTACCTGAACGCTCTGCTGTGAACAGTGTTGCTGGAACTTTGGCTCCACATTCCTCTTCACACATCATGAAGCGTGACCACACATTTGTGAACATTTCAGCGTTTCCAGTTGCTGATGGCATAGTATGGGATGCGGTAAACTTTCAAATACATGGCCCGACAGAAATTATTAATGTACCAAATGTCCTTCGAGTCTCGATGGGTGATGTAGTAAAAGTAATATTCATTCTGATGATTGGGACGTGCATGCAGTTGAAGCATTGTTTGCTGATTTAAAATATTATGCCTCTTTTAATGCTGAAGACTTGTATATGAATTCTGCGAATTATGCCGATTTGTATTGTTACCAACATTGGGGAAATCATTTTCTCCACAAGCCAAGTGCACTGCGCAGCCCTGTTACTTACACCCAATGGGAACACTGCCCAAACCCCGTACCAGGTAGTTCCCAAACTCTTCGAAATAAATTCACCTATTTTACTGATTTTAATCGATCGAACCCTGGGTCATATTATTTTAAATTAAAAACTCCATTGACTCAGAAAATAATGTTGACCCACACTAAATTATTATATTCGGGTTCCTTTTTGAGCGCCTTGGCGGTGGGTGGTTATGAATATTGGAAAGACACAGTGGATTTAAAATCAATTTGGGGTTCTAAGCCATGGCAGGTGCAAGGCACTGAGGCCTTGCACCGCGCTTGCCTTATCCCAGCCCAAATTCTATTTCTGAATGCTTCCATTTATCAGACCACGTGTTGGGGGTTGGCTACCGTTAAACAACTAAATGTGCCAACCATCCTATCCTTGTCGAGTCTTCCAAATGATAGTTTGCATTTTAATATGTCCCTTATGGCGTTACAGGCTCAGTTTCAGAACAATTCCTTTAACGTTTCTGCACTGATACAGTCACCCTGGTTGGCATGGCCCATATCATCTAATGCATGCCAACTGCGTTTTCATGGCACAGTTCCTGGCTACATACAGGACAAGCCTGATCCAAGATTTACTGAAACTCGTACTGTGACCACGTATGCGGTTGGTAAATTATGTAAACAATGGTTACAACATTCGTCCTTAGACTCTGTTAAGAACCATTTATCCCTCCTATCAGGCACTATTGACTTATCTGACTTTATCTTGGGACCTCGTGGTCCCCGACCGAAGAGATTCATTTATGAGGCATATAATGAGCTCTCGAAACTGTCACAAATGGAAGCTGCTTCCCGTCTTAGGGAAATAGACCAAGCAAATTTGGAAAAGGTGCTTGCTGTTGTTGACAATAGTATAAATACCCTGTCTTTCCGCATTTACACATTAGACAATATTGTATCCTCTGTTGTTGATATTGTACAAGATGATGTCTCTATGTTGTATCATGGTCAGAATCAGTTGCGTTCAGTGATGCAGTTTGCATGGACTTTGCAAACCCTTAAGTTGGGTAAAGTTCCTTGGAATTTGTTAAACACCACTGCCCTCTTTCTGCCTTTTAATTTGACTGACAAACAGCAGTTCATGTCCATGAAAGATGCATCTTACACTTTGTTACATATTGAAAAAGTGGATCCTTTACCATTCTCTGTAGCGGAACTAGATTCTGCGGTGTGGCTAGTTCATGGGGTTATAGCTTTACCTTTTTCCCTATTTGAGTTCAGTTCGTGCATGAAGCATTATCCTGTAGGCCGTTTCCAGCCTTTGGGTGGTGCTTTCCTGCATGAACTTTGGTCCTTGCCTTTCATGTATAAATGCCTTAAAGATGGCAAGGAAGTATTTCTCACGGGGGAGTCTTGTGATTCAACTGTGGGTCATTCGCTTATTTGTAAACATATTAAATTGCACGGAGCTTGTAGCGTTTCAGTTCCGAATCTTGCATGTGTCCTGAAGGGTATTCCTGCTCCTGCTATTTCTCCTACCTTTACTTTGCTTACCAATGGTAGCTATTTGCTTTTAAATAACGAAAATTGTTGTGGCCTGCAGGCCGGCATTCCGTATATTGTTACAGTCTCACACAGAGTTGTCTGCTGCAAGAATGTGCTTTTTCCTCCCCATCACGACATCGTTGATAGCTCTATTTGGCCTTCCATTCCTACCATGGAGGCAGATTTCAATAAGTTGAGCAGAATAAAGGCCCTATTATTGAATGAGGAGGTTATGCTCACATCCGCCCGGGAGACATTCATTCTCCAGGTGGCGAGCACCCACAGTGAAATACAGGCCCTTTTGAACACTGACCTCCCCCAACATTTTGGGGAGTTAATTCATCGTATTTTTAACGCATCAAACACTGAGGGTCTGGTGCACTTTTTTAAGGTTGTGGGGTCTGGCCTCGTGTCCACCTTTCAAACTATTTTCGGTGTGATACCGGCATTCATTCATTCTATTTTTTCTAGCGTCTTTGGTGGATTCCCATTAATCCTCGCTTTGGCGGCCGGTGTCTTGCTGTTGGTCTGTTTTCTGCGCAATGGCTGCACTCCACTGGGCCCTTCTCGATCCCGAACGCCTCCAGCTGCTCCGTGAGCGACTTCTGGTTGGCTTCGATGTTCTGCCCTTGGCTACCATCAGTGTGTCCTACACCCTTTCCTTTCGCTTTGCGTATTTCACTTGCGTGCAACCTGTGATGTCTTGCATCCGCTGTCCATTTACATGGACCATGGATTATTGCCTCTCCAATTCGTCATTGTCGGTACCGGATTTTGTTCGGTTGGTGGGTCCCTTAGAGGCCCATGAACGGGACTGTTCCGCTGCTGGCTTTATGATGCGTGCGGCTGCACTGGGGATTTTGGCACAATGGGATATCTGGGCGGCTGCTCAGAACCTCCTACAACAAAGTTATATTGAATATCACGCAAGCTGTCCCGCATTGCTTTTGGATGCCCCATACTCTGAAGAACATTCCTGCAGCTTTGACCTGTTGGACTGGATGGCGTCTACGTTTTTTGACGATTCCAATGATGTCCTTTTGGACGGTATAGCGTTTTTCTGCTCTTTCACATTTTTGGATTGATTGACTTGCCGTTGGTTGTCAGTAGGCCGCCTCAATTCTGCTCAGGTGTTTGGAACTCTGTCTTCATTCTCGTTCTGGCCGATGGACTGTCCAGGGGAGGGTGTCTTGTGGCTCATGGCCTCTTGGCGGGTCTGGCCACGTTACCGCAGGCCTGGCTGCCATGATGACTCTTGCGCACGTTATTATTGGATGTTGTTCTTTCGCCCTCTGTTATTGCCAAGTTATTCTACAACAGTCTGCATATTTTGTTTCTCACCTTTTCTCCTGTTCCCTTTTGGGCTCAGTCTGAACAACAGTTACAAGGTCGAATAACAACTCCCTGGTTCCTACTGATTTGGCCCGTCCCTCGCACCTAGACATAACACTTGTACAGCTGCCATTGAGAAATTAGTGTGCTTTTAATAATGCGATCGCTTGCTCTAAGATAGCACTTGGAGACGACCTTTCCAGAGAGAAGAGCTATGATTGTTTGCTGATGTAGTTTTGCATCAAGAGACTGAGGTATGGGGGTTCGCTAGTCAAAGCCCAAAGGTCTTCTATTATCATAATAAACTGGCTTCCAGCACGTGGAGGGTGGTAAAGTTAGTTAGACATATCTCCACTGCTTTATGAGATGCTTTCCCCGTTTGTATTCTATGGAGTAGTAACTATGCTGATTATATTGTTCTTATGTATTATGCTACTAGTACTGACACGTGTACTGTATCTTAGAGCACGTAAGTTGAAATAAACATTTTAACCTATACAGTGTCTCTTCATACGCATGTTGTGGACAGGTACGAATGTGACGAAAGAGTGTTCTTGCCTCTGCGTGTCCTGAGAGAGAGAGATACCATGTTCTGGGTTGTCTAAGCATTGGTACATTAGTGCCAATGGGAGGCTAAGGCTAGTTGGGTTGGGGTTTTGGGTGCTAAGGTTTATGGTTGGCTCACCACTATATTCCGAGGTCCTATTATCCTGTGCATAGCTCTGTATGTGCAGAAACCCTATGACAGGCCTCTCACCCGAGTGAGGCACCATTTTTATCGGGAGACCTGGGCGAACGCTGGGTGGTAGGAAATTTGTGTCAGCCCAGTGATGCCACAACTTTCCCACACACAAATGTGTGAAAAAAGTGATTTTTTCAGCAAAATTTCAGGTTTGCAGGGGATTCTGGGTAAGAAAACGTTGGGGGATCCACGCAAGCCATACCTCCCTGGAATCCCCCGGGTTTCTAGTTTTCAGAAATGTGTGGATTTGGTAGGTTTCCCTAGGTGGCCGCCGAGCACGGGCCAAAAACCCAGGTGACCCCCCCTTGCAAAACCAGGTCGTTTTGTGATAGGCAATTTTGATTTCGCCTCAATACGTTTTTGGCCTTTGCCTGTCGCGGGTACTTGTGCCTCCCACACGAGTGAGGCACCATTTTTATCGGGAGACCTGGGAGAACGCTGGGTGGTAGGAAATTTGTGTCAGCCCGGTGATGCCACAACTTTTCCACACACAAATGTGTGAAAAAAGCGATTTTTTTCATCAAAATTTCAGGTTTGCAGGGGATTCTGGGTAAGAAAACTTTGGGGGATCCACGCAAGCCATACCTCCCTGGAATCCCCGGGGTGTTTAGTTTTCAGAAATGTGTGGGTTTGGTAGGTTTTTCTAGGTGGCTGCCAAGCCCCGGGCCAAAAAGTCATGGGACCCCCCTTGCAAAACCAGGTCGTTTTGTGATGGGCAATTTTGATGTTGCCTCAATCCGTTTTGGGCCCTTGCCTGTCGCGGGTTCTTGGGCCTCCCACCCGAGTGAGGCACCATTTTTATCGGGAGACCTGGGCAAACGCTGGGTGGTTGGAAGTTTGTGTCAGCCCGGTGATGCCACAACTTTCCCACACACAAATGTGTGAAAAAAGTGATTTTTTTCAGCACAATTTCAGGTTTGCAGGGGATTCTGGGTAAGAAAACGTTGGGGGATACACGCAAGCCATACCTCCCTGGAATCCCACGGGTTTCTAGTTTTCAGAAATGTGTGGATTTGGTAGGTTCCTCTAGGTGGCCACCGAGCCCCGGGCCAAAAAGTCATGGGACTCCCTTGCAAAACCAGGTCGTTTTGTGATAGGCAATTTTGATGTTGCCTCAATACGTTTTGGGCCCTTGCCTGTCGCGGGTTCTTGGGCCTCCCACCCGAGTGAGGCACCATTTTTATCGGGAGACCTGGGCGAACGCTGGGTGGTAGGACATTTGTGTCAGCCCAGTGATGCCACAACTTTCCCACACACAAATGTGTGAAAAAGTGAGTTTTTTCAGCACAATTTCAGGTTTGCAGGGGATTCTGGGTAAGAAAACATTGGGGGATCCACGCAAGCCATACCTCCCTGGAATCCCCCAGGTGTCTACTTTTCAGAAATGTGTGGGTTTGGTAGGTTTCCCTAGGTGGCCGCCGAGCCCCGGGCCAAAAAGTCATGGGACCCCCTTGCAAAACCAGGTCGTTTTGTGATAGGCAATTTTGATGTCGCCTCAATACGTTTTTGGCCTTTGCCTGTCGCGGGTACTTGTGCCTCCCACACGAGTGAGGCACCATTTTTATCGGGAGACCAGGGCGAACGCTGGGTGGTAGGAAATTTGTGTCAGCCCGGTGATGCCACAACTTTCCCACACACAAATGTGTGAAAAAAGTGATTTTTTTCATCAAAATTTCAGGTTTGCAGGGGATTCTGGGTAAGAAAACGTTGGGGGATACACGCAAGCCATACCTCCCTGGAATCCCCCGGGTGTCTACTTTTCAGAAATGTGTGGGTTTGGTAGGTTTCCCTAGGTGGCCGCCGAGCCCCAGGCCAAAAAGTTATGGGACCCCCCTTGCAAAACCAGGTCGTTTTGTGACATGCAATTTTGATGTCGCCTCAATACGTTTTGGGCCCTTGCCTGTCGCGGGTACTTGGGCCTCCCACCCGAGTGAGGCACCATTTTTATCGGGAGACCTGGGCAAACGCTGGGTGGTAGGAAATTTGTGTCAGCCCGGTGATGCCACAACTTTCCCACACACAAATGTGTGAAAAAGGTGATTTTTTCAGCAAAATTTCAGGTTTGCAGGGGATTCTGGGTAAGAAAACGTTGGGGGATCCACGCAAGCCATACCTCCCTGGAATCCCCCGGGTTTCTAGTTTTCAGAAATGTGTGGATTTGGTAGGTTTCTCTAGGTGGCCGCCGAGCCCCGGGCCAAAAAGTCATGGGACCCCCTTGCAAAACCAGGTCGTTTTGTGATAGGCAATTTTGATGTTGCCTCAATACGTTTTGGGCCCTTGCCTGTCGCGGGTTCTTGGGCCTCCCACCCGAGTGAGGCACCATTTTTATCGGGAGACCTGGGCGAACGCTGGGTGGTAGGACATTTGTGTCAGCCCGGTGATGCCTCAACTTTCCCACACACAAATGTGTGAAAAAAGTGATTTTTTTCAGCAACATTTTAGGTTTGCAGGGGATTCTGGGTAAGAAAACATTGGAGGATCCACACAAGCCATACCTACCTGGAATCCCCCGGGTGACTAGTTTTCAGAAATGTGTGGGTTTGGTAGGTTTCCCTAGGTGGCCGCCGAGCCCCGGGCCAAAAAGTCATGGGACCCCCCTTGCAAAACCAGGTCGTTTTGTGATAGACAATTTTGATGTCGCCTCAATACGTTTTGGGCCCTTGCCTGTCGCGGGTACTTGGGCCTCCCACCCGAGTGAGGCACCATTTTTATCGGGAGACCTGGGCAAACGCTGGGTGGTAGGAAATTTATGTCAGCCCAGTGATGCCACAACGTTTCCACACACAAATGTGTGAAAAAAGTTACTTTTTCCGCAAAATTTCAGGTTTGCCGGGGATTCTGGGTAAGAAAACGTTGGGTGATCCACGCTAGCCATACCTCCCTGGAATCCCCCGGGTGTCTACTTTTCAGAAATGTGTGGATTTGGTAGGTTTCCCTAGGTGGCCGCCGAGCACGGGCCAAAACCCAGGTGACCCCCTTGCAAAACCAGGTCGTTTTGTGATAGGCAATTTTGATGTCGCCTCAATACGTTTTTGGCCTTTGCCTGTCGCGGGTACTTGTGCCTCCCACACGAGTGAGGCACCATTTTTATCGGGAGACCTGCGGGAACGCTGGGTGGTAGGAAATTTGTGTCAGCCCAGTGATGCCACAACTTTCCCACACAAAAATGTGTGGAAAAAGTGATTTTTTTCAGCTAAATTTGAGGTTTGCAGGGGATTCTGGGTAAGAAAACATTGGGGGATCCACGCAAGCCATACCTCCCTGGAATCCCCCTGGTGTCTAGTTTTCAGAAAAGTGTGGGTTTGGTAGGTTTCCCTAGATGGCCGCCGACCCCGGGGCCAAAAACCCAGGTAACCCCCCGTGCAAAACCAGGTTGGTTTGTGATAGGTAATTTTGATGTCGCCTCACTAGGTTTTGGGCCCTTGCCTGTCGCGGGTACTTGACCCACCCACACAAGTGAGGTACCATTTTTCTCGGAAGACTTTGGGGAATGCGGGGTGAGTGGAATTTTGTGGATCCACACAGATTCCAGAACTTTCCACCACAGAAATGTGTTTTTTTTAATACACATTTTGAGGTTTGCAAGGAATTCTGGGTAACAGAACCTGGTGAGAGCCAGTCAAGTCACCCCAGCCTGGATTCCCCTGGGTGTCTAGTTTTCAAAAATGTACAGGTTTGCTAGGTTTCACTATGTGCCGACTTCGCTAGGGCCCAAAATTCACAGGTAGACATATTGCTAAAAACAAATCTGTGCCTAGTCGGATTTCTGCCGCCCTGGGGGGGGATATCGGAGGGTGGGGTTGCCCTGAAATGCCCCCAAGGGGGGCAGAAACACTGTGGCTATTTTTGTGGGGGGTAGGGGCATTGGTATGCCCATTCTAGGCAGCCCCCACCCCGAGACCTAAAAAAGCCAGCGTAATCGTTGGCATCTAGTGGGCTTTTTGCCCCCCCCGGGGAGGCAGATTGGGGGCTACTGCCCCATCTTCCCCCCAGGGGGGGCAGAAAGGCTGTAATTGTTGCGGGTGGGGGTGGGGGCATTGGCATGCCCATTTTGGGCAGCCCCCACCCTAATTAAAATTTGCTCAAAAAAATCCCTGGCATCTAGTGGGCTTTTTGCCCCCCCAGGGGGACAGATTGGGGGCTACTGCCCCATCTGCCCCCCAGGGGGGGCAGGAAGGCTGTAATTTTTGCGGAAGAGGGGGTGGGGGCATGGGCATGCCTGTTTTGGGCAGCCCCACCCTAATTCAAATTTGCCCCAAAAAAATCCCTGGTGTCTAGTGGGCTTTTCCCCCCCCCCCCCGGCGGGGCAGATTGCCCCCCAGGGGGAGCTGAAAGTCCACTAGACGCCAGGGACTTTTTTGGGCAAATTTTAATTAGGGTGGGGGCTGCCCAAAACGGGCATGCCAATGCCCCACCCTAATTAAAATTTGCCCAAAAAATCCCTGGCGTCTACTGGGCAGAAAGGCTGTAATTTTTGCGGGGGAGGGGGTGAGGGCATGGGCATGCCCGTTTTGGGCAGCCACACCCTAATTCAAATTTGCCCTAAAAAAATCCCTGGCATCTAGTGGGCTTTTTGCCCCCACCGGCGGGGCAGATTGGGGGCTAATGCCCCCATCTGCCCCCCAGGGGGGGCTGAAAGTCCACTAGACGCCAGGGAGTTTTCTGGGCAAATTTTAATTAGGGTGGGGGCTGCCCAAAACTGGCATGCCAATGCCCCCACCCTAATTAAAATTTGCCCAAAAACTCCCAGGCGTCTACTGGGCTTATTGCTCCCTCGGGGGGAAGATTGGGGGCTAATGCCCCCATCTGCCCCCCAGGGGGGGCCGGAAGGCTGTAATTTTTGTGGGTGAGGGGGTGGAGGCATGGGCATGCCCGTTTTGGGCAGCCCCCACCCTAATTCAAATTTGCCCCAAAAAAATCCCTGGTGACTAGTGGGCTTTTTGCCCCCCCCCGGGGGTGCAGATTGGGGGCTAATGCCCCCATCTGCCCCCCCAGGGGGGCAGAAAGCCTACTAGACGCCAGGGATTTTTTTGAGCAAATTTTAATTAGGGTGGGGGTTGCCAAAAACGGGCATGCCAATGCCCCCACCCTAATAAAAATTTGCCCCAAAAAATCCCTGGCGTATAGTGGGCTTTTTGCCCCCCCGGGGGGTAGGAAGGCTGTAATTTTTGCGGGGGAGGGGGTGGGGGCATGAGCATGCCCGTTTTGGGCAGCCCCACCCTAATTCAAATTTGCCCCAAAAAAATCCCTGGCATCTAGTGGGATTTTTGCCCCCCCGGCGGGGCAGATTGGGGGCTAATGCCCCCAACTGCCCCCAGGGGGCTGAAAGTCCACTAGATGCCAGGGAGTTTTTGGGGCAAATTTTAATTAGGGTGGGGGCTGCCCAAAACGGGCATGCCAATGCCCCCCCTAATTAAAATTTGCCCAAAAAATCCCTGCCGTCTACTGGGTTTTTTGCCCCCCCTGGGGGGAAGATTGGGGGCTAATGCCCCCATCTGCCCCCCAGGGGGGGCAGAAAGGCTGTAATTTTTGTGGGGGAGGGGTGGCGGCATTGGCATGCCCATTTTGGGCAGCCCCCACCCTAATTCAGATTTGCCCCATAATATCCCTAGCGTCTAGTGGGCTTTTTGCCCCCCCGGGGGGGCAGATTGGGGGCTGCTGCTCCCATCTGCCCCCCGGGGGCGTCAGAAAGGCTGAAATGGTGGTGGAGGGTGGGGGCATTGGCGTGCCCATTTCGGGCAGCCCCCACCCTAAAAAAAATGCACCAAAAAAATCCCTGGCGTTTAGTGGGCTTTCTGCCCCCGGGGGCAGATTGGGGGCTACTGCCCCATCTGCCCCCCAGGGGGGGCAGAAAGACTGAATTGTGCCCATTTCTTTATGGGGGAGCGAAGGCCCTTGCCCAAGGGGCCGCTCCCCCCTCCCTGGTGTCTAGTGGGTGGATCCCTGCTTGGGGATCGCCCTCCTGGGGCGATCCCCAAGCAGGGATCCACTAGGGAGGGGTACCATTGGAAAGGGGAGATTCTCCCCTTTCCAATGATACCTCTCCCGTCTTTCTACGTGCCCGGGGGGCTGAGATAGCCCCCTGAGCACATAGAAAGTGAAACTGAAATGAGCCTAAAGGCTCATTTCAGTTTCGGTTTCTGTGCAATGAGGACAGCGCACACGTGCGCGCTGATCATCATGGCACAGAAACCAGGGAGGGGGCCTCGGGAGCTGGGGAAGCTCTTCCCCAGCTCCCAAGGTCACAGGGGAGAAATAGAAATCCCTCTGCTGTCTGCAGCAGAGGGATTTCGTGCCCCTGGCCTCATGACGGAATGGTTCCGTCATGAGCACAGGGGCACCGATGCTCATGACGGAACCATTCCGTCATGAGCATCGAAGGGGTTAAGGACACGGAGGCGAGGATTATCCCACCCGGTTATATTACAATGTTTGTAATGTTTACCCACCCGTATGTATTATATATTCTGTTTAAGCAGAAGTTACTGGTTTTTTCCTGTGTTTCCTTCCTTTCAGGTTCTGAAAAGAAGATGGACTAGAAGTACTTCTGGTTAAGAAGACGTTTACTTTCCAGTTGGTTGGTTTCTTCCACGTTGGAGGATGTTGTTGGACTTGAGTTAATATTTTGGACTTAAAAACTGTTCGAGCAAAGAAAGAGGCTCAGTTTCCGGATATGGTGGCTCTTATTGGGTCTTACAGGATGTGATGTACAAGCTATGCATCATGGGAAATGTTTTTATTTGCATAACAAAACGTTTCATTGGCTGCTGTGAGTAGCAAATAAATAGAAAGAGAAGCATAATCCTCGCCTCCGTGTCCTTAATAGAATTGAAAATTCTTGGTGCGAATGCTAGCTAATTTTTTATTAACTTCCAGTCTGAAGTTAAACAAAACAAGAGGCAGAGGCAGACTTTTGGCGCGCATGCGCACGATGTAAAGCATCGCGCGCATGCGAGAGTCTGGACTGGTCAGGCAAAATAGAGTGCGAATGCCGGCAGCCAATCTTAGGAAAAAACAAGCATTTACAAATGCAATAGGACTCGTATTTACGCGAGTCCTATTGCATTGTAAACAAAAATGCGGGCATCCAAGAAGGCAGGAACAGGAGTGGGTGGGGCGGTGGTGGTGGTCAGAGAAGTCACGGACTGCGGGAGGGAACGGGGGGAGGCAGGGGAACAAAAGAGTTTTGAAAGTAAAGGGGCTGATAGCCATGGAAGGAGAAAAATGACGACATGGTCGTCAGGAGGCGGGACTAACTTGCCGAAAACCAATTACAATGCAGCATTTAAGATTTCGGCCAATCAAAAAGATAGGTAAAGCTAGGAGGAAAGTGGGCGGAGCTTCCCCCGCTATACTGTATACAGCATCTCTCGACGAGACAGCGCATGCGCTGCCTAGGCGAGACCTAAAAAGGATGGATGACAAGATGCTTTGGGGTGCTCATTAGTAACCATGGATATAGGAGACATGTGTTAGCTGTAACCTCAGCATTGCAGTAGTGCAACACACACACGTGAGGTGTGGTGAGGTGTGGTGCAGCGGCCAGGGCAGCGTACTTCAGAGCACAGGGCTCACGGTTCAATACCCGGCTCCAGCAGCAGCTCAGCTCAGCACCATGTGACTCTGGGCAATAGCTCACTTAATTTCCACGACGGCCCCCAGCGCCTTGAGACCCGTAAGGGTGAGTAGTTCGCGCTTTACAAATACGGATTTACATTTTTTTTAATTTACACGCGCACACAGGCTTGGTCTTGCTCTCTCCCTCTCTTTTTCCCCTTTCTATCACTCTGTCTGTCTCTCTTTCTTCCTATCTTTTCAACTGTCTTTTGGAAAGTACGGAGGACCAGCAGGTCTGAGAGGAGCTAGTTAAGGGGGCCACTGGTGTGGATGAGGGTCAGGGGGAAACCAGGGAGTTACTGGGCTCGATTCACAAAGGTAGATTTGCATGTGTATATTTGCTCAAATATATTTGTTCCTACACCTAGGTGTAATGCTCCAACTTGTTGCTGTTCACAATTTACGAGTGGAGATTTGCACTTAGCCTCCTACAACAGAATTTATAAGTGAACTACCAGAAACTTTTCATCAATTGGTGCCAATATCAGTCACTGGGGTGGAGACATCCCAATGGGAAAGTATGGGAAAATGTAATGAAATGTATTTATTAAAAAATTATTCAAAAATATTTTGACCTGTCATATAAATATAAATATAAAATAGTGTAAAATAGCAGAAACTAATTAAATAGAAGTGTACAGCACATTAGCTCTTCAAATTAAATGTGTATTGAATCATTCAATTATATTGATTTCATAAAAAATAACTATTACTTCCATTCTCTATACTATAAATAAAAAAGTCCTTTAAATAAAGTTTTTATTTAATTTGTAGTAAACGTATAATTAATGTAAATACTTTAAAAACTTTAATGGTTTCCTTTGGTTATAACACCTCAGCATATGTTTTGGAAATCCTCAAACAATAATATTAAAAAATACAGTTAAACTTTGAATATGTTTACAATTCTCAATTTAGGAGCACAGTCCTTTACTTGCACAACAGGAATGCAAACTGGTACTCACACATCAAATGCAAAGCTCACGACTTCACCCTTAATGAAAGTGATGCAATTACAAATGTTGTAAATCATCTCACTAATAAGATTGCAGATCACATTACCATTACCACTTAGACAGAGGCCTCCATGAATGTAAGCCCGAATTTACAAAGATCTAACAAAATGCAGAGCAGCAAGTAAAGCTTCTGCGCTGCTTGAAAGGGAGTGATCTGTACAGCGCCATATCTACTAAGATGTGGCGCTGTTTCCTCTCGCTGGGTCCCTTCCAGTATAGAAACTGAGATTTAATGTTTCATTCACTTTTAAATGTGTTTTGTACATTGCAGCACACATGCAAAGTGCGATAAACCTTGAGAAATGAAAGCATTTTTCCTTGTAATGCTTTCCTCAAGGGTGCAGGACTGTGGCGCAAATCCATATATACAATTATTTGTACATAGCATTTGAGTCTAAATCTAGGTTGCAAAGGGACCCATGCACCACCCATGGAATCCCCCCTTCACACAAAGTAACTCAAAGCAGCACATTGTGCAACTGTGTGTTACTTTGGTTTACTATCCAACTCAAATCCTAATTTGCGTTGGATAGTAAATCAGACCTTAAATTTTTGCGTCGGGTTTGAGTTAGAAAAGTAACGCAAACCCAGTGCAAAATATTTATAAATCTGGGCAGCAGTACCATTTAAAGATTAGATTATGCGTTGTTGTTTAGTTACATTTTACTTTTAGGTGTTGCTATTTATTGGTATAAATATTATGATGTTATAATTTGCAAATCTAGAGCACCCAGATGGTCATGCAGGATAGGATTTGAGAATTCTGTAATAAAACAAATTTTTTGATAATTCTTTTACTGCCGGTGGGGCCCCTCTGGGCCCCCCACCCACATGGAACTGTGCGTCACAGTGGGTTCACCCTGCATCTTTACGCCCTTTTTCTTTTTTCCCCAACACAATGCTTGGTGCACCATGTTTTGTTCTGGCAGCTGCAACAGAAATTATTCTATCACAGCTAGCCAATTAGAGTGTGGCAGATACTTGAATTTGCAGCTAGATTCACAAATCTTCAGTGTACAACAGGAGAAAAAGCTCCCTAGTCCAATGGTGTGCTTTTATGTGTTTTAATTGGTGTTTAGCATCCTCCACTGATTAGGAAAATCCACAGAGAATCTGCAAATTCAGATAGCTCTAAAATTTAACCTCTTGATGCCCAGGTTGAAACACTTTTTAAATGATAATGTCTCAAACTGCTGAATGGATTTACACCAAACTACGTGCAGTCACTTCCTTGAATAATGGTCTATTTACATGGCAAATTTGGTGCACTTCCATTTAGCTGTTTGTTCTGTATTGAAGAACAAAGACTCCTACTGGAATTAAAATGGAAAACGTCACTGTGGAGATCCTCCTTATTTTTAGGCTCCAGCTTGAAAGATCTGGCTGAAACTAGCCATGATGTATCCAGTCTGGTATACTTATTTTGTGGAGAGTTCCATGAAAATTCATCGAACAGCACCAAAGTTATTAAGAATATAAAAAAAGTATTTTCAATAGAAAGTCTGACTTAACTACAGGGGTGCTATAGCTGCCTCAGTAATATCTGTGTGGATAAGAATATATATTTACTTATTTTTGTCAATGAAAAAAACAAAGGCTAAAGGGACGTTATAATTAAATGAAATTGTCAAGTTAAGACATAACGTTTTAAACTAACAAAACCACTCAAATTCACCTAACTATAACTCCAGTCCTGTCAAGTACCACGCATCAGGTGTTAGACTAACACTTTTTAATGTGATGTTCTGCAACACCGCATTAAAATGCATTAATCACGCATTTTTAGCGCCTTGACCACCTGCGCGCTGTTAGGGGTGAAGCATGTTGGCCACGACCGCCAGAGCTGCATTTAATTTCAGAAGCGCTTTGTCCAAGTGGGACAGCCAGCTCCTGCGGCAGGGCGTATCTGAAGGTATGACAGGAGCAGTGTTGTGAGCCGGGAGTCGGCCCCCGAAGCCGGCCTGTGGTGCTACAGCTGCCTACCTCTCCGGCCCTACTGTGTATGTCTGTCTCACTGTGCTGTGCAGAGACGGTGTGCTCCTGGCCCTCAGGTCTGCAGCTCTGTTTTTTTATAAATATCACTGTCACTCAGACTGCTGCAGTGCAGGACACATGATGATCACACACTTTAACAGGGTGGCACATGACCTTATGGTTGTTGGGGAATTTCCAGTGATCTTTCCTTTAATTTGGCAGCTTCCGCATTCTGAAGAATGCCAAGGGGCCGCCAGAGAATGATGACTGGCCCAGGCGCCTGCAATCTTCACTTTCTAGTCGGGTGCCACGTGGACTAAGACAACTCCATCATGCTTCCGGAGGGTCCTGTCAGTGCAGGCTGTGGCAGGATGTTTAATTTCAATTCCTGCCCTCCCGGCCCCCAGGAATTCTGCTGCCTCCCGGTGCCAGAGGGATTAAGGACAAGAGTGTGCCAAGTGTAGGCATGGAGGAGCCTAGAGCGCGGATGAGTTGCTGTCCTGAATTGCAAGTTTAGGAAATAATTATTTTATTGGTTTATTGGATTTTGCTCACGAGAAAGTGTCACTCATAGTCATTAAATGTCACTCATAATTACACTGAAATTATGAAAATGTCACACAGAAGCAATCTGAAACCTTGGCAGCAATGTAACTCATGCTCTAAAGTAACTATAACTCGCACCCTCTCCATGCACTGCCTATTACCTCCAAAATTACATCCCTCATTACATGTTCTATGACACCCATTTTTGTGTAACTATTTCCTGTTTTCTCACCACTCCCCAACTCGTCCCAAATTTACCACAAACGCACACACATACATGTGTTAAGATCTCTGCCACTGTGGCAGAGGTGTCTGTGAAGAAAAATTAGGAAAGTTGGAGGTTTTCGGCCATAGGTGTGTAAATTGTGTTGTAGTATGTGAGTAGTACTATTGTTTTTGGTTTTTTTTATCCTCATTCGCCTCAGACCCCAGTTGACAAGAAAATAGGATGTCGTTACCGTTGCTCGGTTTTAAGGAGACGTAGGCAATCGAGATGTACCAAAGAGCAATGCCCGCCTACCGGTATACAACAATCCCACAGAATGTCACTGCCCCTTTTTGGGAAGGGGTGGTCTAACTCTCTTCCGGTTAACTGTAGCCGAAGACTGTTTTGTTGGCCTGCTAAGGATGGAAAACTGAGGAAGGGGCCCAACACAGTCAGAGAGTTTCCAGAGAGGCCTAATCATAGGATCCAAGATTATTTCAAACGTGCTAACATAACAAATCAAACCCCTAAATTATACCCCCCAAAAACTAGCGCTGAGACCAGTTTAATAAACAATCCCATAATGCTTTCTTCTTGCTGTTCTGCAGTCTACCCAAGTCAGTCTTAGATGTTTTATATAGAGAAGACAGCCATTCCGCATGTGTGGGGGTGTGACTTCTACCCATCTCTTACAAATTTCTCTCCTGGCCAGCAAGATTGCGTAAAGAGGAACCCCCTAGCAGGGCCCGTTACCTCGCTAGCTATGCCAAAGATGATCAAAGCGAGAGAAATTTGGACTGGGGATCCCAAAATATCAGCTATAGTCGCCCCTACTTTCCCCCAGTATTCTGTTATCACTGGGCAATCTTTAAACATGTGAGTGTCTGCGGCATTTACTAAATCGCATTTCTTGCAGCTGACTGGGGGGCCCTTGGATATTTTGGACAGTCTTAATGGAGATATGTAGGCCCTGTGGGTAGTAAAGTAATGATTCCTCCTAAGCCAGGCTGGTTTTACAGTAACGAACAAGGTGTTAAAGGAAGTTTGCCACGAGTCTTCCCATTGTTCATCTGGCATAGAGGCTCCCCACAATTCTTCGGCTAATTTAAAATCTCCATCAATAGCTTCCTCTATGGACCAGTAAAAGAAGGAAACCTCTTTCTTTCCCACCGGCCTTAACACTAATTGCTCCTCCAGGGTATTTCCTATACCTATAGGTTTTTTTAAGTTCTGGGACCAACTCTGCAGTTGTAGATACTTAAACCTAGACATACCCTCCTCTAGTCTGTTGTGGAGTGACGACCATGATATAAGTAAACCGTCAGACGCCAAGTCACTCCACACCTTTAATCCTGCTGTTCTAAGTGGTGTAGCTAGTTTGTCTTTCAGGCAGTCTGGAACCGCTGGGGAATCCCACAGAGGAGCCAAACTTGAGAAGTAATTTAGGCCCGGGCATTGTTTAATTCTAGCCCATGCCCGAGCCATCCCCAGCAGGACTTTCAGCCTGATCTTTTTAAAGAACTTCTGATCTCCATATTTAAAGAGGAATCCCTCCTGTGACAGCCCCACACCCTTTAACATAGCGGAGAACATGACCCCCATTCCTGTGTGATCTGGGGATTTCAACAGCATTCTCGAGTGCGACAGCTGGAAAGCCCAGGCATAGTACTGTAGGTCGGGGAGAGTGAGGCCCCCTTTCTCCCTCCTGCGCCTTAGCTTCTTCCAGGCTACCCTTGTGGCCCTATAAGCCCATACAAATGCGTTGATTGCTTGCTGAAGCTTGTCAATCGCCAGTTTTTCAAAATGGAAAGGAATAGTGTTAAAAAGAAAAGAAATTTTCGGTAATATGACCATTTTAATCAAATTAATCCTCCCCAAAATGGTCAGTGGGAGATGGGCCCAGGATTTCATAAGTTTCTGGCATTCCCTAGAAACGTTTGCCAGGTTAGTCCCTGTGATCTTATCTATGTTCTGGACAATCCTGACCCCCAAATACCTTATGTCACTCTTGGTCTGGTACCAGCACTGTGGTAGGTTCCACGACATGATTTCTGTTTTTTCAGCATAAACCTCATAGCCAGAAACCTGCCCAAAGTCTTGTGCCAACCTAATAACCTGAGGAAAAGACATCTCCAAGTCAGATGAGAGGATCAAAACGTCATCAGCATACAGAGCTACCTTCCTCTCCCATGCCCCAAACTTGAAAGGTGAGATTCCCGGCTCTTCTCTCAAACGCTGAGCAAAAGGCTCGATATACAGGTCAAAGTGGAGCGGGGAAAGGGGGCAGCCCTGTCTGGTTCCCCTAGTGATCTTAAAAGGGTTGATCAATTTACCATTTACCAGGAGTCTCGCCAAGGGATCACGGTATATAAGCTGAATAGCTCGACAGAATTTCTCACCGAAATTACATTTTTCCATTACTGCCGAGAGATATACCCAATTGACCCTATCAAAGGCCTTGGTAGCATCTAGTGTCATTGCTGCAAGAGGAAGTGAAAAGGAGGAAGCCAAGTCTATTGCACCGATAAAATCATAAGTAAGATCAGATAGGTTCCTACCTCTCACAAAACCCTTCTGATCAGGATGCAACAGACCGCCCACTACTGCTCCCAGCCTGTCTGCCAGTATCCTTGCAAAGACTTTATAATCTGTATTCAACAGCGAAATGGGTCTATAAGACCCACAATTCGCTGGATTTGTCCCTGCTTTCAGGCTCAATGAAATAGTGGCTTCTCCCCATGAAACAGGAGGCCTGGCACCCTCCGATAGTATCTGATTAAAAAGTACTGTCATGGTCGGGATTATTGCCTCCCCCAAAGATCTATACAATTCAGCTGGGAGCCCATCGGGCCCTGCAGCCTTTCCTCCCTTGCAGGCAGAGATGGCCTTCCTAACCTCTTGCTGGGATATGTCTAGTTCCAGGTTTTCTCGCTGAGAAGAGTTTAGGGAGGCAAGCTTACTTCTGCTTAACCACTCCCTAGCAAGAGTTCTATCCACTACATTGTCTTCTTCATATAGCTCCTGAAAGAAAGCAAAAAAAGCATCCCCAATCTCTTCATCAGTGGATACCGTGGTGGTCTTATCCTCGCTGTCAATTTGCTGTATCAAATTTCGCGTCCTATCAGACTTAGCTTTCCATGCTAAGAGTTTGCCAGCCCCCTCCCCATACTCAAAATGGGCCAGCTTACTGGCCTCCCATCTTTTTGTGATCCTCGTCTGGATAATAGTGTCCAACTGATCCTTTAGACTCCCTAATTTCACCAGATGTTCTTGGCGCCTTGCAGGGACAGTCTCCCTGTTCAAGCTCAGCTCTACTACCTTCATCTCGGACTCCATATGAGCCACCTCCTCCCTGTACTGCCTGTTCTTATAACACACCCTGCTTGTGACCATACCTCTTAGAAAGGCCTTCCAAGCATCCCACACCACTGGAATTTCAGTCGAACCAATGTTTGTGTTTAGAAAACCCTCTGTTTCATGAGATAAATACTTAACTTCAGACTCATCAAGGAGTAAGGAACGATCAAACGTCCACACCCTTGAATGTTCTTTCTCTCCCAAAACTAGGTCCATCCATACGGCTGCATGGTCTGACAGATGGGGAGTCAGATAGCCAATATCCTTGATTTTACCCCTAAGGTCATGGCTAACCAGAATGTAATCGATCCTTGACTTATGGCCATACTTACTGTTGTAAAAAGAAACTCCTAGCTGGGAGCCCGACCTATCTCTCCAAATGTCACAGAGTCCAGTCTGTGCCATCATCATTTGAAGATACGTCCGAGACTTGGACAGTACATTTGCTCTACTGCTTGGGGACTTATCTAGCTTAGGATTAAGAACTATATTAAAGTCCCCCGCCATAATAATTGGTTCTGGAAATTCCAAAAGATTTAAGAAGATAGTTTTCAGAGAGGAGGGGTCATCTTGGTTGGGGCCATAATAGCCCACCACCGTCAGCAAGAAGCCTTGAATAGATAATTTAGCGATGACCCAACTGCCACATGGGTCTACCGTTGAATTTAATATACGAGCGTTTGCCTGTTTTTTTTAGCTACACCCCTGATGTTAGCACTCTGATCAGAGCTAATGAGGTGTTCCACCCATTTTGCCTTTCTAAAAATTCCAGACATTTCCTCTTTCAAGAGATGGGTTTCCTGAATGATAATGATCTGCGCCGGAGAGTCTTTAAGATACTGCAAAATTTTCGCCCTCCTAGTTTTCACTCGCAGGCCATTAACATTCCAGGATAAAAGCTGGATAATACTCATGGGGGTTTAAACGCCAGAACCTTAAGTGTGCCGCGTCTCCCAGAGAACCGATCCCAGACCAAACATGACAAAACCAAACTAAAAGGCAAATGAGGACATTTTTTCTTTTTTACCGCAATGCTCCCCACCCTGTGCTCCCCCCCCCTTCCCTACCACACCCCCTACCCCAACCTCCCTCCTGAAGAACCCTACCCTCATTTACCTGGACTACTAGTCCAGATTCTGCCGACCGGGGCAACCTACCATGTCCCTATTTGCTCAAGTACTACAACAAGGCAAGAGACGGAGGCCTTGCGACCCTGTCTCCAAATTCCCACAACTCTGCTTCTCTAAATGTGGCCCCATAAAGTTGAATTAACTTACAAGTCAATGTATCGTGCTTCTCTCTCTAGCATCTAACATCTCAAAGAACTCGAGCCTCAGGTAAAATTGGGCCCTCCCCCGAGAACCCCGGAGAGCCTAATACGAGTAACATGCGTGAGACTCCATGAGTAATCTATTTTGTAGCTTTGCCAAGACTGTCCAAAAGCTTGTCCGCCTCCTGCACTGATTTTAAATTATACATCTTGTTATTATGCATAACTTTCAGGAGTGCAGGAAATTTTAGCTGGGCAACCGCACCAAGGGGCAGATTTACAAGCCCCTTGCGCCACTTTTCCGTCACTTTTCCCATGTTAAAAATGACGCAAAAGTGGCGCAAGGGCCTTGTAAATAAGCCCCCAAGTTTCTTGAAATCGTCCATTTTCCTGCCCAACTCCCATTGTCTATCCAGAGTAACACGGGCCAGGTCGGAGCGGATTTCATAGGCGAAGTCTCTGGGTTTCAGAGACTTCTGCTTTAAAGCGCAGTTGAGAATCTTTTCCTTCAAGGAAAACGTGAGAAAGTTTATAAGAATCTTCCTCGGCTTTGTCCGATTAGGATGTTTCGGGGTCCCTGTGGATCCTCTGTATCCTTCTTCAGGTCCTCCTCCGATTCTTCAATCTGAACTGATTCTTTTATAAGGGTAACGATGAAGGACTTGAGGTCTTCCCCCTCCCTTCCTTCCGGAACATTCAAAAGACACAAATTGTTCCTCCGTGAATTATTTTCTAGCGTCTCAAGCCTGTCCCGGAGCATCACCTCCTCTCTCTTAAGCAATGCAATATCTGATCTTGCCACTCCCAAGTCATCCCTAATTTAATTTCTCCCACTGAATTTTCCAAAACCACTGTCCTGGAATTTAGGAGATCGATTTTCTTCTCCAATGATTCGCAGAAAAGCCGGATTTCCCCTTGGTTTGCCTCCGAGACAGGAAAACCCTTCTTAATATCTACCGAAAGGGAAGAGAAGAGTGCCTCCAGAGAAGCCGCTGAGAACCCACCAATTCCCTGTTCCTCGGAAACATTGCCTCGCTCTGTGCTGTCGTTATTCACCATAATTTGACAACCTGAGATTGCTTCTTGCAGAGAGACACTATTTGTGTCCGAGGCCTTAATTTGGGACAGTCCAGAAATTGCAGATACATTTTCAGTTTCAGGTGAAGTTTTAAAACCGGGAGGGGGCTACCCGCCGCCTCCATCCTGTCAAAAGAAGGGGTTGACTCCAACTGCTCTCTCGAACGCTTCCTTAAAGTCTCCCCTTGATTGACCACGTCCAACACTAAAGGTTGCACTTTAAAATATGACCGCAAGGAAGGCGTAATCTTAATTCTCGAGTCCAGAGTATAACTTTTAGCTCTGCCTGTTTTAATGCTCCTACCTTTAACCTCGCAATACTGAAAAGTTGAGCAGCTACTGTCAACCACTGTGACTGGGGTCGCGCAAACCTTCCTCTCCTTCCCCTGACATACTGTCACTTATACCCGATTTTCCATCTCGGGGATATTTAGTGTTTTTTCCATCAGACTTTACTTTTGCCACCCCCTGCGCCCCACCACCACGTCTCTTGTCTCTCCTGCTACCTTTTGTTATAGGCACTGTGGGCGCAGTGTTGGTTACAAGGGTACTGCTAGGATTATCTCCCTCCTCCTGACCCTCCTGTACCTGCTCCAATTGTTTTGGCTGTGGCTGTGTGGGAATAAGCACTAGCTTACCACCCTCAGTGATCAACGTAACGTTGGCGGAGACTACAGTGGGATGGACCCCCCCTTCCTGCCCCCCCTGCACCTTTTCTTGCTGCAGTAGTTGTCGTTGCGGCTGCAGGAGGGATGGCCAGAGTCCTTTGTCCTCAGGGAGCGAGGGCAGACTCGACTGCTTCGAAGGAGCAGCCCTCTCTAGTGTAGGAAAAAGTCGTCCTGTGCTGCCTCTGCCGGTATCAGCCCGGAGGAGCCCGCGAGCCGCTGCTCTGCGGCCCCTCCTCAGTTCCAGGGCGGCGGCAGACCAACGCGGCAGATCGGCGAACACGCCAACACACATCAGCTGGAAAAAAGGAGACGGAAAGAGGCAGTCCTCGGCCCGAGACAGCAGAAAAAGGGAGAGAGGCAAGTGGAAAGACCTCTAAAGTCCGCTGACAGGGGACGCGAGTGAATACATCGCGGGTCTCAGCCTCGCCTCACATCAAACGCGGAACGTAAGTGCCTCCGGCAGTAAGCGGCAGCTCAACTAGCGGCCGCCATGTTCTTCCAGTTACAGTCGAGTAGTACTATTGTTGTCCTACATTACGTACTACAAAATGCAATTCGAGAATGGACCTATGGTGCCAACTCTGAATTAGTGTTGGCATATATTAATGTGGCTTCCATATGTTTAATATTACCACACCAACACTTTTCACCAGTACTGCCCTTCTAAAAAAGAACAGTACATATACTTCACAGCACAGCTGTTCTGCAGCTGTTATACTTAAGGCAGAAAGAACCAGCACTTCTTAACAGGGCTTCTATGCATGTAATATACAGAATTAGAACTTCTTGGCAGGGCAGCTATGCTATTACTAAACAGTACCAGCACTTCTTAACAGGGCTTCTATGCATTTAATATACAGGATAAGCACTTCTTGGCAGGGCAGCTATACTATTATTAAACAGCACCAGCACTTCTTAACAGGGCTTCTATGCATGTAATATACAGGATAAGCACTTCTTGGCAGGGCAGCTATACTATTATTAAACAGCACCAGCACTTCTTAACAGGGCTTCTATGCATGTAATATACAGGATAAGCACTTCTTGGCAGGGCAGCTACATTATTATTAAACAGCACCAGCACATCTTAACAGGGCTTCTATGCAAGTAATATACAGGATCAGCACTTCTTGGCAGGGCAGCTATACTATTACTAAACAGCACCAGCACTTCTTAACAGGTCTTCTATGCATGTAATATACAGGATCAGCACTTCTTGGCAGGTCAGCTATACTATTACTAAACAGCACCAGCACTTCTTAACAGGGCTTCTATGCATGTAATATACAGGATCAGCACTTCTTGGCAGGTGTGCTATACTATTATTAAACAGTACCAGCACTTCTTAACAGGGCTTCTATGCATGTAATATACAGGATCAGCACTTCTTGGCAGGAGTGCTATACTCTTACTAACCAGTACCGGCACTTCTTAACAGGGAGTCTATACGTGTAAAAGAGAGTCCCAGCAGTTCTTGGCTAAGCTGGTATAAAGGCAAAGGACTCTACCAGCCCTTCTGAGCTCGGTTGCTAGTAATAGGTCCGACCAAGCACTTCACTGCAGGACTGCTAAACATCTAATGGACGGTTTCAGCACTTCTTAATATGGCTTCTATATATGGAACAGGTAGTACCTGCACTTCTCGGCAGGGCTCCTATATTGACAATGCCAGCACTTTGATATGATTGCTTTTCCCCTGATGTGTTAGTGTTAGAAATGGGAGTCTCTAGTTGGCCAGGGCTTGCGCCTCTGTCCAAGTAGGGACCCTTCTTCCTAGTCAGGGTAAGGGAGTTACACTCCTAAAATAACCCCTGCTCACCCCCTTGGTAGCTTGGCACGAGCAGTCAGGCTTATTCTAGAGGCAGTGTGTAAAGCATTTGCACATAACCAACAGTAATACAGTGTAAGCACTACAAAAGGACACCACACCAGTATAGAAAAATAACCAATATTTTTATATACTCAAAGACAAGACCAATTACGACAAAAATCCACAATACTATACTTTAAAAATGAATGCTTGATAAGGTAACTTCTTTGCAGGAATAACACAAAAGCAAAGTTCGTACGAGTCGGTAGCCCCGTCCGGGTCTACTGCGATGCTGAAATACACAGAGTCTAACAGTTCCAGCCGACCGCGTCGCTACGGGCCAGCAGAGTCGTGAACAGACTCGGTCACAGTACCTTTTCTCGTTGTGGCGGGCACGGAGTGTGCGAGCCGGTCGGCGTTCGTCGCGGTTGCGGTGCAAGGTGCAGTGTCCCTCGATGCGGTGCAGGCAGCGGCTCGATGAGCGTCGTGCAGACGGAGTCGGTGAGTCCAAGGCGTGCGGTGCAGGGCGAGACGGTGTACGATGCGGTGCTGACAGGTTGCGATGCAGGCGACCAAGCCGGAGTGCGGGAGCTGGCATCGGACAGCGGTGCGAGTCGGAGCGGTGCGTCGCAAACGTGCGAGCGGTGCCCCAAATGCGATGCGGTCACGACTGTTGAGCCAGTTGCAGCGACCGCGTCGGTCGGGTCCGGCTGGTTCAGTGAAGCGATGCGATGCGATGCGAACTGCGGTGCCCACAGGTCATGGTGCAAGCAGCGGCTCGGTGTTGACGGCGTCGGACGTCGCCTACGGTGAGACCAGGGTTGCGATGCGAAGCGGGGCGATGCGGTCTGCGGTGCAAACAGGTCACCGGTCAGGGATGGATTCGGTTGACGGAGTCGGTTGTAGTTCCCTTCCTCTGTGGCAACTGAAACAGCGTTCCAGAAGCGGTACCCAGAGGCTTGTGAAGTCTTTGCAGTCTCTGAGACTTCTTAACAGGAGGCCAGCTCGGTTTCAGGCCCTTGGAGATACTCAGCACAAGTTTGTAGAAAGTTCAGTCCAGTCCTTTCACTGCCCAAGACAGAAGCAGCAACTGCAGGCCAACCCAACAAAGCAGTCACTCAGCAAAGGGGCAGTACTCCTCCTAGCAGCTCTCCAGCTCTTCTTCTTGACAGGTTCCTTGATTCCAGCGAGATCTAAATTCATGGGGTCAGGGCCCCAATATTTATATCCCAAATTCCTTTGTTCTCTGAAGGCAGAGAGGCCTTTGCCTAGTCCAAACCAGTTCTGGAGCACTTTGTTGACAAGTCTCCGTCCCTTCTTTCAGAGAGTAGGCCAGGGACATCAGACGCACCACAGGAGGTGGAGCCAGCATTGTGGAGGGAAGGCACTGTCCTATTCAGGGCCCAGGTGCAACTCCTCCCACCCATCTACATGTAGATCTTGCTATTCAGCCCTGTGCTGACTCACCCTGTCTCCTGGCATCCCCCAGCCCCTGTCACTCACACTCCAGACAAGGAATACACAACCTCGCAGAGGCAGGCTTGGATGGTTAGACAAGAAAATACCCACTTTCTAAAAGTGGTATTTTCAAACACAGAATGTTAAAACCAACTTCACTAAAAGATGCATTTTATCATTCTGAGTCCAGGCATACTAAACTCGAATTTCTACCATGTTCCCGGGGTCAGTTAGGATTATAAGCTGTAATAATCAAAACGGCCCGTTTTGGCCTATGGGGAACAGGTAGCCTTGCAATAGTGAAAAACGAACTAGGCTGTAATTCACTATCAGGACATGCCACACACACCCGGGCATGTCCTACCTTTCGCATACAACGCACCCTGCCCACAGGGGTACCCTGGGCCTACCTTAGGGGTGACTAACATGTAGAAAAGGGAAGGTTTAGGGACTTGCAAGTGTGCGCACTTGCCAAGTCGACATGGCAGCCCCAGGCTGCGCACAGGCTCTGCGATGGCAGGCCCGAGTTACACTTTACGGGCTGTTTGCGTGGGTGGCACAATCCAGTGCTGCAGCCCACCAACAGCATTTGATTTATAGGCCCTGGCACTGGCAGTGCACTTTACTAGGGACTGACACATAAATCAAATAGGCCAATCATGGAAACACCAATCCATAACACATTTTACACAGAGAGCATATGCACTTTAGCACTGATTAGCAGTGGTAAAGTGCCCAGAGTCCTAAAACCAACACACACAGGGTCAAAAACAGGAGGCCAAAAAGCAAAAAGTCTGGGGGTAAACCCGCTGAAAAAGCCAAGTCTAACAGTTAGCAATAGCACTTTAATACGGCTTCTAATCTTGTAATCAAGAAGTCTCAGCACTTCTTGGCTTCACTTCTGTACTGGGACCATACCAGCACTTCTAAACAGGGCTCCTACACATGTAAAGGGTAGGACGGGACCAGCACTTCTTATCAGGGCTGCTCCTAGGAACAGACAGTGCCAGATCTCCTTAAGAGGTCAGCTCCATGTAAGGAACAGTCCCAGCCCTTTGCAGCAGGGTGATGATACCTCTGGTGCTCTGTACCAGTGCTTCTTATCACTACATCTGTGCATGCGATGGACACTAACGGCATGTCTCACTGGTGCTTCTATACTAGTAGTAGAGAGTAGCTGCACTTCATAACACGGCTGCTATTCATGCCCAGAGGGCATAGGCGCTGGAACCAGGGGTGCTGCAGAAATAATTCTGCTGGAGTTCATAGGTAAATGAGCAATAAAGATACTTTTACATTTTGTGCTCCTCTTGTCACATTTGCTGACCATTCAAACACAAATGTCAGGTCTTCTGTCAAATTGCTGCTTATTCAGAAACTGGAGTGTACTTTTATTTCTCTGATGGCAAAGGGAGAGGATTTTGTAAAAGTGAGCGGGGTGACAATATTGCTAGGGTACAGGAAACAAACAGAAAGGCTGTAGGATGTCACACAACATTTAAATATCGGTAAATGAACTACACACATTTCATATGATATCAGCATTTAGGAAAGCACAAATGGAGCACTTATTTGTAATTCTGAAGTGTGATGAAAGCAAAGATTTTAATTGGAGCAAATGAAATCAAGTCACTTTACTTGGTGATGTGCAAATGATAACTATTCACAGAAACATGATTTCCACACATTATCGATTGTGCGCTACATAGTTTTACCCGTAACACCGCATGTCTATGCAAATTTAGCAGCCATTTTTAAGCGGAAAATGTGCTGTCTGTTTATGACAATCCGCTGCCTCACCAGTGCTCCAAAGTGCACCACCAGCTACACACCTCACCCTTACCACTCTCCTGCTGAATGGGCGTGGCTCCTTTACTACACTTTTTTTTGTGGGATGCTTGGATTTTTCACAATCCCTATGATTTCAGTGATGTTACATAGATGGCAGCACCCGCACTGTGAAAATTGTCCCAGCAGCTCTGCCAGAGAGTGGCAATCCCTTTTAAAAGGGTCACTATAATTTTATTAGTACAGGACCAGAACTTCTCAGGTGCTTCACTAACAATGGTCACTGAGAGCACATCTCAGAAGAGCTGCTGTAAGTTTAAGGGCAGAATACTGGCACAGCTTGGCAAGGCAGGGCTGCAACACGTGGGACAGCGCCAACTCTTCTCTGAAGAGTGAATAGAAATTGCATGTGCCTCATTTTAACACTGGGGGCAAATGTACAAGCCCCTATCGCCACGGAAATGTCCCTTTTTCTGACGTTTCCGTGGCGATAGGGGCTTTGCCTCATTTACAAGGCAGCGTTAAGCCACTTAACGTGGCTTAGCGCTGCCTTATAAATAATGCCCCCTTTCACACTATGCTTAGCGTGAAAGGGGTGGGCAGTGGGTGTTGCTGTGGGGGTTTCACCGCAACACCCATTGATTTTGACGCTCCCCCAATTTACAAGGGCAGCGTAAATAGGAGGCAGTGCCGAAATTAAGACCAGGGAAAACCAGGTCTTAAGTTGGCGAAACGAGGAGAAATGCTTAATGTCTCCTCGTTTTTGCTTTTTCCATGTGTGCTGCCTCGTGCAGCACACATGGGAAAAGCCAAATGCCTTGGATTGTGTCTGTGTAGGAAGGTGACCATTCCTGCACATAAACAATCCTTAAAAAAAAAAATGAAATTTTGTAACTTCCATGTGTGCTGCATTAAGCAGCACACATAGAAGTGACAAAATTGCATTTCAGGATTGTTTATGTGCAGGAAGGAACACCTTTCTAAACAGAAACAATCCTCCCCTGCACTATGGTGCAAGGGTGACTGCGTTGGCGCGACATTGCTAAGTGTAGCGCCAGCGCAGGGGAAACGCAAGGCTGCACCATATTCTTGTAAATATGGTGCAGCCTTGAGTTTCTGAAGTGGCGGTGAGGCGTTAAGCCATGACGGCTAACGCCTCACTCCGCCACTTCCTGGTACATATGCCCCTGGGTTTGGTAAAACACACAGGGTACAAATATTTAAATATTACAGGTGAAAATGTAAAGTTTGAGATCAGAGGACAAGTACCACAAGCAGGCACATTTTTAAAATCACATGGAATTTGTTTGTGTTTGATATTCCTGCCATGAAACGTCAGAATAAGGAAGCACTGACCTCCCTTCTATCACTCACTCCAGATGCTTTAATGGCAACACTTCAACATAGAACAGTCCATCAGTGCCATAAAGTGCCCCAGCACTTGTGTTCTGGTGTGGCCACTACAGTACATAGTCAGAGATGGGCACTGTGCTATGTGTCTGCCATCGATCAGGAGGGACTGCCAGCAACAGCATGTCTCGGTTACAAACTCCCGAGTGCTTGACAGTGCATCACAGGCTGTAAGCCCTGCTGCGTGTGAGAGTGAGAAAGAGAGAGAGAGAGAGGAGAGAGAGAGAGGGAGAAGAGAGGAGAAGAGAGAGAGAGAGAGAAAGAGAGAGAGGCGAGAGAGAGAGAGAGAGAGAGAGAGAGAGAGAGAGAGTGAAAAGAGGAAAAGCAAACAAAAAAGTGAATGAGAGACAAAGAGCAATAGAAAGATGTGAGACAAAGAATAAAGAGTTAATGAGAGCTGGAGAGAAAAAGATGGCGATAGAAAGAAAGAGAGCAAAAGAGAGACAGAGAGAGTAAGAGAGAGAGATGATTCATCTATAGGCAGAGAGGATACAGACTATAAGACACATCTCACTTCAGTAATTAGAACCGAGGGGATACTTGCTACAGGCTGGGAGATGGGGCTCACCATCAGCCAGGAGAGCAGAGAGAATACAGGGTACAGAGAGACAGAGAGAACCTGACCTTCAGGTACTTGAGGAGGGAGGATGCAGGCTACAAAGAGGGGGAGGGCTCACCTTCAGCCTCTACAGCAGTGAGGCTACAGCAGAGGGAGCCTCACCTTCAGCCTGTAGAGCAGAGAGGCTACAGGGTACAGAGAGAAAACTTGACCTTCTGTTGTTACAGGAGGGAGGTTGAGGAGGGAGGGGCTCACCTTCAGCCAGGAGAGCAGAGAGGAGACAGTTTACAGACAGAGGGAGCCTTACCTTCAGCCTGTAGAGCAGTGAGGCTACAGGGTACAGAGGGAGACTCGCCTTCAGCCTGTAGAGCAGAGAGGCTACAAGGTACAGAGAGAGAACCTGACCTGTCATTAGAGAAAGGAGGGGCTCACCTTCAGCCAGGAGAGCAGTGAGGCTACAGAGGGAGACTCACCTTCAGGCAGGAGAGGAGTGAGGCTACAGGGTACAGAGGGAGACTCACCTTCAGCATGTAGAGCAGTGAGGCTACAGGGTACAGAGGGAGCCTCGCCTTCAGCCTGTAGAGCAGAGAGACTACAAGGTACAGAGGCACCCTCGCCTTCAGCCTGTAGAGCAGGGAGGCTACAAGGTACAGAGGGAGCCTTGCCTTCAGCCTGTAGAGCAGAGAGGGTACAGAGAGATAAACTGACCTTCTGTTATTACAGGAGGGATGTTGAGGAGGGAGGGGCTCACCTTCAGCCTGTAGAGCAGTGAGGCTACAGGGTACAGAGGGAGCCTCACCTTCAGCCTGTAGAGCAGTGAGGCTACAGGGTACAGAGGGAGCCTCGCCTTCAGCCTGTAGAGCAGAAAGGCTACAAGGTACAGAGGGAGCCTCGCCTTCAGCCTGTAGAGCAGGGAGGCTACAAGGTACAGAGAGAGCCTCGCCTTCAGCCTGTAGAGCAGAGAGGCTATAAGGTACAGAGAGAGAACCTGACCTGTCAGAGGAGGGAGGATGAGAGGGGGGAGGAACTCACCTTGAGCCAGGACAGCAGAGAAGATGCAGACAGCAGCAAGAGCTGTCCTCATGGTGATGAGCCAGTGCATGCTGATTTCGGCTGCAGGGCGCGGGCATCTGGCTTGTGGCTGCTGACTCTCCAGGGTTATATACTCACATTGGCACAGAGGAGTGGCATGAAGGCACCTGGGAGAGTCGAAGATTCGTCCCCTTTCAATAGCTGGCTCTTTGCATTACAGATTATTGTTGAGGAAACTGCGAGCGGGCTCATTTATGGTGTTTCTGGGCTGCTACCAGACATGTGATAGCTGCTTGATTGTGCTCAAGTGCACTCTAATAGTAGGGGTCTGAAAGGCTGTGACATTTTTCTCTTGTGAACATCTTTCTATGTTAATTGTAAATTGAATTTAAGTAGAGGCACACTGCTCCAGAACCCAAGATTAGAGTTAAATAGCTAGTAGATTAGTAATGGGTGCTTTTTTCCAAATAATTCTTTAAAAAAAGAATATATATATATATATATATATATATATATATATATATATATAGTGACTTAAAAAGCAAAGGTTACAGGGGCGTTATAGTTAGGCTCAGATTTTACTTGTACAAAACCAGTGAAATTCTGCAGTTATAGTTACCTGAGCTAACTATAACTTACACCCCCGCAATGCACTGCTTAGGACCTCACATATTACATCACTCATGATATGGTCAGTGAAATCACTGATGACATCTCAAATGACATCACTGATGGCATCATCCACAGAACCACATCCACAGAACCACTCACACCCCATACAACCCCGGGGACTGCCACCTCCTTGGGCCTGAATCACTGAAATGCGGGGGGCCATGCGGCCACCCCGCAGCCCCGGGGACTTCCTCCTACATTTACAGTGCAACCGCCGTGGTGGGAAACACAAAATCTATACATTTACAGTGGCGAGGCAGACTTGACGTGCACTGTAAAGGTACAGGAGCCCTGCAGTACTCCAATGCATTTAAATGGGCTCTCCCCACGCTTGTTGGAAGGACTGCTGCACTTTGAAAGGGACAGCACGGCAGCTCTACTCATAGCTGGCAACACTTCCCACCGGACTTCTATACTGTTTGGTCGGGAAACAAGCACATACTGGTTACTTCGGAGCACGGGCCCTGTGCAGCTTTGTTTACATGTTTCTTAAAGGGATCTCAACGGAAAGGGAAAAAGTGGATGGGGCTGCAATGCCTCCACGGAAACAGCATAGGAAAGAAAATTAAACAAGCAGGAAACAATTTTAAAAAAAGCCAGACATCGAAGACACAAGCAGGGCACTCATGTGCACCAGCCATCCCAGTTGCTGCTGTTATTTCAGGAATTCAGGGGGCCACGTTGAGTGCAGGCAAGAACCAGCTATAAATAAACCATGCGAGACGAGGGAGGAGAGGCCATCACACACTCTACAGTGTGATGACCAACAAAAACATTCTCTGAGTGAAATCGCCAGGGAGAGAATTCAGCACACAAAGGAGGGGCATTTCCACAAATGCACCAATAATAAGCCAGAATTTTTAAATGCCACACTTAACAACAAAATGCAATTGGGAGGTGTGCTAAAAGCCCATAGGTCGAGGCTCGACCTAAAAATCAGTATCGCGAGTTGAAACGTGAATATAGTCACACTAAAAGACAGGCATAATAAGTGCTGAAACGGAAACTTTATCCTCACGTCAGTCTCACCAGAGGGCATGAGTATTTACGACTCTAAGGTAAACAAATGGGCAGCCCAAAGTTATGGTCTGCATAATTACAAGATTCATGTCAATAGCATTGGAAGATGGAACAGCAGGTGGTGAAAGAAAATTAAAGAGGAGAGAATGCGGCTGCTGGCTTTGGAATTGGGGAACTAGGTTTGAGTCCTGGCGACGTCTCAACATCAGGGCCGGACTGGCCGTAACGGGCACTGGGCATTTTCCTGGTGGATCGGTAGAGTGGGGGCTGGTTTTGCAACAGTGCTGTAATATCAGGCCCCTGTAACAAAAGCAACAGCAGTGCTAAAGCGGCAGCAGTGATGCTTCTCACTAGCACCATCCCCCCGCCCCATCCCCCCCACCGGCCGGTCCAGCAGAATTGCCAGGGCTGGTTTGTGTTCCCAATCCAGCCCTGCTCAACATCCTGTGATTCTGGGCACATCACAAGCTCCTCGCGCCTAAAAAGTAAATGTGACCTTGTGTAATGTAGCTGGTGCTCCAGTGCCCTTGGGCTGAGTTCACGCTGTACAAAAAAACATACATAGAGCACTACATGTGGGACATGGCCGGTATTTTTTTGTTCACTTCCTTCTTTACTTTTGTAGTTTAAAAATGTGGTTGGGCACGTGAGTACACAATCCCTTGCTATACGTATAGAAACAGATGTTTTTATTATGAAGGGAATTGAAGTTTTGTAACGTCTTTCAAAAGAAACATTTCCACTTCATCCTCAGATAATACCCACTCCTTATTGTAGTACCACACCTGCCCTCTGTTATGTAATAAGAGGGCACCTTGGTTTGTCCTTTTCCCCTTTGCCTCCTTTCATTAGTTTAGAAGCTGCTCTAAAAGTTTCACTGCACTGAGGCAGTGGCCGGTATACTCTGTGAGTCGCCGTTGTTTCCACTGCCACCCGGCGCTGTGATGGATCGAAAGACTTTTCTGCAGTGACAAGTGTCCCAAGATGAGTGTGCACAGGGCGTGAATCACCCTTCAATCATTCACTGGAGGAGTTACACTTCTCCTAGTACTAATAAACAGAAAGGGGTGAGTCATTTAGGAAACCCTGGGGGATATGTACAACGAAGTGGCGGAGCGTGTCGTTAGCCTCCTGGGCTTAACGATACGCTCCGCCACTTCGGGAACGCAAGGCTGCACCATATTTACAATAATGTGGTGCAGCCATGCATTTCCCCCTGCGATGGCACTAAGGGGCATATTTACAAGCCCCTTGCGCCACTTTTGCGCCGCCGTTGCGTCACGCATGTGACGCAGCGGTGACGCAAACCATGCGCCGCGTTGCGCTATATTTACAACGTGACGCATCTAGGGAGATGCGTCACGTAGTAAACCCCTGCGCCACATGAAACCTGCGTCAGGTTTCATGTGGGCGTACCGGCGCAGGGGGCGTTCCGGCGCAGGAACGCCTCGGAAGAGTGACGTAGTGAAATCTACAAGATTTCACTACGTCACTTTTCCGACGCTGGTGCGTCAAATCCTTACGCCTGCTTCAAGCAGGCGTAAGGATTGAAGCACCATGTTAGGGATAGGGAAGGTTGGAACAGTGCTGGAGTTGCGTCGCGCTTGCGACACAACTTCAGCACTGCGCCAACCTTCCGCCGGCAGATGCGTCACGCATCTGCTTATCCTTGCACCACGATGCGCCGCATTATAAATGCGGCGCATCGGACGTGGCGCAAAGGTAAACTTGCGTGACGCATTTTCCCTGGCGCATCCCTGCTGATATGCAGGGATGCGCCAGGGAACGTAAATATGCCCCTAAGTTTAACAAGTTAGCGCCAACGCAGGCACCCTTGCACAGGAGTGCAAGGGTGTCTGCGTGCAGGGGAGTATTGGTTACGTGTAGGAAGGTGTCCCTTCCTGCACATAAACAATCCTAAAATGCCATTTTGTAACTTTCATGTGTGCTGCTTCATGCAGCACACATGAAAGTTACAAAATGGCATTTTTAAGAGGTTTGTTTATGTACAGGGAGGGACACCTTCCTGTACATAAACAAACCATGGCATTTGCTTTTTCCATGTGTGCTGCACAAGGCAGCACACATGGAAAAAGCAAAAAACGAAGAGAAATAATGCGTTTCGCCAACTTAAGACCAGGATTTTCCTGGTCTTAATTTTGGCGCTGCCTCCTATGTACACCACCCTTGTACATAGGGGACAGCGTCAAATACAATGTGTGTTGCGGTGGAACGCCCACTACAACATCCACTGCATGCCCCTTTCACGCTAAACATAGCGTGAAAGGGTGCCTTATGTACAAGGCAGCGTTAAGCCACGTTAGGTGGCTTAACGCTGCCTTGTACATAAGGCAAGGCCCCTATCGCCACAGGAACGTCTCAAAAACAGTGACGTTCCCGTGGCGATTGGGGCTTGTACGTATGCCCCCCTGAGTCAACTCTCGGATCTTTCCATAAATGGCTTTTCCATTGTTATTATAAATTACCTGTTCGATTATACAAGACACTTATTTAAGACAGCATCACACCACAGGCAGCACTCTCGCACCCTAAAAAAACTGGTAGTCTCATAGCATCGACAGCACCAAACTAGCAGTCTAACACTAACAAAAGCTCCCAGATCCTTTGCAGAGAAGCAGTCTCACACTCCCAGCTGCACTCAGCCACACTAGACAACACTCTGGTACCCCTCACAGTGTAACAACATTCACACCCCTCAAAGAATCGGAGTCACACTACAGATCTCACTTATGCTGCACAAACTAATGAGAGCACTCCACATCTCTCAACACTCTCACACTCTTTACAGAATGGCAGTCACACAATATCACAAGCACACTCCTAGAAGACGGGTGGTCTTCCACTGGCAACATAACTCTCAGGCCGTCATACACTTCTGGAAGCACTCTCACGCCCTTCTAAGACTAGTACTCACAGACTACCAACAGCACTCTCACACCCCTAACAGACAGTCATACACCTTTTGAAGCACTCTCACGCCCTTCTAAGACTAGTGCTCACAGACTACCAACAGCACTCTCACACCCCTCACAGACAGTCATACACTTCTCGAAGCACTCTCACACCCTTCTAAGACTAGTACTCACAGACTACCAACAGCACTCTCACACCCCTCACAGACAGTCATACACGTCTGTAAGCACTCTCACGCCCTTCTAAGACTAGTACTCACACACTACTGCTAGTACTCTCGCACCCCTCACAGAGTAACAGTCACACACTATCAACAGCATTCTCACACCCTATCACACAGAAGCAATCACACAATAATGGAAACTCTCACACCCAAAATAGGCTAGCAGCCACACACCTCCAAATGTACTCTTGCACACCTCAAAGACTAGCAGTCACTGCTAAAAACAGTGTCCCTCTGGCCCAAACAAGCCTGCAGCAAATCAAATAGATCTGCTTCATAACTCGAAGAGGTTTATTTACCAAATTCTCATGCAGCGCAATGGCCAAAAAGGCTGTCCTGTGTGAGAAGGCGAGTGCAGGATAGCGCCATATCTACAGCAATATGGCACTGTAGGGAGCCAGGTCTTTATGTAGTATGTCAAAACGAGGTATGCTGTGCAAATAGTCCGGGTGTTCTATTACGAGTGGACAGGGGCTTGCTGTAGCAATCCCAAGGTGCTCTTTTAGGGGGTAGTGTGGTCAAGCAGCCATAGGCTTGTCAGAGGGAAGTGTGAAAGAGCCAGGAATACACACAATAGTCAATAAATGATGCACATGACTCAATAAGGATATACACACCAAATTTTAAAAAAAAACTATCTTTATATATGTTTAGGCACCAGAATCAATACGATCAGGTAAGTAAATTTTTCAAGAGAAATACTTTTGCATTTAAAAAGTTAACACATTTTTTAGAGGCTGTAATGTTATCCTAATGAAGGAAAAACAAATACAGCATATGAGTTCTTTGAAGGAACTTACGAGACCAACCTCTGGGACTCAAAAGGAGTATCGGGCAAGGTCCAAGGCAGCACTAGCAAGTCATCTTCAGCAGCACAAGGGCGGCCAGGTGCAGTGGTGCAAAACAGCATCGGGTGCCCAAGGCAAGCCTATGGGGATTGGTCTTCTTGAAAAGATGCTGCAGTGTCGGGCTGGGAGGCCAGTCGGGCTGAACCAACCAGGGGGTTCAGGCCAGACGATGCTCAGGTATGAGGGGACACTTTGGTCCTCTTCTCCATGGCCCAGGGGCGACGGGGGAAGAGGTGTCTTTAGGCGTCGGATTTTCCTTACCGGGAGCAGTCGCAGTAGATGGGGCCTGCGAACAGAGGTTGCAGGCTGCGTCGGGAAGTCCACAGTGGGGCAATCCCATGTGAGCTTAGAGTCTGGAAAGTTGGGGGACCATGTAGGTACCGTTGGCGCACTTCAGCTCAGGCTAGGTGGCTTGGGTGCAGTGTTGCTTCCCGGTGTCGGGTTTTTGCGGTCTTTTTCTCGCCTGACCAGGTGCCAAGTGGCTGTGGACAAAGGGGGTCGGCATCTTCTCCTGTGAGAGAAACCAGATTAGCATGCTAAAGGTGGTAAGCCCTATGAAGCCCCCTGCCTTGGAATGCTAAACTCCAGGTCGTCCTGTGGTAGGAGGTGAAAACACCCCTTTTCTGAGCAGGCTCGGTTTCTGGCCCCCTGAGAGCAAAGGCCCTCACCCTTGGGGGTCAGAAACTCGTCTCTGGTGGCAGGCGTGCAAAAACCAGACAACCATCACACCAGTAGCTGGTAGGTTTTCAGGTGGCACCGCTAAGGTGCCCTCTAGGTGCATGTATTACTATATTTGACAATGGCATCAGTGTGGGTTTATTAATATGAGATGTTTGATACCAAACATCCTTATTTTCAGTAAAGCCATCAGGTAGCTGGGGAACTCATTTTCACCAGTGTCCAGAACATGCTCTTAAAATGGCTTCCCTGATCACTTGTACTGGCAGTAATGGAACTGACCAGCCCAGGGACATATCCATTTGTGCAGTTATGCCCTCACATGTAGTATAGTGCACCCTGCCTTAGGTAAGGCCTGCGGTAAAGGTGCCTTACTTATACTGCATGCAGCGTCGGCAGGCATGGTACGCAGGCTGGGTGCCATGTTGTGTTTTCATTTTTGTCCGCACAAAGACACGCAGCCTGCAGTGGCAGTTAGCATGAGCTCGGTGAGGGGGCCCTTAGGGTTGCACAATTCATGCTGCCACCCTTAGGGACCCTCTTTTGTACCTTGGACCCTAGGTACTAGTTGGACCATTTACTAGTCACTTTCAGAGGGTACTAAAGGTATTGCCAATTGGAGAAACAAGAGCACGGTTTTGGGAAAGAGATCTGGCATCGGGAGCCTGGTTAGCAGGAATGCAGTGCACTTCCAGTCGAAATCACTTCAAACACCAGGCAAAAAGTGGGGGTGAACATGTTGAAAAGACCACTTTCCTATATAATCCCCTCCCAAACAAGAGCGGATGAGACTAACCTTTCCCAAGAGAGTCTTCATCTTCTAAGTGGAAAAACCGGGCAAGGCCATTTGCACTGGCATGGTCAGTTAAGCTCACACCACGAGAAGGACTACTTCTAACATGGTCAGTCCCAGGTCGGTGTTCCACTATAAAATCCAAAACCTTTAGGGTTATGGATCACCTCAACAGTTTGGGGTTTTCATATTTCATTTGCATTAGTCATCTGAGAGGACTGTGGTCGGTTTGAACAAGGAAGTGTGAGCCAAACAAGGATGGCCTCAACTTCTTCAGGGACCAATCCACAGCAATGGCATCCCTCTCAAAGGCACTCCAATGCTGCTCTCTGGGGAGTAACCTCCTGCTAATGAAAGCAACAGGTTGGTCATGGACATTGTCATTGGTTTGGGATAGGACCACTCCTATCCCATCTTCAGAGGCATTTGTCTGAACTGCTTTGAATAATCATGCAGCTTTTAGAATGGGTGTTGAGCACATTTATTCCTCCAGAGTGTCAAAGGTCTTCCAGTTTACTTTCTTTGGCATTTTCTTAGAAGTGAATTCCGTGAAGGGGGCCTCAGTGGACCCATACCCCTTCACAAACCTTGGGTAATACCTAGTCAAGCCAAGGATCGCCCTGACTTGAGTCTGGGTGGTTGGAGCTACCAAGTCCACAATTGTCTGGATCTTGGGTTGTAAGGGGTGATCTTGGCCTCCACCTACCAGGTGACCCAAGAATACAGCAGTGGCCTGCCTTTTCTGGCACTTGCTTGCCTTGATAGTGAGCCTGCATTTCGCAGATCCTCAATGGCCTTACTAAGGTGGATCAGGTGATCCTGCCAAGTGGAGCTAAAGACAGGAATATTTTCGAGATATGCCGCACTAAAGGACTCTAGCCCAGCAAGGACTTTGTTCAGCAACCTTTGGAGGGTGGCAGGGGAATTCTTTAATGCAAAGGGCATAACAGTGAACTAGTAATGCCCATCTGGTGTTGAGAATGCAGATTTCTATTTTGCTTCTGGGGTCCTTCCCGTACATAAACAATCATTTTTAAAAATGACGTTTTGCACCTTCTATGTGTGCTGCATTACGCAGCACATATAGAAGTTACAAAACGCCATTTAAAGATTGTTTATGTGCAGGAAGGGACACCTTCCTGCACATAAACAATCACTCCCCTCAATGCAAGCACCCTTGCACTATGGTGCAAGGGTGCTTGCGTTGGTGCTAGGCAGCTAAATATAGCGACAGCGCAGGGGGAATCGCAGGGCTGTACCATATTCTTGTAAATATGGTGTAGCCCTGCATTTCTAAAGTGACGGAGCGTGTTGTTAGCCTTCTTGGCTTAATGACACGCTTCGCTACTTTCCTTGTAATTATGCCCCTTTGTGAGTTGTGAGAGAGGAGGTCAGGGAGAGGTTCACTCTCTTCTTCCTGATCTTCATCAGTGACCATCAGCATGGCCACATCAGCCCTGACATCAGCCATGATAGAGTTCATGGCGGTTTACATGGATGACCCGTTTGGGGTTCCTATAAGTGCCAAGGTCCACCAGATAGGGGATCTCCCCTTTTCTTTCTAGGATAAGGTAGGGCCCACACCATTTGTCCTGGAGGGCCCTAGGAACCATGGGCTCCAAAACCCACACCTTCTGCCCTGGTTGGTAACCCCACCAGTGTAGCTTTTTGGTCATACCACAGCTTCTGGAGCTCTTGGCTGGCCTCGAGGATTTTGGATGCTTTTTCTATGTAGTCAACCATTCGGGACGAAGGCCAAGTACATAGTCCACTATGTCTTGCTTAGGCTCTTTGAGAGGTTGCTTCCAGCCTCCCTTCAGTAGACACAACAGTCCCCTTACAGGATGACCAAACAGAAGTTCAAAGGGGGGAAAATCCTATTCCCTTCTGTGGCACTTCCCTGTAGGCAAAAAGCAGGCATGGCAGTAACAGATCCCTTCTCCTTCTGAGTTTTTCAAGGAGTCTCATGATCATGCCTTTCATGGTTTTGTTGAATCTCTTATCTAGACCATTTTTTGTGGGTGATATGGGGTGGTAAGCTTGTAAGTCACTCCACATTCAGTCCACATGTGTTTCAGGTAGCCAGACAAGAAGTTTGTTCCTCTGTCTGACACCACCTCCTTAGGGAAACTCACTCTGGTAAGGATACCAATGAGGGCCCTAGCCACTGCAGGAGCAGTAGTAGTCCCAAGGGGTATTGCTTCAGGGTATGTGGTGGTGTGATCCACCACGACCAGTATAAATCTATTCCGTGATCCTGTTGGAGGGTATAGGGGACTGACAATGTCATCCCCTACCCTTTCAAAGGGAACCCCAGTCACTGGAAGTAAAATTAAGGGGGCCTTTGGGTGGCCACCTGCTTTGCCACTGTTTTGGCAGGTGGCACAGGAGTTGCAAAACTCCTTCACCTTCAGGGACATGCCTGGTCAGTAGAAGTGGGCAAGTAACCTACTCTAAGTTTTGGCCTAGCCAAGATGCCCAGCTAAGGGGATGTCAGAACTCTTTATATCTCTGAGGCACTACCACTCTCCTAGTGGCACCAGTTTTGGGGTCTCTGGCCTCAGTGTAAAGGAGTTTCTCCTCCCAGTAGGTTCTGTGGTAGCCACTGACATCTCCCTTTTCCCGCTCAGCAGCTTCTTGTCTCAGGCTCTCAAGAGTGAGACAGGTCCTCTGTCCCTGGCACAGCTCTTCCCTACAGGTCCTCCTGAACCAAGGAGCTTTGCCCTGTAAGGACCAAGTTCCTCAGGTTCAGCTCACTCTAGGGCTGACAGGTCTTCTCCTTGGAAGAGGGGACCAAAGCTTGTGGCTGATTTGAAGCTGGTTTCCCAGTCTTCCTGCCTTTTCTCTTGGAGGGTTGGGCTATTCTTCCAGGCTCCAACTCCTGGTTTAAATCCTGGGTTTTGATTGTGCTCTTGTTTTTGCACACACCCATTCAGGTATACCCAACATAGCTGCGTGGGTCTTTCTTTCAACCTCAGCCCATGCTGAGGACTCCAAATCATTGCCTAGCAGGCATTCTACAGGAATTGCTGTGGCCAGGAACCCCTCCCCATTTTAAGGACAGCATCGCCATGGGATGACCATAGCCTGATTATCAGCATTGAGGACTGTGTTTGTCTCACCAGTCAGGTATTGTTCTGAGGATACCAGTTTTTCAGTCACCATTGTGACATTTGCACCTGTATTCCTCAGTGCTTCAATTCCGATCACATTGATATAAGGCTGTTGTCTGTATATGCCAGACAGCCAGGGCAGCTACATCCACCCCACCCGCTGAGACTAAAGTTGCTGCGGTGAGTTCTCTGGCATTGTCAGGGCTCACCCGGGATCCCATCTGGGGACTTACCACTGCATTTACTGCAGGTGCACTAGGGGGACTCTCTTTGTTGGGACAGCTAGGGTCTTAAGTGTGGTGCCCTTTGGCCTTACAATTAAAGCACCAAGCCGTCTTGGGATCCCAGTTCTTACCCAGACACCCACCCCTCGACTGTGTATTGGCTTGGGGCTCACCCTCCTGAACAGGTATTTGGGGGCCTTGAGAAGATTCTTGGTTTTTGTTTTTCAACTGATCACAATCTTCCACTTGGGAGGACTTAGCAAACTCTTTCTTTTGGTCACCCCCATCATGAGTTGTCTTGGTTACCCTTGTCTTGACCCAGTAGTCTGCCTTCTTCCCAAACTCTTGAGAAGAAAGTGGACCTAGCTCTACCAGGTTCTGATGTAATTTCTGAGGAACACAATTACTCAACAGATACTCTTTCATAGTAAGATTATAAAGCCCATCATAATCTTGCACATTGTTAGCTTTAAACAAGCCACCGGGGGGGGGGGGGGATATTCACAAGAACCTGTGCTAAATATCACCAGAAAATGTTAACGCAACTTTACACATCGCAGCCGATCGCGGGAAAATAACCCCGTGTTAACCTGGAATTCACAACACGGCGGTACCATGCGATAGTCTCCCGAAACCGCGGCCAATGTCCGCGATACAACCACCTCGACGGAGATAAAAACACAAACCCCAACACCAAAAAACATGCGGTGAGCCCATTCGCGAGGAGGAAAGCAGCGATAAGCAGCGCAAGGCCCACGACACATATACGGCATGCGGGAATAAGCACAACAAAAGCAGGAAAAAGAAAGACAAACCAAACAGAAAACAGCGAAGCACAATGAAGGCAGTCGAAGCCAGCACACAACCCCACAAGCACCATTGGCAACAAAACATTAGACATGGCAGGCCATCGTGGACAAGGTGAATGCAGCCTGAGAGCGGAGGAGGACAATGGCAGAAAACCAGAACAGCTGGAATGATGCAAAACGCACAAACAAGCACAAACACGCCAACAACCACAAGGCAGCAATGCACACCGGAGGTGGGAGTCCAGCGCCACACCAGGAGCTGGATGACATGGAGGAAATGGTGTCCACCACATCAGTCTGGAGATGGTGGCAGGACTCGGGGCCCGGAAACTGCTCAAAATCAACAGACACAACAGCAACAGGGAGAGGAACCACCAGGGACTGGGGGGACGGGGGGAGATGGTCACAATGGCACACATGCACAATTAAGCACAGCACAACTGCAGACAAACCATGCCCAAGAGGAACAACACCAACCAAGAGCACAAGTCACACAAGTCAGCAATATCACACCACTGAACAAGCACAGAAGTGAAAACCGCACTTCCTGAAAGGGAGAAAGGTGAGCCAAATCTGAGCTGAAGGGACATCTCACACACAATGCAGCACACACACATAGGAAGCAGAGCACCCCAACAACGAACACAATGTGGAACAAACACCAACATCTGCACAACCGAACACAGGAGACAAGTGCACCCGCTTGTGGCCGGTAAATGGCCATACGCATCTGGCAAACCACGAAACAGGGACATGATAATGCGCAAGTACCAACCCACAGCCCTGATGGGGCAGCAATGCATGTAAGGCAGTGACCCAGATAGGCCGTGACACACACATTGGCATACAAATAAACACTCAACACAGTTGGAGACAAGTGAACGTGCGGAAACTTTATCAACAATTGCGTGTCAGTACGGCCAAGGGAAGTGCCACGACATGCAGACCAATGCAGCAGCATGTCTGAATGAGGAACGTTGGGAAGCGCCCATGTCCACCCCGGGGGAGTCCATCACCAACACAAGTCATTGCCAACCCGCGTATGTTGTCCGCGCATGGATCAGGAGTCCAGGCCAATGCAGCCATGTCCACTGTCTCCCAGGAACATGTGACCAGATCCCCAACATGCACCAAGGTGTCGGGACACGTGCAATGGGTCACATGCAGTCCTGGCTGCAGGTACCTTGTCACTCGTCCATGAACGCGAATGCAGCAGCGTAGGCCAACATTTCCAATGCGAGATCGTTGTCCACCACATCTGACATGTCGGCGACGTAACCCATCAGCTGTCCCGGACAGATGTGCTCACTCCAACCCCTGGCCCCAATATGCACGAAATCCCAATCAGGGAGCGGCTCAATGTGGTCACTGCACACGACGACTCCTGCAATCTCCCAGGTCCAGTTCCCAGCATGCATGCCAAACATCCAGGCATGCCATAAACGGGCATCACGGTGACACTCCTGGTCGTGGTCCAACAGGGGGCGCACACACACGTCGAAATCCAGGTCAGCTACCGTTACATTGGAGAGGCAGACATCCATGGACCACTCGAATATGCACGAGCGACAGTGCAACACAGGCTGAACGCAGGTGACGTTGGCAATGCGGAAGCTCAGCCTGTAACTGATCCGCAGCACTGCCAATGGCAGTGCCCCCAGTACATGCAGCAGACGTGCACGGTACAGGTCCACGTGACAGGAGTAGAGCATGTGTCCAGGATGGTCTGCCATTGCGTCAGTGGCTCTGCTTGAAGCGGCACTGTGAGGACCTGCGCCAGTCCTGTGGATGAAACGCCACAGCTCGGAGCAATGAGCAGTGTCTGTGTGCAACGGGTGCAGGCCTGGGGTGTGGTGGGAGTACGAGTGAAGGCCATTTCACGCACGCAAACTATGACCAAGGACTTCTGCGTGTGGGATGTGTACACGTTGGCCTCACGTCTGGCAGTGCGTAGTGTGGGAGTCGCCTGGAAATGCAATCCTATCTGTCAGGGGGTGCTGGGCACATGCAAGTCACATCTAGGAGCTGCAGATAAGCTACCGCCTGATAGTGCAGACAAAGGACCATTCATCCCTTCAGTAACTTCACCATCTGCATGCATTCAGGAGACGTACAGAGGCCTGCCGTGGGTGTGGTGGGATGTCTGCGACCCTGGGAATCATGGACGATATGCCCAGCACGTGGCACATGTGCGGACTCACTGTGTGTTACGTTGCCTCACAGCTGCTCCACCCTCCCACGAGCCCCCACACTTGTGTGCCCTGCGCGGTTGTATCATGTGCACTCCTACGGCACACCATTGTAATGCCTGTCCGCGCATGTCCAGCGGCATGCCACCAACTTCGTGACGCTGGCCTTTGAAGGTGTGCGGCCAAGTGAGTGTAGGCCAATGTTCCGGACAGGGTGGACACAAGTGTACAATCCATGGCTGGCTGTGGTCACGCTGCGAATGAGGCTAGGCAACTGACTCATGCAGCCGCAGGACTGATACACATAACACTTGGCATGCATGTGCCAAGACCCCGAGCGGTCTTGCGCTCCTACATTTCCCCGTCCGTGCGGGCCCGCCCTCCTGGTGCATGCTACATTGCAACATCGTCTACTGTGGCCCTGGTGGCGACAACACCCCAACACAGAGACACACTTACCGCAGGCCAGGTCCGAGCCACGCCCTGCTCCCCCTGCCGATTCAGCACACCCCTGCGCTGAACTGACGTACGCCGGACCAGCACCGCCGCTTGTGCATGCAGGGGGGGCCGGGCGAAGCTACAGGTCCAAGGTCACTGCCAACGCTGAGGTGACATGGTATCGTCCGCTGAGGATAGCACACTGTGATGTTGCAGTGCCGTGCCCATCATGCTGACACAATGACCACACGGACACACTTGCTCAGATGGTGTGAATGGCAACGGGCACGAGCGCCCGGCCACATTTATTAGCAGGCACACATATCGAGTGACACCTGTGTTGGATGTGTGTGGGTGTGTGCACACCAGCCGGCAAGGGCTGCCTGGTGCAGTCAGAAATCGACAACAGTGTACATCGTAAAGGACACAACCATTCAACCATAAAGGCCCCATGACTTGTGCTGCACAGAGTTAGTGGCCCCGGATGCACAGCGTCCTGCACGGGCCTACCGCCACGGGCCGCTGACTTGCGGGGCACTGGGGCAGGGTCACAAGTGCAGAGCAGGTTTCCGTAGATGACAAAGGGGCTTGTCGCGGAGTGTCTCGGTGGACAGAGGAAGGTGTGCCCCCAGGGCATGATGCAGAGGGCAGAACCACGCTGAAACAGTCACTATGGTGGAGATGAATGGACCAGACACATGTCGGACACCAAGCCCGGTCCGTCCAGATGGAGATGCAGAAAACCACCAGGCCATGGACTCAGACGTCACCAAGGTCCAACCAGATAGTGCCCATGACTCATTGCGCACAGAGTTAGTGGCACCAGTGTTGTCGGGATGCCGCCTGCGATGAGGCATTTCCAATGGTGTGGACTCCTCCACATCTTACCCAAGACACAGTTCCACATGTGTGACCTACTGGGACGCTGTGTTGGCCTGAGGCAGCGGTCAGCACGGGCCATTCACCGAGTGTCGCCGGCTTAGGTTGGATGGTCCCACCGGCCTGCGTAGTTCAGGTTCAGTGGCACCACGGGACACGGACTTGCGGTGAACAGGGTTGATGGCACCAGGTCAGTTGTTGATAGTGTTCGATCACCTCAGTGACTCTGATCCGGCTTTCCTCCGGACTGAGCCGCATCTTCCTCTTACTCCTCTCCGTGCGTTCACTGGTGTGGACTCTGCCATTCATGATTGGCGACTAGGTGCTGGATGTGGGACCTACTGGTCCGCAGGGTAGGCCTGAGCCCTCATCCACGTGTCGCCGGCTTGCGTTGAACAGGGTTAGTGGCACCACGTGTCGCCGGCTGGCGTTGAACAGGGTTAGTGGCACCACGTGTCGCCGGCTTGCGATATGGAATTATGCCTCACTGATCGAAGGGAGTCTGGTGCTGTGGCCGCTGCCACGGACTTGGGGTCACTGCCATTCAAGACTCAGGACACAGTTCCACATGTTGGACCTACTGGGCCCAGGAGGACGCAGGTGGAGTATGTAAATGGGAAAGGAGTAATGTGGGCCAGCGTCGGGGGGGCGAGCGATGGTCTGCAGAGGCTGCAGAGGTCGCGAGACTGGTGCTTGGAGCTAGCACCGGCACGTGGTGGGCCCTCATCGATACACGCTGGTGTAGGCAGGTGAGCAGAGCCTCATTGGTGCGCTGTGGCAGGCATGATGGGTCGGGGGACAAGCGGCCCGGGGTGCAGCAGGCGCACAGGGACGCAGGCCCCGCTGTGCTCGGTGCAGGACTCGTGGTGGACCGAGAGCCACCGCACTGCAGACGCATTGTCCATTCCGAATGAGAACCACGCCCAGTGCAACAGGCTTTTTGTTCACACCCCTACGCAGGCCTGGCGTACGCTGGTCCAACCCACTACGCACGCGCATACAGGGGGGGACATAACGTGCGACATCTATGCGTTCTGCCCCACTGCCTGTGGGGACATGGTAGCGTCCACTGGCCACTGCACTCCATGCACCAGCAGTTGATCTCCACATGGCCATTTCCGTGGTTTGCACTCTGTGGTCTGTCCGGCACCTCCACGCCACACCTGGCATTGGGTGGGTTCACATTCCTTGATCACTTGCCGCTCTCGCACATGCCTGCTCCATGCCTCTCCTCGCATCCGGTTATTGTGTGTCTGTGGTGCCATGCCGTGGCTGGGTTGTGTGCATGGCAAGGCCAGCTTCACAATGGAGTTGTGTTGTCGTGTCTGGTCGGTTGGCATGTTGTATGTCATGTTGAATGTAGTTGTGCTGCGTGTCCATTGCCGGTGTCGTGAGTTGCATGACTGTGGGCTGGAGGTGTGTGGTGTGTTCATTTTGGACTTACCAACAGGCACTGCATTTCCATGGGTGCCATCCTGGGAGCGCTGGGTGATGCTGGACTGTCCGGAGATGTGAGAATCATGCACTCGGCCTGGGGAGTTGGCCACGACATTGTTGAGGAGACCCGGGCGGTCAACTGTTGCCTGCACATTCATGATATGCGTGTGCTTTCTGTTGTGGTAGTTGTGTGCAGTGTCGGCAGGGGGCACGAGGGGTACATGTGTGCAGTTGATTGGCCCTGGCACATGAGGGAATCCAGCTATGGCGTAGGGGCCTTGCTTGGTCTCCAGCAGCTCCTGCGCAGTGTGGGTGGAGTGGAGGTGCTGGGGTACCAGGCTGTTGTTGGCATCCAGGACAGGTGTGATGACCTTGTATGGGGCTGGCTGTGTGACTCCTCCGACTCTGGCAGTTGTGGGTTGGATGGTACCAGAGGCCGACATGTGCTGTGCAGCCGGCAGCTTTGTCTGCGGAGGGATGTTGGTTGTCCGCTGGGTTGGGACAGTCAGCAGGTGGGGGATGTGGGTCAGGATGCGGGGGATGGTTGTCCTTTTGGGCCTGTAGTGGGCAATGTCCTCCTCTGGCGTTAGGTCTGGGTGGCAGGTGCGTTTCAGGTGGGTCCGATGTCTTTGTGTACGCTGCCTCTGTGGTGGGGGGCGGGACGGGTCCTGGGGGTGGTGGCGGGCCTGGGGTGGGTGGGGGTGGGTGTTGTGTCCCTCATGGGTCTCGGAACTGCATGATGATTGTCTCCATGGCATCTGCGGGTCTTCGGGTGTGGCTCTTGGCTGGGCTCCCTTTCATGCTGCAGGTAGTCGTCCTGCTTAACACCAGCAAAAGGCAGGTGTTAAATCCCTGGTGCTACTGCGGCTTATCGCCTGTTTTTGGTTCGCATCGCAGATCTGGCAGTTTGTTGTGAAAGTGGTGTTGTGGTTTTTTCGTGTGTTTTTGCACGGGAACGCCTACTCTGCATCTCATTAGGGTTAGTTGGTGGTGTCCACCGTGGTGTTAAATTTTGGGGCAGTTGTCGCGGGAATACTGGCGATGTCTGCAGTTTGCACCCGCTTGTGAATGGGGTGTTAAATCTTTCTCCACTTTTGATGAGTTAAGGTGGAGATAAATCGGAGATAAGTCCTTGTGAATATGCCCCCTAGTGTTTTCACTGAAAAGTCTTCAAAATTGACCCAGGACTGACTCTGGGTTTTTCAGAGTCTCCTGGAACCTAATCCTGTATTCATCAGTGGTGAGTCCAAAGCACTCAATCAGGGTATCCTTCATGAGGTCAAAGAACTCAGCATCTGCCTCATTCAGTGTCAGGAGCCTATCCCTACACTTTCCTGAGAACGGCTCCTAGAGAAGATAGCCCCAATACTTTTGGTTGAGTTGCTTCATTTTACAAGCCCTCTCAAAGGCTGTTAACCATTTGGTGATATCATTACCCTCTGTGAATTTGAGGACAATCTCTTTGGGGATCTCAAGGTCAAAAGCTTCATCTTTCTTCCTATTTATTACTTTGCTGCCACCAGAGATGGATCCTAGGCCCATCTCAGATCTTTTTTTCTATAGCTAAGAGCTCAGCCTCTAAGTCTATCCTCTTGGCTACTTTTTGAAGATCAGCATCTTCACTCTCTAAGTCATCTGGTGCTCTACTGGTAGTAAGGCCAGTGGTGCTGCTGTCAGTGGGACCACTGCTGGAATCATCATCTACTTCATCCACTTCAGGGTCCACTTTTCCTCCTTCTTTATGGGTTCCTTCCTCGGCCAGGGATCTAGCATTTTCAGCAGGCAGTTTTTGGATGTGCCTTAGTGGGTCTAGATCCCATTAGATGAGTCCATGCTTGGCAATGGAACTTAAGTCTGTCCAACTTAAGTTTCCTGTAGGGTACTAAGTTGAGCTCCTGGGATGGACCTGCCTCAGGCATGGTATTAAAGTAGTTGAGATCTTTTTAGAAAACTACAAAAATGTCTAAGTACTTTCTAAAGGCCTAACTAACTTAAACACTTTTTAAATTCTAAATAGTTTCACTGTGGAGCTTAACACAAGGCCCTAAGATCTAGGTTTTAACAATTTAGAAAAAATCGGAATCGTAAAAATGTTTTAGACTAAAGACAATTTTGGATTTCTTAGTGGCACCACTCATTAACCATGTTGTACAGCAGATGTCAAGTCTTGTACCCCACCGCTGCTCCACCAATAGAGGAAGCTGGCTCTTTATGTAGTATATCAAAACAAGAGATACTGTGTAAATAGTCCGGGTGTTCCCTTACGAGTGGACTGGGGCTTGCTGTACAAATCCCAAGGAGCTCTTTTAGGGAGTAGTGTGGTCGAGCAGCCTTAGGCTTATCAGTGGGGAGCGTGAGACATCCACAAATACACACAATAGTCAATAAATGATGCACACAACTCAATAAGGAGATCCACCAAATTATAAAAATAACATGTATCTTTATATATGTTAAGGCACCAGAATCAATATGATCAGGTAAGTATGTTTTTCAAGAGAAATACTCTTGCATTTAAAAAGTCACCAGTGCATTTTTCAGAGGCTGCAATGTTTTCCTATGGAAGGAAAACAAAATACGGCATATGAGTTCTTTGTAGCATCTTAAGAGACCAACCTCCAGGACTCGAAGGGAGTATCGGGCAAGATCTAAGGCAACACCAGCAAGTCACCTCCAGCGGCACAAAGGCGGCCGGGTGCAGTGGTGCAAAACAGAGTCGGGTGCCCAAGGCAAGTTGATGGGTATCAGTCATCGTGAACAGATGCTGCAGTGTCGGACTGTGAGGCCAGTTGAGCTGAACCAACCAGGGTTCAGGCCTCACAATGCTCAGTTACGAGGTGACACCTTTGGACCTCTTCTCCATGGCCATGGGGCTACGGAGGCAGAGGTGTCTTTAGGCGTCTGATTTTCCTTGCCAGGAGCAGTCGCAGTAGATAGGACTTGCAAAAACAGGTTGCAAGGGGGTCAGAAAGTCCACAGTGGGGCAGCCCCATGTGGGCTCCGAGTCTGGAGGGTCAGGGTACCACGTTGGCACCGTTGGCCCACTTCAGCTCAGGCTAGGCGGCTCGGTGCAGTGGTGCTTCCCAGCATTGGGTTTTCGCGGTCTTGAGACTCTCAGCTGTCTTTGGTACCTGCAAGATGAAGGGGAACAGCTCTGATGTTCCACAGGAGTTCTTGTGTCTTTAGAGAAGTGTTGGCAGTCCTCCCAGGCTTTGGAGGATGAGCAGCTTGCAGGGCGAGACGACTTTGGCGCAATTGTCCAGAGTAGGCAAACAGGCCGGCAGGGTGGATACCAAGTCAGTTGCTTTTTCTGCAATTATTGCTTTTGCGACTCTTTCGTCCTTCTTCTTCTTTTGGTCAACGGGATCTGATTCTCTGGTGCCAGGGGTTCCCGTAAATACTGAATTTAGGGGCATTAAGGGAGTGCAGGGTAGTAGCCCTTGGTCTACCTACCCTTGGAGTCGCTGCGCCCCCTACGTGACCACTTCCTGGGGGAGGTGGTCATTACCCTGTCCCAGAATTCTTGATTTAGCCATCATCAAGATAGCTAACTTTGAAAAGTCATCTCCACTTCAGGTGGCACACCTTAGGGATGGCACTAGCCTGAGGGTGGACACGCCTATCTGACTAGCTCATTTTCCCACCTGTCCCAGTGCCAAATGGCTCTGGACAAAAGAGAGTAGTACATCAAGGGTGCGTTTTGGCCCCTACTCTCTTCCTCCTGTATGTAACACCTGCATTCCGTATCTTTTTAATTGTGACAATGACTCTCCCAATGTAGGAGGCTGGCTCAGTATATAGTGTCTGGCTATGATGAGGCACTGTGCACTGAGTCCAGGCAACCCTTAGTGATAGAGTTTAGGTCCCTGAAAATCAAAGCTCTCAAGGGGTAGCTGTGGGGAGGAAGCAAAGGCTTATCTAGGAGGGGTGTAAAGCGATTGCATGTACCACTATAGTCGGTCAATAAGCTTTTCACACAAGACAGAACCACACCAGGTGAGTAGGAAAATACTTAATATTTATTACTACACACTAGACACTAGCTTGGTATACCTCCTACCCGGGGGTATCAATTACACACAAGGAATACTTAGAAAAGAGGAACGTAGCATACAAAAACACATAGGACCCCCCTCAGGGTGGGGGGGGGCGGTTGGGTAAAACCATATACTAAAATAGTGGGATGCAGAATGGTTACCAAAACAGGACTAGTACGCAAGGTTGGAGGACCCCAGGGGAAGCAATGAACCACCCAAGGCGAGTAGCCAGGGACCCTAAGGCGCCCGGGTGCAGAGTGGTTACACTTGGTCAGACGTCCATAGGACAACACAGGATAAGTCGCGGTTGAAAGATTAGAGCTCTAGGGGGCATATTATCAAGGATCTGCGATATTTATCGCAAAGCGCGCTTAGCGCTGTTTTTTTTATCGCCGGCTATCATTGGATTTCCTCGCCGTGATAGCTCGGTATTATCAACGCGTATCGCAAAGGCGATAGGAAATCCAGCGATAGCGTGTAAAACCAGCAATAGCGTGAGTATTCCAGCGCTAAATCAACAGCGCTAATAAAAAGCTTGCTAATAGGCAAGTGTATACTTAACCCAACAATCCACTCCCCATTGACAAGATGGTTAAGGCAAGTTTTTTTCAGGCGTTAAGTTCCAGCGATAAGCGCGGTTAGTGCGATTTTTCCTATTGCTTCGCGGGCATTGATAATAGGGGGAAGTTGTGTTTGCGACTGTTTCAATGGAGTTTTAGTCAGGAACGCCTACTTTGCATGTCATTAGCGATATATATCGCTGACATGCTTAGAGGTAAAAGAACGGCCGCTATCGCTAATAAACTCATGCTAAGGCCCGTTAGCTGCAGCTTGTTAATAGTGTGATAAAAATATCGCCGCATTAGCGGCAGAAAAGTGCCGCTAACGCGGCGATAAAGGGCTTGATAATATGCCCCCAGGACCCTTCCCAAAGGAGCCCGAAGAAACCACTTGGATGAAGGAAGGTTGGAGAGTCTCCTCACCTGTTGATACCCAGAAGATATGGATACCTACACCAAGGAGCCTGTATGCATAGGGGTGAAGTGATGTCGGAAACCTACGTAGACACCAATGGAGGGAAGTTCAACAGTTACAGCGTCTCGTGGAGCAGGCCAGTGGAACCAGGACAAAGAATCCAGATAAGGAGAACCTGAAAGCAGAGGGGACAGAGTCTAAACCACCCATAGGGGACCAGGAGTACCAGGAGCACAGTACTAGCCCTTGTTGGAGGTTCCTGCTGTAGAACGGTGAAGGAGAGATAGCAGTTGTGGAGACCAGGTGATGTCGCAGTAGCCCAGGAGCCTTTCCTGAGCTGTCCCATGCCGGTCAACAAGTGCAGGAGGGTCAGTGGCCGGCAGGACCATCAACAAGCCTTGGCAAATGCAAACAACGAGTCGTGAGAGAAGATGCTTGGTTGCAGACCAGCAAGGACTGTGGGACTAACCCCGCAAGGGTAGGTCAGGGCCAGCCCTCAGCACACAGGAGAGCCAGCAGGAATTGGTGGAGCCCCCTCAAGGACCCTCTGGCAGAGGCAGATGTTAATGGGACAACAGGTTCAATAAACCAGTCATCGACATTGAGGTGCCTGCGGATGCAGGGAAGTGATTCCTTCACTCCAAGGAAGATTCCTCCAGGCTGGGATGCAGGTTGAGTCAATGGTGACTCGGAGGATGCACGGCCATGGTGTTGCAGATCTTTGGAAAAGCACAGGGACGAAGATGCAGCAGGATTCTCCTACAGGGAGCAGTCTTGTCGTGGACCCTAGCTTAAAGAACAGCAAAGTTCCAGTGTCCACCAGCAGAAGAGTCTTTGAACAATCTTCAGGTGTTGGCAGTCGGTTCCAGAAGTCGTTGTTGGGACGAATCTAAGGATCCACCCAAGGGGGAGCTCTTAAGTAACCCTAAAATGGGGAAGGACCTATTCTCTGGTGACTCACCTATCGGAGGGGGTCAGGGACGCTACTCAGATGTCCTGGCCAGTCAGATACTCCAAGGGGCCAAGATTCAACATGGCAGAATCAAGTGGCCACCTAGAGGAGCTCTAGGGCACCTCCCTGGGTAGAAGCTGGACAGGGGGGTGGACACTCTCCGGCCCTTGTGTGGTTTCACACCAGAGTGGGAGCCAAGGGCTCCAGAACTGGGCAAAACTGGTTTATGCATGAAGGGCACGAAATGTACCCTTCAATGCTGACTGGAAGGAGCTCGGAAGTTCCTCCACCCAACCTAATTCTAAAGGAGAGGTGGAGACGCCTCTCCTTCGCAGGAAATCCTTTGTTCAGCTTCCCCTGCCCGAGTGAAGCTCCTCAGCAGGGGGGCAGAACACTGTCTAGTGTCGGCAGCAGAGCGGGCTGGCAGTCAAACCCTGTAAGGATACACAGGTAAGTATTGGGGAGTCCTCTAAGGAGCCCCCCAGTACATGTATCATGCAACTAACACTGGAATTGCTGTAGTTGCATGATTCCAACATGTTTGATACCAAACATGACCAAGTTCGGGCAGCCATTATGTAGCTGGACATCTCAACTTGCCAGTGTCCACTACATACCTTATAATGGCTGTCCCACACTTACAAAATCAAGAAAATGGAGTATGCGGTTTGTAGGGGTACCTCTGCTGATGCAGGGGTACCCACACACTTAGAACCATGCACCCTGCCCTTGGACTGAAGGGCCTACCTTAGGGGTGACTTATAGGTTAAAAGTACAATAACCGGGATATAAGGGAAACCTTATATCCAAAGTGAAAGGTGCAAGCACCATTTCACACAGAATGCAATGGCAGCTCTGCAGACACAGTTTACATGGGCTCCTATGGGTGGCATAATACATGCTGCAGCCCACAGGAGACCCCTGGTGTACCAATGCCCTGGATACCTCAGTATCATGTATTTGGGAGTTATAATGGTACCCCAGAATGCCAATTGTGGGGTGTACAAAGTACTTTTAGGGAAGAGAGCACTGCCTCTGGGGTCCTGGTTAGCAGGATCCCAGTGAACTACAGTCAAAACACACTGACACCAGGCAAAAAGTGGGGGTATCTCTGCCAGAAAGATCCTACTTTACTACACCCAAGATAAACGACTCGAAACCACGTTGCTTACGCTTTGCCAATGACTCTTTGTTGGTATTGAAAAGTCCTAGAGGTTTATCTATTTTAGAAAAGTTTTCTCTTTTTTGCAATGACTACGGTTTCGAAATTAACAGTAAAACAAAATATATGGTGTTTGTTGCCCATAAAAAAATAAAGAGAAGCATATCCCTAGGGGGTGAGGTGCCAGAGAGGGTCCACAAGTTCGACTATTTGGGAGTTAGGTTAGAGGAATCACAGAGATCCGTAGCTGGGATACAGAAGAGTACCATGATTCTAAAGCAAAGAGCTGGGTCTATTCTAAGGTTCGCAAATAGGGCGTCTGCCTTTTCCATCTCGCCCCCCTGGAGATATACAAGATTCAAGCATGTGGGGCCGCCCTATATAGAGAGGATGTTTGAGGACATTGCAATTTAGACACCCTAGAGAAAGCGGATAACATATTTATGAAGTCGCTACTAAAAATCCCTGCAAGTGCCCCAGCATTTCCAATTCGTTTGGATCTAAACCTCATATCTATCTCCGATATAGCTGCATTAAGGCCTCTCCTATATTGGATAAGACTGTGGTCCATAGAAGATCTAGAATCCTACAGGGAATGGACCCTAGGTTTTTTAGATGGCTCGTATCCTGATGAGATCCCTTGGGTTACCCACATAAAAAGCTGGCTTTTTAAGCTTGCTCTGGAGGATTTCTGACTTCATCCCTCGGAGCTTCCACGTGATGCAAAAAATGAAAAGTTAAAATCGTCCTTCTGGAACTTTGTCCTGGGAGGCAAAATCTCAAGGGCTTTTCTCAGAGAGACATAGCAAATACATGCCCGATGGGATGTAAGGCTGTTGTCTATTGGACATGTTTTATTCTTCTGCAAGGCCTATAAAAGGCAACCATCACGTTGGATTATACCTCTTTGTAAACTTATTAGCCTTAGGGATCGTCATTCAGCATTGATGGTATGCAAAACTCACACCAGTGGCCCTGTTGTATTCTCAATTATTAATTTTTTATTGGCAATATGGCACATTAGGCTAACAGTCCTTGTCCAGAGATGAAGACTTCCGCCCCTATGATGCGCATTTTGGTTGAAATTCACGATTTCAGACCCGATAAAACTTTGTTTTTGTCTCTGTCATTTTTTTTCTCTTTTACACAGACTATCAGATTTTTAATCTGCTTTTAAACCTTTCAAATTTTTTAAGTAGGAGTTTTTAGATATTATCTTAGTAATTGATTGTATGTATCATATTTTATCATGAATGTATGCTTGATGCCTTTTATGGCCTTATCTGAGCCGAAATAAAGGAATATGATAATGATGATGGCTCTGGACAAAGGGGGTGCGCTTCTTTTCCAGTGAGAAAAACCAGATTCGCATACCAACGGCGATAGGCCCTTTAAAGCTCCTCTGCCTGGGAATTCTAATCTGCAGGTCATCTTGTGGGAGTAGGTAAAAACTCCCCCTTCCCGAGCAGGCTCGGTTTCTGGCCCCCTGAGAACAAAGGCCCTCACCTTTGGGGTCAGAAACTAATCTCTGTCGGCAGGCTGGCGAAAACCAGTCAATCATCACACCAGTGACTGGTAGGTTTTCAGGGGGCACCTCTAAGGTGCCCTCTGGGTGCATGTATTACAAAATACGACACTGGTATCAGTGTGGGTTCATTAATACTAGATGTTTGATAGCAAACATCCCTATTTTCAGTGAAGCCATCACGTATCTGGGGAACTAGTTATCAACAGTGTCCAGCCCATGCTCTTAAAATGGTTTCCCTGATCACTTGTACTGGCAGTAATGGAATTGACCAGCACCGGGGCATATCCGCTTATGCAGTTATGCCCTCACATGTAGTATAGTGCACCCTGTTTTAGGGCGCTAAGGCCTGCGGTAGAGGTGCCTTACTTATACTGCATGCAGTGTCGGCAGGAATGGTACACAGGCTGGGTGCCATGTCCTATTTCATTTTTGCCCGCACCAAGACACACAGCCTGCAGTGGCAGATTGCATGAGCTCGGTGAGGGGGCCCTTAGGGTGGCACATTTGTGCTGCCGCCCTTAGGAACCCTCTTTAGTACCTCTGGCCCTAGGTACCAGGGTTACCATTTACTAGGGTCTTTCAGAGGGTACTAAAGGTATTGCCACTTGGGGAAACAATAGCACAGTTTTGAGATAGAGATCTGGCAGTGAGGGCCTGTTTAGCAGGAACCCAGTGCACTTACGGTCGAAAACGCATCAAATACCAGGCACAAAGTGGGGGTGACCATGTCGAAAAGGGCACTTTCCTACAGGGCACTTTCCTACTCCCCTCTACCTAGTGTTGGCTCACAATCAGGGAGCAAATTGCCACGCACACACCTTTGCACCATAGTGCAAGGGTGTCTGCGTCAGTCTGGCATAGATTTAACCTTCCAGTACAAAATACTATGCTTAGGCTACCTTTAAAACTTTTTCCACCTTGTATGCATTCATGTTCACATGCAAAGTCGGAAAAGAAAGCACCTATTTTAATGGGCGTTATTTTTTTACACAAAACCCTGTCTATTTTTTTTTGTAAATATGGATTTGCATTAAAAAAACATGGGTGGTTGCATGGGAACAAGTTTTGCACTGGAAAGTAAATTGGGAAAAAAAGATTTTGCTTTGATTTGTGCCACTCTTTTGGATGCAAACAGGGCACAAAATGTTAGTACAGATACCCCAATAGTGTCTTGTCATTGACTGGTAAGTTTGTGTATAGAGTGGATGGCTGAGGGGGTGTAAGCAATAATGAGTCCAAGGGTTTATGAACAGATGTGTGACGGATTTAGTGCTTCCGGCCCATCTCTCTGCTTCCGTTCCCAGCCAAGGTCATCGAGAAGATCGTCAACAAACAGCTAACCCGATACCTCGAAGAAAACAGCATCCTGGACCCATCCCAATCAGGGTTCCGCAGCAACCACAGCACTGAGACTGCCCTCATCGCCGCCACCGACGACATCAGGATCCTGCTGGACAATGGCGAGACCGCAGCCCTCATCCTGCTGGACCTCTCCGCCGCCTTCGACACTGTCTGCCACCGCACTCTACGCGCACGCCTCCACGACGCAGGGATCCGAGACAAGGCCCTGGAATGGACCACCTCCTTCCTCGACGGCAGAACCCAGAGAGTCTGCCTCCCACCTTTCCGATCCGAAGCCTCCGAGATCATCTGCGGCGTACCCCAGGGATCGTCCCTCAGCCCAACACTGTTCAACATCTACATGGCCCCGCTCGCACGCATCGCCAGACAACACGACCTCAACATTATCTCCTACGCCGACGACACTCAACTGATCCTCTCCCTCACCAAGGACCCCCTCGCCGCCAAAGCCAAACTCCATGACGGAATGAAGGCCGTCGCCGATTGGATGAAGATCAGCCGACTAAAGCTGAACACGGACAAAACGGAGGTCCTCATCCTCGGCTCCAACCCCTCAGCCTGGGACGACTCCTGGTGGCCAACGACGCTGGGAGCAGCCCCGACACCCACCGACCACGCACGCAACCTGGGAGTCATCCTCGACTCAACGCTCTCCATGACCAAGCAAGTCAACGCAGTCTCCTCCTCCTGCTTCAACACCCTCCGCATGCTTCGCAAGATCTACAGGTGGATCCCGACAGACACAAGAAGAACAGTCACCCAGGCCCTCGTCAGTAGCAGACTAGACTATGGGAACGCCTCTACGCGGGAGCCCCGGCCAAGCTCATCAAGCGACTACAACGCATACAAAACGCCTCCGCACGACTGATCCTCGACGTACCACGCCACAGCCACATCACCCCCCACTTGAGGAACCTGCACTGGCTCCCCGTCGACAGGAGGATCACCTTCAAACTCCTCACCCACACACACAAGGCACTCCACAAAACTGGCCCAGCCTACCTCAACAGACGACTCTTCTTCTACGTCCCCAACCGCCAGCTCCGCTCCGCCGACCTCTCCCTCGCCACCGTCCCCCGCATTCGAAGAACAACCACCGGCGGCAGATCCTTCTCACACCTCGCCGCCAAGACCTGGAACACCCTTCCACTAAGCCTACGAAAGACCCAAGACCTGCTGACCTTCAGGAGGCTACTCAAGACCTGGCTGTTCGACCAGTAGCAGCATCCCCCCCCCTTCCCTCCCCCCAGCGCCTTGAGACCCTCGCGGGTAAGTAGTGCGCTCTACAAATTCTGTGATTGATTGATTGACAGAGGGATGGATGAGCGACTACTTGAATGTAAGCATATATGCACTTTCAGAAAAGTGCCAGACCTGGTGGCTTTGCCAATGCTTGTTTTTCTCACGAATACTATAATTACTACCGTTTAGTTGCATTGGGATTTTCATGCGAAAATAGTGACATCACACATGCTTTACCTTGTTCCGAGAAAATACAAAATCACCCATAGCCATCCAAATTCAGTCATGATGAAACTAGTTTTAACATTAAGTGGTGAGAAAATGGCACCTCCATTTTTAGCACCAGCTTGAACTCTAGAGGAAATATTACCGGTTTGCAGAAAAAAACGTAGCCAGGAACTATTTGTAGGAGTATAGGGAAAGGCCGTAAGAGTCGGGTAACCCAGAAATTTTGACCTATGTAAGACTTGGCTCACTTAATAAAATCTTTTCCCACCCCTATTTTACAGTTGGACGAAATAATACAGCTCAAACCTGCCTGAAGCAAAACCCAGCAAGGCTGTTCTATTTTCCAAAATAGGGTGGAATTGCTAGAGCCTTGGAGAGGGTGATGAAATGTATTGCACCTGATACAATTCTGAGTTTGGAATTTATCTGGAGTGATAAATTCTACTTCGTCTGAGTATCTTCCCCTTAATGGGGAATAACTAGTGCTTAATTTATATAAGATGAAGTGCCGCACAAATTTTTGCTCCGATGCCTGCAGCCAGCACAATCAAAGGATAGCAGGGTTGCAAAGTCCTGACTCCACCTATTGCCGCTTTAATCCACCACCAGACACCCCCTTTATGTCACTTTTCCAGGTTCTCAGTCATCCTTGCTTTCTCTCTTTGTCACTGTTTTTCATCTCTCCTTTCCTCCTTCTTTCCCTCTTTTGTGTTTTTCTCTCTTTTGCTTTGGATCAAAGTTTATTGAGGAAAACTAAAGCATAATTGGGGTGCAGATGCCTTACACACCCTTGGGCCTCTCGTGCCATAGCACTAGTTGCATCAAACATAGCTCGGTCACTGTCAGAATAAGTGTTTGCAATTTATTCATAATTGGGTAACACCACCGCAGAATCAGGTGCAGTAATGAGCAGGGCACAAGCCCTAAAAAAAGAAGAGGTGGGACTATCCAAGTTAGGCAGTATGCAAGTGACACAATGGTGCATGACATCACGTGTGACATCACAGGAAGGGACATAACAGAAAGTGGCATCACGGCCCATGACCTCACAGGAAGTTACATCAGATCATAAGACCTCACACATATGTTCAGCATGTCTATTATGAGTACGATTGGGCACATTACAAGATTTAACAAATGAAAGCTGATCAGTTCGTAAGCCTGTGATTTCAGTTCAGTGACTGAAGAGATTTACAGCTCAAGTGTGGATGAGGTTTGGTGTTTGACTGGTTGCAGTAAGCAAGCCACTAAGGGCCAGATGTACGACGGTTATTAGCGTGCGCAAACGGGTTTTAGACCCGTTTGCGCACGCTAAAAACCTTGGGCCCATGTACAAAACCTATTTTGCGAGTTGCTAATCAATTAGCGACTCGCAAAATAGGTTTTACGACTCGCTATTAGGAAGGGGCGTTCCCTTCCTAATTGCGACTCATGAGCCATGTATGAATGTTTTGCGACCGCAAATGCGGTTGCAAAACACTCGCAAATTACCACCTACTCCAAGTAGGTGGTAATGCAATCGCAAATGGAAAGGGGTCCCCAGGGGACCACTTCCCCTTTGCAAATGCAAGCGAAAATATTTTTTAAGGGCAGGCAGTGGTCGCAGGGACCACTGCCTGCCCTTAAGAAATGAAACGAAAACGTTTCACTTTTATTTTTTTAAATGCATCAGGAAAACGGGCTGCATTTAAAAAAGAAAAAGCTGCTTTATTTAAAAGCAGTCCCAGACATGGTGGTCTGCTGAGCCCAGCAGGCCACCATCCCTGGGAGGGCCAGCCATTCCCAATGGGGTCGCAAAATGAGAGTGCCTCATTAATATTAATGAGCCTCGCATTTTGCGACCCCATTGGGAATCGCAATCAGTGTCTCTGACACTGTTGTACATAGTAAATATGCGACTCACAATTTGCGAGTCGCAATCGAGCGCAAATTGCGAGTCGCAATTTACTAGGGTCGTACATCTGGCCCCAAGTGCTGCAAGCTAGGCATACTAAACCTGGCAGCAAGAACAAAGCAACGTTCATATGTTGGATTAAAAATGCTAGAAACTGTAAATGTAAATATCAAAACTATAAAAATGATTAACCTACCTAGCACATCACCATTGTATACACTGAAAATATGAGCCCACTTTGACCATTATCAAAAAATGTACGTTGCACACTGCATTTGGTATTCTGAGCATGACAAACAATATTCCCTATGAAATATATAGTTATATATACAGATATAACTGGATAGTCTGCACATATTTGAATTCTGACATTTTGAACCATGCTATATTGCCACAGGATGTTCAACCTTAAGAAATTAGTAATTAGTGAGACCTTTTACATCACTATATCCCTAATATGTGGGTAACACAATCCCTTCCAAAAGATCCCACTCATCGGTGTATTTTTTCATGTGATGGGCGGTAGGATTTACCTTCTCAGACTGAGTATCATTTACATGGTGATGAGCAGTCAGCCATCTGTTAACATACCGCAGTAGATTCCAAAGAGGCAGCGGAGGGCCCATGAGATCTATGAAGATTTGGTTTTTATCTTGTCACATTTGCTATGCGTGCAAAGAACGAGGTCAAATGTCAAGCTATGACTTATTCCACATTTCTGTTTATTCTTTTAACATGGAGACTGGTGTTTTTGTTTCTTTCTCTGACAGCAAACTCAGAGGATTTTTTAAAGTGAATTATTTGACAATCTTCTTGAAGCTGCTGTTTTGAATGGTTGTGCTTAATGTCACCACATGAAATGTCGTTCCAACAGCATGGGTGCCCAGCTCTCGCGGCTAAACACTTGGATAGCTATCCATTTTTTCAAGGTGCAAAAAACATCTCCTAACTTCAAGAATTTTCTACAGGCGAAGCACAATATATAGTTTGTATACATGTAGTCATGTTAGGTAAAAGACCCACACAATGATATTCAAAATATATTCAGTAGTCCTACCTGTCCTCATCTGGAGAATTGTGTCAAATTTCTCCTTACATGAGACAACTTAAATTCCACATTTTAGGGTGTGACCCATTCATTTATTTGAATATTTGACCATCTTGCTGGGATACAGGGAGTGTGAAAGGAAAGGATGTAGGATGTCAGTGTTTTCCAACACAGAAAGATTTATAGACCAGTAAATGAACTGTACAATATTTAAAAACATAGCAGTTAGGAAAGTACAAATAAAGCACTTTTTTGTAATTCTGAAGTGTGATAAAAACAACGATTATAAAAGGATTAAAACACTTCACTTAGTGATGTGCAAATAATAAATAGTTTAACACCAATATCCACACATTATCATTTGTATGCTATATAGTTTAATTTGCGAAAATGTACATCTGTGCAAATTTAGTAGCCATTTTGATGGAAAACGAGCTGCCTAATTATGGCATGCTTTAGTTATATATTTGCAACCGTGTGCTCCAGAATGCCCCACTAGCGACATACCACACCATTACCACGCTCCTGCAGGATGCACGTGGCTCCTTTGCTACACTTGTTCTTTGTGTGACGCTTGAATTTTTCACAATCCCCATGACTTCAGTAATGTCACATTGATAGCAACACCCCTACTCTGAAAATGGTTCCAGCACCACTGAATGCCAGAATTTCTCGGCAGCACAGCTATCTCCTAATTGGGCCCATGGCAGCTAAGTTGCCAAGGTCCAGGCATGATGTGCTGGTAGAGTCCAGGTTTTTTCTTTGAATTCTGGGACTTTTAATCTTGTTTATTCATTCCATTATAAAACAGGATTACAAGTCTCAGAATTTAAAGAAAAAAACCTGGAATGGAGCAGCACATCACGTATGGACCTGAAAAACTTTATAGGCTGTGGGATGTACTAGACCTTCTTAGAATACAGTAATTGGGGCAGTAACAGCACTTCTCAGAAGGCCTGCCTTACTTTAGGAAGAGCTCAATGTAGTCTTTGCCGTCGTGACAGAGTACCCTTTCCACCAAACTCGAAATGGGGTTCTAAATACAAAGCTGTGGGGCAGGAGGCAGGAGTAATGCAAGGAACTAGACATAAAAGTTTACTTTCTATGTAGCTTGTATTATCACCTAACTTGTTTCTAAGTACTCCCAGCTTTACCAGCTCAGGGAACTCGAAGGCAAAGGAATGTGCACCTGTCGCCAGTGGCCAAGGAGGGCAAGCCAGGATCTGGAAGACGTCTCCTGGTTGCAGGAAGACTAATGTATCTATTACAGATCAATATGGGGTAGTTCCTCATAGGCCGGGTGGTCACAAGGGGTGGTACCACATGGCTATTACTACTGTTGCGGGGGGGGCCTGAAAGTCAGATCTTGATGCCCTCACACACCTGTTGGGTTGTCATGCTTCATTATTGGGCTCCTCGTCTGGCCGGCGCTGCACTGCCTGACGGGCCTGGGGGCTCTTTGTCGGAGATCTTTTGATCCGAAAAACGCCATTTAGGTGAATGCATGTGAGAGGGCTATACGAGAGTGTGTCAAGTGAAAAGTGAGAGGTGTCTAAAATAGACTCTGGTATCCTCGAAACAATTTTTATAGGGTAAGGGTACCAGGACTAGATAAAAACAGTGGTGCTATTGTGTGGTCTCAATGTACCTAGATAGCTGTTATGAAAGTGAGGTCAACATGTTTCATGCCTAGAAAGCCGAAAGGATCAGGCGGCACTTCATCAGGACCAAAAATAGTGAATTGATGCCTCCTTAGGGGCATGAGACCTTCTTTCTAATAAAGGATGGCCGCTCAATGTTGATGATACTGCACCTGGATGGTTGCAGCACAACAATTCCACCCCAAGGTGAGCAGAACAATGCCCCTTAGGCAAATTGGAAGGTCCCGGACAAGCTGCAGGACACTTGTTAGGGCTCGGGACACTGCGGCAAGACCTACCCGCCTCCAGGACACCTGGAATTGTTGTGCTGCAACCATCCAGGTGGAGTATCATCAACATTGAGCGGCCATCCTTTATTAGAAAGGAGGTCTCATGCCCCTAAGGGGGCACCAATTCACTATTTTTGGTCCTGATGAAGTGCCGCCTGATCCTTTGGGCTTTCTGGGCACGAAACATGTTGACCTCACTTTCATAACAGCTATCTAGGTACATTGAGACCACACAATAGCACCACTGTTTTTATCTAGTCCTGGTACCCGTACCCTATAAAAATTGTTTCGAGGATACCAGAGTCTATTTTAGACACCTCTCACTTTTCACTTGACACACTCACATAACCGTCTCACATGCATTCAGCTAAACGGCGTTTACGGTTCTAAAGATCTCCGACAAAGAGCCCCATGCTCATCAGGCATTGCAGCGCCGGCTAGACGAGGAGCGCCCAATGATGAAGCATGACACCCCAACAGGTGTGCGAGGGCATGAAGATCTGAGTTTCAGGTCCCCCTGAGACAGCAGTAATAGCCACGTGGTACCACCCCTTGTGAACACCCGGCCTATGAGGAACTACTCCTACCGTGATAACTATTGAGTTTACTTCTGGAAGGAGTATAGATGTAGGACCTCTATAAAACATTGAGCTCTTCATTCCCCCTTTTGATTTAATAGATCTATTACAGATCACACTGAGGTAGCGAGGACATGGAAGGCCCCCATCTCCCCAAGCGAATTTATTGCAACATTTGGTATGAATAAAAAGCAAAAGGATGAAGGACGTTCATGCTGGCATCAACACCATCCAAAAGATTAACCAAGAAAATATGCCGGAAAGAAACAGGACGAAACATTTTTAAAGGTACCTCCATCAATCTCTCACTGTTTTTAGGTCGAGCCTACAGCGCGCATGCGTTGTCTATAAGACCTGCTCTAATCAATAATACAACTTGTTTCCCCGCCTGCTGCTTACCATTGCTTTACTCGAGTGTTTCTCTTCTTTGTTGCCTCCTAACTCATTAGCTTTGCCTATACGTCACTTCAGTTCCAGGCCGAGGCACACCGGTGAAGTACAGTTTCCTCACGCTTTTCTTCTTCAGCTGTTGTGTGGGAGAACTCTTTTTGTTTAAATGGTTACTCGCCGCTGCTTGTTTTGTTCAAAATTGAAAGGTGCATTCTTGCTTGGCAGGTTTACAGTCTGGCAATTTATACAGCATGCACATAGGCACGCCGCCCTACTATTTTAACAATGACGGATAGGTCATTAATTTTGTTGTGCGCTTTAATTACAATATAACCCTCCCTCACACAAGATAAATCAGAAACCTGGGGGCATATCATCAAGGGGCCGCGATAGAATTATCGCCGCTTTAGCGTCCGTTTTCAGGCGAAAAGCGGCGATAATTCTATCGCAATATCAGCAAGGTCACGTTAGCGCGTAAAACCATGCCTTAGCGCTCATTTCCATTGCGCCTCGCCTTGCATCGCTAATGAGATGCAAGGTAGGCGTTCCTGACTGGAATTCAGCGAAAATAGTCGCTAACACAGCTTCTCACTGTCAACATGGATATCGCTAACCCGCCTAGCGACATAAATAGTTGCGCTAAGCGCGTATATCGCCGGTTCCTAACACCTGCTAATTTTCTGACTTACCTATATGTATCATGGAAGGTGGATTGTAAAGCTAAGTCCACATCTCCCTATCAACAATGATTTCCCTATCGCTGTTCTTTATCGCTGGAAATCAAGCGATATTCCCGCTTTTCGCCGCTATTGCCGGGATTTCTATCGCCTCGGCGATGCGCGTTGTTAATAGCGCGCTAACCGGGCGATAGAATCCGGCGATAGAAATGTTCACACTAAACGCGGCCAGCGATAATTATCGCTGCCGCTTGATGATATGCCCCTACGTTCTCCTTCGTGTACTTGTGTGCCCCGCCTCCCCTGCCCCTCTGGCGGCTTTTGTGAAAACGTGTTGTTCATATGAAACACAATACAATTTACCATTGCAGTAAACATGTAACACTCATAACAAGCTCACCATGGCGCCTCTGAATACTATGTTATTGTTTAAGGCGGAGACAGCCGTGGTGACTGAGGACGGGAACCTCCTAGCAGCCCTCCTATCCCGCCCCTCCCCTTTCCATGCTGCTTTTGCAGAGCACATCCGTCGGGGCTCCATATACAACCGTCCTCTGTGCTTTAGAGCAGCAAGCTCTCGCTGCAGTGTCAGCCCGGCTCCTGGAGGCACTTAATGCCTATCCTGCCCGACCCCCCTTGTGATTACTGCCCGCTTCCCTGAAAGCTTCCCATAGGCAACAAGAACCGGCATCTGGCTAATCGTAAGTGCATCCACTAGAGCGCAGGTACTTAAGGCCCCCGGCAGACACAAGTGATTGCTATGTGCACCAACACGTAAAATCATAAACAAAACATGCTGCATGGAGAACATGGAGTACGGGTGAAAGCTCTACTGAACAATGGAATGGACTTTACTTTGAAGCTGAAAAATGGCAGTCGTATTTGCTATCTGGTGCATTAGGAGTGGAACAACATATGAGTCTTTCTTCTTTCTGACTGACAGTGCTGACATCATGTTCAAGTTTACTTGCGCTGCAGTGTAAACTTCCGGAGTTTGGGCAGTGCTTAAATGTATGAGTTAAACTGATTTTAAAGAGTCTCTTTACAGTTCATACAATAATGAAGAAAGTAATGTGCCTGCGATCACACAGTTTGCCGAACTCTGCATTTTCCAAGTTTCTGACACCTCTCCAAACACCCAGTTGATAGACTACACATCAACTATCCCCATGCATTCCGAAAGACGTTCGGGAGTCCGATGCAAATCTAAGCGCTCCATATGGTCGTTAAGTGTGCCACATTTTAAAATTCAGATTTGGTGCAGTGCATTTTGTTACTCAACCTCCATGAAAAGTGCTTCGGTCCTTGCAGGAGGTAATAAAGTGCTGTAGCACTACCAATCCGGTATACGTTTAGACACTTATTTACATTACGCAATTATACATTTTCAATTAGACACTGGCAGCTGGTCATGTTGCAGAATAATAAAGTTGTTTATGGGATGCTGAAGTGAGGATTAGTAAACTCCTCCTATTTAAGTTTCTGGCCTCATGGACAGCAACATCTTTACCAGGCCACCTTTCCCCTCCTCCACCATCAGTAAATATTTTTAGAAAACTTCTATTATTGCCGTTGCAATCAAACAATGGGGGATCTTTACAAAGAAGTGGCGGAGTGAGGAGTTAGCCGTCATGGCTTAACGCCTAACTACGTCTCTTCAGAAACGCAAGGCTGCACCATATTTACAAGGATATGGTGCAGCCTTGCGTTTCCCCCTGCGCTGACGCTACACTTAGCAGTGTAGCGCCAACGCAGGCACCCTTGCACCATAGTGCAAGGGTGTCTGCGTGCAGGGGAGCATTGTTTATGTGTAGGAAGGTGTCCCTTCCTGCACATAAACAATCCTGAAATGCAATTTTGTCACTTCTATGTGTGCTGCTTAATGCAGCACACATGAAAGTTACAAAATGTCATTTTTTAAAGGATTTTTATGTGCAGGATGGGTCACCTTCCTACACATAAACAATCCAAGCGTTTTGCTTTTCCATGTATGCTGCACAATGCAGCACACATAGAAAAGCAAAAACAAGGAGAAATAAAGCATTTCTCCTTGTTTCGCAGAGTTAAGACCAGGTTTTCCCTGGTCTTAATTTTGGCACTGCCTCCTATTTACGTTGCCCTTGTAAATAGGGGGCATTGTCAAAATCAATGGGTGTTGCGGTGGAACGCCCACCACAACACCCACTTCCCACCCCTTATATGCTAAGCATAGCGTGAAAGGGGGCCTTATTTACAAGGCAGCGTTAAGCCACCTTAAGTGGCTTAACGCTGCCTTGTAAATAAGGCAAAGCCCCTATCGCCAAGGAAACGTCACAAAAAGTGACATTTCCGTGGCGATAGGGGCTTGTACATATGCCCCAATGTGTGTGAAGTTGTTGAATTTCATGTTTAGATTTCACTTTACTATTTAGATTATTTTGGTCTCTTTTAATGTCTGTATTGTTAACCTGAAGAAGTGGGTTCTATTCCCATGTACTTGAAACTGGGCAAAATCATTATCTTTTCGTGTCTCAAATTGCATGTTTATGTACTGGAAGTACATCTGATAACAAATGTACGCTACTGTCCATTTACATGGTCCGATCACTTTCTCCACATTGTGGTTTCTGTAATCTACTTTCCCTGGGATCCCATATTTACTACTTTCTACATGCAGCGCCTTTTGTTCTAGATGATCATAATGCAAACAAGCATTTGCAATGCAATAGGTCTCGCATTTATGTGAGACCTATTGCATTGCAAATGGTAGGCATCACGGACAACGGGAGGGCGGGTGGGGGGAGAAGGCACGGACAACTGGGGCGGGCGGGGGTTCGAGAAGGCACGGACAACGGAAGGGCAGGCAGGGCGAGGCACGGACAACGGGAGGGAGGGTGTGGGGAAGAAGGCACGACAACGGGAGGGAGGGGGGAGAGTAAAGAAGGCACCAAAGCATGTCATGCCTGCAGTAGGAGAACCTCATTAAAGAAAATAGTGCTGATAGTCTAAATAACACGTACCGTGTAACAACTGACGTAAAGGGGCCAGTCGCCATGGGAGGTGACAAATAAAGAGGAGGCGGTACTAAGGAGGGACTAACAAGCCTATTGACGAATCAGAAGCCAGCATTTAGGACGGACAATGACACAAGCCAATGGCAAATATGGGTGGAAAGTGTGCATGGCTGCTATTCCCTACTGCTCTACAATAAGTCTCGCAGAGCAGCACATGCACGCTGGCTCTAGGCTCGACCTAAAAAGTGTTGAAAGTAAAAGGCTCTGCTACTTCTTAGAGCCAAGTCCATGTTGCGTTATCAAATGCCTAAAGAAATTAAAACCTGATTAAATCGAACAAAACATACAATGACCCTGCTCTACTTTAAAACAAGTTCACTTCAATGACTTAGTGAAGTGCTTATCCTGTAGTCTAGATCAGACTTAGAGCAAGCTTATTGCGAAATTCAACAATTGAGCTAATTATATACTTTATTTATTGCAGAATTTAAACCGCTTTTTATTTGAAGGGATGGAAGGATGCTCTTTGAATACCTGGCTGATAAACACGGTAGAAGTAGCTTCACTCCCTCGGTTTCATTTTGTTTCCTAGCAGTGAATGTGTACAACTCAAGGAAGGTAACGACCCCTAGCAACTCTGCTTGCTATGATAGTCTTACAATATGTCAAATGTGATTTGACAGTTGGGGTAAAGTTCCTAAATTAGTGGATGTGTAAAGCATTGTGTTCCACTTTTGTATATTTATGACCCTTTGACAGAAATTCTAGAAATTACGTGTAATATGTGTTATGAAAAATTGTGTGGCAGTAATTAAAATATTCCCCTTTAAAGTTTAGGCAAGAGTTCCTTGTCACGCTATACCGGTGTGCCAAGTTCCAGTATGAATGTGGCAACTATTTAGGGACTGCCGAATACCTCTACTTGTTTAGAGTAATGGTAAGTAAGCTTCCTTCTGTAGTAGAAGATTAGCATTTCTAACAACGTGCCTGTCTGCATTAAGTGTCTACCACCACAATTAACGAAACATTGTTCTAATAAGTTGTTTCACTGATCTGGATGCCTCTTTCCTCCAGCATGAAACGGAGGCAAATCTGTAGATCCCACTAAAAGCACTGAGAGGTGATGCTAGGGTTTGAAAGCCGGCTTTTCAGGCTTTCCAAAATGATGTGACAGTAAGTTAAGAACGTTGTACATTTTAACTAGCAATTAATTTTGTGTACAGCAGTGTCTTACTTAAATGTGCATTATTTTGATCTTTTCTTCCTCTCGGATATATTTCTGTTGAATAAGTTTACCAGTACTTGGCAGTCATTTTAATGTGTTATTGTCGATTCCTCCACAAAAATATTTTTTTCTTTCAGTTTAAAGAAAATGATTCTCTAGCACTGAGTTTTCTATAGGTTTACATACTTTTTTCCCATTAATTTAAGCTTACGAATCTAAACTTATTTTAGTGTAACAGTTTGAAATGTTTTTTCTTTTTAGCCTACCCAAGCATTGAGTCTAAATTTCAGTTACCAAAATATAACTGGTCTCCCACATCCATTTTAAGTTCGGATGCGTTAGGCCCTATCCGCAGGGGCGTAACACAGGCCCCCGCAGCCCCCGCGGTGCGGGGGGCCCCCAAGCTCCAGGGGGCCACCTCAGCACAGCAATCTGGCTGGAGAGCTCCTGATTCAGCCCAGAGCGGGCCCCTCCACGTACCTTGCAGGGAGGCCCCCTCAAGTTTCGTTACGCCAGTGCCTATGAGGCGTCCCAGGGGAAGGACAGATGGTTTTAGGTAAAGGAAATTTCACATATGACAACCTTCGAAAACGTATTTTGTTTATCCATTTCTATTACTTATTCTTCTGCTGTCTCTTCAGCAACTAAAAGATTTTCGTACTATGAGGTTTGCATATCTTGGTTTATGTCGACTGCAAGGACTTTCTGCCAATCCTCTGAAATCCCTTCTCTGAGAATTCAGTGAGACATTGAGCTATTGCCTTGCATTATTATTAGCAACGCCATTAGCTCAAACTTTCAGTAATGCGAGACCTATTGCATTGCAAATGCTTGTTTTTAAAGTTGCCCGATAGGCCTCGACTCGTGGTGGGCTTTCATTTAAGAATAGTGCATGCTGGGAGTTAGAGTGTAAGTTTACTCAGGCTCTTAATTATTTGGCATGGGAAATCCCGAGACAGGACTCTTGTCTCCCATCGACATGGAGCTCTTAGTGTGGACAGGAGCGCGCGCCTCCAGCTGCAGATATGAGAGCCACCCCCATCCGCGCGTTACCTGGAGACAGCCCAGCTGTGCCCTGCTCAGGAAGAGGCCATGGAACACTCCTGATAAACAATGATGCAAGACTTCCTAAAAGGTGTCTGAACAACACTTCAAGGAATAGTCAGTCACACGTCACGTCCCTCCCTCAGCCCGAAGAACGAGCCAAGCGCGTATTCTGCCAGTGCTCGATCAATCAGTAGGATGGCGCCATGACACCCCTTCTCCCCCGCCCCCCCAACTCCTTTCCTTGCCCACGTCACTCTCAGGTTATACCTTTCTAAAGTGTTTTTTAACACCACGAGCACTAAATAAACCCGATAAATACATAGAATAGGAAGGTAAAGTGTGTAGCCATGCTCACTTAATGGGAATATGCACGGCTTTAAGTGGGATGAAAAAACTGGGGGGTCTCCCAAAGGGGCGTGGCCAATGTAATTAGGGGTGTGGCTTAAAACACGTAAACTAAAAATCTGTGCTTAGCATAGTGTGGCGCTGGACTTGTATTTTGCTGTTTCTGTCATTGCATCCAGATATATGATACAGCAAGTAACATCATACTTACAACAAGTCAAAACTATTGGCTTTGTCAATGGTTGTTAGTTGCATAAGATAAATAAGCAGCAACTAATGCTTGTATATATTATTGAAAAAGCTTCCACTTAAAGCCCTGGTGACACCACGATAATGTTGCTGCCCCTGAGTTTCAAAAAGAGAAGGGAAATTCAGAGAGAAAATTACGCTCTTTAAAGGATTTCCCTTCCCTACAACGCTCACCTGGCACGACCTCATGCCGTAACTTCACCACTAGTGAGAAGTAAGCAGTGTGAGCACGCGCACATCGATGGGCCTGCTGTCACTGCAGTCCGGAAAAAAACGGACCGCCTGTGCCAGGGCACAAAACAGAGCCCGATAGAGACCCGTTTCGAGGCCTCCTTTAAAAAACTGCCGGTGCTCAGCACCGGTGAGACCCGGCCCACTTAAAGCCCTGGGAATATGTGATCTTGAGCACTAACTTCCCTTGATTCCTAAAATGAAACACAATTTTTTACTGAGCGGGGTGGCATTTAGTACCGCTTTGATGGCAATTGCCGGATTTCTTACTTCTAATCCTACTGCCCCATGTCAAAGTCGCCCTTATGTGTAAGGTGGAGCTGACCTCAGAAAAGGAAACTCTCTGCTTCAAGCCTCCCATTATCTGTGTTCTAAGTAGAAAAAACAAGCATTGACAAAAGCAATAGACTAGGTTTTAATGCGCCATCGCATGTGAACCCAGGCATCCCCAGAAACCATTTACTGGAAGGCGGAAGGATACACCGTGTAGCTTATAGCATGAGTTCATAGACTTGTACTCTTCTTGGTGGAGCCAAAGCCTATTTTATGTACTAAAGAATTGGTAACAATAAGTCCAGAAGACACCTGCGGCCTCAAGGATTGACAATATGTGCGCTTTGAAGTAGTATGCAACGCGGGGGGCGGAGAGGATGATGACAGCGTGGGGGGGTCAGTCACAGCCCGTGGGGAGAGAAAGAGCTCTGAGCCTTGCTAAATATTCACCCCCAGAGAGCTGTAACGTAAAAAAAAAAATGAAAATGACAAGTTCCAAAATGCAAAGCACTGTTAGCAAAAAATCCAGATCTGTATTAAGGCGCTGTTAGAAATGGGGGTCTCTAGTTGGCAGAGGTAGGTACCTTTGTCCAAGTAGGGACCCTTCCTTCTAGACAGGATAAGGGGGCTACACTCCTAAAATAACCCCTGCTCACCCACTAGGTAGCTTGGCACGAGCAGTCAGGCTTATCTTCGAGGCAGTGTGTAAAGCATTTGCACATAACCAACAGTAATACAGTGTAAGCACACCAAAAGGACACCACACCAGTTTAGAAAATATCCAATATTTTTATATACTTAAGGCAAGACCAAAAACAATAAAAATCCACAATACAGTATTTAGAAATCTTCAGTTATCAAAATAACCTTGAAAACAGTTCCTTAAAGTCGATAGCTCCCTCTGGGGCTATCACGGCGTTGTGTACAACAAATCCAAACAGTTCTGGCTGACCACAGCGTAGCGGGCCAGCTACTGTGTCGGGAAGACCCGCAAGACAGTACCTTTAGAAATGCAGGGCGTCGGCAACCTCTCGTTGAGCTTCCGAAAGCACGGCGTCCGCAGGCGTCGGTTCCGGAGGTTGGTGCAGTCATCGGGCCCTTGAAGTCACACGTGTTGCAGATCGAACTCCTCTGTTGAAGTCAGGAGCGCTGACATCGGCAGGCGTTGGGTGCTGTGGTGCGAAGTGCAGCAGTGCGGCGTGCGATGCCCTCAGGTCACGGTGTGAGCAGCGGCTCGTGGTGGCGTCAGATGGCGTCGTCGGTGAGACCAGGGTCGCGGTGTGAAGTGATGCGGTGCTCGTCGCGGTGCTGGCAGGTCACGGTGCAAGCAGCGGCGGCGTCGTTGCTGAAACGCTGTCGTCGGCTGACGAACTGGAGTCGATGGCGAATCGTCGGTAGGCCAAGGCTGCGGTGCGGGATGAGGGCGGTGCGTCGTGTAACTCTACGAGCGGTGCCCCCGAACCACGTTGCAAGCAGCGGCATCGATTTCGGCATGGAGCGGCATCGTCGGGGGTTCCAAGGCGGCGTCGTGAAGCAAGGCGATGCGGAGTGCGGTGCCCACAGGTCATGGTGCGAGCAGCGGCTCGGTGGTGGCATCAGCAGGCGTCGTCGGTGAGACCAGGGTCGCGGTGCGGCGTTGCGGCGGTGCCCTCTGCGGTGCCCTCTGTGGTGCCTTCAGGACACGTAGTCGGCAGCAGCGTCGTAGACGGCGTTGGGTTGCTTTTTCTTCTGTTGCAGCACAAAACACACAGTCCCCAGTGGTGAGGGCAGAAGAACTTGAAGTCTTTGCTGTTCCTGAGACTTCTTGAACAGGGGGCAAGCTCTACCCCAAGCCCTTGGAGAAACTCACAAAAATAGATTGCAGAAAGTTCAGTCCAGTCCTTTCACTGCCCAAGACAGAAGCAGCCACTGCAGGCCAATACAGCAAAGCACTCAGCAAAGTGGTAGTTCCTCCTCACAGCTTCTCCAGCTCTTCTTCTTGGCAGTCTTCTTGGTCCAAAAGAGTTCTAAAGTTCAGGGGTTTGGGCCCACTTTTTATAGCCCAAAATCCTTTGTCCTCTCAGGCAGAGAGTGTCTGTGCCCAGTCAGAACCAGTTCTGCCCTCTCTGGTGTGGCTTCCTGGCAGGAGGTGGAGACGGCATTGTCAGAGGCAGACCAGGTCCATTCAGGTGAAAGGAAATATCCTCCCCCTACTCTAAATGCAGCCCAGGTCTATTCAGCCCTTTCCTGACCCATCTAGACTATCTGGAGCCACTGCTGCTCCCCAGCCCCTGTCATCCAAAACCCAGACAGTCAATCCACAAACCCAGCAGAGGCCTGCTGGATGGCTGAGCAAGTAAATACCTACTTTCTAAAAGTGGTATTTTCAAACACAGAATGTAAAAATCACCTTTTCTAAAAGATGCATCTTTAGATTCTGAGTTCAGGCATACTAAACTTTATTTTTCTACCTAGTTCCCAGGGCCAGTTATGTTTATAAGATGTTATAAACAAACTCCCCATTCTGTCCTATGGGAACAGGTAGCCTTGCAATAGTGAAAAACGAAATTGGCAGTAATTCACTATCAGGACATGCCACACACACCAGGGCATGTCCTACCTTTCACATACACTGCACCCTGCCCACAGGGGTACCTTGGGCCTACCTTAGGGGTGACTTACATGTAAGAAAAGGGAAGGTTAGGGCCTGGCAAGTGGGTACACTTGCCAAGTCGACATGGCAGTACCAGACAGCACACAGGCTCTGCAATGGCAGGCCAGAGTTACATTTACAGGCTGCTTGTGTGGGTGGCACAATCCAGTGCTGCAGCCCACTAGCAGCATTTGATTTACAGGCCCTGGCACACTCAGTGCACTTTACTAGGGACTGACAAGTAAATCATATATGCCAACCATGGAAACACCAATCCATAACACAATTTACAACAGGAGCACTTGCACTTTAACACTGAACAGCAGTGAGAAAGTGCGCAGAGACACTAAGCCAGCAAAAACAGAGTCAAAACCGGGAGGTCAGAAAGCAAGAAACTCAGGGGAAACACGCCAAAAGATGCCAATTCTAACAGGCATGCTGCAGCAGGTCACACTGAGAGCTGCGCCTCTTCTCACCTGTATCCTGGCTGCCTCATTGTGGAAGGTAAGGACCCTTACCTACCCTCCCCCCGAGGCGCGCTGTCTCTGATGGCTGTAGGTGAGGCTCCCTCTCTCTAGAGCCTGTATCCCTTCTACACCCCTGCTGCATGTGAAGTTCCCTCTCTCTCTAGCCTGTATCCGCGCTGCTCTACAGGCAGAAGGCAAGTATCTGTAACAGTGTCACTTGGGCTTTACAGGCTGAAGGTGAGGTTCCTTCTCTCTAGAGCCTGTATCCCTCCTACTCCTCTGCTGCATGCAAGGTTTCCTCTCTCTCTAGCCCATATCCGCACTGCTCTACAGGCTGAAGGTGAGGTTCCTTCTCTCTAGAGCCTGTATCCCCTCAACTCCCTTGCTCCATGTGAGGTTCCCTCTCTCTAGAGCCTGTATCCCTCCTACTCCCTGCTGCATGCCAGGTTCCCTCTCTCTCTAGCCTACATCCACACTGCTCTACAGGCTGAAGATGAGGTTCCTTCTCTCTAGAGCCTGTATCCCTCCTACTCCTCTGCTGCATGCAATCTCTCTCTAGCTTATATCCGCACTGCTCTACAGGCTGAAGGTGAGGTTCCCTCTCTCTAGAGCCTGTATATCCCTCCTACTCCCTGCTGCATGCGAGGCTCCCTCTCACTCTAGCCTATATCCGCACTGCTCTACAGGCTGAAGGTGAGGTTCCTTCTCTCTAGAGCCTGTATCCCTCCTACTCCTCTGCTGCATGCAAGGTTCCCTCTCTCTCTAGCCTATATCTGCACTGCTCTACAGGCTGAAGGTGAGGTTACCTCTCTCTAGAGCCTGTATCCCCTCAACTCCCTTGCTCCATGTGAGGTTCCCTCTCTCTAGAGCCTGTATCCCTCCTACTCCCTGCTGCATGCGAGGTTCCCTCTCTCTCTAGCCTGTATCCGCACTGCTCTACAGGCTGAAGATGAGGTTCCCTCTCTCTAGAGCCTGTATCCCTTCTACACTCCTGCTGCATGTGAGGTTCCCTTTCTCTCTAACCTGTATCTGTGCTGCTCTACAGGCAGAAGGTGAGGTTCCCTCTATCTGTAACTGTGTCACCTGGGCTCTACAGGCTGAAGGTGAGGTTCCCTCTCTCTAGAGCCTGTATCCCCTCAACTCTGTTGCAGCATGTGAGGTTCCTGCTCTCTAGAGCCTGTATCCCTCCTACTCCCCTGCTGCATGCAAGGTTCCCTCTCTCTCTAACCTGTATCCGCACTGCTCTACAGGCTGAAGGTGAGGATCCCTCTCTCTAAAGCCTGTATCCCTTCTACACCCCTGCTGCATGTGAGGTTCCCTCTCTCTCTAGCCTGTATCCGTGCTGCTCTACAGGCAGAAAGTGAGGCTCCCTCTATCTGTAACTGTGTCACCGGGGCTCTACAGGCTGAAGGTGAGGTTCCCTCCCTCTAGAGCCTGTATCCCTCCTACTCCCCTGCTGCATGCAAAGTTCCCCCTCTCTAGCCTGTATCCGCACTGCTCTACAGGCTGAAGGTGAGGTTCCCTCTCTCTAGAGCCTGTATCCCTTCTACTCTGCTGCTGCATGCAAGGTTCCCTCTCTCTCTAGCCTGTATCCGCACTGCTCTACAGGCTGAAGGTGAGGTTCCCTCTCTCTAGAGCCTGTATCCCTTCTACACCTGTGCTGCATGTCAGGTTCCCTTTCTCTCTAGCCTGTATCCGCGCTGATCTACAGGCAGAAGGTAAGGTTCCCTCTATCTGTAACTGTGTCACCTGGGCTCTACAGGCTGAATGTGAGGTTCCCTCTCTCTAGAGCCTGTATCCCCTCAACTCTCTTGCTGTATGTGAGGTTCCCTCTCTCTAGAGCCTGTATCCCTCCTACTCCCCTGCTGCATGCAAGGTTACCTCTTTCTCTAGCCTGTATCCGCGCTGATCTACAGGCTGAAGGTGAGGTTCCCTCTCTCTAGAGCCTGTATCCCTCCTACTCCCCTGCTGCATGCAAGGTTCCCTCTCTCTCTCTAGGCTGTATTTGCACTGCTATACAGGCTGAAGGCGAGGTTCCCTCTCTCTAGAGCCTGTATCGCTCTTACTATCCTACTGCATGCGAGGTTCTCTCTCTCTCTAGCCTGTATCTGTGCTGCTCCAAAGGCAGAAGGTGAGGTCCCCTCTGTCTGTAACCTGTGTCACCTGGACTCTACAGGCGAAGGTGAGGTTCCCTCTATTTAGAGCCTGTATTCCTTTCACACCCCTGCTTCATGTGATGTTCCCTCTCTCTAGAGCCTGTATCCCTTCTACACCCCTGCTGCATGTGAGGTTCCCTCTCTCTCTAGCCTGTATCCACACTGCTCTACGTGCAGAAGGTAAGGTTCCCTCTATCTGTAACTGTGTCACCTGGGCTTTACAGGATGAAGCTGAGGTTCCCTCTCTCTATAGCCTGTATCCCTCCTACTCCCCTGCTGCATACGAGGTTCCCTCTTTCTCTAGCCTGTATCCGCACTGCTCTAGTCTCTTTCTCTAGCCTGTATCCGCACTGCTCTACAGGCTGAAGGTTAGGTTCCCTCTCTCTAGAGCCTGTATCCCCTCAACTCCATTGATGCATGTGAGGTTCCCTCTCTCTAGAGCCTGTATCCCTTCTACTCCCCTGCTGCATGCGAGGTTCCCTTTCTCTCTAGCCAGTATCCGCACTGCTCTACAGGCTGAATGTGAGGTTCCCTCTCTCTAGAGCCTGTATCACTTCTACACCCCTGCTGCATGTGAGGTTCCCTCTCTAGCCTGTATCCCCGCTGCTCTACAGGCAGAAGGTGATGTTCCCTCTATCTGTAACTGTCACCTGGGCTCTACAGGCTGAAGGTGAGGTTCCCTCTCTCTAGAGGCTGTATCCCTTCAACTCTCTTGCTGCATGTGAGGTTCCCTCCCTCTAGAGCCTGTACCCCTCCTACTCTCCTGCTGCATGCAAGGTTCCCTCTCTCTAGTCTGTATCTGCACTGCTCTACAGGCTGAAGGTGAGGTTCCTTCTCTCTAGAGCCTGTATCCCTCCTACTCCCTGCTGCATGCGAGGTTCCCTCTCTCAATAGCCTATATTCGCGCTGCTCTACAGACTGAAGGTGAGGTTCCTTCTCTCTAGAGCCTGTATCCCTCCTACTCCTCTGCTGCATGCAAGGTTCCCTCTCTCTCTAGCCTATATCCGCACTGCTCTACAGGCTGAAGGTGAGGTTCCCTCTCTCTAGAGCCTGTATCCCCTCAACTTCCTTGCTCCATGTGAGGTTCCCTCTCTCTAGAGCCTGTATCCGTCCTACTCCCTACTGCTTGCGAGGTTCCATCTCTCTCTAGCCTGTATCTGCACTGCTCTACAGGCTGAAGGTGAGGTTCCCTCTCTCTAGAGCCTGTATCCCTTCTACACCCCTGCTGCATGCGAGGTTCCCTCGATCTCTAGCCCATATCCGCACTGCTCTACAGGCTGAAGGTGAGGTTCCCTCTCTCTAGAGCCTGTATCCCCTCAACTCCCTTGCTCCATGTGAGGTTCCCTCTCTCTAAAGCCTGTATCCCTTCTACACCCCTGCTGCATGTGAGGTTCCCTCTCTCTCTAACCTGTATCCGTGATGCTCTACAGGCTGAAGTGGAGGTTCCCTCTCTCCAGAGCCTGTATCCCTTCTACACCCCTGCTGCATGTGAGGTTCCCTCTCTGGCTAGCCTGTATCCGCACTGCTCTACAGGCAGAAGTTGAGGTTCCCTCTATCTGTAATGTGTCACCTGGGCTCTACAGGCTGAAGGTGAGGCTCCCTCTCTCTAGAGCCTGTATCCCCTCAACTCTCTTGCTGCATGTGAGGTTCCCTCTCTCTAGAGCCTGTATCCGTCCTACTCCCTGCTGCATGCGAGGTTCCCTCTCTCTCTAGCCTGTATCCTCACTACTCTACAGGCTGAAGGTGAGGTTCCCTCTCTCTAGAGCCTGTATCCCTTCTACACCTGTGCTGTATGTGAGGTTCCCTCTCTCTCTAGCCTGTATCCGCGCTGCTCTACAGGCAGAAGGTAAGGTTCCCTCTATCTGTAACTGTGTCACCTGGGCTCTACAGGCTGAAGGTGAGGATCCCTCTCTCTAGAGCCTGTATCCCTCCTACTCCCCTGCTGCATGCAAGGTTCCCTCTCTCTCTCTAGCCTGTATTCGCACTGTTCTACAGGCTGAAGGTGAGGTTCCCTCTCTCTAGAGCCTGTATCCCTCTTACTCCCCTACTGCATGCGAGGTTCTCTCTCTCTCTAGCCTGTATCCGTGCTGCTCCACAGGCAGAAGGTGAGGTTCCCTCTGTCTGTAACCTGTGTCACCTGGACTCTACAGGTGAAGGTGAGGTTCCCTCTATTTAGAGCCTGTATTCCTTTCACACCCCTGCTTCATGTGATGTTCCCTCTCTCTAGAGCCTGTATCCCTTCTACACCCCTGCTGCATGTGAGGTTCCCTCTCTCTCTAGCCTGTATCCGCGCTGCTCTACGTGCAGAAGTTGAGGTTCCCTCTATCTGTAACTGTGTCACCTGGGCTTTACAGGATGAAGGTGAGGTTCCCTCTCTCTATAGCCTGTATCCCTCCTACTCCCCTGCTGCATGCGAGGTTCCCTCTTTCTCTAGCCTGTATCCGCACTGCTCTACAGGCTGAATGTGAGGTTCCCTCTCTCTAGAGCCTGTATCCCTTCTACACCCCTGCTGCATGTGAGGTTTCCTCTCTAGCCTGTATCCCTGCTGCTCTACAGGCAGAAGGTGATGTTCCCTCTAGCTGTAACTGTCACCTGGGCTCTACAGGCAGAAGGTGAGGTTCCCTCTCTTTACAGGCTGTATCCCTTCAACTCTCTTGCTGCATGTGAGGTTCCCTCCCTCTAGAGCCTGTACCCCTCCTACTCTCCTGCTGCATGCAAGGTTCCCTCTCTCTAGCCTGTATCTGCACTGCTCTACAGGCTGATGGTGAGGTTCCCTCTCGCTAGAGCCTGTATCCCCTCAACTCCCTTGCTGCATGTGAGGTTCCGTCTCTCAGGAGTCTGTATCCCTCCTACTCTGCTACTGCATGCTAGGTTTCCTCTCTCTCTAGCCTGTATCCGCACTGCTGTACAGGCTGAAGGTGAGGATCCCTCTCTCTAGAGCCTGTATCCCTTCTACACCCCTGCTTCATGTGAGGTTCCCTCTCTCTCTAGCCTGTATCCGCGCTGCTCTACAGGCTGAAGGTGAGGTTCCCTCTCTCTAGAGCCTGTATCCCTTCTATACCTCTGCTGCATGTGAGGTTCCCTCTCTCTCTAGCCTTTATCCGTGCTGCTCTACAGGCAGAAGGTAAAGTTCCCTCTATCTGTAACTGTGTCACCTGGGCTCTACAGGCTGAAGGTGAGGTTCCCTCCCTCTAGAGCCTGTATCCCTCCTACTCCCCTGCTGCATGCGCGGTTCCCTCTCTCTCTCTGGCCTGTATCCGCACTGATCTACAGGCTGAAGGTGAGGTTCCCTCTCTCTAGAGCCTGTATCCCTCTTACTCCCTTCCTGCATGCAAAGTTCTCTCTCTAGCCTGTATCCGCGCTGCTCCAAAGGCAGAAGGTAAGGTTCCCTCTGTCTGTAACCTGTGTCACATGGACTCCACAGGCGAAGGTGAGGTTCCCTCTCTCTACAGCCTGTATCCCTTCTACACCCCTGCGGCATGTGAGGTTCCCTCTCTGTCTAGCCTGTATCCACGCTGCTCTACAGGCAGAAGGTGAGGTTCCCGCTATCTGTAACTGTGTCACTTGGGCTCTACAGGCTGAATGTAAGGTTCCCTCTCTCTAGAGCCTGTATCCCCTCAACTCTCTTGCTGCATGTGAGGTTCCCTCTCTCTAGAGACTGTATCCCTCCTACTCCCCTGCTGCATGCGAGGTTCCCTCTCTCTCCAGCCTGTATCCTCACTGCTCTACAGGCTGAAGGTGAGGTTCCCTCTCTCTAGAGCCTGTATCCCTTCTACACCTGTGCTGCATGTGAGATTCCTTCTCTCTCGAGCCTGTATCCGCGCTGCTCTACAGGCAGCAGGTAAGGTTCCCACTATCTGTAACTGTGTCACCTGGGCTCTACAGGCTGAAGGTGAGGTTCCCTCTCTCTAGAGCCTGTATCCCTCCTACTCCCCTGCTGCATGCAAGGTTCCCTCTCTCTCTCTAGCCTGTATTCGCACCGCTCTACAGGCTGAAGATGAGGTTCCCTCTCTCTAGAGCCTGTATTCCTCTTACTCCCCTACTGCATGCGAGGTTCTCTCTCTCTCTAGCCTGTATCCGCGCTGCTCCACAGGCAGAAGGTGAGGTTCCCTCTGTCTGTAACCTGTGTCACCTGGACTCTACAGGCGAAGGTGAGGTTCCCTCTATTTAGAGCCTGTATTCCTTTCACACCCCTGCTTCATGTGATGTTCCCTCTCTCTAGAGCCTGTATCCCTTCTACACCCCTGCTGCATGTGAGGTTCCCTCTCTCTCTAGCCTGTATCCGCACTGCTCTACGTGCAGAAGGTGAGGTTCCCTCTATCTGTAACTGTGTCACCTGAGCTTTACAGGATGAAGGTGAGGTTCCCTCTCTCTATAGCCTGTATCCCTCCTACTCCCCTGCTGCATGCGAGGTTCCCTCTTTCTCTAGCCTGTATCCGCACTGCTCTACAGGCTGAAGGTGTGGTTCCCTCTCTCTACAGCCTGTATCCCCTCAACTCCCTTGATGCATGTGAGGTTCCCTCTCTCTAGAGCCTGTATCCCTCCTACTCCCCTGCTGCATGCGAGGTTCCCTCTCTCTCTAGCCTGTATCCGCACTGCTCTACAGGCTGAATGTGAGGTTCCCTCTCTCTAGAGCCTGTATCCCTTCTACACCCCTGCTGCATGTGAGGTTCCCTCTCTAGCCTGTATCCCCACTGCTCTACAGGCAGAAGGTGATGTTCCCTCTATCTGTAACTGCCACATGGGCTCTACAGGCTGAAGGTGAGGTTCCCTCTCTCTAGAGGCTGTATCCCTTCAACTCTCTTGCTGCATGTGAGGTTCCCTCCCTCTAGAGCCTGTACCCCTTCTATTCTCCTGCTGCATGCAATGTTCCCTCTCTCTAGACTGTATCTGCACTGCTCTACAGGCTGAAGGTGAGGTTCCCTCTCTCTAGAGCCTGTATCCCTCCTACTCCCTGCTGCATGCGAGGTTCCCTCTCTCTCTAGCCTATATCCGCACTGCTCTACAGGCTGAAGGTGAGTTTCCTTCTCTCTAGAGCCTGTATCCCTCCTACTCCTCTGCTGCATGCAAGGTTCCCTCTCTCTCTGGCCTATATCCGCACTGCTCTACAGGCTAAAGGTGAGGTTCCCTCTCTCTAGAGCATGTATCCCCTCAACTCCCTTGCTCCATGTGAGGTTCCCTCTCTCTAGAGCCTGTATCCGTCCTACTTCCTGCTGCATGCGAGGTTCCCTCTCAATCTAGCCTGTATCCGCACTGCTCTACAGGCTGAAGGTGAGGTTCCCTCTCTCTAGAGCCTGTATCCCTCTTACTCCCCTACTGCATGCAAGGTTCTCTCTCTCTCTAGCCTGTATCCGCGCTGCTCCTAAGGCAGAAGGTGAGGTTCCCTCTGTCTGTAACCTGTGTCACCTGGACTCTACAGGCGAAGGTGAGGTTCCCTCTATTTAGAGCCTGTATTCCTTTCACACCCCTGCTTCATGTGATGTTCCCTCTCTCTAGAGCCTGTATCCCTTCTACACCCCTGCTGCATGTGAGGATCCCTCTCTCTCTAGCCTGTATCCGCGCTGCTCTACGTGCAGAAGCTGAGGTTCCCTCTATCTGTAACTGTGTCACCTGGGCTTTACAGGATGAAGGTGAGGTTCCCTCTCTCTATAGCCTGTATCCCTCCTACTCCCCTGCTGCATGCGAGGTCCCCTCTTCTCTAGCCTGTATCCGCACTGCTCTACAGGCTGAAGGTGAGTGTCCCTCTCTCTAGAGCCTGTATCCCCTGAACTCCCTTGATGCATGTGAGGTTCCCTCTCTGTAGAGCCTGTATCCCTCCTACTCCCCTGCTGCATGCAAGGTTCCCTCTCTCTCTAGCCTGCATCTGCACTGCTCTACAGGCTGAATGTGAGGTTCCCTCTCTCTAGAGCCTGTATCCCTTCTACACCCCTGCTGCATGTGAGGTTCCCTCTCTAGCCTGTATCGCCGCTGCTCTACAGGCAGAAGGTGATGTTCCCTCTATCTGTAACTGTCACCTGGGCTCTACAGGCTGAAGGTGAGGTTCCCTCTCTCTAGAGGCTGTATCCCTTCAACTCTCTTGCTGCATGTGAGGTTCCCTCCCTCTAGAGCCTGTACCCCTCCTACTCTCCTGCTGCATGCTAGGTTTCCTCTCTCTCAAGCCTGTATCTGCACTGCTCTACAGGCTGAAGGTGAGGTTCCCTCTCGCTAGAGCCTGTATCCCCTCAACTCCCTTGCTGCATGTGAGGTTCCGTCTCTCAGGAGTCTGTATCCCTCCTACTCTGCTGCTGCATGCTAGGTTTCCTCTCTCTCTAGCCTGTATCCGCACTGCTGTACAGGTTGAAGGTGAGGTTCCCTCTCTCTAGAGCCTGTATCCCTTCTACACCCCTGCTTCATGTGAGGTTCCCTCTCTCTCTAGCCTGTATCCGCGCTGCTCTAGAGGCTGAATGTGAGGTTCCCTCTCTCTAGAGCCTGTATCCCTTCTACACCTCTGCTGCATGTGAGGTTCCCTCTCTCTCTAGCCTGTATCCCCGCTGCTCTACAGGCAGAAGGTAAGGTTCCCTCTATCTGTAACTGTGTCACCTGGGCTCTACAGGCTGAAGGTGAGGTTCCCTCCCTCTAGAGCCTTTATCCCTCCTACTCCCCTGCTGCATGCGCGGTTCCCTCTCTCTCTCTGGCCTGTATCCGCACTGCTCTACAGGCTGAAGGTGAGGTTCCCCTCTCTCTAGAGCCTGTATCCCTCTTACTCCCCTACTGCATGCAAAGTTCTCTCTCTAGCCTGTATCCGCGCTGCTCCACAGGCAGAAGGTAAGGTTCCCTCTGTCTGTAACCTGTGTCACATGGACTCTACAGGCAAAGGTGAGATTCCCTCTTACTAGAGCCTTTATCCCTTTCACACCCCTGCTTCATGTGATGTTCCCTCTCTCTAGAGCCTGTATCCCTCCTACTCCCCTGCTGCATGCGAGGTTACCTCTCTCTCTAGCCTGTATCCTCGCTGCTCTACAGGCTGAAGGTGAGGTTCTCTCTCTCTAGAGCCTGTATCCCTTCTACACCTGTGCTGCATGTCAGGTTCCCTCTCTCTCTAGCCTGTATCCACGCTGATCTACAGGCAGAAGGTAAGGTTCCCTCTATCTGTAACTGTGTCACCTGGGCTCTACAGGCTGAAGGTGAGGTTCCCTCTCTCTAGAGCCTGTATCCCTGCTTCTCCCCTGCTGCATGCAAGGTTCCCTCTCTCTCTCTAGGCTGTATTTGTACTGCTATACAGGCTGAAGGCGAGGTTCCCTCTCTAGAGCCTGTATCCCTCTTACTCTCCTACTGCATGCGAGGTTCTCTCTCTCTCTAGCCTGTATCCGTGCTGCTGCAAAGGCAGAAGGTGAGGTCCCCTCTGTCTGTAACCTGTGTCACCTGGACTCTACAGGCGAAGGTGAGGTTCCCTCTATTTAGAGCCTGTATTCCTTTCACACCCCTGCTTCATGTGATGTTCCCTCTCTCTAGAGCCTGTATCCCTTCTACACCCCTGCTGCATGTGAGGTTCCCTCTCTCTCTAGCCTGTATCCACACTGCTCTACGTGCAGAAGGTAAGGTTCCCTCTATCTGTAACTGTGTCACCTGGGCTTTACAGGATGAAGGTGAGGTTCCCTCTCTCTATAGCCTGTATCCCTCCTACTCCCCTGCTGCATGCGAGGTTCCCTCTTTCTCTAGCCTGTATCCGCACTGCTCTACAGGCTGAAGTTGAGGTTCCCTCTCTCTAGAGCCTGTATCCCCTCAACTCCCTTGATGCATGTGAGGTTCCCTCTCTCTAGAGCCTGTATCCCTCCTACTCCCCTGCTGCATGCGAGGTTCCCTCTCTCTCTAGCCTGTATCCGCACTGCTCTACAGGCTGAATGTGAGGTTCCCTCTCTCTAGAGCCTGTATCCCTTCTTCACCCCTGCTGCATGTGAGGTTCCCTCTCTAGCCTGTATCCCCACTGCTCTACAGGCAGAAGGTGATGTTCCCTCTATCTGTAACTGTCACCTGGGCTCTACAGGCTGAAGGTGAGGTTCCCTCTCTCTAGAGGCTGTATCCCTTCAACTCTCTTGCTGCATGTGAGGTTCCCTCCCTCTAGAGCCTGTACCCATTCTATTCTCCTGCTGCATGCAAGGTTCCCTCTCTCTAGCCTGTATCTGCACTGCTCTACAGGCTGAAGGTGAGGTTCCCTCTCTCTAGAGCCTGTATCCCTCCTACTCCCTGCTGCATGCGAGGTTCCCTCTCTCTCTAGCCTATATCCGCACTGCTCTACAGGCTGAAGGTGAGGTTCCTTCTCTCTAGAGCCTGTATCCCTCCTACTCCTCTGCTGCATGCAAGGTTCCCTCTCTCTCTGGCCTATATCCGCACTGCTCTACAGGCTAAAGGTGAGGTTCCCGCTCTCTAGAGCATGTATCCCCTCAACTCCCTTGCTCCATGTGAAGTTCCCTCTCTCTAGAGCCTGTATCCGTCCTACTCCCTGCTGCATGCGAGGTTCCCTCTCTCTCTAGCCTGTATCCGCACTGCTCTACAGGCTGAAGGTGAGGTTCCCTCTCTCCTGAGCCTGTATCCCTCTTACTCCCCTACTGCATGCAAGGTTCTCTCTCTCTCTAGCCTGTATCCGCGCTGCTCCACAGGCAGAAGGTGAGGTTCCCTCTGTCTGTATCCTGTGTCACCTGGACTCTACAGGTGAAGGTGAGGTTCCCTCTATTTAGAGCCTGTATTCCTTTCACACCCCTGCTTCATGTGATGTTCCCTCTCTCTAGAGCCTGTATCCCTTCTACACCCCTGCTGCATGTGAGGTTCCCTCTCTCTCTAGCCTGTATCCGCGCTGCTCTACGTGCAGAAGGTGAGGTTCCCTCTATCTGTAACTGTGTCACCTGGGCTTTACAAGATGAAGGTGAGGTTCCCTCTCTCTAAGGCCTGTATCCCTCCTACTCCCCTGCTGCATGCGAGGTTCCCTCTTTCTCTAGCCTGTATCCGCACTGCTCTACAGGCTGAAGGTGAGGTTCCCTCTCTCTAGAGCCTGTATCCCCTGAACTCCCTTGATGCATGTGAGGTTCCCTCTCTGTAGAGCCTGTATCCCTCCCACTCCCCTGCTGCATGCAAGGTTCCCTCTCTCTCTAGCCTGCATCTGCACTGCTCTACAGGCTGAATGTGAGGTTCCCTCTCTCTAGAGCCTGTATCACTTCTACTCCCCTGCTGCATGTGAGGTTCCCTCTCTAGCCTGTATCGCTGCTGCTCTACAGGCAGAAGGTGATGTTCCCTCTATCTGTAACTGTCACCTGGGCTCTACAGGCTGAAGGTGAGGTTCCCTCTCTCTAGAGGCTGTATCCCTTCAACTCTCTTGCTGCATGTGAGGTTCCCTCCCTCTAGAGCCTGTACCCCTCCTACTCTCCTGCTGCATGCAAGGTTCCCTCTCTCTAGGCTGTATCTGCACTGCTCTACAGGCTGAAGGTGAGTTTCCCTCTCGCTAGAGCCTGTATCCCCTCAACTCCCTTGCTGCATCGGAGGTTCCGTCTCTCAGGAGTCTGTATCCCTCCTACTCTGCTGCTGCATGCTAGGTTTCCTCTCTCTCTAGCCTGTATCCGCCCTGCTGTACATGCTGAAGGTGAGGTTCCCTCTCTCTAGAGCCTGTATCCCTTCTACACCCCTGCTTCATGTGAGGTGCCCTCTCTCTCTAGCCTGTATCCGCGCTGCTCTAGAGGCTGAAGGTGAGGTTCCCTCTCTCTAGAGCCTGTATCCCTTCTACACCTCTGCTGCATGTGAGGTTCCCTCTCTCTCTAGCCTGTATCCCCGCTGCTCTACAGGCAGAAGGTAAGGTTCCCTATATCTGAAACTGTGTCACCTGGGCTCTACAGGCTGAAGGTGAGATTCCCTCTCGCTAGAGCCTGTATCCCTTTCACACCCCTGCTTCATGTGATGTTCCCTCTCTCTAGAGCCTGTATCCCTTCTACACCCCTACTGCATGCAAGGTTCTCTCTCTAGCCTGTATCCGCGCTGCTCCAAAGGCAGAAGGTAAGGTTCCCTCTGTCTGTAACCTGTGTCACATGGACTCTACAGGCAAAGGTGAGATTCCCTCTCGCTAGAGCCTATATCCCTTTCACACCCCTGCTTCATGTGATGTTCCCTCTCTCTAGAGCCTGTATCCCTTCTACACCCCTGCTGCATGTGAGGTTCCCTCTCTCTCTAGCCTGTATCCGCGCTGCTCTACAGGCAGAAGGTGAGGTTCCCTCTATCTGTAACTGTGTCACCTTGGCTTTAGAGAATGAAGGTGAGGTTCCCTCTCTCTAGAGCCTGTATCCCTCCTACTCCCCTGCTGCATGCAAGGTTCCCTCTCTCTCTAGCCTGTATCCGCACTGCTCTACAGGCTGAAGGTGAGGCTCCCTCTCTCTAGAGCCTGTATCCCTTCTACACCCCTGCTGCATGTGAGGTTCCCTCTCTCTCTAACCTGTATCCGCGCTGCTCTACAGGCTGAAGGTGAGGTTTCCTCTCTCTAGAGCCTGTATCCCCTCAACTCTTTTGCTGCATGTGAGGTTCCCTACCTCTAGAGCCTGTATCCCTCCTACTCCCCTGCTGCATGCGGGGTTCCCTCTCTCTCTAGCCTGTATCCACATTGCTTTACAGGCTGAAGGTCAGGTTCACTCTCTCTAGAGCCTGTATCCCTCTTACTCCCTTACTGCATGCAAGGTTCTCTCTCTCTCTCTCTCTAGCCTGTATCCGTGCTGCTCTACAGGCCGAAGGTGAGGTTCCCTCTGTCTGTAACCTGTGTCACCTGGACTCTACAGGTGAAGGTGAGGTTCCCTCTCTCTAGAGCCTGTATCCCTTTCACACCCTTGCTTCATGTGATGTTCCCTCTCTCTAGAGCCTGTATCCCTTCTACACCCCTGCTGCATGTGAGGTTCCCTCTCTCTCTAGCCTGTATCCACGCTGCTCTACAGGCTGAAGGTGAGGTTCCCTCTATCTGTAACTGTGTCACCTGGGCTCTACAGGCTGAAGGTGAGGTTCCCTCTCTCTAGAGCCTGTATCCCCCCTACTCCCCTGCTGCATGCGAAGTTCCCTTTGTCTCTATTCTGTATCCACACTGCTCTACAGGCTGAAGGTGAGGTTCTCTCTCTCTATAGCCTGTTTCCCTTTTACACCCCTGCTGCATATGAGGTTCCCTCTCTCTATAGCCTGTATCTGCGCTGCTCTACAGGCAGAAGGTGAGGTTCCGTCTATCTGAACTGTGTCACCTGGGCTCTACAGGCTTAAAGTGAGGTTCCCTCTGTCTGTAGCCTGTGTCACCTGGACTTTACAGGTGAAGGTGAGGTTCCCTCTCTCTAGAGCCTGTATCCGCGCTGCTCTAGAGGCTGAAGGTGAGGTTCCCTCTCTCTAGAGCCTGTATCCCTTCTACACCTCTGCTGCATGTGAGGTTCCCTCTCTCTCTAGCCTGTATCCCCGCTGCTCTACAGGCAGAAGGTAAGGTTCCCTATATCTGTAACTGTGTCACCTGGGCTCTACAGGCTGAAGGTGAGGTTCCCTCCCTCTAGAGCCTGTATCCCTCCTACTCCCCTGCTGCATGCAAGGTTCCCTCTCTCTCTAGCCTGCATCTGCACTGCTCTACAGGCTGAATGTGAGGTTCCCCTCTCTAGAGCCTGTATCCCTTCTACACCCCTGCTGCATGTGAGGTTCCTCTCTAGCCTGTATCGCCGCTGCTCTACAGGCAGAAGGTGATGTTCCCTCTATCTGTAACTGTCACCTGGGCTCTACAGGCTGAAGGTGAGGTTCCCTCTCTCTAGAGGCTGTATCCCTTCAACTCTCTTGCTGCATGTGAGGTTCCCTCCCCTAGAGCCTGTACCCCTCCTACTCTCCTGCTGCATGCTAGGTTTCTCTCTCTCTAGCCTGTATCTGCACTGCTCCACAGGCTGAAGGTGAGGTTCCCTCTCGCTAGAGCCTGTATCCCCTCAACTCCCTTGCTGCATGTGAGGTTCCGTCTCTCAGGAGTCTGTATCCCTCCTACTCTGCTGCTGCATGCTAGGTTTCCTCTCTCTCTAGCCTGTATCTGCACTGCTGTACAGGCTGAAGGTGAGGTTCCCTCTCTCTAGAGCCTGTATCCCTTCTACACCCCTGCTTCATGTGAGGTTCCCTCTCTCTCTAGCCTGTATCCGCGCTGCTCTAGAGGCTGAATGTGAGGTTCCCTCTCTCTAGAGCCTGTATCCCTTCTACACCTCTGCTGCATGTGAGGTTCCCTCTCTCTCTAGCCTGTATCCACGCTGCTCTACAGGCAGAAGGTAAGGTTCCCTCTATCTGTAACTGTGTCACCTGGGCTCTCACAGGCTGAAGGTGAGGTTCCCTCCCTCTAGAGCCTTTATCCCTCCTACTCCCCTGCTGCATGCGCGGTTCCCTCTTCTCTCTGGCCTGTATCCGCACTGCTCTACAGGCTGAAGGTGAGGTTCCCCTCTCTCTAGAGCCTGTATCCCTCTTACTCCCCTACTGCATGCAAAGTTCTCTCTCTAGCCTGTATCCGCGCTGCTCCACAGGCAGAAGGTAAGGTTCCCTCTGTCTGTAACCTGTGTCACATGGACTCTACAGGCAAAGGTGAGATTCCCTCTTGCTAGAGCCTTTATCCCTTTCACACCCCTGCTTCATGTGATGTTCCCTCTCTCTAGAGCCTGTATCCCTCCTACTCCCCTGCTGCATGCGAGGTTACCTCTCTCTCTAGCCTGTATCCTCGCTGCTCTACAGGCTGAAGGTGAGGTTCCCTCTCTCTAGAGCCTGTATCCCTTCTACACCTGTGCTGCATGTCAGGTTCCCTCTCTCTCTAGCCTGAATCCGTGCTGATCTACAGGCAGAAGGTAAGGTTCCCTCTATCTGTAACTGTGTCACCTGGGCTCTACAGGCTGAAGGTGAGGTTCCCTCTCTCTAGAGCCTGTATCCCTGCTTCTCCCCTGCTGCATGCAAGGTTCCCTCTCTCTCTCTAGGCTGTATTTGCACTGCTATACAGGCTGAAGGCGAGGTTCCCTCTCTCTAGAGCCTGTATCCCTCTTACTCTCCTACTGCATGCAAGGTTCTCTCTCTCTCTAGCCTGTATCCGTGCTGCTCCAAAGGCAGAAGGTGAGGTCCCCTCTGTCTGTCACCTGGACTCTACATTATGGCGGGGGTATTTTGGAGCTCGGGGTGAGGTGCATTTTTGTAGCCCCCTTTTTTTTTTTTTTGCATCAGCGTGAAGAGTTCATCACTCTTCCTCATAGCATGTCCTGTAATGTGTAGATCAAAAGCTAGTTAATTCTTTGAATTAATATCTTGGTTTTATGCTATTGATGAAAATTTGATACAAACATTTAAATCTGATCCAATACATGCAGAGGTGATGTGGGCAGGAGTGAGGGAGCTCAGTTTGTGGGGGGCACTATGTGAGTAATCTTAACAATTATAATGCTCAATAATATGAATAATAATGCCAATATTGATAATAACAATAAAATATTCACAATAATAAAATAACATTATTATTATTATTATTATTATTATTATTATTATAAGGAAGCAGGCTTTTTGCTGGCCCCCACCCTCCAACTTTTAGCCGTGATTTGGACTACTAGCTGCTGGTTTTTGGCTTATGAGAGTGCACTAAGGCCTGATAACCGGAACCCAGTGCTAGTGTTCTGGAATAGGACACTTTACCCCGCACACTTTTACTCCGCAACCATTACCCCGCAGTTTTTACACCGCAAAATCTTTTACAACGCAGGGCTTTACAACGCAATCCATTACAATGCATTCCCCATTACAACGCAATTTACTATTCGAACTCCACGGGGGCTTTACTTTGGGGAATGCGTTGTAATAGTTTGCAGTGTAAAGCCCTGCGTTGTAAAATATTTTGCAGAGTAAAAAATGCAGGGTAATGGCATGAGGAGTAACGCATGCGGGGTAAAGGGTGTTTCCTGTGTTCTGTCGCATTACTAAAGATATGTCAAATTGGATGTCCCCAATTGGCAAGCACTGACTTACTTGTTTGTTCCCAGGGTACCAAGGGACATGTAAGGCAGAGTGTCCACCCCGGTCTACCACACTTTTTGTGCCATCCGGAGTGTGACAGAACACAAAATGGCTACCAGCCTGCCACTGCAGATTGGAAGGGAAGGGTTCATACTGCTAGTTCGACTTTCCCATTACCATTAACGCAAAGCCACTACTTCCCTTAATAATGTATGTAAGTACAATGTGTCAACATACATGTGAACACGATGTTAAACTGCATCTCCCCTTCACATTGCAGGGGGAAATCCAACACCTCCTGCAGAGCAGTCCGAACCTCTCTTCTCTGATGACGAAGAGGACCACCACACCTTCGACTCCGACGCCCTCCAACAGCTCGTGGAGAGCCTCCGCAGCCCACTTCCAGGATCAGGGCAGCCCAGCTGCCATGAGGAGAACCCACCCCCTGCACAGCACACACAGCAGGCAGCACCCACCACCACGGCTGCCTCCCAGGACCCCCAAGACGAACACATGGCCTTCCAACGCCGTATGTTGGGGTGCTAAGAGAAGCTGGCTGAACAGGTGCAGGTGGGGTTCGACCGCATGGCAGCCAAACTAGACGCCATACGTGGGTGTCTTAAGTCCCATCAGGGACCACTCACAGTCCCTAATGGACACCCACAGTCCGCTCCATGCTCTCCAACGGACCATGGCTGACATCGCTAGAGTCCTGACTCTGCGACAAGAACGACTGTCTAGTCAGAGTGCCTCCAGCGAGCTCGCCCGGGAGTTGGGACACATGCGGAGGATCATGGAGAACATGGAGCGGACGCAGGTGGAAAGAGCGGCTGCCACAGCTGCACACCAGCGAGAGGTAGCTGGGTCCCTCAATGCCCTGAAGACCCTCCTCATGGCATTGCTGCCACAAGGCCTGGCGCTGATGCATGCTGCTGCTAAAACCCCATCCACATCTCCGGCCCCTGATGTGTCAGTGCCACACAGTGCTGGAGACAGAACACCACCACCCACATGTGAGGCACATGCAACAGCAGAGGACGAAGATGCGGATGAATCTGCCATCGTGGTCAGGAGGACGCAGTCTCATTCATCTCCGCCATGTGGCCTGTTTCTGCTTGGTTCTGCCCTCTGCATCATCACCTTCCACTGTCCCCCGATGCACTCTGCGACACTCACCTTGGACCTCGACATGGACTGCCATATTCTGTTTGGTCACCAATGACACAGCTATCAGACTGCGGACTGAAGTCCTCCTCTCCTGATGTACCTGTCATTCCCTGAAGGACTCTGGTTGGCCCTCCACGGGCCGACAATGTGAAGTGGGGTTGCCATGGCCCTGTACTGCTCCAGCTGCAACACTCCCTTGAATGTGCAATAAACATTCATATTCACACAGATGTGTCATGTCTATGATCTTTCAAGTGTGGAAGTATATATGAATGTAGGGTCAGTGATTCCCCCTTACGTCCATGTTGCCCATGTTGTGGGACTTTTGTCACAGGGTGACACATTGCCGATTGCGGTCCGGGTGGCGCCGACACTACAACAGAGACACATCCATTAGTCACTTCCTTGTCCAGCCCAGGACGGAACCACGCCCAGAGCCCCGGGGTCATTGTTCACACCCTTACGCTGGACTGGCATACGCCAGGACAGCCCACTCCAATTACGCACACAGGGGGGGACGAAAACGCTACATGTCCCAGGTCTTCACTGTTGGGATCTGCAGCTCACAAGTCTAGTTGTCAGCATGCCACGGCCACTCCCTCACGGCTGGTGTACACCCACACCACACCCATCCAGCACAGGCGTCACAGGACATGTGACCCTGCCAATAAAAAGGGCCTGGCGCACGTGCTGGACGCCATTTCCACTCTCTCTGACTGGGTGTCTCCGTGTAGTTCTCATGTATGCATGAGGGCCTAGGACCCTGCCACCTCACATTGCCCAGTGCCGGGGGTGACATGATGGCGTCTGCACCACGGGACTCAATCATTAAGGGTCCATGGCTAGCGGTGCACAGACTTGGTGGCACCGGATACACTGCGGCAGGCACAGGCACACTGCCACAGGACGGTGTCTTGCGGTGCAGTGAGATAGGGGCACCTAAAGTGCTGAACGGGTGTGCAGCCTGCTATGATGCGCCGTCCTGGCGGTCCGGACTGGCAAGGATTAGTGTGAGCCCTGCTGGACCGCAGTGTAGGCCTGAGCCAGCGGGCAGGGCGTGCCTCCCGCCACGTGGTGTTGCCTCGCGGTTCACAGAGTTAGTGGCACCTCAAGTGCTGTGCGGGTGTGCAGCCTGCGATGATGCCGTGTGCACTGATGTGGTCTCTGCCATTGCGAATTCAAGACCCAGAATCATGTGTGTGACCTGGTGGCCCGCGGTGCGGGGCTGCATGATGTGGAGGGTGCCATGGTCGCGGGCACCAGGCTTGGAGATCCCTCCGGAACATGGTGGGCCCTCTTGGAGACACGCCGGTCCTGGGGGTGGTGGCGGTGGGTGTTGTTGACCTATTGGGGCTCCGGGGTGAATGATCGGTTGCTCCAGGGCATCTGTTGTTCTTCATGTGTGGCTATGGGCTGTGCTCCCTTGTCTGGTGCCGGTTGTCGTCCGACTTTACACCAGGTAGGAGCAGGTGTTAGTTTCCTGCTGCTAACGCACTTTAGCACGTTTTGTGATCTTATCGCCGATCTGGCTGGTCGTTGAGAATGTTGTGGAGTGGTGTTGTCCCGGCTTTTTGCACGGGAACGCCTACTCTGCATATCATTAGCGTTAGTTGCCGGGGTCATCTGTGGCGATGTTTTTTGCGACTATCGCACGTAAACTGGTGTTATGGGCTGTTAGCACCAGCTTGGGAATGGGGAGATAAATTTATCGTGGATTTGGCTGCGATAAAGTGCCGATAACTCGGCGATAGCTTCTTGAGAATATGCCCCATAGGTTTATAAATGTCTTCGCAGCAAAACCCTTAAAGTTGTCATTTTGCTGAGGAAAGGTTAGTAGCCCCTTTGGCTAACACAGGGTTACCAGTTGGCATCCCAGCCTGGCTAACTTCTGAATGGGACTACCTACCTGGGTAGCGTAAGCTATCAAATTAATCGTGGCCTTACATCCGACTTGATGCCCAAGCCAAAATTAATGTCACTATTAAAGTTAAGCAACTTTTACAAAGTTGCCGCTCTGTGACCCAGCTGGCCCAGTGGCCTCGTATAGGCTCTGGCACACAGACGGCTTTCTGCCCGTCTGGGAGATGTGTGAATGACTCCCAGCCTTAGGAACAAAGGTAGTTGCTGCAGAGTGAAGTGTGACCCCCTCTCCCAGGGCTGTTAGTCCAAAAGGCGAGCTTCAAAGGGAAGTCGTCTTTGGAGGGCCACCAGTAATAACACTCCCAATCAGGCTGCCTTTTGTTTGTTTAGACAAGCTGGAGACTGGTCCAAAGAGGGAAAACCCGTCCCCTAACCAGTTTTCCATGGGCGTGTAGCCCTTAGGTAGCCACACCTCTGGGGCGGGCTACCAAGCTTTTTACAGTCGATGGAATGTTCAGACATCTTCAGAGTGGCAAGAATATTGCACTCTGGGATTGCCAAATGCCACACATGAACAGAACAGTTTTTTTGTAAACAAATTTTATTGACAGTTTCAGTATAGCAACCAGTTTTATGCGGGTAGAATGAATGATGATTTAGTGACTTTTAGAGTATCTGAACAGTGGTCTCCCAGCTGGACTAGAAAACATAATCAAGAGAGTTGTCCATTATCATATATTATCTACGTAGGTCTGCTCACCGCAATCATAACATTATTGCCATCCCTCTCGCTTCCTCCCTGCCCACCCTACCTTTCTTCTGCAAGTAGATCTTGTATTGTAAGCCATTGTACACATAATCAGTGGCCCATATGGGAGTTTGTCAGAGCAACAAGTCGTGCCTGTTCCCACTCATTGTATCTGTCATCGTGTGCCTCCATCACCCTCGGATGCAGGTGCATTTGAAGGGGAACTGACAAGGGCTCCCTCTTCTGGCTCCTTTAGACAATCCACCGGGTGATTTTGTGCTCAGACCCTGTCTATCGCTCCCTGTTCCCATCCAACTTCCTGGAATAATACCACATTTTCTTAATTCGCCCATAAAATAATGTCCTCTTTCCATTTACATAATCTAGGGCCCCTAGTTGCTTTCCAATGTAGGGTAATTTCACGTTTTGCCATGACTAGTGCTAGATCAACAAATCCGGTGGTAACCTATTGTCTGGTAGGGCATTGGAATCTTCCTAAGAGACAGAACAGAGGAGTGCATTGGATTCTTCTCTGGGTGACTTTGTTTATATACTGAACAACTTTGTTCTAGAATTCCAGTAATGTAGGACACACCCACACTATATGCAGCATCTCAGCACCGTCAATGAAATCAATCAATCAATCAGGGATTTGTAGAGCGCACTACTCACCCGTGAGGGTCTCAAGGCGCTGGGGATGGGGTGGGGTGGGTTCGGGCAGCTCCGGTCATCCGAAGAGCCAGGTCTTGAGGCTCTTCCTGAATGCTTGCAGTGTGGGGCTTCCTCTGATGCTGAGGGGGAGTTCGTTCCAGGTCTTTGCCGCGGTGTAGGAGAATGATCTGCCCCCTGTTCTGGCTCTGTGGATGCAAGGGATTTCGGCCAAGGCTAGGTCGGCGGAGCGGAGGTTTTGCTTGGGGGCATAGAAGGAGATTCTTTTTTGGAGGTTTTGGGGTCCGGTGTTGTGGAGGGCTTTATAGGCGTGAGTGAGCAGCTTGAAGGTCACTCTTTTTTTCGACGGGGAGCCAGTGGAGGTCTCGTAGGTGCTGGGTGATGTGGTCTTGTCATGGAATACGAGTCTGGCTGCGGCGTTCTGGACGGTCTGGAGTTTGTGAAGTAGAGATTTGTTGATTCCGGGGTAGAGGGTGTTCCCGTAGTTCAATCTGCTGGTGATGAGTGCATGGGTGACGGTCTTCCTGGATTCGGGGGGATCAATTTGAAGGTCTTGCAGAGTATGCGGAGGCTGTTGAAGCATGTGGAGGATACGGCGTTGATCTGTCGGTTCATGATGAGGGTAGAGTCGAGTATGATGCCGAGGTTGCGGGCGTGGTCCGTGCTCAATCTGAGGCTGAGTTTGGAGAAAGGACTGAAGGACTGCCCTGCTGCCCTTGAAACTGCACAAAGAGGCTGCACTGTTGGAAGGACTACCCTTTGGACTAGTGAAGTTTGGAATATGCCTGTGGCTCCTGGCTTGGGGAAAGTTGATTCCAGCCCAAGATTGAAGCAGTGACTTGAAGAGTCAGACGGCTCCCCCCTGGAAGAGCAGGAGGAACATCAAAGCTGAGGAAGCCCAAACTGGCAAAGCAGTAGCTACTTCTGAGGAGTCGCCGCTGACCGCTACCGGGCGCACCTATAGACAAATCCGAGATAGCCAAAAGTTGCACCTGAGTCTACTGGACTCAGGGGTGCTATCCAAGTCCAGATTTGTCACCAAAGATGGACACTAGCCCCCACCAAGGATATTCTCTGTGACCGCTGTGTCGCGAGATTGGTAGCCCAGCAATTGTTTGGCCTTCTACTGTCACAAAGAGGACTTTGTGGGACCCCGAATGCACTGATCAAAGTCGCCCCACCTCACCCGTGGATCGAGGAATCACTTGCACCTCCCCCTGTCAACCGCATAGCTCCAAGAGCATCTTTGAGCATCTTTTATCCTGCATCCCCAGCATCAGGATCACTCCATTGTCGTCTATGGCGGTCGTTTGCAACAGGCTAGAACTGGACTAGAATAGGCTCTGGTGGCCAGGTAACTGTCCAAAGTAACTCCACTAGACTCCTAGACCTCCGCCCTGTTGGATTTGGTCACCCAAGTCGGGCTGCAGTTGCCAAACTAACTGTTTTAAACTTTTCAAAAGTTTGCAAAGTTTTTGTTGACAAATGCTTGTTTGCGATTGTCCTAAAAGTTATTTAATGTTTTAAAAATCTTTATCTCCAGAACACTCTGGTATATTTTTATGATCAAGGACTCTACAAATTCATACAAATGTGATCTATTTTATAAATTGATGTCGTTTCTCTCTTTTTTGTTGTGTGACTTGCTTATTTCGTTGTTTGGTGCTGTTAAATGCTTTCCACTAAGTTCCTTTGTTAAGCCTTGCTGCTCGAAGACACAGTTACCCAGAGTTTGGCTTAAGGTGTGCAAATGAGCCTGACTTGAGCCAAGACAGGTTTTGTGAGTGTATTCCAATGTAAGGCCCCACAGCCATATCATATAATACACCCAAATCCTCACAATTATATTATTATTTACAGAACAACACTGCAACCAATTGATTTCCATTTGATTGCAGGCCACTTGAAACGAACTGAATATCCTCTGCTCCAATTTTTCTTAGATAAAGAACATGAAAGTGATTTGCCTGATAACAGATTTTGATCAAATGGGGAAGCTGTGATTTCAGCTCTTGTTTCTGTTTCCACAAACACAGTTTAGTTGGTAGATCTAATTGCACCATTAAGCTGGGAATTTAAGCCAGTGCCATGAGTAACGTCACCTCCCTCTTGACATTTCAGAAGAGCTACACGTTTTCTACCCGTCCGTTCCTGCTCCTGTTATTGTACAGTGCTCCTGTGGCTTTGTAGCTAGGTGTCCACCATAGAACACCATACATACATTCAGGATGTCATGCCTACAATATAGACAGGGACTGGATAACGCCTTTGAATGAATGATCTACATCTATTTCTTCACGCCAGACCCTTACACAAAGTCAGGTTCTTGACTTCATGTTCGCCCCATCATCTTTGGAGAATCATCATTAGTAAAATCTCTCATTTGAAGTCACCTGGTCACACCACTTGCTGCTATCCTTTTCCCATACCATTTAAACATGCCTTCCTCATCCTGACAGGCGACCAGCCTACCACACTCTTGAGTAAAACCCATTTTTTTATTTTTATGTCCCTCAAGAATTATCACAAAATCTGCCCTCTAATATTTCCTACCATCCATACTCCATCACCTCCATCACTCCTCGGATAATGACACCATCCTGAAGCATTACGAAGAAGCAGTTTTAGACTTCACTGCTTCTATTGATCTTCTTAAGCATAAAACACATATGAAGCAACTCAGGTCAATCATGGTGTAATGACTCCCCATTATGAGCTAAGAAAGGTATATAATTCTAAAGCCTGACGCAATTCAAACTCTGACATCTGTCATACACAAGAGATCGAATATTAATTTACTCTAAGCCTTCCTAAGGAACATTGCTTACTTTGTTTCCATGTGTTTTTTAGGGTCTTATTTGTCTCCTCATCCGGTAAACTACAGATTCATTGATTGTAGGGAATCCACTGCGACTGAAACAAGTGTCTTTTTTCAGATCAAGGTAGATACGTTTTTAACTCACTGGGTTTCTTGTACTTCGCACAGTTTTTTATTTATAATTCTCTTTTTCTTAAACTCAGCCTTGAGATAGATATATTTCGATACACGTTTTGGTGTTTCTTTTCTCTCTTTGGGGCCTTTCCTGTATCCACTAGTGGTTTATGTCATCTGGTTCTTGTGTTTCACAATTAATTTCAAAAAAGTTTCACAATCACACGTAATGGATTTGAGGACGATTATTCCTTCTCCACCATTTGATAACATGATTGTTGAAATTTTTATATGAAGTGTCTGTTCTAAGATTACTGTTTTGTGATTGTCATTTTTTCCACATCATTCTGCAGCCTTGAGAAAGTTACAGAAAGTAACGAAACACGTGTCGGCTGCCATCCATTGTCATCACTTGGGAGGTTCTAGGAACAGGACCTCCACATGGCGACTGTATTTTTGTTGTGTTAATTACATCTCAGTTGCTGAAGAATATTGATATGATTTTGGGATCTTTAAAACGTCATGATTGTTACTGATCAATGAAACACATTATATATAAATACAGATTTCTGCGCTACCTATGTTTCCTGATTGATATTTTCTGTGAGTTGGTAATTGTGGATACTCTACCATTGTATAGAGGCCAGAAGCTCAAGACTTGGGACAAAATACAGCATTTAATTTGTTGGAGTGCCGAGGTACAATCATTTATTGAATAGCAATTCAAACTCTCCAATGCTCTGTATCAAACGCAGCACATTGAGAAATGGATACAAAAAGGACATTTTAACACCCAATACAAATTACATCAAAGAACAGACCTCCCCCTCTTCTAATCCTTAGGGTGTCCTTTGTAAATATATATTGGTAAAAATATGTGTCCACCTGTTAAGTCAGTACCATCTTGTTAGAAATGGGAGTCTCTAGTTGGCAGTGGCTGGCGCCAATGTCCAAATAGGGACCCTTCTTCCTAAGTCAGGGCAAGTGGGCTACCCCCTTTGATAACCCATGCTCAACCCTGTGGTAACGTAGCACGAGCAGTTAGGCCTATCTCAGAGGCAGTGTGTGAAGCATTTATGACCATGCACAATAAGGCAGTAACGACACCACAAAAGGACACAACTCAAGTAGGTGTAGAAAAATAGTATCTTTATCTAAGGTTTAGCACGAGACTCTCAAAAGCGTTTTAACCAGTCACAATGCACGTAAATCAGTAGGGACTTAAAAAGGTAATAACGTATTCACAAGAACGTGGCACTGACTGAGTTCAAGGCCTGGGTCTACGCGACCTGTTGCGCACCAGATACCTGCCGTTGGACGGAGACACAGAACGTAGCTTCTCGAAGAAGCGGAGACGGTGACAGGCGGACTCCCAGCGACCACAACTCTCGACTGCAGTGGTCCACAACGTGCACTCACAATGATTCGGGCACTCGGGGACAGGCGGGCTCTCAGCGGCAGCAGCACGCGGCTGCGGCGGCCCGGGCTGGTGGTGGCGATGACTCTCGTCGTGCAGCTCCGTGGTGGGCTCCCAGCGGCAGCAGCTCTCAATTAGCTGCGGCGGCCCACAGGACGACTCATGATGATGCAAAGTTGGCAAAGGTGCGGGCACTCAGCGGCAGCAGCTCTCTCTTAGCTGTGGCGGCCCACAGGACAAATCACGATGATGCAAAGTTGGCAAAGGTGCGAGCACTCAGCGGCAGCAGCACTCTCTTAGCTGCGGCGGCCCACAGGACAAATCACGATGATGCAAAGTTGGCAAAGGTGCGGGCACTCAGCGGCAGCAGCTCTCTCTTAGCTGCGGCGGCCCACAGGACAAATCCCGATGATGCACAGCTGACACAAGTGCGGGCACTCAGCGGCAACAGCTCTCTCTTAGCTGCGGCGGCCCACAGGACAAATCACGATGAGGCAAAGTTGGCAAAGGTGCGGGCACTCAGCGGCAGCAGCTCTCTCTTAGCTGCGGCGGCCCACAGGACAAATTCCGATGATGCACAGCTGACACAAGTGCGGGCACTCAGCGGCAACAGCTCTCTCTTAGCTGCAGCGGCCCACAGGACAAATCACGATGAGGCAAAGTTGGCAAAGGTGCGGGCACTCAGCGGCTACAGCTCTCTCTTAACTGCGGCGGCCCACACAGATTCAGCAAAGGTTCCGAAGGTTCAAATTAAGGCGGGCGCTCAGCGGCGGCAGCTCTCTCTTAGCTGCGGCGGCCCACACACAGAGTTAACAAGGGTGACCAGTCCGCGTTCCTCACAGTAGAACTAGAGGTTCCGGATTACTCGACGGAAGCCTCACCTGCAAGTAGAATCCCTAGCATAGGAATTCAGACGGCTGACGGGGTGAAGTCTAATGTCCCTGAGACTTCAGCAGGAGGCGCTCTCAATTCAGGCCCTCGGGTAGTTTCTTCAGCAAGCTTGGTGAAAGTTTCAAAGTCCTTTCCTCTGTTCACTCGGACAGAGTTTCGTCTTGACATCCAGAAGGAACACACTTGAAAAAGGTTTCAGCGCAGCGTTTTATACCTAAAAGTCTTTGTTCTCTACAGTCACAAATCACTGAATCCAGCCAGAACCAGTTCGGTGGGGTCGGGGAGCACTTGGTTTACGAGGCGACATCCTGCCCTTTGAGAATCACGGGGCCTGCTATCAGACGCCCAGTGGGAGGTGGAGCCATCATTCACCTTGCCAGGCACGGCCCTGCTCAGATCAAAGAGTCACCCCTCCTCATACTCTAAATGCCGATCTCTCTCTCCAGCCAGGTCTGACCCAGCTGGCCCTGCTGCTCCAAAACCAGACGGCCAATACACACACTAGGAAAGCCTACAGGAAAGCTTAGGCAAGAAAATACCTCGTTTCTAGCAGAGGCATTTTCGAACACGGGCTATGCAAATGATCCTTACTAAAAGATGTATCTCAATGTCCTGAGCTTAAACATATCAAATTCGAACTTCCGATCAGGTTCCTGGGGGCAGGTAGGATTATGGGATGTAATACTCAGCCTGCCCATTCTGGCCTATGAGAACGGATAGCCTCACAATAGTAAACAGTGAAATGGAGGGTAACTCGCTATTAGAACATGCTACACAGACATACTTTAAAAGCTGCTTCGGAGGGTAGCGCAAATCAGCGCAGCAGGCCCACCAGCAGTATTTGGTCTACCAGCCCTGGGCACACACAGTGCACTTATACTAGGGACTGACAGGTAAACCAAACGAGCCAATTATGGTTATCCCAATTCATACAGTTATCTTTACACAGGGAGCATTCGCGCTGTGGCACTGATTGGCAGTGGCACAGCGCCCAGAGCATCTAAATCCAGCCAACATAAAAGATAGGAAGCGAAAAGAGGAAGGGAGACCCGCGCCAATGATGCCAGGTCTAACACGCGTCCCCTCCAGCTGAAATGTGGGGAGAACTAACCATCCCCTTGGGAGTTCTCATCACTAAGGCGGAAAAATCTGGATAGACCGTCAGCATTGGCGTGTTCTGTACCAGGGCGGTGTTCCACCATGAAATCCATACCCTATAGGGAAATGGACCACCTCAACAACTTGGGATTCTCACCCCTCATATGCATCAACCATCTAAGGGGCCTGTGGTCTGTCTGAACCCGGAAGTGAGTCCCAAAGAGATATGGTCTCAGCTTCTTCAGCGCTCAGACCACAGCAAATGCCTCACGCTCAATTGCACTCCACCTCTGTTCCCGGGGAAGTAACCTCCTGCTTAGGAAGGCTACCGGTTGGTCTAGTCCCTCCTCATTGATCTGTGACAGAACAGCCCCTATACCATGCTCTGAGGCGTCTGTCTGGACAACAAATTCCTTTGAAAAGTCGGGCGCCTGAAGCACGGGTGCGGGCACATGGCAGTCTTCAGGGCGTCAAAATCGTTCTGACAGGTGTCAGTCCAGTTTACCTTTTTTGGCTGCTTCTTAGAAGCCAGCTCAGTCAAGGGTGCAACAATGTTGCCATATCCCTTGACAAACATCCTGTAGTACCCCGTGTGTCCTAAGAAGGCTCTCACCTGCGTCTGAGTCTTGGGGGGTTCCCACGCCAGGATAGTTTCAATTTTGGGCTGAAGGGGCGCCACCTGGCCGCTCCCCACCTGGTGCCCCAAATACACTACAGAACCCTGCCCAATCTGGCACTTACTGGCTTTGATTGTGAGGCCTGCCTTCCGCAGTGCCATCAATACCTCCCAGAGGTGGGGCAGGTGGTCCTCCCAAGAGGAGCTAAACACCGCAATGTCATCCAGGTAGGCGGCACTGAAGTCTTCCAGCCCAACCAACACCCTGTTGACCAGCCTCTGAAAGGTGGCAGGGGCATTCTTCATTCCAAAGGGCATCTCCCGGAACTGGTAGTGCCCATCGGGTGTGGAGAATGCTGACCTCTCCTTTGCTCCCTCGGTCAAGGCGCTCTGCCAATACCCAGACGTCAAATCAAATGTGCTGAGGTATTTTGCAGCCCCTAACCGATCTACGAGCTCATCAGCTCTGGGGATGGGGTGCGCGTCAGTCTTCATGACTGAATTGAGGCCCCGATAGTCCACGCAGAACTGAAGTTCTGGGGTTGTTCCAGACGCTGCAGCTTTTGGTACCAGGACCACTGGGCTGGACCAAGGGCTGCTAGAGGACTCAATCACCCCAAGGGCAAACATTTTGGTAACCTCATCCTTAATGTAGGCCCTTACCCGGTCAGTCACTCTGTAAGCTTTGTGCTTAATGGGAGGACTGTCCCCAGTGTCCACGTCATGGACACACCAATCAGTGACAGTAGGTACCATGGAGAACAGATCACTGAATTGCCCCAACAGTTGGCGACAATCACCCTGCTGCTCAGGGGTCAGTGTGGTGGAGAGGACCACACCCTCCACTGACCCATCTCGCTCCCCTGCACACAGGAGGACAGGAAGGGGCTCGCTCTCCTCCTCCATCCCAGCATCTGTGGCCAGAAGCATGCCCACTTCAGACCTCTCAAAGTGGGGCTTCAGGCGGTTAACATGCAGGACCCGCAAGGGGTTCCTGGGAGACTGCAAGTCCACCACGTAGGTAATAGGACTCTTGCGCTCCACCACCTCAAAGGGGCTGGTCCACCTATCCTGGAGCGCACAGGGCTCCACCGGGGCCATGACCCAAACCCTCTGTCCAGGCTGAAACTCAATCAGAGTGGCATTCTGATCGTGCCAGCGTTTCATCTCTTCCTGGCTGGCTTCCAGGTTGGCCTCAGCAAGTTTCCTGAAACGCCGAGTCTGGTTCCTGAAGGCCAGAATGTAACTAAACACATCCTGGGAAGGTTTCCTGGGAGGAGATTGCTCCCAGCCTTCCTTGACCAGACCCAGAGGCCCTCTTACCGGGTGACCATAGAGCAGCTCAAAGGTACTGAACCCTAAGGACTTCTGTGGCACCTCACGGTAAGCAAACAACAGGCATGGCAAGAGGACATCCCACTTACTCCTCATGGGCTCACCTAGGCCCATAATCATGCCCTTGAGGGTCCGGTTGAATCTCTCAACCAGCCCATTACCCTGGGGGTGGTAAGGAGTGGTGAACTTATATGTTACCCCACACTCCTCCCACAGAGACTTCATGTACTTGGAGATGAAGTTAGTTCCCCTATCGGACACCACATCAGTGCCCGTCCCACCACGGGGGCCGTCACTGTCCTGAGCGGGATGGCCTCAGGGTACCTGGTGGCTTGGTCCACCAAGACCAGGATGAACCTGTTGCCCATGGCTGTCTTGGGATCCAGAGGCCCCACAATATCAATGCCCACTCTCTCGAATGGGGTGCTCACAACGGGAAAGGGCTGTAGTGGGGCCTTAATCTTCCCCCCACTTCTCTGCTGGGGACCCTGCCCACCTCTGGCGAAGTCACCCACAAAACCTTTGCGGACCCGGGTGTTCACCCAGCGGTCCGCCTCCTCAGCAAGCTTCCTAGGGTTAGTCAGCTTGCTATCAATCAGGTGCTGGCGTAGCTCTGGAAAACAGTTACTAGAAAAATGCTCCCACGCAAACAAATCATACAATCGCTCGAAAGTTTCCACTTTGCTACCCTTTACCCAGCGATCCATTGCTCTGCAGAAAAAAGACACCTATTCAACCCACGTGGTACCCTCTAACTTCTTACAGGTCCTAAACCTCTGCCTGTACATTTCTGGGGTCAAACCATAACGGGTCATCAAAGCTTCTTTCATATGGGCATACACCATCCTGCTCTCCTCAGGCAGGTCCAACAGGGTATCCCTACCATCACTCACAAAGCGCCCCCACAATCCCGCTCCCCAATCCTTCTCAGGGACCCGGTGGGACACCATTGCTATCTCATTTGCGGCAAACCATTGACCAATATCCTCACTCTTGTGAAAATCCTTAATGACATCCTTAGGAATATAAACTCTACTCTCAGGAGTTACTAAAGGTATGCTGCCACCAGAGAGGGAGACCGGGACACTCCTCGCCCTGATCTCTATCTCCCTCAACATTCTCTCATGCTCCATTCTCATTTTCTCAAGTTCATTTGACAATCGATTCTTCTCGATGTCTAACTTCTTACTCTCAAGGTCCTTCTGACCTTCCAATTTAGCCATCTCCAAACTATGCCTCCTATCTCTCTCCCTGTCCTCCAGCTCTTCTGGGGCCAGGCTCCTTTGGGATACACTAGTACCTGGATTGGAGGGTGTTCTATCTCCCCCCCTCTACTGCATCATCCTGCTGCCCTCCAGCATTCTCTTCCTCATCCCCAGCGGACTCTCTCGCTTCCCACCAGGCCTTCAGCGCCTCGTGGTACTCCTCCTTCCTAGAGAGACCTGTCACAGGGACTGCGAATTGCTTACAAAATGACTTCAGCTGTGTGGCAGTATAGGTATCTAATCTTTCCTCCTCAAAGGTGAGATCCTCCGAAGCATTGGATGTTGGCCTTCCCATATTAGCAGTACTCATGGCTGCGATCAACAATTCAATACTAGAACAACCAACCCCAAAAAAAATTCGAAGAGGGAAAAAAATCCGCGCGTGGCTGCGCTTTGGTCTGTACTCACTAGTGGCGTCTACCAGTTATTGTACGTGGATCATAAATGCAAGTCCTGATCCTCACCACTGACCGGCAATGTTAGAAATGGGGGTCTCTAGTTAGCAGTGGCTGGCGCCAATGTCCAAATAGAGGCCCTTCTTTCCAAGTCAGGGCAAGTGGGCTACCCCCTTTGATAACCCCTGCTCAACCCTGTGGTAACGTAGCACGAGCAGTTAGGCCTATCTCAGAGGCAGTGTGTGAAGCATTTATGACCATGCACAATAAGGCAGTAACGACACCACAAAAGGACACAACTCAAGTAGGTATAGAAAAATAGTATCTTTATCTAAGGTTTAACACGAGACTCTCAAAAGCGTTTTAACCAGTCACAATGCACGTAAATCAGTAGGGACTTAAAAAGGCAATAACGTATTCACAAGAACGTGGCACTGACTGAGTTCAAGGCCTGGGTCTACGCGACCCGTTGCGCACCAGATGCCTGCTGTTGGACGGGGACACAGCACGTAGCTTCGCGAAGAAGCGGAGACGGTGACAGGCGGACTCCCAGCGACCACAACTCTCGACTGCAGTGGTCTGCAATGTGCACTCACAATGATTCGGGCACTCGGGGACAGGTGGGCTCTCAGCGACAGTAGCACGCGGCTGCGGTGGCCCGGGTTGGTGGTGGCGATGACTCTCATCGTGCAGCTCCGTGGTAGGCTCCCAGCGACAGCAGCTCTCTCTTAGCTGCGGCGGCCCACAGGACGACTAACGATGATGCAAAGTTGGCAAAGGTGCGGGCACTCAGCGGCAGCAGCTCTCTCTTAGCTGCGGCGGCCCACAGGACAAATCACGATGATGCAAAGTTGGCAAAGGTGCGAGCACTCAGCGGCAGTAGCTCTCTCTTAGCTGCGGCGGCCCACAGGACAAATCACGATGATGCAAAGTTGGCAAAGGTGCGAGCACTCAGCGGCAGCAGCTCTCTCTTAGCTGCGGCGGCCCACAGGACAAATCCCGATGATGCACAGCTGACACAAGTGCGGGCACTCAGCGGCAACAGCTCTCTCTTAGCTGCGGCGGCCCACAGGACAAATCACGATGCGGCAAAGTTGGCAAAGGTGCGGGCACTCAGCGGCAGCAGCTCTCTCTTAGCTGCGGCGGCCCACAGGACAAATCCAGATGATGCACAGATGACACAAGTGCGGGCACTCAGCAGCAACAGCTCTCTCTTAGCTGCGGCGGCCCACAGGACAAATCACGATGAGGCAAAGTTGGCAAAGATGCGGGCACTCAGCGGCAGCAGCTCTCTCTTAGCTGCGGCGGCCCACAGGACAAAGGATGATCTTGACCAGGCTGGCACAACGGCGTGCACTCAGCGGCTACAGCTCTCTCTTAACTGCGGCGGCCCACACAGATTCAGCGAAGGTTCCGAAGGTTCAAATTAAGGCGGGCGCTCAGCGGCGGCAGCTCTCTCTTGACTGCGGCGGCCCACACACAGAGTTAACAAGGGTGACCAGTCCGCGTTCCTCACAGTAGAACTAGCGGTTCCGGATTACTCGACGGAGGCCTCACCTGCAAGTAGAATCCCTAGCACAGGAATTCAGACGGCTGACGGGGTGAAGTCTAATGTCCCTGAGACTTCAGCAGGAGGCGCTCTCAATTCAGGCCCTCGGGTAGTTTCTTCAGCAAGCTTGGTGAAAGTTTCAAAGTCCTTTCCTCTGTTCACTCGGACAGAGTTTCGTCTTGACATCCAGAAGGAACACACTTGAAAAAGGTTTCAGCGCAGCGTTTTATACCTAAAAAGTCTTTGTTCTCTACAGTCACAAATCACTGAATCCAGCCAGAACCAGTTCGGTGGGGTCGGGGAGCACTTGGTTTACGAGGCGACATCCTGCCCTTTGAGAATCAGGGGGCCTGCTATCAGACGCCCAGTGGGAGGTGGAGCCATCATTCACCTTGCCAGGCACGGCCCTGATCAGATCAAAGAGTCACCCCCCCCCCCATACTCTAAATGCCGATCTCTCTCTCCAGCCAGGTCTGACCCAGCTGGCCCTGCTGCACCAAAACCAGACGGCCAATACACACACTAGCAAAGCCTACAGGAAAGCGTAGGCAAGAAAATACCTCGTTTCTAGCAGAGGCATTTTCGAACACGGGCTATGCAAATGATCCTTACTAAAAGATGTATCTCAATGTCCTGAGCTTAAACATATCAAATTCGAACTTCCTATCAGGTTCCTGGGGGCAGGTAGGATTATGGGATGTAATACTCAGCCTGCCCATTCTGGCCTATGAGAACGGATAGCCTCACAATAGTAAACAGTGAAATGGAGGGTAACTCGCTATTAGAACATGCTACACAGACATACTTTAAAAGCTGCTTCGGTGGGTAGCGCAAATCAGCGCTGCAGGCCCACCAGCAGTATTTGGTCTACCAGCCCTGGGCACACACAGTGCACTTATACTAGGGACTGACAGGTAAACCAAACGAGCCAATTATGGTTATCCCAATTCATACAGTTATCTTTACACAGGGAGCATTCGCGCTGTAGCACTGATTGGCAGTGGCACAGCGCCCAGAGCATCTAAATCCAGCCAACATAAAAGATAGGAAGCGAAAAGAGGAAGGGAGACCCACGCCAATGATGCCAGGTCTAACACGCGTCCCCTCCAGCTGAAATGTGGGGAGAACTAACCATCCCCTTGGGAGTTCTCATCACTAAGGAGGAAAATCTGGACAGACCGTCAGCATTGGCGTGTTCTGTACCAGGGCGGTGTTCCACCGTGAAATCCATACCCTGTAGGGAAATGGACCACCTCAACAACTTGGGATTCTCACCCCTCATATGCATCAACCATCTAAGGGGCCTGTGGTCTGTCTGAACCCGGAAGTGAGTCCCAAACAGATATGGTCTCAGCTTCTTCAGCGCCCAGACCACAGCAAATGCCTCACGCTCATTTGCACTCCACCTCTGTTCCCGGGGAAGTAACCTCCTGCTTAGGAAGGCTACCGGTTGGTCTAGTCCCTCCTCATTGATCTGTGACAGAACAGCCCCTATACCATGCTCTGAGGCGTCTGTCTGGACAACAAATTCCTTTGAAAAGTCGGGCGCCTGAAGCACGGGTGCGGTGCACATGGCACTCTTCGGGGCGTCAAAATCGTTCTGACAGGTGTCAGTCCAGTTTACCTTTTTTGGCTGCTTCTTAGAAGCCAGCTCAGTCAAGGGTGCAATAATGTTGCCATATCCCTTGACAAACATCCTGTAGTACCCCGTGAGTCCTAAGAAGGCTCTCACCTGCGTCTGAGTCTTGGGGGGTTCCCACGCCAGGATAGTTTCAATTTTGGGCTGAAGGGGCGCCACCTGGCCGCTCCCCACCTGGTGCCCCAAATACACTACAGAAACCTGCCCAATCTGGCACTTACTGGCTTTGATTGTGAGGCCTGCCTTCCGCAGTGCCATCAATAGCTCCCACAGGTGGGGCAGGTGGTCCTCCCAAGAGGAGCTAAACACCGCAATGTCATCCAGGTAGGCGGCACTGAAGTCTTCCAGCCCAACCAACACCCTGTTGACCAGCCTCTGAAAGGTGGCAGGGGCATTCTTCATTCCAAAGGGCATCTCCCGGAACTGGTAGTGCCCATCGGGTGTGTAGAATGCTGACCTCTCCTTTGCTCCCTCGGTCAAGGCGATCTGCCAATACCCAGACGTCAAATCAAATGTGCTGAGGTATTTTGCAGCCTCTAACCGATCTACGAGCTCATCAGCTCTGAGGATGGGGTGCGCGTCAGTCTTCGTGACTGAATTGAGGCCCCGATAGTCCACGCAGAACCGAAGTTCTTGGGTGGTACCAGGCGCTGCAGCTTTTGGTACCAGGACCACTGGGCTGGACCAAGGGCTGCTAGAGGACTCAATCACCCCAAGGGCAAACATTTTGGTAACCTCAACCTTAATGTAGGCCCTTACCCGGTCAGTCACTCTGTAAGCCTTGTGCTTAATGGGAGGACTGTCCCCAGTGTCCACGTCATGGACACACCAATCAGTGACACTAGGTACCAGGGAGAACAGATCACTGAATTGCCCCAACAGTTGGCGACAATCGCCCTGCTGCTCAGGGGTCAGTGTGGTGGAGAGGACCACACCCTCCACTGACCCATCTCGCTCCCCTGCACACAGGAGGTCAGGAAGGGGCTCGCTCTCCTCCTCCATCCCAGCATCTGTGGCCAGAAGCATGCCCACTTCAGACCTCTCAAAGTGGGGCTTCAGGCGGTTAACATGCAGGATCCGCAAGGGGTTCCCGGGAGACTGCAAGTCCACCACGTAGGTAACAGGACTCTTGCGCTCCACCACCTCAAAGGGGCCAGTCCACCTATCCTGGAGCGCACAGGGCTCCACCGGGGCCATGACCGAAAACTTCTGTCCAGGCTGAAACTCGATCAGAGTGGCATTCTGATCGTGCCAGTGTTTCATCTCTTCCTGGCTGGCTTCCAGGTTAGCCTCAGCAAGTTTCCTGAAACGCCGAGTCTGGTTCCTGAAGGCCAGCATGTAACTAAACACATCCTGGGGAGGTTTCCTGGGAGATTGCTCCCGGCCTTCCTTGACCAGACCCAGAGGCCCTCTTTTCGGGTGACCATAGAGTAGCTCAAAGGGACTGAACCCTAAGGACTTCTGTGGCACCTCACGGTAAGCAAACAACAGGCATGGCAAGAGGACATTCCACTTACGCCTCATGGGCTCACCTAGGCCCATAATCATGCCCTTGAGGGTCCGGTTGAATCTCTCAACCAGCCCATTACCCTGGGGGTGGTAAGGAGTGGTGAACTTATATGTTACCCCACACTGCTCCCACAGAGACTTCATGTACTTGGAGATGAAGTTAGTTCCCCTATCGGACACCACATCAGTGCCCGTCCCACCACGGGGGCCGTCACTGTCCTGAGCGGGATGGCCTCAGGGTACCTGGTGGCATGGTCCACCAAGACCAGGATGAACCTGTTGCCCATGGCTGTCTTGGGATCCAGAGGCCCCACAATATCAATGCCCACTCTCTCGAATGGGGTGCTCACAACGGGAAAGGGCTGTAGTGGGGCCTTAATCTTCCCCCCACTTCTCTGCAGGGGACCCGGCCCAGCGGTCCGCCTCCTCAGCAAGCTTCCTAGAGTTAGTCAGCTTGCTATCAATCAGGTGCTGGCGTAGCTCTGGAAAACAGTTACTAGAAAAATTCTCCCACGCAAACAAATCATACAATTGCTCGAAAGTTTCCACTTTGCTACCCTTTACCCAGCGATCCATTGCTCTGCAGAAAAAAGACACCTATTCAACCCACGTGGTACCCTCTAACTTCTTACAGGTCCTAAACCTCTGCCTGTACATTTCTGGGGTCAAACCATAACGTGTCATCAAAGCTTCTTTCATATGGGCATACACCATCCTGCTCTCCTCAGGCAGGTCCAACAGGGTATCCCTACCATCACTCACAAAGCGCCCCCACAATCCCGCTCCCCAATCCTTCTCAGTGGACCCGGTGGGACACCATTGCTATCTCATATGCGGCAAACCATTGCCCAATATCCTCACTCTTGTGAAAATCCTTAATGACATCCTTAGGAATATAAACTCTACTCTCAGGAGTTACTAAAGGTATGCTGCCACCAGAGGGGAGACCGGGACACTCCTCGCCCTGATCTCTATCTCCTCAACATTCTCTCATGCTCCATTCTCATTTTCTCAAGTTCAATTGACAATGGATTCTTCTCGATGTCTAACTTCTTACTCTCAAGGTCCTTCTGACCTTCCAATTTAGCCATCTCCAAACTATGCCTCCTATCTCTCTCCCTGTCCTCCAGCTCTTCTGGGGTCAGGCTCCTTTGGGATACACTAGTACCTGGATTGGAGGGTGTTCTATCTCCCCCACCTCTACTGCATCATCCTGCTGCCCTCCAGCATTCTCTTCCTCATCCCCAGCGGACTCTCTCGCTTCCCACCAGGCCTTCAGCGCCTTGTGGTACACCTCCTTCCTAGAGAGACCTATCACGGTGACTGCGAATTGCTTACAATATGACTTCAGCTGTCTGGCAGTATAGGTATCTAATCTTTCCTCCTCAAAGGTTAGATCCTCCGAAGCATTGGATATTGGCCTTCCCATATTAGCAGTACTCATGGCTGCAATCAACAATTCAATACTAGAACAACCAACCCCAAAAAAAATTTGAAGAGGGAAAAAAATACGCGCGTGGCTGCGCTTTGGTCTGTACTCACTAGTGGCGTCTACCAGTTATTGTACGTGGATCATAAATGCAAGTCCTGATCCTCACCGCTGACCGCCAATGTTAGAAATGGGGGTCTCTAGTTGGCAATGACTGGCACCAATGTCCAAATAGGGACCCTTCTTCCCAAGTCAGGGCAAGTGGGCTACCCCCTTTGATAACCCCTGCTCAACCCTGTGGTAACGTAGTACGAGCAGTTAGGCCTATCTCAGAGGCAGTGTGTGAAGCATTTATGACCATGCACAATAAGGCAGTAACGACACCACAAAAGGACACAACTCAAGTAGGTATAGAAAAATAGTATCTTTATCTAAGGTTTAGCACGAGACTCTCAAAAGCGTTTTAACCAGTCACAATGCACGTAAATCAGTAGGGACTTAAAAAGGTAATAACGTACTCACAAGAACGTGGCACTGACTGAGTTCAAGGCCTGGGTCTACGCGACCCGTTGCGCACCAGATGCCTGCTGTTGGACGGGGACACAGCACGTAGCTTCTCGAAGAAGCGGACACGGTGACAGGCAGACTCCCAGCAACCACAACTCTCGACTGCAGTGGTCCGCAACGTGCACTCACAATGATTCGGGAACTCGGGGACAGGCGGGCTCTCAGCGGCAGCAGCACGCGGCTGCGGCGGCCCGGGCTGGTGGTGGCGATGACTCTCGTTGTGCAGCTCCGTGGTGGGCTCCCAGCGACAGCAGCTCTCTCTTAGCTGCGGCGGCCCACAGGACGACTCACGATGATGCAAAGTTGGCAAAGGTGCGGGCACTCAGCGGCAGCAGCTCTCTCTTAGCTGCGGCGGCCCACAGGACAAATCATGATGATGCAAAGTTGGCAAAGGTGCAAGCACTCAGCGGCAGCAGCTCTCTCTTAGCTGCGGCGGCCCACAGGACAAATCACGATGATGCAAAGTTGGCAAAGGTGCGAGCACTCAGCGGCAACAGCTCTCTCTTAGCTGCGGCGGCCCACAGGACAAATCACGATGAGGCAAAGTTGGCAAAGGAGCGGGCACTCAGCGGCAGCAGCTCTCTCTTAGCTGCGGCGGCCCACAGGACAAATCCCGATGATGCACAGATGACACAAGCGCGGGCACTCAGCGGCAACAGCTCTCTCTTAGCTGCGGCGGCCCACAGGACAAATCGCGATGAGGCAAAGTTGGCAAAGGTGCGGGCACTCAGCGGCAGCAGCTCTCTCTTAGCTGCGGTGGCCCACAGGACAAAGGGTGATCTCGACCAGGCTGGCACAATGGCGGGCACTCAGCGGCTACAGATCTCTCTTAACTGCGGCGGCCCACACAGATTCAGCGAAGGTTCCGAAGGTTCAAATTAAGGCGGGCGCTCAGCGGCGGCAGCTCTCTCTTAGCTGCGGCGGCCCACACACAGAGTTAACAAGGGTGACCAGTCCGCGTTCCTCACAGTAGAACTAGAGGTTCCGGATTACTCGACGGAGGCCTCACCTGCAAGTAGAATCCCTAGCACAGGAATTCAGACGGCTGACGGGGTGAAGTCTAATGTCCCTGAGACTTCAGCAGGAGGCGCTCTCAATTCAGGCCCTCGGGTAGTTTTTTCAGCAAGCTTGATGAAAGTTTCAAAGTCCTTTCCTCTGTTCACTCGGACAGAGTTTCGTCTTGACATCCAGAAGGAACACACTTGAAAAAGGTTTCAGCGCAGCGTTTTATACCTAAAAAGTATTTGTTCTCTACAGTCACAAATCACTGAATCCAGCCAGAACCAGTTTGGTGGGGTCGGGGAGCACTTGGTTTACGAGGCGACATCCTGCCCTTTGAGAATCAGGGGGCCTGCTATCAGACGCCCAGTGGGAGGTGGAGCCATCATTCACCTTGCCAGGCACGGCCCTGCTCAGATCAAAGAGTCACCCCTCCCCATACTCTAAATGCCGATTCTCTCTCCAGCCAGGTCTGACCCAGCTGGCCCTGCTGCTCCAAAACCAGACGGCCAATACACACACTAGCAAAGCCTACAGGAAAGCTTAGGCAAGAAAATACCTCGTTGATAGCAGAGGCATTTTCGAACACGGGCTATGCAAATGATCCTTACTAAAAGATGTATTTCAATGTCCTGAGCTTAAACATATCAAATTCGAACTTCCTATCAGGGTCCTGGGGGCAGGTAGGATTATGGGATGTAATACTCAGCCTGCCCATTCTGGCCTATGAGAACGGATAGCCTCACAATAGTAAACAATGAAATGGAGGGTAACTCGCTATTAGAACATGCTACACAGACATACTTTAAAAGCTGCTTCGGTGGGTAGCGCAAATCAGCGCTGCAGGCCCACCAGCAGTATTTGGTCTACCAGCCCTGGGCACACACAGTGCACTTATACTAGGGACTGACAGGTAAACCAAACGAGCCAATTATGGTTATCCCAATTCATACAGTTATCTTTACACAGGGAGCATTCGCGCTGTGGCACTGATTGGCAGTGGCACAGCGCCCAGAGCATCTAAATCCAGTCAACATAAAAGATAGGAAGCGAAAAGAGGAAGGGAGACCCGCGCCAATGATGCCAGGTCTAACACATCTCAATAGCCAAATCTAATTAATTCATTTTTTCCACCTACAAAATAAAAATCATAAGAGCAAAAATCTTTTCTAACCGGTCAGAAGTGGATATTTAAAACATCCTCTCACACAAAAAGAGATGGCAGAAACAATGAAGGCTGAGCCTGCAGACATACCTAGACATCCTACTTGTATGTGCCCACAGACCTAACTCATCACTTTGAAAAGTTCTGACTTCTGACCTTCACTCACTCAAGGTTATCTGTTCAAATTCCCTAAAAAAGGCCAGGCCTTCTACGTTCTGAAAAAGCCAAAGTCAGTCCTGGCTGTCTGATATTCAGCCAAATGGGGACTCCATAGAAAACTCTACCTGGCCTTTGCCGCCTGTCAGATTGGAAATATGGAAAGTTGTGTAAGGCCAACACCTGAGGCAAGCTGACAGGCTTACTCAGCCTTTGGTCGCTGTGGCACAGACATTGGCAACTCATTGCCATGTGAAGAATGACATTAAGGTGCCCATTGTAGCTGTTTTCCAGATTAAACTGAACAGAATGTGTAACGTCAAGCAGAGCCAGCAGGGGGCGATGGTCCCTCCTCTCCATCCGTGAGCGCGTGCCCTCTGCTTTCAGAGTACAGGTCCTTCCCACCCTCTCGCTGCACCCTGTGTGTGCTCTGCTCACCTTGTGGTTACCTGGAGAGCTGGCTCATCTGCCAAGCCGGGGCTGCTGCTCGCCTTCCATGATGGCACCCTCGCATGCCAGGCTCTGGCTGTTTCACTGCCTGGGTTGGGCACCTGCCAGGCTGAATTGCTCCCCATATGCCTCAGCATTTGGTGCTTTTCATGCTCCAGAGCTGCATAAGTGCAATGAATATGAGAAAAAACAAGCAGACAGTGGATTCATCTTAAAGTGTGATAAGGCCGAATTTTGCACCCTAATTTCACTTACGTATCTCCGGCCGATGATCTTTTATTGCCTGCTAAAAAATGTGGAGGGAAGAATACACTTTACCAATTATACAATATCCCTCCCATCCGTGTCCAATAACAACGAACTCCGAATTTAGCTTTTGTAGATTTATTACAAAGCCAGAAACAACAAAATATAGACACACCTCAAAATCAAGGTATAGAGATACATGAAAACTAATACAGAGCCCAATCTACAAATATAGTTCATACGACAAAATAGGCATAAAATGATGAATTCCAATATGAGAACACAGCAGAGTATAGATGCTGCATCCAAATCTCTTTTCATTTGTATTTCGGAATTTAGAATAATCTGTCCCTACTCTGCATCTAAAGTGGCATCCCTTTTCTTCCCTTCCTAGCAAATTCCCCAAAAGGTGTCAGCACGTGTTGACCTCCAAAGAAGTACACTCACGTCAAATGGGTCAGGTAGCTTAGAGCTACAGAGCTCGTTCTAAGATGCTCTCCTCTCAGTCAAAAACAGAAGAAGTCCTCCAGATCTGTCCCTGTACTTAATTCAAAAAGGCAAAGTTACACCCCTGACGAGTCACATGGTACATTGTTCAGTGAACACCTTCTTCAGTAGCCTTCCACAAACTCAATTAAATTTACACAACTGTCCGCCGACCTTGGCTCCCAAGTTCTCCAGGCACAGAAGGTGTCCTCCCTTTCTCTTGTCCGAGCGCTTCAAAGACATTCCTTTCCTCCCATGTATCTTCTTAAATCTGAATGAACAAGGTCAAATTCCTGCACCTGCAGTAGGGGTGAAACGAAAACATTCTACACACATAAATTTTAATTAGCTCCTGACCTTAAGAGCAAATGAGGAGAAATGAAACCTTGAAGGAATGAAAGTCAGACCTACTATTCTGGCTAACTTAAAACACTCTTTAATATGCATTCGCTACACAGGCCTTTATATGAATCTTATAACAGTGAATACATCTGGTTACTTTTAATCAACATATACGTGTGCAATTACATGATTTCTCTAAATACACACAAAATATTAAAAGCATGCCTGATTTTTCTCCACAGAAATATAAACTTCATTTTAATATGCACGAAGTTCAACCACACATTGAATATATACGAGTGCAATTCGTTCATGAGTATAATGCACCCCGTGCGCTCTATCAAGTGAAAATCTAGAAAAACACAAATACTACAAAACGGGAGCCCTCTTTATAGACACAGATGCCTTTTGCTGCCTTTCTTTTATGCATCTAATGAATATATTTTTATTTTTTCTCAACGGTGTGTGTGAGACTTTATATGTACATATGTGTGTGTGTAGTTAATACTTAAAACTTCTTATATTTGAACCTTTTTAATTTACTTGTTCTATCTGCCTTCCTCTTTTATTACTTTTTTTCCACAGCCTCTTTTTTTCTATTAATATAATATTATATACTTTTCATACTGAATATTTAATTATCTTTTTTAGAAACAGTTTGTGTATCCTTTCTGATATAGATATTTCATTTTCGTTAATATGTAAATACCGAGTCTGATGAGCCTTTCTCATCTTGTTATTATTGCAGTCCAATAATTATATGGACGTCTTTCATGCTGCTAATGCATTCGTAAACTTCAAGTTGTTAAACATCAATAAATATTTATTAGATAAGCAATTTGTAGCACTGAGACATTTTATTAAAATGAATGTTTTCCATTCACAGCACACTTCATTTTAGTGCCCATGTTCAGGCTAATGGCAAACAACTTGTGGCAATGAGAATCAGTCTCTTCTGAAGACATTGAAGATAAATATACACGTAGAAAAGTTGAAATAAATTCCTGGCCATGATTCTCGGGGTCTCTAAGCTCAGGTGGGCTCACAGGGGTCCACAGGTGAACTACAGATATGCGATGCGCAAACATCTTCACCTGGAGCGAGGAAAGCTGTATCAGTGCGGGACGTCATGAGTTGTTGCTCCAGCTGCCATCTTGTACATACAGAGGAAGACCATCTATCGTATTTATACCCGCCAAGTGGCATGTCCTTTCTTGCACGTCTGGTAGATGCAAGTCGCAATATTCTGCGCCGGCAGTGGTGGTTGAAGCTCTACAGATTGGAACTTGGAATCCAGAGCTTTTAAGTTTAATTCTACAGGCTCCACGTAATGGTCATTCCACATTGTCTCAGTATTAACCACACATTTTTACCCCTCTACATTTCGGTAGATTAAACCCAATGGAATTTACCTGGGAAAAACTGCGGGGGCGATATTTACCACACCCAGGGGCATATTACCAAGGATTTGCAATAATTATCGCAAAGCGCGCTTAGCTCTGTTTTTTTTATCGCCGGCTATCGCTGGATTTCATTGCGGAGATAACGCGTTATTATCAACGCTTATCTCCAAGGCGATAAAAAATCCAGCGATAGCGGCGAAACCCAGCAATAGCGCGAGAAATCCAGCGATAAATTCACTGCGCTAATGAAAAGCTTGCTAATAGGCAGGTGAGGACTTAACCTTATAATCCACCTCCCATTGACAAGATAGTTAAGTCAAGTTTTTAGCAGGTGTTATATTCCAGCGCTAATCGCGGTTAGCGCGAGTTTTTTTATCACTTCGCGGGCATTGCTAATAGGGGGAAGTTGTGTTTGCGACTGTTTGCAGTTGCTTTTAGTTGGGAACGCCAACTTTGCATGTCATTAGCGATAATTATCGCTGACATGCAAAGCGGCAACAAAACGGCCGCTATCGCCATTAAGCTGTCGCTAACAGCTGTTAGCGACAGCTTGCTAATAGGGCGATAAAAATATCGCCGCTTTATCGGCAAAAAGTGCAGCTAAAGCGGCGATAACGCCCTTGCTAATATGCCCCCCAGATCCCTGCAAAAGCGAGTTTGCACAGGGATTGGAATTTTTATGCCAGGACCACTGTTGCACAGCGCATAGAGTAAGATGCTCACCATGATGTGCAATGGGCCTGCATGCAGATGCCTTGCTTCACACACCATAGTGTGCAATGGGCCTGCATGCAGATGCCTTGCTTCACACACCATGGTGTGCAATGGGCCTGCATGCAGATGCCTTGCTTCACACCTCATGGTATGCAATGGGTCTCCATGCAGATGCCTTGCTTCACACATGATGGCGTGCAATGGGCCTGCATGCAGATGCCTTGGTTCACACACCATGGTGTGCAATGGGCCTGCATGCAGATGCCTTGCTTCACACCTCATGGTGTGCGATGGGTGGGTCTGCATGCAGATGCCTTGGTTCACACACCACGGTGTGCAGTGGGCCTGCATGCAGATGCCTTGGTTCACACATCATGGTGTGCAATGGGCCTGCATGCAGATGCCTTGGTTCACACACCATGGTGTGCAATGAGCCTGCATGCAGATGCCTTGGTTCACACACCATGGTGTGCAATGGGCTTGCATTCAGATGCCTTGGTTCAGAGGGAATCGTCAGGTTGTAGAAGGGATGGACAAGGGGTGTACACGCCCATCTCTGCATAAAAGTCAGGTTCATGGCTGATACTAAAGCCCTAATTTAGAGCCTAGAGACAAATACTGATCCATGAGTAAACAGATATTTGCACAGCGATCAGAATTCTGAGTTGTGCAATAACTGTTGCACCCACCGCAATTTACCCTAGATAGACTTCTGCAGGTCAGACCTAGAAAAATTAACCAAGGGGAAAAATGCCTGGAAATAAAAGAGACATGCAGACTTCGTTGTGTTAAATACCGATTATGCACGTTATTCCTTATTTCAAGTGAAATATGAGATAAATATTGGGGTATTGGTATTAATTGGGTGTGAAATACCTCACGATTTCCTGACCTACTGGGAATCAGGGCCTTGGTTACCCATCAGCACCATCACCCTTGTTCATTGAGGAAGAGAGGCAACCTGACGCAAATCACCTCTTTGCTTTACCCCAGGTGGGTGATGTCAGTGCTTTTTACAGGATGGGCTTCACCTCTAAAAGCAAATTTCCAACACAGGCAGTGAACCTGGAAAAAAGCTTGACTTGGCTCCTGCAGCACGTGGAGACTCCACAAGAGAGACAAAGGGCCAGAAGCTGTGCTCCATCTGCCTTGCATATTCCTCTGTACCTGGCTTGCGCAATACAAAGGGGGTAAAGGGGAAGGAGGGCCAAGCGGGCATAATTTTACCTGCATCCCTTTCTGAATTAGGGACAAGCTCCTAAATATGGGAGGCCGACCTGGCTGACCCCTTCCAAAGCCAATGAGAAAGTCCTAAGCTATGCACACCCGCATGTGCGCAATGCCATCTGCACTCATTTGGGTGGAGTTTGCTGATTTGGGTTACCACACCGTTTGCTTTTTAACATTTTTTTTAACTTGCTTTCCTAAATGGGATTTTTTTTTTTTACGAATCAGGCCTTTAACTTTGAATAAATTTGTGTTTGCAATCAAATATTTTACTCATAAAAGTGGAGACACTGGGAGATTATAAGGAGTATGTGAGGTTAACACAAAGTTTCTCCATTTTATCTTCCAGGCGAAGCCCTCTCCTGTGTGGAATGTACCAGCAACATAGACTGCACAACCCCTAGTGTTACCTGCCCCAGCCCTTCTGATATTTGTTATACTAAATACACCGAAACTACCTCTGGTAAGTAGGAAGGTTCAAATAAATGGTGTCCCAGGCAGTAGGTACACAACGGCTACTAATATGTACTATTAAGCCTATATATGTTTCTGCTTAAGACTTTTGTAATCTAGAGTCATTTTCAGGACTAAAAAATATTTTCAAACATTTACAGATTGCTCACCCATTTATCCATCTGGTTAATGGGATTTATATTTCAGCGGACGGGATATCCATCACCATTGTGACGGAGTAACCTGTCTGCCAAGATCTAAATCAGGCCCCTTGTAACTTGGAAACATAGAAACTGCCTCATTATAGAAGAGGACTCTTATAGGAGCCGTGCCAAATGTTTTAACTTCTTACTTTGAAAAAGCAGAAAATGCAAAAGGATGAGCCTGTGACAGCTGTAATGTGATAAACCTAGTGCATTTCTTGAGATTCACATGGAATTGCATTTTTAAATTATAAACTGTATAATTAGGCTTTTAATGGGCACACACAAAACTAGGGGAAATCAGAGGAAAATGAATCACAGATACTGTTATTACCAGGGTCTAGGATTCTGGTATATCAAAGACCCTCATTCACATGCGCCAAATGGTACGGTATATCTTGGTTCTCCGCCCTGTCGGCTATGTGAGTAGCCTCATCATAGGGTCTTTTATCACTCGAACACTGGGTTCTCCAAGTGATCTCCTTTTTTTACCCGGAGGTGGACCGTCTGGTTTTATGACAGTTGTGATAAAAAGTGCGAAAATGTTCTAGCGAAGTGTGAGTTCAAAATACCTCTTGTCCTCAGTTTGAAACTTTAATTACTGAGGAAGGGGTAAGATTAAAAGTGGGGTGGTGCTGTGGTGGAAGTGCTACTGTTTCACCGTACCTGGTGATAGATCGTGAAAGGTCGACATGTTTCGGCCCTAGGTAGTCCTCACGGGTCTGTGGGCCTTCTTCAGAACCAGATCGAGGATGGCTATTGTCAGGAATAGCCTGTGACAGGTAAGTGCGTTACTCACCAATCTTCAGCGAGCTCATTCGCTCGTCTTCGTTTTAGAGTCGCAGTTGCTGATTTCGTCTATGACTCTGGAGAGATAAAAGACAGTACAGATAGAAATACTCATAGATGCATTTCATACAATACGATGTAGGTATCATCATGTTCTCTTTTAATAAAATCAATTTAATTAACTTGGTACAGCTGGAACCGGGAAAGTTTTGTGATGGCTATGGTTAGTGTTCCAAAATAACTGGTTTGGCTTGTGAATAAATTATGAAGTTGTATAGTACTGCTGTAGTGTGAGGAACATACTCTAATGTGATGAGGATGGCGGAGCGCTATCAATAATGCCGCTCGGAGTGCATTTTATTCATAGGGTTTAAGGTCATAGTTATCTCGCTCACAATACTTTCTGAAGCATTTTTAAGATTAAAGTCAATGTAATGTGGCAGCACTTGGTATGGCTTGTGATGCATGGAGAGTAGGCAAACAAAATATGGATGAAAATGTTGTTATGGATACCTGTTACAGTGTGCTAAATGTGCGAATGATGCGAAGTTATGAAAAAGGGTTAAAATAGGAGATTATATTTTAGGAAATGAAGCCTGGTTAGATATTAGACATTGTGCAGGGCGACTGAATTACAAACCGTAGCACATAAATGCGTGTTACACACACGTGGTTATGTCAAGTAAATTGTGACTCGATGACGGTCTCCTGTGTTTAATGTGCGAGACGTGCAGAAATTATGAATGCATGGTCTAAAGGTTCGCCATAGAAGTAGAGCGAGACGTAAGAATTACAGCGGGCAACTCATAATATTTAAGTGTTGCTTGTTTGTAGCGCGCGTGAACAAGTTGCATTTTCTGCTACTCGGGGCTGTGTCTCCACGGTTCGTTAAAAGCCGTGTTGTGTCATTACTTGATGGCAAGTTCAAGGGCTTAAAATTTCAGATGGCAAATGTACGCTAGTTGCGTGATGGCGCGCAGGTAGGTGAAAGTGTTGCCAAAGTGTTGCTGTTCTGTTAAAATAAGGAATACTATAGAACAATTACCTTATAAAGGAGAGCAATTTGCTACTGCGGGGTCGCAAGGGAATCTCGTTCTGGGAAAACAAATTGTTGTCTATGAGGACAAGTGAAGGGGAGTGCCACTGGTGAGAGACACAGGGAGACGAAAGTTACCTTGTTGAGCTCCTGATCACGCTTGTGCTGACTCTGTCCTTGACGCCCTGGAAATGGTTACTGTGGTCGGGAAGTCAGTGCTTATTTAACCTCACGAATGTAGTAGAGATGGAAAAAAGATGGCTATTAGGTGATATGTTATGAAAAAAGACTAGCATCTTAAAAATCATAGAAAAAATTATTTTCTCTAGAAAGGAATCTGTGTTGATGATTCCAAATAGCACTTCACAAAAAACTAAAAATAAATTTTTCTTTAATATGCGGATTGGCCAAGGTCAAAACCAGGGGGGAAGACACATGCCTTTATTTTAAAAGTGGTCACCTTGACAGGGTGGTTCAGTGACGATAACGATGGCACCGTATGTTATGGTGTGTTATATGGTGCGTCCGCTGACATTCCTCAGAGGTGGTGTACCTCTTATAAGTATAAAGCTTGGTCTAACCTCTGGGGATGACGTGGTATTATGCTGTGTTATGCATAGTTTTATTATTCTGATTTGTGCTCTTTGTTATGTTGGAACTGGGTCTTTCAGTGTATTACAGAGAGCCAGGGTATATTATCATTTAAACCATGGTCATAGGTCTTCAGGCGGTACACCCACCGCTGTTCCTTTTTAAAGAGGATGCGCTCTGCATTGTAGTTCTTTGGTGGAAGGATTTCTATAATGACCCATTGTATGTCCTCGGTAGTGTGTTTCATATTGAGAAAGTGAGTGCTTATCCGGGTGGTGGATTTTCCGCATTTGATGTTACTCCGGTGCTCACAAATCCTCTGTTTTGCATTCCTGCAGGTCATGCCAATGTACTTAAGACTGCAGGGACAGGTAATCATATAAATAACGTGAGTTGTATTGCAATTGTAGTATTTGATCGTCCATTCAAAATTTTCACTTAGTTTTAGACTCTTGGTAGTTTTAGTGAGTTTGCAAACGGAGCAGGATCCACATGGGTAATGACCAAGGATGGGTGGTAAGTTCCACATTGTAGTCACTGTTTCTCCTTGGGGTCTTTTTTGTGGTGGTCTTGTGTGGACTAGCAGGGCCCGGATATTCCTGGTTCTTTTGTTGGCAAACCTTGGTTTCGGCCAGTTAAATGTTCCTGATGTTAAGATAGGCCAGTGTTTATTGACTGCTTTTTTCACTAGGTTAGTGACTGTACTGTAGGTTGTGACACACGTCAGGACATCTGGGTTATTTTCCTTGATATTCTTTTCTAGGAGATTGTCCCTTTGTTTGTGTCATGCTCTTTTCTGGCATTTTCTAAATCCTAAAGCTGAAGTGAAATAAACTTCAGGAAAGAAAAATATCTTCCTTTTCGGCGTGACAGTTTATCACAGTGTTTTAACCGTATTTCCACTGCACTGTCTGTAAATAATCTCACTGGACCCTTCTCCTTGCTTTGCACCTGCAGACCTTGGCGAGTAAAGGAGAGAGGAGGGGAAAACAGGTATTTCTACAGATGTTGTGCACTGGACTCTGGTTGTGCCACTGGCAAGGTCGCAGCCTGACACAGGAAGTAGTCCGCCTTCTCTTTCTCTGGCGCTGTGGATAGGCATGGCGTGCTATTAGCTGGCACTCCTAATGATTCTGATGGGTGCCCTCTGGGCGGAATTTCTTTGCAAAGACGCTTGCCTGGCTTCATGGGCCTATCTTGATGTGCAGCTTGTCACATTAAGTGGAGTGAACAACAGACCTTTGATGGACGGGGCGTGAGCTGTCGTAGAGTAGCAGCCCGTGCTCGTCTGTGTGCTTTGTGAAAAGGCTGTTTTGTAATTGTAAATTGGCAGTCTTCTCATAGACATGTGGGTGTGTCTGCCGCCATAGTTTGAAACCTTTGTGCAGTATACACACTTGTAACCTGTACAACTGGCAATCCACAGTGATAAAGTCTCATTGTTTAGGAAGTGCTTTCACCTTGCAGGGTCTTTGCGCAACTGACCCCATTGATACTAGGTCACACCAGTTGTTAGAGAGCTGGACTAGCCCCAGGGCTAGGTTCCTTCTATATGCAGTACTTTTCTATATGTAGCTCCATCGTTCCACATTCCCACCCTTAGAGCGCTTTATCACCCGGGAGGGTATCCTGTCACTTGGGTACTCGTCCTGGTTGCCTTGCAGGAGTGGGCTAAGGCTCGGGCCATTTGTACAAACTGCAGCAGGTCTGGCTGTTAAATCCTTGGTATCTGAGACAAGTACAAAATGTTTAATGCCATTGCACCTGTTCTCACGAATATAGCACGTTACAACGCGTGCTTTTACTACGCGGTAGGTAACAACGCGGTCGTTTCAACGACCGCGTAGTTACAACGCGGTCGTTACAACAACCGCGTTGTTACAACGCGATACCATTACTACGCAAGTCAATACATCGACTTGCAGTAGATGGCGCCGTAACATTAGGAATTCCAACTCCAGCCTACGCAACAGTAGGGAAGGTGTTGGAATAGTAAATTATACTATTCCTTATGTTAGAGCGCCATCTACTTCAAGTCGATGTAATGACTTGCGTAGTAATGGCATCGCGTTGTAACAACGCGGTCGTTGTAACAACCGTGTTGTAAAGGCATCGCAATGACCGCGATGTAAAGGTTGTTTCCCGTTCTCACTTCACGTATGAGCACCTTTTTCTACTGCCTATGATCCCACTGCTTAAGCAACCCATCACAAACACCAGCATTCTTGGCAGTTTATGACCATTTCTGGATTGCCTTCTATGGCAAAAATAGCGAAAAAGAAGTTAATAAACAACTCCCATACTTCTGAGAAACACTGGCTATCCTAGACATGGCACAGGCTGGCCTCCCGGCGGGTCACTGACGCGAAGTGGCACTTGCATTAGTATTGGATGAATTGCCTATCACACATGATAAGGGGCGTGTTGCGGCACGCACCCTAGTGGACTTGGCAGCCGCATTGGAAAGCATGTCTCATTCAGTCCTTATTTCTAGACTTCAGGAGGCCTGTGTCTGGAACAAGGCCATAGGTTGGATCAAATCTGTCTTATCTGGAAGGGCCTGTAGAGAGCCACCCGTCATCTTTTGTACTTGGTTTAACCCCATACACCCCTTGCGACTGGGCTTGGTCCGAGGGTATAAATAAAGGAGCCAGGTTGCACTGGCTGAAGAGAGACTAACGTGTCTTGCGTGAGCTTTTTTTGTGCTGCTTAGCACAGGCCTTCACTGCTGTGCCTCGCCTGCCACACTGGCGACGAAGGGTGACGAACTCCTGCCCTCATGCTGATAGCTTCACTCACCTCATAAGCTGAGCGGCAAGCCTGCCACCCACACCGCAAGACTAGTGTGGAGACATCATGGTGGGTATTGTTTTTGCTGCCTAAAAAAATTATTGCCTTCGCTCACTCCCGTGTATCCTGCTGTGGCAGCGCAGCGTGAGCATACTGAAGTCAGCCCAGCCTGCGGCGGTGATTAAGAGAGAGTGTGGAGCTCAGGCGCACTCCAACGTCTGCGAACGGGCTAATCCAGTCAGGGAGGCCAGTAGAAAAAAAAACACAGCGGGCGTGGTTTCCTGCCTGCCTCCTCATTGTGTATAAGCAAGACCTGCAACGAAGGAAGAGGAGTGAGCGCCCTCCCTGCAGAGATACTTCAAGGGGAAAAGGTCACACAGGGAGCATGAAAAGAGGCATTTCATAGTACATTTCTCCCCTCCCACACACAACGGCCTAAAGACTTGCTTTCAGCAGCTGAATACCCAGCAATAGCACCACACAAGCCTGCAAGCAGTCACCTGCACATTACTGCCTGAAGCACAATGTAGAGGCGAGCACGCCCATAACCACTGAAAGGGGAAAGGAGAGCCAAACACAAGCACAAAGAAGGTCAGTTGCAGTCTGCGAAAATAATAGTGCCACAACAGCACTTCAACCACCTCCAGCAGCACTACCTCAACAACATACAAGGGCCACCATCTACTAACAATGGGAGATCCACAGCCACCACAACCGCCCGCGCAGGCACCACCAGCACCATTCTCACACGCATCAGTGACGCCCATACCCCCCTTCAGTCAGCTTGCTGACCCCGCCACGGCCACGTCCAGGTGGAAGCTCTGGTTGGGTCGCCTCAATCATTACTTCCGGGGACCAGAGAGACTGATGGTGCGGTGAAGTGCTCCCTGCTAATGCACTTTGGGGGCGATGAGCTATACGAGCTGTTCGAGACACTGTCAGACACGGGGGAGGATCACGACTACGACGCAGAAGTCAATTCCCTCAACAGACATTTCGACCCCCAAATGAACCCGGACTATGAGCGGTTCAAACTGCGTCAGGCCCGGCAAATGGAGGTGAAGACAGTAGACATGTTCTACGTGAGGCTGAGAAAGCTTGCCCGTACATGCAGTAACATCGATCAGTCGGAGGAGATCCGTGCACAGATCATTCAGGGGTGCAAGTCCATTGCGCTGAGACGTCTGATACTCCGCAAACCAGGCATATCCCTCGAAGAGATCCTTGTCCTGGCACGCTCCCACGAGCTGTCTGACAGCCGGGCAGATGAGATGGAGGCTCCCCGGGTTCGCAGTAGCTCAGCTATTCCAGCGCTGAAACCTGTCCACATCAAAGAGGAATCTGTGGAGGCGATACAACGGCGCCCCGGACCTACACACATGTGGAACCCCCCCAGCCAGCCCGCAGGGAAATGTGGATACTGCGGTTTCGACCACAGGGTGCAGGACCGATGCCTGGCCAGAGAGCAGATCTGCTCCAAGTTCGGCAAGGCGAATCACTATGCCAGCGTCTGCCGCAGAGGTGGAGGGCGACCCCGAGAACGCGCACCAAGAGGCTGTGACATGACCATACGACACCTGATGCTTGAAGACCCCACCCACACAGAAGAGCAATGGGGACAAGGAGTGGCGGGCCACTAGGAGGACGAAGACAACGTTTTCGTCATCTCTTTTGCTGGACGGTCTGGTCGAAAGAAACACCCCCCTCCAATGTGCCATAAGCAGGTCAACGGCACCCCCGTTCACGCACTGATGGACATAGGTGCGCCTGTGAATGTGATGGACTCCGATCAGTATAAAAAACTATCACCTCAACCACCCCTCGCACCCAGCTCGGCCAAGATATATACTTATGGAGGCTCAACGCCCATGCCGCTTCTGGGAGTAATCGAAGTCGACGTCTCCAGTACAGAACATTCCATCCAGACAAGGTTCCACTTAACGGAAGGCCAGAAAGGGACACTGCTCGGGTGCCACACCGCCGAGGATCTGGAATTGGTGTCCTTCGCCAAGCAAGTCCACGACACACATGCGGAAGACATTCTGAACAAATTGCTGCAGCTCTTCCAGGGTTTGGGACGACTCACAGGGTACCAAGTAAAGCTCCACATAGACAAGGCAGCCAAGCCAACAGCGCTCAGGCACAGGCGTGTCCCATTCCATCTTTGCCCCCTCGTGGAGAAAGAGCTACAAGAGAGCCAGGGTGTTATCGAGAAGGTGTCGGGGCCTACTCCATGGGTATCCCCACTGGTGATAGCCCCAAAACCCAAGCAGCCGGGAGCCATCTGGCTATGTGTAGACATGAGGCACGTGACCCCGAAGATGGAAGACATTGTAGCTGATTTAAACGGCGCCCAGTGGTTCTCCAAACTGGACTTGAACTCGGGGTACCTCCAGCTGGAGCTGGCACTGGAAAGTCGTTACATAACGACCTTTTCAACAAATGTGGGCTTCCAGTGATACACTCGGCTCAGCTTTGGGGTATCTTCTGCCGCAGAGGTGTTCGAAAATGGCATCAAAGAGACCCTCTCGGGCCTGGTCGCCGTGATCAATCTCTGTGATGACATTTTGATATACTCTCAGCGCCTGGAAGAACACCATGCCCGGCTGCGAGCCACGCTGTAGCGTCTGGCGGACTGCGGCCTCACGATGCACAAGAAGAAATGCTCATTCTATCAGGGGTCGATTGAGTTCTTTGGATACGTATTCTCATGAGATGGGCTCCGTGTAGATCCACGCAAGGCGGATGCCATCGAAACGCCCCAGTTCCCCAGAACCCGATGGAAATAAGGAGCTTCCTTGGCATGGTGACATACTGCGGGAGGTTCATTCCTGGCCTGGCCACGCTGTCTGAACCCCTTTGCCAACTTATGAAGTCCAGTGTACCGTGGGGGTGGGACCCCAGAGAAGAGTAAGAACACGAGGGCACCGCATTTCGATCCCCATCAAGCTGCACAGCCAATCTCTAACGAGTCCAATGAATCAAATTCATAATCAACTCTTCAATTATTCCACAATTTTAACCGATATGTTTCATCCTTTTTCTCCCTTTATTTTCTTCAATCCATTATACTCATTTTCATGTTTGTTCGTTGCTGTTCATAAAAACACAGGAGAATGACTGTTTCCACATGTCACGCTTTATTTAAAATCACCCAATGCATTTCGGGAAAATCCCTTCTTCAGGGGTATCTAAGATACAAAAAAATTAATCGTCATCAGTTCCATAATCATGCTAGTGAATCAATAAACATGCTAAACACAATCATGTTTCACAGTTGTTCAAACTTTACACCAATATTACTTTCAATGCCTGTTGCGCATATTATTTCCACACACATAGCTTTGAAGCACTACCCATATTACATGTCTCCACTATCAGGCCGCCTCACATGTCTAAAATCCAAGCATCCATAAATACTTGCTGGTTCCTGACCTCCTGTTCACCCCTGAGGCCTATAAAACATCTCAATTATACTAGTATTCCGCAACCCGCTTACCAAGACAGATGAACTGTCACGTGCCGTAAAGCACGCATTAAACTACGCGCTGGATTACTGAAGTTGCGGAACACTTCGCCCTGAATACTGCTGATCTATAAAACTCCAATACCCAGAATGCCCCTGTAAATACATCACCAAATACTTTAGCTGGCGCTCCCTACCCGTGCGTGCTTTACGGCACGTGACAGTTCATCTGACGATAGTTAGGGTGATAAAGGCGAGCGTTAGGTTACACCAGTTTGCTGCAGCTTTCGTTGACAAGAGGTGTGGGAGTAGCACGAAGGTTCCATCGCGAGATGGATTTGAACAAAGTTAAACGAGAGAGGGAATTCAAAAAAGCTCTCTTGACTTGGAGGTTAAAACAGCACATGTCTTGGTAAGCGGGTTGCGGAATACTAGTATAATTGAGATGTTTTATAGGCCTCAGGGGTGAACAGGAGGTCAGGAACCAGCAAGTATTTATGGATGCTTGGATTTTAGACATGTGAGGCGGCCTGATAGTGGAGACATGTAATATGGGTAGTGCTTCAAAGCTATGTGTGTGGAAATAATATGCGCAACAGGCATTGAAAGTAATATTGGTGTAAAGTTTGAACAACTGTGAAACATGATTGCGTTTAGCATGTTTATTGATTCACTAGCATGATTATGGAACTGATGACGATTAATTTTTTTGTATCTTAGATACCCCTAAAGAAGGGATTTTCCCGAAATGCATTGGGTGATTTTAAATAAAGCGTGACATGTGGAAACAGTCATTCTCCTGTGTTTTTATGAACAGCAACGAACAAACATGAAAATGAGTATAATGGATTGAAGAAAATAAAGGGAGAAAAAGGATGAAACATATCGGTTAAAATTGTGGAATAATTGAAGAGTTGATTATGAATTTAATTCATTGGACTCGTTAGAGATTGGCTGTGCAGCTTGATGGGGATCGAAATGCGGTGCCCTCGTGTTCTTACTAGTTTGCAGCGCAAGTGGGCGGAGCGCGGAGCAAGCGAGCACGTCTATGAAACTGGAGAGTACATAAAATGAGGAACATAAGTAGAATAAAAGGAGTACAGAGGTGTGCATCTCACCACCATATATTTGCATACCCCAGAGAAGAGACCGCATTCAACAATATTAAAAAGGCGCTGCTGGACCAGACAACCATTACGTGTTTCCACCCCAAGAAGAAAACAGAGCTAGCAGTTGACGCCAGCCCCGTAGGTCTTGGGCAGTCCTCCTGCAAGAAAACGACAGAGGATCCTGTGTCATGGTCGCATACGCTAATCGGGTGTTGTTGCAGACTGAAACCTGCTACGCTCAAATAGAGTGGGAAGCCCTGGCAATCTGTTGGGCGTGCAAACATTTCCACCTATACCTCTGCGTCCACCCGTTCCGTGTAGTCACGGACCACAAGCCTCTACTACCTCTGTTCAATGGGTCATCTCGCCTAGGACCACCAAGGATAGAAAGATGGGCCATCCAGCTCCAAGCCTACTCCTTCCAGCTGATCTACAGACCAGCGGCGGACAACCCGACAGACTTCCTGTCAAGACACCCACCACCTGGCAGCATAGGGGAAAACAAGGCGGAGGATGAACATACCGAATGCTTCATAAACATGGTGGAAGCCAATGCCTGCCCGATCGCCATAACGCGGGAAGACCTCCGGAGTGCCACAGGAGCAGATGACACACTCGAAAAGGTGAAGGAGACTCTGGCTAGCGGACAGTGGCATTGATTCCTTGACGGTTCAAAAATCACTCATGCCAGAGGAACAGAATGTCAGACGCCAGCTCTGGAGGGTGAGACATGAGCTAAGCATCAGCAGGACCGGTTTGGTACTACGAGGGCAGAGAATTATCGTTCCAAGAAGCCTCCACAGTCAAATGGTCGCACTTGCCCATCAAGGACACCAGGGGGCCGCAAAGACAAAGTCAAGACTCCGCACGAAAGTGTGGTTCCCCAACATGGACGAAATGGTGGACGAATAAGTCAGGCGCTGTCATCCCTGTGCAATCACAGGAAAAGAACCGGCTCCGGCGCCCGTGTTGACGGAAGAACCATGCCGGGATCCCTGGACTAAAATCAGCATTGATTTTGGGAGCTTTCCAGATAGGCGGCACACAGTGGTAATCATGGACTCATTCTCGAAGTTTCCCATAGTGGAGCTTGTGCAGACTACTGCATTCATTCACGTCCAGCCAGTACTGGAGAAGACTTTTGCGCTGTTTGGGCTCCCAGAAGAGGTCAAGTCAGACAATGGGCCGCCATTCCAGGGGCAAGACTTTCACGATTTATTGGCACAAAGGGCTATCAAACACCGTCGGATCACCCCACAATGGCCCCAAGCTAGCGGGGAGGTGGAGCGAATCATGAGGGCGCTGAACAGAACCCTCAGAATTGGCGTGAATCAACAACAGGACATCGAAGTGTATTTGCATCAGTTCCTGCTTGCATACCGACAAACACCTCACTCCACAACCGGGTGCGCCCCCGCCTCCCTACTGAATAAGCAGTCACCATGGGACATCATCCCAGAAGATCCAGAGTGGACCCCACCCTGTCTGGACATAGAAAGGGCTCAACAGAAGCGGCGAATAACCAACGAAAAAGCGACCAAGGATCGGATGGCAAAGACTCCGACACTGCGCGTAGGAGCCCGGGTGGTGCTTAAGGATCGCCATCCAGGATGGAAGTTTTGCCCTCCATATGAGCCTGAAGTATGGCCAGTGACCCGAGTGGATGGTACCATGATTACAGCTCAACGAGACCAGCACACCGTAGTGAGGAACGTGTCCTGGTTCAAGGCTCTGCATGGTGATGACTTCCCCGCGGACCACCCCCGTGAAGAGGGGTGGGGGCCTGAGAGTGATGACGACATGCCGAACAAGGCTGGCAGCCAGAGCTCAGCACCCTCTTCCCCGTTGAAGGTCGCGGCCCCGCCAGAAGACGGTAGGCGAGAGGGATCACATCCAACGGCACAGGGGAGACCCTGGGAGAGCGCATCTGATGCCAGTCCAGTTGAGGAGCCACGGAGTCAGCACTACCTATTGCGGCCCAACCCCGCTCCAAGTCAGAGACTAAAAGACTTTATGTGCTGATATCCCTATGCATGTTTGTTTGGATATTCTCCTTCACTCTACTCCTTTTCTGTTCTCCCTTCTCTCGCTCTCTCTCTCCGTTTTCCCTGTTATCTCTGAACTAAAATAAGGGAGGGATGTAGAGAGCCACCCGTCATCTTTTGTACTTGGTTTAACCCCATACACCCTTCGCGACGGGCTCGGTCCAAGAGTATAAATAAAGGAGCTAGGGTTGTACGCGACCACTGGCTGAAGAGAGACTAATGTGTCTTGCGTGAGCTTCTTTTGTGCTGCGTAGCACAGGCCTTCACTGCTGGGCCTTGCCTGCTACAGGGCCCAGCGGTCGCTATTCCTGCCTTCAGATCAGATTGTCGAGTCTGTTTTATCTGAGACTTGTTAAAGTTCTCTCTTGTCTGCTGGTGGATATGCTTTTCCAAGTGATTCCTGCAGTTGTTGGATGAAGGCTGGACTATTGTAACACCCTCACCCTTTCTTTTCCAAACTCTAGACATATCAGTTCCAACTGATTCAGGACATCGCTGCTAGACTGTTGCTAGGGCTACCTGTTGCTAGGGCTGCCTCAATGCGTGCGCATCTGTCAACATATCAGACAACTACTCTGGCTCCCTATCGCCGAGCGTATTCCGCTGAAGAGCTAGCAGGGCTTTAAGTGGGCCAGGTCTCACCAGTGCTGAGCACCAGCAGTTTTTTAAAGGGGAGCTCGAAACGTGTCTCTATCGGGCTCTGTTTTGTGCTCTGTTTTTTTCCGGACTGCAGTGAAAGCAGGCAAATCGATGTGTGCGTGGTCACACTGCTCACTTCTCACTAGTGGAGAAGTTACGGCATGACGTCATGCCAGGTGAGTGCTGTAGGGGAAGGGAAATCCTTTAAAGAGAGTCATTTTCTCTTTGGATTTCCCTTCTCTTTTTGAAACTCAGAAGCAGCAACATTGTCGTGGTGTCAACAGGGCTTTAAGTGGAAGCTTTTTCAATATTAAGTTGTTATGTTATTATAACTTCTATAGCGCACGATTACCCAGAGGTGTCTTGGCGCTGAACTGAACCAACTCTGCCGCTCCTGCGTATCTTAATTCTGGAATAGCCACGTCTTTAGCTTTTTCCTAAAAGCGCCCAGGGAGTTGGAGGCTCTTATTTCCTTTGGTAGCGTGTTCCAGATTTTAGCCGTGCCATAGGCTATGCTTCAGCCGCCCCAGCTCGCTTGTATTACATACAAGCCACAGTTGCGGCTTATTTATCTTATGCAACTAACAACCATTGACAAAGGCAATAGTCCTGACTTGTTGTAGGTATGATGTTAGTTGCTGGATGCAATGACAGAAACAGCAAAATACAAGTCGGGCGGCACACTATGCTAAGCACAGATTTTTAGCTTATGTTTTTTTGAAGCCACGCCCTTAATTACATTAGCCACGCCCCTTTGAGAGACCCCACAGTTTTTTCATCCCACTTAAAGCCCTGAGAGCTAGTGTATCTGCCATGAAGATATTTACAGCAGGAGCCTTTCCTTGCTTTGCATACCAACCTTCAAGAGGTCTGCGCTCAGCCACACAAAGATTGATGGTCATTAATGGTCATTCTAAAAATCAGACGATGAGAGCAGGCAGTAGATCCTCTTTATGCTCCGCTGCTAGTGTGTGGAACTCACTTCCCTGGTCTCTGCAATGAACTTCATTTCTTCTTACATCTAGGAAGCTGCTGAAGATGTACTTGTTCTGTAATTGTTCTTTATCATTCTGCTGACATTGACTGTGGTGTCAGGATGCCCCTGAGGGTGATATCCTGCTTTACAGAACTATACATTAAATAAATAAATATACAAGATCGCTTAAACCTGCTTAGATTTAGTCATTGACTATTACTTGGTTCTACTCCCTGGTTGGTCCAGCAGCACAATATTCATGCATGATATATAGCAAGTAATACATCTGTATTCTCCCATAACCATCTGGAATAGCTGGGTTAACATATAACTCACTTACTCTGAGAGCACAGCACATACACTTTCCTCATTCCTGCACTGGCATCTCACTCACGTGTGCACAATATTGAGGAATCTTGCTGGATATACATCTCCTTGGTAGGGCTGGGGAGCCACCATTCTTCCTAGGGTAGTCCAGGTAAGCCCTATATACGCTTTGGGGCAGGAGGCTGTCAGCAGGGAGGAGACCTGGAGCTGGTGAGTCTATGTACGGTGTATTTCTTCCTAAGTCACTGTTAGATTTGGGGGTCTCTAGTTGGCAGAGGTATGTACCTTTGTCCAAATAGGGACCCTTGAGTCTAGTCAGGGAAAGTAGGTACACTCCCGAAATAACCCCTGCTCACCCTCTTGGTAGCTTGGCACGAGCAGACAGGCTTAGTTCAGAGGCAGTGTGTAAAGCATTTGTGAACACATACAGTAATCAAGTGACAACACTACAGATGGACACCACACAGGTTATATATTTATAAAAATAGGTATACTTTATATAGATTTATCACAAGACCATAAACGACAAAAATAATCCACAATACTGTCGAGTGCTTAGTTCTGATCAAAAAGGCTTAATTCAAGGTTCTGTGCGAGTCGGTAGCCTCCTCCGGCTACGGCGATGTCAAGAACAAACAGAGTCTAACAAATCCAGCTGACCGCGTCGAGACGGGCCAACACAGCGTAGACAGACTCGGTCACAGTACCTTTTACTTGAAGCGGCAGGCACGGGCGTGCGAGCCGGATGGCTGTTCGTCGCGGTCGCGATGCAAAAATGGAAGCGTTGCAGGACGCGTTGTCCCTCGATGCGGTGCAGGCAGCGGCTCGTTGACGTCGTCGAGACGGAGTCGGTGAGACGAGGGCCGTGCGTTGCAGGGCGAGACGGTGCTTCGATGCGGTGCTGGCAGGTTGTGGTGCGGCGACGGAGCCGGATTCAGGAGCTGGCGTCGATCAGTCCGGACAGCGGTGCGAGTCGGGCGGTGCCCAACTCCGGTGCGGTCACAGGACTCGAACTCAGCAGCAGTGACCGTGTCGGTCGGACCAGTTTGATTCGGCGTAGCGAAGCGTTGCAGGACGCGTTGTCCCTCGATGCGGTGCAGGCAGCGGCTCGTTGACGGAGTCGGTGAGACCAGGGCCGTGCGTTGCAGGTCGAGACGGTGCTTCGATGCGGTGCTTACAGGACACCGAGTCGGTCGTGAGAGTCGGTCACAGCTCCCTACCTCTGCAGCCACTGAAACAGAGTTTCCAGCAGCAATTCACAAAGGGGGTGAAGTCCAATGGTCCTGGGACTTCGGTCAGGGGGCAAGCTCTCTTCCAAGCCCTTGGAGATCCTTCACAAGTTGATGAAAGTCACAGCAAAGCAAAAGTTCCTTTCTCCTTTCTTTGGCAGTCAGGCAAACCACTGCAGGCCAATCCCCCAAGCAGCACTTCAGGCTTAGGGATAGTCTCTCCTCAGTTTCTTCTTGGTTCCGCTCCTCAGCAAAGGTTTCTTCTTGTTCCCAAAAGTGATCTAATTTCCTAGGGGTCTGGGTGCCCCTCTTATACCCTGATTCTCTTTGTTCTCTGGAGGCAGAGAGGCCTCTGCCTAGTCCAAAACCAGTTCTGGTCAGTCCTGGAGCACTTTGTTTTTCTGACTCCTTCTTTCCTTTCAGAATGTGGGGCAGAGTGCTCAGCCGCCCGGCAGGAGGTGGAGCCAGCATTGTGGAAGGCAGGCACAGCCCTATTCAGACCCAGGTGCAACTCCTCCCTCCACTCTGGATGCAGATCTTTCTATTCAGCCCTGCGCTGACTCACCCTGTCTCCTGTAGCCACCCCCAGCCCCTGTCACTCAATCTCCAGACAAGGAATACACAACCTAGCAGAGGCAGGCTTGGATAGTTAGGCAAGAAAATACCCCTTTCTAAAAGTGGTATTTTCAAACACAGAATGTTAAAACCAACTTCACTAAAAGATGTATTTTATCATCCTGAGTTCAGGCATACTAAATTCGTTTTTCTACCATGTTCCCTGGGTCAGTTCTGACTATAAGGTGTAATAGTCAGTCTGCCCATTCTGGCCTATGGGGAGCAGGTAGCCTTGCAATAGTGAAAAACGAAAATGGCTGTAATTCACTATTAGGACGTGCCACACACACCAGGGCATGTCCTACCTTATACTTACAATGCACCCTGCCCTAGGGCCTACTTTAGGGGTGACCAACATGCAGTAAAGGGAAGGTTTAGGGACTGGTAAGTGGGTGTACTCACCAAGTCGACATGGCAGCCCTAGGCTGCACACAGGCTCTGCGATGGCAGGCCTGAGACACATTTTACAAGCCGCTTCTGTGGGTGGCACAACCAGTGCTGCAAGCCCACCAGCGGCATTGGATTTACAAGCCCTGGGCACACTGAGTGCACTGTACTAGGGACTGACAAGTAAACCAATCATCCAATCATGGAGTCACTAATACATATATCAATTAACGATAGGGAGCACTTGCACTTTGGCACTGATTAGCAGCAGCAAAGTGCCCATGAGCATCTAGTCCAGCAAAAACATATCGGCAACAGTGGAGGCATTACGAAAAAATGGAAGGGAGACCCACGCCAAGGATGCCAGGTCTAACACGTGTCCCCTCCAGCTGAAATGTGGGGAGAACTATCCTACCCCTAGGGAGTTCTCATCGCTAAGGCGGAAAAATCTGGACAGACCATCAGCATTGGCGTGTTCTGTACCAGGGCGGTGTTCCACCGTAAAGTCCATCCCCTGTAGGGAAATGGACCACCTCAACAGCTTTGGATTCTCACCCCTCATCTGCATCAACCATCTGAGGGGCCTGTGGTCTGTCTGAACCCGGAAGTGAGTCCCAAACAGGTATGGTCTCAGCTTCTTCAGTGCCCAGACCACAGCAAATGCCTCCCGCTCAATAGCACTCCATCTCTGTTCCCGGGGAAGTAACCTCCTACTGATGAAGGCTACAGGTTGGTCTAGGCCCTCCTCATTGATCTGTGATAGAACAGCCCCTACACCATGCTCTGATGCGTCGGTCTGAACAATGAACTCATTGGAGAAGTTGGGTGCCTGGAGCACAGGCGCCGTGCACATGGCAGTCTTCAAGGTGTCAAAAGCTTTTTGACAGGCGTCAGTCCAAATCACTTTCCTGGGCTGCTTCTTGGAAGTCAGCTCTGTCAAGGGGGCAACAATGCTGCCATACCCCTTGACGAATCTCCGGTAATACCCGGTGAGTCCTAGGAAGGCTCTCACCTCTGTCTGGGTCTTGGGGGCTCCCAAGCCAGAATGGTATCAATTTTCGGTTGGAGGGGCGCCACCTGGCCGCTCCCAACCTGGTGTCCCAAGTACACCACAGAACCCTGCCCAATCTGGCACTTACTCGCCTTGATTGTGAGGCCTGCCCTCCGCAGCGCCATCAACACTTCCCAGAGGTGGCGCAGATGTTCTTCCCAACTGGCACTGAACACTGCGATGTCATCCAGGTAGGCGGCACTGAAATCCTCCAGTCCAACCAACACCTGGTTGACCAACCTCTGGAAGGTGGCAGGGGCATTCTTCATCCCAAAGGGCATCACCCGGAACTGGTAGTGCCCATCTGGGGTGGAGAATGCTGACCTCTCTTTTGCCCCATCAGTCAAGGCGATCTGCCAGTACCCAGACGTTAAGTCAAACGTGCTGAGGTACCGCGCAGCCCCTAACCGATCTATGAGCTCATCAGCTCTGGGGATGGGGTGGGCGTCAGTCCTGGTGACGGAATTGAGTCCCCTGTAGTCCACACAGAACCGGAGTTCTGGTGTGGCACCAGGCGCGGCAGCCTTTGGAACCAAGACCACTGGGCTGGCCCAAGGGCTGTTAGAGGACTCAATCACCCCTAGCGCAAACATCTTGGAGACCTCCTCCTTGATGCAGGCTCTGACCCTGTCAGTCACCCTGTAAGCCTTGTGCTTCACAGGAAGACTGTCCCCAGTGTCCACATCATGGACGCACCAATGAGTGACACTGGGAACCAGGGAGAACAGGTCAGGGAACTGTCCCAACAGCTGGCGACAGTCACCCTGCTGCTCAGGTGTCAGGGAGGTAGAGAGGTTTACTCCCTCCACTGATCCATCTTGCTCTCGGGCTGACAGGAGGTCAGGAAGAGGCTCGGTCTCCTCCTCCATTCCATCATCTGTAGCTAAGAGCATGCCCACTTGGGACCTCTCCAAGTGGGGCTTCAGGCGGTTCACATGCAGGACCCGCAAGGGGTTCCTGGGAGACTGCAAGTCCACCAAATAGGTAACTGGACTCTTGCGCTCCACCACCGTAAAGGGGCCGGTCCACCTGTCCTGGAGCGCACAAGGCTCCACAGGGGCCATGACCCACACCTTCTGACCAGGCTGAAGCTCTACCAGAGTGGCATTCTGGTCGTACCACCGCTTCATCTCCTCCTGGCTGTCTTCCAGATTTGCCTCAGCAAGTTCTCTGAAACGCCTAGTCTGGTTCCTGAAGGCCAGCATGTAACTGTATACATCCTGGGGAGGTTTCCTGGGAGATTGCTCCCAGCCTTCCTTGACCAAACTCAGAGGTCCTCGCACCGGGTGTCCATAGAGGAGCTCAAAGGGACTGAACCCTAGAGACTTCTGTGGCACCTCCCGGTATGCAAACAACAGGCATGGTAAGAGGACGTCCCATTTACGCCTCATGGGTTCTTCCAGACCCATAATCATGCCCTTGAGGGTCCGGTTGAATCTCTCAACCAGCCCATTTCCTTGAGGGTGGTAATGAGTGGTGAACTTGTAAGTTACACCGCACTCCTGCCACAGGGACTTCATGTACTTGGACACGAAGTTGGTACCTCTGTCAGACACCACCTCTTGAGGGAATCCCACTCGTGAGAAAATTCCCATCAGTGCCCGTCCCACCATGGGGGCCGTCACTGTCCTCAGAGGGATGGCTTCAGGGTACCGGGTGGCATGGTCCACCAAGACCAGGATAAACCTGTTGCCCATGGCTGTCTTGGGGTCCAGTGGCCCCACAATATCAATACCCACCCGTTCAAAGGGGGTGCTGACCACAGGGAATGGCTGGAGAGGAGCCTTGTGCTTCCTCCCACTCTTTCCACTTGCCTGGCAAGTCTGGCATGTCCTGCAGTGAGTGGCGGCACTCCTGCGCATCTGGGGCCAATAGAAATGGGTAACAAGCCTGTCAAAGGTCTTGTCCTGCCCCAGATGTCCTGCTAATGGTACATCATGAGCCAACCCCAGTAGGAAGGCTCTGAAGCGCTGGGGTACCACCAGCACACGGGCTGACCCAGGCTCAGCAACCTTAGGCTCTGAATACAGGAGACCATTCTCCCAGTAAACCCAATGTGATCCAGACTGATCACCTGCTGCCTGGTCTGTGGCCTGTTGCCTCAGACCCACGAGAGAGGGGCATGCGTTCTGCTCCTCGCAGAATTCTTCCCTGGAGGGTCCTCCTTCTTGCTGCCAATGGGTCAGCTCAGGTAGGTCCCCCAGTTCAGCTACCTGTTCCCCTGTAGGCTCCAGGGCATCCCCCTCAGGGTCTGCCTCCTCCTGGACCGTGGGAACTTCGGGGGCCGGTTTCCCGCGCCCCCTGCCTCCTCTCTCTCCGGCAGGCACCTGGGCCTCCCTCTCAGGCTCCAGGTCCTCTTGAACACCTTTAGCTGCCATTGACCGGGTGGTCACACATGCCCAATCAGGCAAGCCCAACATTTCTAAATGCGCACTCCGCTCCACCTTAGCCCAAGGTGAGCTCTCCAAATCGTTCCCTAACAAACAGTCAACAGGCATGGCTGGCCTCACAGCTACTTGAAGAGTACCCGAGACCCCCCACTCAAAGGGAACCTGAGCCACCTTGCAGTGACTCTCTGTGTTGTCAGCGGCAACAACCGGATAGAATGCATCAGGGATAACCTGCTCTTTAGACACCAGGTGACACTTGACAGCTGTCACACTGGCTCCTGTGTCTCTCAGAGCCTCCACCCTATGGCCATTGATGGTCACCCACTGCCTGTATTTCTTAGTGTTCTCAGGCAGCGGGGTCCTAGGGACCATCTCAGAGTCTCCTAATGAGACAAGGGAAAACACTGTGGGATCCCCCCACCTTGGGCACCCAACTCCTCCCCCAGGGCTACACTAGCCAACTGCCGGGGGACTGCACCAGGGGGTGCTGGTTTTCCATGCAAAGGGCAACGAGGATCGTTTGCCTTGTGGCCAGGGGCGCCACACTTGTAACATACCAGTGGTCCCTGGTGAACAGGGGGGCCTGTCAGGGCCACTGGCTTCTTCTCAGGGGGAGGCTGGGAACCTTTCCCTTGGTTCCCTTGGGGTTTACTTTGGGGCCCTTTATGGAACTCCTTCTGTTTACCCTTGTCCCCCCCACTCTTCTGCTGGGGACCCTGCCCACCCTTGGCGGAGTCTCCCACGTGACCCTTGTGGACCCGGGTACTCACCCAGCGGTCCGCCTCCTCAGCAAGCTGCCTAGGGTTAGTCAGCTTACTATCAATCAGGTGCCTACGTAGCTCAGGAAAACAATTACCGGACAAGTGCTCCCAGGCAATCAAATCAAAGAGCGCCTGAAAATCAGTCGCTTTGCTACCCTTTACCCAACCATCCAATGCTCTGCAAAAGAAGGTCACATATTCAACCCAGGTACTGCTTTCAATCTTACTACAGTTCCTGAACCTTTGCCTATAAAGCTCAGGGGTCAAACCATACCTAGTCATTAAGGCATCCTTCATGTGGCTGTACGAATTATAGACTTCAGAGGGCAAATCCAACAAGGTATCCCGCCCTTCACTGAGGAACCGTCCCCACAACCCCGCTCCCCAATCCTTCTCAGGGACCCGGTGGGAAGACATGGCTACCTCATAGGCTTTGAACCACTGCCCAATGTCATCATTTTTTAAAAATTCCTTAACCACATCTTTTGGAATATACACCCTAGCTTCAACAGGCACAGGCGGTACACTGCCACCAGAGGGAGTAATCTCTAAGCTCTTGGCCTTCAATTCCAACTCCCTCAAAACTTTCTCATGTTCAAACTGCATTTTCTTTTCCTCTAGGGCCAATTTCCTAGTTTGCATTTGGAATTCTAACTGCCCATTCAGCTTGAGCTTGGTCAGCTCCATTTCGTGCATCCTACTCTCTTTCCTGTCTTCCAACTCCTCTGGAGACAGTCCTCTGGCGGAAACACTGCTACCTACTGGGGAAGGTGGTCTTCCAGCCCCTAGACCCAATAGCCCCTCCAGCTGCCCTTCTGCATTCTCAGCCCCCTCCACAGGGGCACTCCTTGATTCGACCCAGGCCCTCAGCGCCTTTTGAAGGTCCTCCTTCCTGGAGAGTCCGGTCATGGACACTTTAAACTTTTTGCAGAATTGCCTGAGCTGTTTGAGGGTGTAGCATTCTAGCCTCTCTTCTTCCCAATCACACTCAACAGAGGCTACTGATGCTGGTTTCTCCATAGTGACTGAACTTGGCATTTGCAAAAATAGGAAATCCCAGAAAAAATGCTATAAAAGTATGTGGTTGCGTTTTGGTCTGCACTCACTAAGTAGTGTTCACCAATCACTGTACATGAGTCACAAATGCAAGTCCAGAATCCTCACCGCTGACCACCAATGTTAGATTTGGGGGTCTCTAGTTGGCAGAGGTATGTACCTTTGTCCAAATAGGGACCCTTGAGTCTAGTCAGGGAAAGTAGGTACACTCCCGAAATAACCCCTGCTCACCCTCTTGGTAGCTTGGCACGAGCAGACAGGCTTAGTTCAGAGGCAGTGTGTAAAGCATTTGTGAACACATACAGTAATCAAGTGACAACACTACAGATGGACACCACACAGGTTATATATTTATAAAAATAGGTATACTTTATATAGATTTATCACAAGACCATAAACGACAAAAATAATCCACAATACTGTCAAGAGTGCTTAGTTCTGATCAAAAAGGCTTAATTCAAGGTTCTGTGCGAGTCGGTAGCCTCCTCCGGCTACGGCGATGTCAAGAACAAACAGAGTCTAACAAATCCAGCTGACCGCGTCGAGACGGGCCAACACAGCGTAGACAGACTCGGTCACAGTACCTTTTACTTGAAGCGGCAGGCACGGGCGTGCGAGCCGGATGGCTGTTCGTCGCGGTCGCGATGCAAAAATGGAAGCGTTGCAGGACGCGTTGTCCCTCGATGCGGTGCAGGCAGCGGCTCGTTGACGTCGTCGAGACGGAGTCGGTGAGACCAGGGCCGTGCGTTGCAGGGCGAGACGGTGCTTCGATGCGGTGCTGGCAGGTTGCGGTGCGGCGACGGAGCCGGATTCAGGAGCTGGCGTCGATCAGTCCGGACAGCGGTGCGAGTCGGGCGGTGCGTCGCAAAGCGTGCGAGCGGTGCCCAACTCCGGTGCGGTCACAGGACTCGAACTCAGCAGCAGTGACCGTGTCGGTCGGACCAGTTTGATTCGGCGTAGCGAAGCGTTGCAGGACGCGTTGTCCCTCGATGCGGTGCAGGCAGCGGCTCGTTGACGGAGTCGGTGAGACCAGGGCCGTGCGTTGCAGGGCGAGACGGTGCTTCGATGCGGTGCTTACAGGACACCGAGTCGGTCGTGAGAGTCGGTCACAGCTCTCTATCTCTGCAGCCACTGAAACAGAGTTTCCAGCAGCAATTCACAAAGGGGGTGAAGTCCAATGGTCCTGGGACTTCGGTCAGGGGGCAAGCTCTCTTCCAAGCCCTTGGAGATCCTTCACAAGTTGATGAAAGTCACAGCAAAGCAAAAGTTCCTTTCTCCTTTCTTTGGCAGTCAGGCAAACCACTGCAGGCCAATCCCCCAAGCAGCACTTCAGGCTTAGGGATAGTCTCTCCTCAGTTTCTTCTTGGTTCCGCTCCTCAGCAAAGGTTTCTTCTTGTTCCCAAAAGTGATCTAATTTCCTAAGGGTCTGGGTGCCCCTCTTATACCCTGATTCTCTTTGTTCTCTGGAGGCAGAGAGGCCTCTGCCTAGTCCAAAACCAGTTCTGGTCAGTCCTGGAGCACTTTGTTTTTCTGACTCCTTCTTTCCTTTCAGAATGTGGGGCAGAGTGCTCAGCCGCCCGGCAGGAGGTGGAGCCAGCATTGTGGAAGGCAGGCACAGCCCTATTCAGACCCAGGTGCAACTCCTCCCTCCACTCTGGATGCAGATCTTTCTATTCAGCCCTGCGCTGACTCACCCTGTCTCCTGTAGCCACCCCCAGCCCCTGTCACTCAATCTCCAGACAAGGAATACACAACCTAGCAGAGGCAGGCTTGGATAGTTAGGCAAGAAAATACCCCCTTTCTAAAAGTGGTATTTTCAAACACAGAATGTTAAAACCAACTTCACTAAAAGATGTATTTTATCATCCTGAGTTCAGGCATACTAAATTCGTTTTTCTACCATGTTCCCTGGGTCAGTTCTGACTATAAGGTGTAATAGTCAGTCTGCCCATTCTGGCCTATGGGGAGCAGGTAGCCTTGCAATAGTGAAAAACGAAAATGGCTGTAATTCACTATTAGGACGTGCCACACACACCAGGGCATGTCCTACCTTATACTTACAATGCACCCTGCCCTAGGGCCTACTTTAGGGGTGACCAACATGCAGTAAAGGGAAGGTTTAGGGACTGGTAAGTGGGTGGTGTACTCACCAAGTCGACATGGCAGCCCTAGGCTGCACACAGGCTCTGCGATGGCAGGCCTGAGACACATTTTACAAGCCGCTTCTGTGGGTGGCACAACCAGTGCTGCAAGCCCACCAGCGGCATTGGATTTACAAGCCCTGGGCACACTGAGTGCACTGTACTAGGGACTGACAAGTAAACCAATCATCCAATCATGGAGTCACTAATACATATATCAATTAACGATAGGGAGCACTTGCACTTTGGCACTGATTAGCAGCAGCAAAGTGCCCATGAGCATCTAGTCCAGCAAAAACATATCGGCAACAGTGGAGGCATTACGAAAAAATGGAAGGGAGACCCACGCCAAGGATGCCAGGTCTAACAGTCACCAACTTGTTTTGGGTTGTGTTTTGATCCCAGCACCAGAAACCTAGTCTGTACCTAGCTGAGGGCTAATTCCCAGGTAGAGCCCAACCCAGAGCCTTCAGTGTTGAGGTTCGATGTCCCTGTATCACCCACCGGGGTTAGTATCTATATTCGTGGCTACCCACTGCAGATCTCGCACTGCCTGAAGGAGTCCTCAGGGGTGGGACTCTACTCTCGGTCAGCACTCTAGTTTTAGGAGCATACACAAAGTAGGAGCATAAAAGCATGGCAGCAGCGCGGAGGCGCCGCTGGCTCGCCTGAAGCAAGCCCGTCTGCGCCCCTCCGCGTCCCAACCACGGCCTGCGGCCCCCATATCACCTACTCCTTGGCCAAAATTACATGAATTGAATCCCTTCACATTAAGATGTAATAAACTAATTTATTCAGAATGCTTAGGCCCAGTCTGTTGCTCTAAGTGCAAATGTCCTCTACCCCTGGTTTAAACAGGAATCAGCGTCAATAATCAGCAGTCGGCCAGCCCTCTAATCTCAAAGCAGCACTAATAAATGTGTGCTCACTCTCTAAACGCACACCTAATATGTACAATATTTTTGAGCAGGACCACGTAGACGTCCTCTTCATGACAGAGACTTGGCTCACTGAGGACTCTTACCCTGACCTTTATCTGGCGCTACCCCCAGATTTTGTTTGTCTACACTTAGATCGGGCAAAAGGAGATGTGGGGCGGCCATAGCATTCAAGAAAACCCTCAAATGTAACACCTTCATGATTGATAACCTAGTGGTTGTGGAGACGCTGGGGTTTGTTATCTCCTCCTCTGCAAAATGCTCCTTTGCAGGAGTCTTGATCGACCGCCCACTGGGCCTGCTGGAGAGTTCCTTAATTCCATCTCCCAAGCGCTAGGACTCAAAGCTTTTTTTTTTTTTTGATAACATATTTTATTAAATTTTTACAGTACCACTCGGGCGAGAGCCCGACATAATCAACTTGATAACAAAATATCAAAGAGATAGCAGCATTGGATATATCAATGGGCACATTTTGTATACAAAACAAAAGAAAACAAACTAAGAACTGTACACAGACTTCCCCACACCCCCCGCATTGGCAAGCAAATTTCAATACACATATAGGACCATGAAGAGGAAACGGTGCATCATACATGTGGACCCATAAACTTCTCAGGGGACTATTCCTATGGGGATTGTGAAGGAAGAGGAGGGAGATCAATGCCACGGTATGTAGCCCACCGAGACCATATCTTTCTATGTTTTTGGGGGCAACCCCTCGCTTCAAAGACCGCCATCTCTGCTCCCATACATTTATCTAGCTCTTTTCGCCACTTCCCTATTGTCGGGGGCGAAGTTCCCTTCCACAACTGGGCTATGTCCCTCTTGGCAATCGTAAGGGCTAGAAACAGTAAGTGTTTTTTATACCGATTCCCTCCGATGTCCTCTGTACTATGGGGCCGGAACAATCTGGGATCATGCGGCACGTCCCAAGACAACACTTCTTTAAGGCATGACGATACCCTGCGCCAAAAAGGCTGTAATGCTAAGCAGCTCCACACTGTGTGGAGGAATGTCCCCTCTTCCCCAACGCAGTGCAGGCACAGGGGGGATGGCACAAAACCCATCTTCCAGAGCCGAATACGGGTGTAATACACGCGATGCACGTACTTGAACTGAATAAGATGGTATCTGGAGGCTACTTCAGTGCCCCGAGGGCTAGCAATCGCCTCCGCCCAGTCATCATCCGTCAGGTCTGGGATGTCATCCTGCCACGCATTCCTCGTTCTATGTAGAGTCGTGGTGGAATGCGTCACCAATGTCTGGTATATTTGTCGTATTTTGTGTGCACCGAGATCACCCATAAGGAGGCGGCCCTCAAGCGGGTGGAATTCAGGGAGGTCAGCCAGATTTGCAAGCACAGGGGCCAAGGCATGACGTAGTTGGAGGTACCTGTAGAACTGGGATTTGTGGAGATGGAACTCCTCCTGCAGTTGCTGGAAGGATTTAAGGACAGTGCCTCGCATAATGTCACCTAATGTGGAAATACCAATCTGGTCCCACTGGTGGAACCCCTTGAGTGCGGCCACCTGGCGTAAATAATTACCGTGCCACAAAGGTGTCGCCTGCGTCAGCCGCATATTCCATCCCGTTCGTCGAACGGTGTACCGCCATAACCTAATCGTTGTTTGGCTGGCGTGCGGTAAGAAGTCAAGCTTCTGTGCGCTATAGAGAAGACGCATGAGGGGAGCCCTCTCCATGCCTGCATGCTCCAGCGCGAACGTCGGGTCTGTAGGTGAGTTGTACCACCAATCGTTTATAATTAAAAGGTGGGCCGCCACGTAATAGGAGTAGACGTCGGCAGCAGCTATGCCCCCACAATAAGTTGAGAGTGCACATGTCTGCAGCGCCACCCGAATCGCCCCCCCCTCCCCATAAAAATTTATTTTGGATGGCATTAATTTGTGCAAACCACGCCCGCGGAATGTGGTATGGAACAATTTGAAGACGGTAGAGCACCCTGGGGAGTGAGACCATTTTGAAAATGGCAGACCGTCCATAGAGCGACAGAGGTAGGGAAGACCAAATAGAGGTCTCCTTGTGAAGGTTGACAAGGAGCGGGTTGATGTTACGGGCCCATGAGGTCTGCGGGCAAACACTCCTAAGTATTGGAAGCCCTCTGTGGCATGTTGTAGTTGGGATGCCCACGTAGTCCTACCCTGATGGTCACACACTGCGAATAGCACAGATTTAGCAGGGTTAGTGTGGAGCCCGGTATTCTGACCGAAGACCCGAAGAATTTGCAAAATACGTGGGCCTGAGATCCAGGGGTCGGGCATAAAAAACAATACATCATCCGCGTATAACGCAACGCGGTCCGGCTGCGACCCCGGCCAATTAAAGCCCCTGAGCACCGGGTCCCTGCGGACCCATGCCGCAAGGGGCTCCACCGTGAGGGCAAAGAGGAGAGGGGACAGGGGGCAGCCCTGCCGTGTACCCCTACCAATGGAGAAGAAGGGAGAGCGATGACCCGCGATGCGAACAGAGGCCATAGGTTCGATATAGAGTAGGCGTATGTACGCTAGGAAACGTGGCCCAAAATTGATCGCCCCTAGGAGTTGGAATAAGTACTCTCAGCTGAGGGAGTCGAAGGGCTTATCTATATCTGCCAAGAGTAACGCCGCAGGGCGGCCCAATTCCGAAGCCATGGCCATAGCATTGTGAACACGTCGGATGTTATGCCGGGTGGCCCGGTGTGGCATAAAGCCGGACTGGTCCAAGTGGACCAAGTCCTGAATGCAGGACTGCAAGCGGTCCGCAAGAACTTTCCCCAGCAATTTGGATTCGAAGTTGATGAGTGAGATAGGTCGATATGAGGACGGGTCCTCTGGTGGGCGGCCGGGCTTTAAAAAGAGGACGATTTCAGCTTGACGCCAGTACTGAGGTAGTATTTGCTGCTCAAGAGCCTCGTGAATCATGCCCAATAGGTGCAGGCCCAGTGTGGACACTTGAGGACGAAGAAACTCCATAGGGAACCCGTTAGGCCCCGGGGCTCGATTAGGGCGCATCACAGTCAATGCAGCCGTTAATTCGTCTATTGTAATAGGGACATCCAATTGGTCCCTCATTTGATCAGATAGCTGCTTGGGGGGAATATCCCGCAGGAACTCAGCGATTAGGTTGCCTGAGATCTGTTCCTTCCGGGTGTATAGCATAGAGAAATGATGTGCAAATTCCTCCACCACTTCCCCTGGAGAGGTATGCAGGGCACCGTCTCTACCCCTAATGGCTGGAACTGTGGCCGGGGCCTGTCTTGCTTGATATAGTCTATGCAGCATTTTGTTGGATTTATCCCCCCACTGATAAATGCGATATTGAGACGCCAACCAGATTTCTTTCGCCTCCTCTGTAAGATGATGGTTTAGCTGCTGTTGCGCAAGTGACTGGTTTCTCTGAAGAGTCGGAGTGGGCTCACTCGTATATTGCGCCTCTAAGGAGAGGCACTGGGTCTCTAGTTCAGCTCTCTGAGCGGAGCGCTTGCGAGGACTCAAAGCTTTTAACTATACGAATTTCTCGGTCATAAGGGGCTTCAATATTCAGCTAGATAATGACATTGACAGCCTATCCATAAAATTACCCGACTCATTTGCCAATATTGATCTACCCACCTCCCTAAAGGACCCTCACCCAAGGCAGGTCACAGTATAGACGCCATCTTCTCTAACACCATGCTCGAGATTGCCACCCCTAAGGAAGTCCTTTGGTCTGATCACTTTTTATGGTTCAATTCTTTTTTATTGCTGATTTCAATCAAAGAACAAAAACAAATGCCAGCAAGCGACCTGGCACATTTCTGGGCTACGCAGAGCCCTGCAAAAAGAGAATGCAGGCCCAACCAACCACCCCCCACCCATCCTCCATTCAACCTTGTTCTAACCTTGGAAAATGTTTAGTGTCGCTGTAGACCATTGCTACTTTGAGGGTAATAGCGCCCCCTCCTCTGGTAAACGCAGAAGGCGCAGATATCTGGGGCATGTGAGCTCATGGAACTCTTGCGTCAGTAGGGTCAGAAAAGGGAGCCATAACTCCTGAAAGTCCGTGCCTTTTCCGGCAAGTGTAAGCGTTATTTTTTCCATTCCCAGGATAAGCCATAAACGGGTTAACCAGCCTGTGTGTGTGGGGGTTTGATGGGTTCCCCAATGTGCAAGGATGTTTTGCATGGCAGCACCCAAGGCAATGCCTATCAATCGCCCTCTCCTAGACTTCAATGGATAGGCCAGTGGATCTGGTACTCCCAACAGAATATGTGCCAGAAATCTAAGTAGTTGGGTCTCGAGGTGCTTGTCAATTTTGTCCAGGACATGGGTCCAGTAATGTTGGATTTGGGGGCATTCCCACAATAGATGTACTAGTGTACCTCGCTTAGCGCAATTTCTCTAACAATCTACGCTCACTGATGGATTAATCTTATGTACTCTCCCTGGTGTGTAGTACCAATAAGTTGCTATTTTTGTAAGCGTGTCTGTTAGGGCCATGTTACTGGCAGTGTGATGCGCTCTATAACAGATACCTTCCCACTCTTTATTGCTTAGGGATCTCCCTATGTCTTTTTCCCATCTACCTCGCCCTGCGTTATATATGTGCGTATTCCGTGCGTTCAGTAACTTATATAAGTCGGAGATCAGTTCTCTATCTGAGGTCTTAGACAAGAGGCATCGCTCGTAGAGAGTGAGATGACGTTGCGCGGCGTCTTTATTTTGTGGCTGCATTACCCAATGTCTGAGCTGTAGGTACCTTAAACGCTCTTCTTCTGGCATGCCATAATCTGCTTTGATTTGTTGAAACGAGAGTACCTCTTCCACATTAAAAAAGTGACCCATGGCACGGCACTCAGAGCGACGCCACGCCGCAAACTTTGTCTCCCCTATTCCTGGCTCAAAGTCTGGATTGTCAAATAGTGGGGTCAAGCGCGACGGAAACGTCGTTAGATTGTGTTTAATGTTCGTCTGATCCCATGTCGTCATTGTTGTCCGTGTAATGTCGGATAGGTAAAGACTCAGTGGTCTGTGTGCCTTCTTTAAAAAGGGAATTTTCATCAGTGACGTACCTGCTACTGCCCTGTCCTGGAATAACGAGTGTTTTCATGACAGCCTCTAACACGGATGCTGGAATTGCGCCTGGTGCAGAGAAGGAATTAAAGAGCCTGGTCAATAGGGGGGCAACCTCTGAGCAGAAAGTTTTGTAGAAGGCCGCTGAAAAGCCATCAGAGCCTGGTGATTTGGTCAGCTTTAGCCGGGAAATGGCAGAAATCACTTCCTCAATGCGGATTTCCTCCTCCAAGATTGCGGCTTGGTTAGGAGGAGTCAATTTAGGTGTTTGCACATCTTGGAGGTATCTAGTGCTCTCTGTGTCATCTAGTGTTTGTGCTGCATATAGCTGCTCGTAAAATTCTCGGAATGTCTCAGCTATCGTGGCGTCGTCTGTCACTGGGTGTCCCTCTCGATTAAGTATCGGTTGGATGCTTTGCTGCTCTGCTGCAGGCTCTCGCGGAGCCTATGTGCCAACCGCCGACCGCATCTGTCCCCCCCCCCCACATAGAAGGAGTGGCGCAGCCGGAGGGCTGCATATTCCGCCCTGTCCAAGTCTAATGCAGATAACTGTGCACGTCCTCCATTGTGTGTTGTATTTGTTCCACTACCTCTTTGCGCTGGAGAAGAGTGTCTCGCAATCGCCACTGCCTGCAGGGATGGGTCTGGGGCGGAAGCGACACCTTTGTCAATACCGCCGCGTGGTCTGAAAGTGTAGCCGTAAGTATTTCGGTGTGGGTTGCTGCAATATGTATTTCTTTAGTACCCAATAAGTAATCTAATCTAGCGTATGTTTTATGGGCATTAGAGTAGTAGGAGTATTCCCTTGCTTGGGGGTGGGATGCCCTCCAGAGGTCAATCAGACCTAATTCCCTCAGTCTAGCATGCCCCTCTTTTGACAACGCGCCTACTTGCCCTTATCGTTGTGCTGATCTGTCTGTGATGTTATTAAAAACTAAATTAAGGTCTCCCCCAATAGTATGCGGCGTTCGTCCGTGGCATAGACCTCTGATAGTGCGGAGTGTAAGAAACCCTCCTGACCCTCGTTCGGAGCTTATACCACAATTAGTCCCTGGCCTCCAACTGTAAAGCGATAGGTGAGTAGTCTGCCCTTGATCTCCGCCTCCTTCTGTACCACCCTTCCCTGGAAGGCCTGGGATACTAAGATGGCCACCCCCGCCGTTTTGGTTGAGCTGGAGGAGAACAGCTGGATCGGAAACACCCAAGCTTTAAGTCTGTAGCAATCCCTGCCTAAGAGGTGAGTTTCTTGTAACGGGCAGATATCTGCCTTCGTCTGTTCCAAGTATGATAAAAGCGCACAGCGCTTAATCAGGTTATTAAGTCCCCTCACATTAAGTGAGAGAATTTTAAGATTAGAGGATTGCATTCTTGGTGAGTAAACTTGCCCTTAGCCTGAATTTTCTTCTCCCCAAGAATCCTAGCCGGGCTGCGACCAGATCCTTCGTGGTTCCAAGAGTATGTGTAATGTGCTTCATAATTCGGTTGTCTGGTGAATGGAGGTCCCCAACAGTATCCCCAAAAGGGCAAAATAACAAAGAAGAAGAACAAGAAAAGAGTCCCATAGAAACAGCAACTAATTTACCCAACATGAAATTTGAAGTCAGTCCAGTGACCCTGCCAGGCCACTCGGGGAAGAATATGGGGTCCATGTTGTGGCCAAGTTCTCGCCGCTCCCCCCGCCACCCTCTAAGGAAAACTCCAAGAGGAGGCCCCCACTGGAGGTGCTTAATTGTCCTCAGCTTTCGCCAGCGCCTAAGGGATAGATTCCAAGGCCTCTTGCTGCCCTTTCGCAATTTCCCCTTGATCCGGCTTGTTCGGGCTCCGACGGCGACCCTGTCTCCGCCAACGCGGTCGCTGCTCCCCACGAACCGGAGATTCCGATCCCCATTTCCATGCTCTCCGGGAGGATCCAATCCTTGCAACCTACATGCCTCCGTCAATGAGTGCATTTGTCGGAGTCTGCCCTCCCATCGGAAGATAAGTCTAAAAGGATGACCTCAGGAGTACGCAATGTTCTAGTTTCGTAAATACGCGGTCACTGGGCGAAAGTCTCTTCTCTTTTGCAGTGTTAATGCAGCCAGGTCTTGAAATAGTGTAGGGGTTTGGTCTCGGAATGAAATGGGGTGCATTGCCCTTGCTTTGCGTAATATTTCCTCTTTAGTTTGGAAATCGTGCACACAGACCAGAATGTCCGCCGGAGGGGCCTTGTCCGAACTGGGAGCCCCCAACTCTATGTGCTTTGTCTAATTTGAGAATAGTGTCCTGGGGATTACCGAGAATGTGGTTAAAGAGGTCTCTTACGTACCCAAAGAGATCTCTTCCCTCTGCTTTCGACGCCACTCCTCGAATCCGGACGTTGTTCCTTCGGGAACGATTCTCAAGATCCTCCCAATGTGATTGTAGATCTATGTGCTGTTCCCGAAGACGGATGATCTCTTGTCTCATGACCTCTGACTCTTCCTCCTGGCTCTCCCCTTTGTCTTCCAACACTGCTACTCTGTCTCCGAGCGCGTCAGTGTCTCTTCTGATCTCCTTAATTTCTAATGTAAGGTCCTTCTTGACTGTTTGGAGATCCTCCTCTAGTGACAGAAAAAGGGCCTCCAGAAACGCTCGGGTTACCGGCTCCTCCATCGTGTTAGGGGCCGGGGCGTGAGGCGCTTCTCTAGGGGGAGCCTGTGGGCCGCGAGAGCATGTCCTTAAGGGAGCGGTCTTTCTTCAACCGACCGGTGGTCTTTGTTATTCTCCTTCAACCACACGGGATGAGTCGGGGTCTCGCTACCCCCCTCCTTGTCGGGTCGTTGCCGCCTTAGAAGCTTCTAGGGCCTCAACCCCGAGGAAGGCCTCGACTCCCCGACCACACTCTCCTACCCCGCAGTTGTGTAATGGAGGGACAGGCCAGCGAGGCCTCCTGTCCCAGGTCCTTAAGCTGCTCTACAACCACCTTCGCATGTGCCAATCGCTCTCCTCCGGTGTATGGTCTGGCCCCTGTCGTGACCCCCGGTCTCGGGAGTGCTACCAATATCACCTCGTGGGCCCCCTGGTGGTATCCGTTGGGGCCGCTGTGTACTTGCCCGTCGGCTCGGTGGGTCTAGGATCCCCCAGTGGATGAGGACCCCAGATATCCGGCTGCGTCTCGCCTTCTGCGCCAATCGGGGTGTCCCCTCGGGCCCTCTGCTATCTATCTTTTGGGCTCGCTTCTGCGATGTCTTCAGGCCTCCCTTGGGTGCTCCTCTCTGTATAAAACTGTGCCCCTCTGTGCGCCTCACGCAGCTCTCAGCGCCTCTGGCCCCGTGGGGCCCTCGCCGCTCTGGCCCCTCTGCGCTGCTTGCACACCTCTCCGCCACTGGCTGTGGCTGCCCAGGGGTCCCGCCGAGATGTAGCTCACCTCGAGCTCCGGTGCGGTGCTGTCCCTTCAGGCCGTGGCGTTGGACGTTCTTCGTGGGGCCTACGGCACCTGATAGGCCACTCGAGCCCGCGGCTGGGCCCTGCTCTCAGCTCCGGCAGCTTTCCCCTCTTCTGACCGCACTTACATTCGGGCTCTCCGGGTATGGTTCACTGGGCCTTCCGCCTGTGCCCCATCGTTCTTTCCTCAGGACTCTCCGCACGGAGCCTCCCGGGGTGAGACGCCGCTCCCGTCGCTGCTGCCTTTGCGGACTCTCAGTCCGCCGTCGTCGCTCGTGGCGTCTCTGGCTTTTCTTTTTTGGGCTACACGGTTCCGGGGTATGTGCACCGGGATAGTGCCTTTTATTCGGCGCTTCTTGGGCTAATTAACGCCGAGGACTGTGCTTCAGAGTTGGCGGCGAGTGGGAGAGACAGCAAGGAGCGTCCTACCTCGCCGCCATCTTGGCCACGCCCCCCTGAATATAGAAGAAGGGAACTGCATTCGTGCGAACCAGGGGACTACCTGTCCCAGTGAGCATCAGGGCAAGAGGAGGAGCCCTGCAACAATCTTCACCTGCAGCTGGGCCTTTAAGCACTACATTAGAGCATTTTGAACCCTGCGGTGCGGGGCGTGCGCAGGTCGTGCTCGGGCAAAGCCAGGGTCGGGCCCAGAGAAGACTGGGCCACCCCTGTGGTTCTGCATCTTGAGGTACTGTGAAGTTCCTTGTTTTTATTTCTAAACTCAGCACTGGCTGCATCCCTGCCTCCAGCTCTTCTGTCCAGCTCATTCGTAAGCCCTTATCATTGCTATCTGGAGTGTGCTGAGGGGGTTCGTTGTTGGGCGCCTCAGAGGAATAACGATGGTGAAGCGCAAGCTAGGCCTGAACTTGGAAGGGGCCGTAGCCCAAAAAATCGGCACACTAGATGGATATATAGAAATGGCAATGGATGCACTTGCTAAAGAAATCCTCCTTGCTGTGAAGCGTCTCTCAATAGTTTTGTTGCAACCCGACTCAGACGCACATGCCAGCAGTGTGGGGCCAGAGTGTGAGGATAGAACCCATTGCTCTAGACCTGTTTCGCCCCCTTTGGTACATATAGCCATTCAACCCTCGTCCCCATCGGTGAACCGTATAAAAAGTTCACATCCCCAAAATGTCCCCCAAGACTCTTAAGAACCCTAAAATCACTATGTTTGCTTCTCTGGACCATATAAATCCTATCTCCCATTTTTGCAAGTAGACTATTGAGGACATGCTCAGGCAACTGGCCAAAAAAATTGTGTATGTCATCGATTGTAAAATGTCTGGAGTGCTAGTTTGTAAAATGTCTGGAGTGCTAGATCACCTTATGCAATTTGAGACTAAACTAACTGCCATGGACTGCATATGGGTTGGTAGTAAGGATGAGGAGAATGGGAAGGGTGGATGTGAAAATATTGCAGCGCAGGAGTCACTTCGTCCTGCCCGAAGCTCTGCTCAAAAACTTGCGGGTAAGGCGATCCCTGCGTGAGGAGAGGGGTTATCTCCTGGCAAGTGTGTCTAGTAAGGCTCCCCAGTCTGACTTAACTGCTTTACCCCCATTGGGTTTAAGGGAAGTCGTACAACTGAATACACCAGCAGAGAACACACCTGTGCCAGGCACCTGCTCAGCAGGAAGTCCTCCCAACCCAGTTGGGGCAGCAGGGTTATCGTATGATAGCCCCTCCAGATGTGGCCTACCTCCGGCCACCTGTCCCTACGTGGCCATATTAGCGGATGTCCTCAAACTGAAAGTGAGTCCACGTCAGAGCTAATTAATAAAGCAGCCCATTGGATCAAGGGGAACTCTAGGCTCCAAGGCTGTTTATTGTCTGAAATACTTATGGCCAGAAGGGTGGGTTGGAAAAAATGAGAAAGGAGTTGAGGGGGAAAGGAGTTGAGGGAGACTGTGTTATTTCCTTCAGGAACCATATGATGGCTGGGCATTTGATTGGGCACCCAGGGTCAACTATCCCCCATTGAAGTAGATCAGGGTCCTGCCTCTGGGTTTCTTCTACAGGGATCCAGCTAGAAGGCTGCACTCCAGTCCCACACATATACCTCATTTTGCCGTGCCTGTTTTTAATTGCTCCTCCTTGGGTACCCTGTCTGAAAAATGTACTTAGCCCCCTCAACGTGCCAAAACCTTTCTCCACTAAGGAGCCCGGAGCTCTTATCACCACCCCACTCACCCTGGCCCCCATTAACGTCCACAAGAGCAACATGGGAATCATGCTATCAAACAAGCTTACCCAAATCTGTGATGGGACCCAAAAGCATGGTGTGAACATCCTTTTTTGGAATGTTGCAGGCTTAGCCAGGAAATTGGTCTATGAAGACTGGGGACTCTATATACGTAAGCATGATATTTTCCTATTGCAGGAGACCTGGGCTACTGAGGAAATCATTTTGGATGGTTGCAATTCGTACTCTGTCCCCGCAGCTCGCTCTGCTGCAGGCCGGGCCAAGCAAGGCTAAACATCTTGGTTCAAAGTCACTCTGGATTGCACCGTCACACCAATCCCTTCTGATAGTCTCCTAATGCAAGCTTTTCTAACTACTTTGCCAAATGGTATGTGTATTGTCCTAATTAATTTCTAAAATGGCTATTTTAACTCAGACCATATTGCCAACTTTAAAGAGCTGTCAGATTTTATATTAGGTCTTGAGGAACTCTTAGCATCCCTGTGCAATGGATTTAATATTATTTTAGGGGGTGATTTCAATGAAGTGGAAAATGCACAAACTACGTTTGATAGCCTTACCATTGGGAGTGACAGACAACCCCAGGATAAGTGGTGGGGGGTCAGGCCTTTCACCAACTTACCAAACTGTGTAATCTCCTGAATGCAACCAAAGTTTATGATCCTTTGTACCCAACCAAAGTAACTTTTGAGAGAGGGGAGTGCTCCTCTGTGATAGACTTCATTTTTGCAAATCAGGAGCTTTGTGCCTAGGTCACGGTGGCCAAAATAGATGAAAGACCTCATAGTGACCATAACCTCCTCTGTTTGGAATTATGTATCCCGAGTAGAGGGGGAGGCTGATGATCTTGACCTCACAATCCCTGGTAACCAAGACTCAAGGGCAGCAGTTGTTCTGGAGAAGTGTGGATATGGCCACCCTCCTAGAGAAAATATGCTCCAACCATCTCCCCTTGGTATTGCTTGTCATGAGTCACCTGACAGCTTTCACACAGTGTCTACCCACTTTGTAGAAGTAGGTTTAGTGGTCAGTGGTCTTATTTATGAGACCCAGCAGACCAAGGCCTGATTGATCCAAATGGTTCGACCATGAAGCCTTAAAGGTTAAGCCAAGGGATGCGCAGAAAGTGCGCAAATGCAGACAGGTTTACAGGGATGTGTAAAGGGCTAGGTGGAAAGAATTTCAAGAGAGGTCCTGGGGAGGGTTGTTGAAGGCCTGCAGACTGAAAGATTCTAGAGCTTTTTGGGCTGCCATAGGAAACATCAAGTCAGTGGGGGTAAAATCCAACACTGTTATCATGACTAGCCAGGAGGCCTGGGTCGAACATTTAAAAAAAGTTTATGGCTCTTCAAGGGATTTGGGGGCTATTGAGGAGGAGTTAGTAATTCCCTTACTAGTTGATTTTTCTGTAGAAGAAGTAAGAGAGGCAATCAACAAAAGCCCATGCAGAAAGACCCCATGTCCAGATGGGGTGCCAATGGACTTAAATAAAACTGCCCCAGACCTTTGGGCCCCTTTACTCTGTAACTGTCTGAATGCCCTCTGTAAGACAGGGATACCACAATCCTGGCGCTCAGCTCTAATTGTCCCCGTTTTTAAAAAGGCAATCCTCTGAATGCTATTGCCCAATTCCGTTACTGGATTCTCCTGTCAAGTTGGTGGGTAGAATGGTTCTGGTCCACCTTTTGGACTGGGTTAGGGTAATCGGTATCCTGTCAGAGGCGCAGTACGGATTCCATGAGGGGCTAGGCACAATGGATCAATGTTTAAATCTGTATCTGCTGATAAGTAAATATACCATTGTCAAGCAGGGCTACGTTTGTCTGGCCTTCATGGATCTGTCCTGCGCCTTCACCAGCATGATGAGGGCTAAGCTTTGGGAGATACTAATTGATATGGGGTTTGACTGTGACCTGTTCCTGAGAGCTCTCCATTATGACCTCTGTGCCTCATTCCGGTTTGGCCCCTCAGGTGAGAGGACAGCAGGTTTTAAGATTGGACATGGGGTACGCCAGGGGTGCGTTTTAGCCGCCCCTGCTGTTCCTGCTATATGTAAATGACCTATGTCCTGCCCTATCTGCGAAAATCTTGGATGCCCCTCCATAGGTGGCATAAAGGTCCCCGTATTACTATACGCAGATGATGCAGTTTTGCTGTATAGAACCCCCAATGGCTTAAAGATATTATTCCATGAATGTGTTACCTTTATAGGTTCCTTGGGTTTGTCCACCAATCGATCCAAAACCTTTATTATGAATTGTAACCTAAAGCAAACTAAGATGCGGGGTATCAAGTTGCAAGGCCATTCCGTGGCACTTACCCAGGATTTCTCCTAGCTGGGCATAGTTTTTGATTCCAAGGGGAACTGGGGACCCTGTACCTCAGCGGTACGGCGAAAATTCTCAGGTTCGATCCAGTATGTTTTAAACCATGTCCAGACGCATTGGGGAAAAAACCTTTGGTGCCCCTACTGGAGGTATACAGGAGTGTCTTCCCATGTTAATGTGTGGCGCAGGCATATGGTGGTTATAGTAACCCCAAGTCACTCCACGGGGTACAAAATAGCATATTGAGGAGACTTTTGGGTGTCCCACCTACCTGTTCCACTTTTATTTTGCGCTAGGCGTGGATTATGCAGAGGACTCCATTAATCTAGCCCCACTGCTGCTGTGGTGCTCGATATGGACTAATCTGCATGCCACCTTCAATGAGGAAATACTACTAGACTGCTTGTTGTGTGATAGAGGAATATCCCCTGGATTCACTATGTGAAATCTGTGTTATGGGATCTGGGGGAGTCACAGTTTTTCCACCACCCTGAAAGATATGGCTCGAGTAAAATCCCTGTTTAAAACGAATAGACATAATCTTAGCGTAGCAAATGAGCCCTCCAAAACCACTGTTAGAGAGTATATAGCTCTGCACATCACTTCGGGTATGGAACTGTACCTGAGGGGGTGGTAGACTCCTCATGGGAGAGAATGTTACTTACACATTTCCGCCTAGGTTTTATAAGGCTCCTGAGTTTCCCTCTGGGGCAGTATGATGTGGCCAGCATTGTGACGTGCCCATGTGATAAATTTTCGCCTCAAAGTTTGCTGCATTTCACTTTTTTCTGTAAATTTTATCAGAATTTTAGCAAAATGTACTTACTCCCCATCATCAGGAAGTGGGCCATTCAAACCTCCCTGGCAGCCCTGGAGTACCTTCAAACCTTGGAGTCTCCAACAAACTGTGTCAATATCTGCTCCTTGTTAAGAGGAGGAACTCAATGCTGTTTTAATCTGTTTTTATTTCTCTTGCATTTGAGCAGCTTTTAAGTATAGATATAGATAGCAATGTTACGATGATACTTATTTATTCTGTAATAAATTGGCATCCAGGCAGGCAACTATCAAGTGGGGTGACACCTCTTTATTCATGGATAGCTGCTAATACCCTGATGTCCTACCCTCAAATTGTACCTTCGTGCCTAGGAGTCCAGGATGTATGCACTTTAAAGTAATCCAGGCCAATGTTGAGTTTTTACTTTGTGATGCACTTTTTGCTTGCTATGTGATGTACTCTTTTCTTGTAATGGGATGTATTTTTATCTGCTGCACTTTTTTGGCCATGTTCGTGGTCGAGGTAGAGGTTTTAAACGAACAATATAGAAGAAGGTGCTGCTTAGGGGTTAAGTTAAAGCTGCTGTCTCTGTCAGAACAACTTCTCTTTGTATGGTTACCTTGTTTATCAGTATTGTTTTTCCTAACAGATGGAGTCCTCAAAAAGGAATATGTTAGAGGTTGTGGACAGTACAGTGCAAAATGTAACAAGGTTCAAAGTATGACTGCTCCCTTCATTGAAATCAGAGGAAACTCTACCTGCTGCACCACCGACAACTGCCACCCTGACCAGCCCAAAGGTGTGTATGAGTGTTATTATCACATCTTGTGTGTGTTATGAGCTTACGCCTGCGAACACAGGTTTGGTTCCCTTCTCTACCTCTGCTGTTCTCTGTAAATATGTGTGTTAAAAATTGGGTGACTGGTTGACTGGGTGTGAGCCCTGGTCAAGTAGTAACCACAATCCTTGTCAGGGTAAGGCACAAGCAGACTTCTAATTAATCTGTGCTCACCCGCTGGTAGATTGGCACAGAGCAGTCGGGCTTAACTTAGAGGCAATGTATAAAGTATTTGTGCAATACTTCAAACAGTAAAACAGTGACAACACCACACAAAAAGATCCCATACATGGTTAGAAAAGTAGAGCAAAATGTTATAAATAAAACAAAACCAAAACGACAAAAGAATAATCAATAGAACCGGAGTTATTAATTTTTAAAGAAACTGTAATATAGCGCCAAAAAACATAAAGGGCCAACCACGGCTATCTAGTCACGCTAGACCGGGTCAAAGTCAAAACTTTGGGCCAACCGTGATGGAGCGCGGGTCAGATACATTCCTAGATTAGTCCCGCTGACGTTTTACCTTCTCACGTTTTGTGCCAAGAGTCCCGTTCATGTTGGAGAGGTTCGCCGGGAGCAAGGAGATCATTGCGGACAGTGGATGACGTGGCATGAAGAGTAGGCCAGGCCTCGCGGATGGGCAGGCTGGAACTTCGTTTTGGTGTCCCAGCACAGACTGTCTGCTGCTGTTCGAAGAGATGGGCTGGCGGCGGCCTGTGCTGGATTTCAGTGCGAGCGGCGTGTTTCCACTGTGAACAGGCCCGAGGAGCCCAAAAGCTTGTTTTACGAGACTGATGAGCCACACCAAGAGTCCAGTACCTGAGGGTCACCACTTGGGGGGTCAGGAACTTGCTGTAAACGGGTCCAGGAGCTGTTGGGGAGCCTTTTATATCCCTGAGGCTCATATCAGGAGGCCAGCAGACTAGCCCTTTGAGTCACCCTGGGGTCCTGGGTTCAAGATGAAGTTGCAGGTCCAGTTTTTCTTCCCCAGGCAAGAGGTCTGCAGGCAGCAGGTCAGCACAGCAGGGCAGCAGTTCATTTAGAGCAGCAATCCAGTAGACTTGCAGTCCTTGTAGCCGCACAGCTGTTCTTCCTCCTGGCAGAGTATCCACAGTTCCAGAAGTGTACTGAAGAGTTGGAGTTTGAGGTCCTTTTTTTATACACAGTTGTGCCTTCTAAGTGAGGAGAAGCTTCTAGATGCAGTGCTTAATTTGTAAAATATTAAGTGCCAGGGCTCTGACCGGGAGGCCACTGCAGCTTGCACCACCCATCGCCCTTGTCATCGCTGCCAAAACAACTACTAAAAATCTCTCAAGCATGTAAATGCGATAGTTCAGATTATTCCAGGTCCCCAAAGCTAAAGGAATGGCTGGGGAGGCAGGTATTTGCAATTTAAATGTATATTGTAGTCCTAATCAACCGTTGTTCTGCTCATTTCTAAATTAGATGAGCAGCGCCACCATGTGGTAGACTGTTCAATGTATGGTGTTGACAATTAGGTGCCGGTGCGGAGCACCGGAAACCAATTAAGTGCTGGTGCTTAGCACCGGAAAGCCCCGGCTCAAATTAAGCACTGATGCCATGCCTTCCTGGCCCTGGCTCCAGACTAACTACAAAGAGTATGTAGCCCTTTTTTGTGGAGGCAGGACACAGCCCATTCAAATGTAAGTTGGGCTGTGCCCAGCTTCTCCCTCATATCCCGCCAGTGATGGCCCATCCATTCCCGCCTAAGCTCCCATTGTGTGTGGCTGTCTAGGGGAAATACACAAAGCCCAAGTGTCACTCACACCCAGTCATGTGTCCCAGAGACATGCTGCAGGCACCAAATGGCTTAGGCAAGAAAATGCCAACTTTCTAAATGTCACCACAAAAGGGGTTAGGCCCAAAGGACAGGGGTCAGGTAGGGCCGTAATAGCTATCGAATACAAGAAAGGGCACCTGACTCCTTCTCAGCTTATGCTCTTTTACTTTAGAGCAACAATCAAACAATTGCTTTTTCTGTTTGAATGTTTTTTTTTATTTAACCATTCCTTTTTTAAATGATTTCCATATATTTTAAGGGAATTTCAAATGCAACGAAAGGGAAACACCAATTTTCAAATCACATCAACAGATAATACATTTAAACAATTCACGAAAGACATTCATAGACAAACAATGAAATGCAACATCATTATGTGCAACAATTCAAAAAGCACCATTTTATATACACCAAGTCAATTAACAAAAAAGGCAAATCTTGGAACTATCTAATGTTTCACACCAAAGAAATGCCTAACACAGGGAACACATTTATATGTGCAAGCTGGGGATAATTTTTCAGTCCATTTCCCTCAAACAATGACGTTTATTGAATTACAGTTCCTCCGTGCTTAAAGGTGCCAACGCGTTTCGAGGCCCAGGCATGGGGTACTGGGACTCTCATCAGGGCTTCATCTTAATTGGTGTCAAGGTGTTCTGATGGGATATTTAGTTGTAACCATCAGTCAGTGTTCTCAAATTAATCGTGAGACAGATTCCAACCGATCTTTGCCAGCACAAGTGTGGCATGTGTCTTTAAGGGCTGCAAAATTACTTTCCGTGTTTGTCTTAGTTCAACCGGGGATGTAGCTGGCAGGGCGTGTGTTCCATCAATGGCGTTTAAATTTCTTTCTGTAGCTCATGTCAGTTTCACTGTTCTTCCGATCAGCGAGTGTACATAGTGAATAACGCCCTGCCAGCTACATCCCCGGTTGAACTAAGACAAACACGGAAAGGAATTTTGCAGCCCTCAAAGTGGAGAAACAGTTATCCAGTTCTCACCATCATGGTGCTTTCTACAGGACACAAAACTAAGAAAGGCAAAATGGTCAAGCTTCGGCAAGTGGTATGAAGGTTATTTTTTCTAATTTTTTTCTAATTTTTTTATTGCATTTTTAAGAAAATACCCCTTGGTTAAAAATGTAATCAAGCCCTGAGTGTTTCCTAGCAGACAGTTATACTTAAAACGAGTAGAGAAACCATCTTTAGTTTTAATTAACATCTCAGGAATATATGGGGGCATATTAGCAAGACCGACGATAAAATTATCGCCGTTTTAGCGGCAGGAAACTGCCGCTAAAACGGCGATAATGGGCTTGCTAATATGCGTTATAGAATTTCAATAGAAGCCCAGGTTAGATGTGCAGGACATCTAACCTGGGCTTCTATTGAATTCCATAACGCATATTAGCAAGCCCATTATCGCCGCTTTAGCGGCAGTTTCCTGCCGCTAAAACGGCGATAATTTAACGTGGGTCTTGCTAATATGCCCCATGATTCTTAATCGCACAAAGAACAGGCGCTTAAAACCTTGAATTACTGTCAACTGAAAACATAGGGGCATATTATCAAGCCCATTTTCGCCGCTTTATCGGCCGTTTTCGGCCGAAAAGCGGCGAATTTCACTCCGCACAATTATCAAGGACACGCTAACGCGTGTTTCCTTGAGTAAGCAGCCCAATTAACTCCACTTTGCATGTCAGCGAAGAATATCGCTAATTACATGCAAAGTGGGCGTTCCCTTCCATTCCTCCCTGGAAATCCGCGCTGACATGGCAGCGCACTATTACCAAGCCTCGAGCAAACCTGCGATGCGATTGAATTAACCGCGCTAACCGCGGTTATCACGGGTTTGCAACGCCTGGTTTGAATCCGACTTAGCCATACTTGATATGGCAGGTGGATCGTACGGCTGAGACTCCGGGCATATTATCAAGGAAACACGATAAATATCGCGTTTCCCGCTTGCGCGATTCTGTTTCACGCCGCTATCGCAGGATTTAATCGCCGTGGAGATATGCGTTGATAATAACGCGATATATCGGCGATTAAATCCTGCGATATGCGGCGTTAAACAGAATCGCGCAAAACGGGAAACGCGATATTTATCGTGTTTCCTTGATAATATGCCCCATAGTTTAAAAGTACAAGGATGACTGAAAAAAGGTAAACTGGATAAAGAATGGAAAAGAAAACAAAGGGGCATATTACCAAGAACGGCGTTAAAATTATCGCCGCTTTAGCGGCAGGAAACTGCCGCTAAAGCGGCGATAATGGGCTTGATAATATGCCCTTGAGAATTCCAATAGAAGCCCATGTTTACACCAGAACATGGGCTTCTATTGGAATTCTCAAGGGCATATTATCAAGCCCATTATCGCCGCTTTAGCGGCAGTTTTCTGCCGCTAAAGAGGCGATACTTTTAACGCCGTTCTTGGTAATATGCCCCAAAGTTACTTATGGTCCTACCAGCTATGTCACTCATGTGTATTTTACTTGGTGAAGTTCCACATGTGAGAAGGAAAAATGCTTTTACTCACTGCTCTGTGCAAAAGAGCCAGTGGCTGAAGTGGGCTGACCCATTGCACCATGCACTGTGCAGCGGTGGGTGGAAGCAAAATGTGAATGACAATTGAACAAATCAATGGATGCGTGAAGGGAGCTGACCCAAAAACTCCCTACAAGGCAAATAGTATATAAATGTTAATGCTGAACATTTGAAACCATACATTATTGAAAACATCAGACTTACCTCAAACACAGAGAGTGATGCCTGGCTCCAAGAGAGCGCGTGCAAACAAGGCCACCACAAGATCCTGGTTTTGAATCCGAGCTTGATCTAAAAAAACTTGAACCATGTGCCAAAAGCATGAGGAGGGTGTAGGGTGATAAGAATATCAAAACCAAGCATGGACAGGGGACAGGAAGGCTACAATAGCTGCCTGTCCACAACTTCAGGTTTTGACAAAGTTTTAACTAGCACAATGAATCAATGAGAGCTCTCAAGTGGTCCCTTGTCATGCAGGATTAGGTCATTCTGACTTCCTGCTGTGCTGCATAAGATAGGCAAGGTGGCCTGGCAGTCGAACCTTTAAATCAGTGTCTTCTGTCCACGTCATGATGGAAGGAGAGAGCTTGTAGAAATGTGAGCATGGGCACACCACACTGAAACTGAGTTGTACCCTGCAGTGTTAGATCCTGATTCACTGAGCCTGCTATGCAGACATTTAGGGGTATAGATGGTATTAAAAATGGAAAAACTATGCTACGTGGTTTGATTGTATTCCTTTATTTTATTTTTTGCAGCTATAAGTTTAGTTAAGTCATATGCAGGGTTACACTGGATCAGAAAATTGGCCCAGGCATCGAAATAAAAGTGGCCCTACTAGAATATCAAATAGCTTAAAAAGTGGCCCACATTTGCAAATCGGGTTGTTTTGAACTTGTAAGGGCATGCTGTATAAGTGTTTTGCAAGTTAGCAGAGACTGCATGCACTTTTGCCTGCTGCAAACAATGTTTGTGCCAATATCAGGGAAATCAACAGTAAACACCCCCTACCAGACAATAACAGAGGCCCACAGAGAGCCAAAGAACTGCCTCACACACTAACCTGTCAGACCAGCCCATCAGGCACTGCCTGATTGCCCTATTGGCCAGTCCGACGCTGGTAGTATGCCATTGCGAGTTACCAGAAAAGGGTAATGATGCTGGACTTTGGAAATTTGAATTTGGAAAATCATGAGTACTCAAAAATTCCCAATAGCTTTTCCCATCTTTAGTTGAAAGGAGTAAAGTCCTGCAAACACCGCATACACAAGAGGGTGCAGGACAAGGCATTTCTACACACAGACTGTTTCCATGTGACGGAAAAGATGGAAAGGCAAATGAAAAACACTAAACCTGTGGATTGCCTGCCTGTGAAAATCTTCATAAGCAGGACTAGGCAAAACTGTAGTAGGCTTGGAACTATATCAGTCTCAGGCGTACCTCTTCTACACATAGATTCTCAGCTTTTCTGAGGGTGTTTAGGATTGGAGCCCACTGTTTATTCTGCTGACCCACCCCTTACCAGAAATGCACTCATAACTGTTGCTAGATCCGCATATTTGGTGCATGGTTTTGAGAGCATTTATATTAAAAGAAAGCTCACGAGAAATGGGGTAATATTTCCGAACAGACCAACAACGTTAGAGGTCAGACAGGTCCAGTGCTAGATAGGCCTATTGACTATTATAGAAGAAATTCCAAGAGGTTCCAGGATAGAATTTGTCCGATACTAAAATCTAAACAGGATCTCGAACAAAAGATTTCCAATCCTAAGGAAATATGTAGCCCTTCCAAAATCAGACCTTGTGCTACTGTGCTCAGGAATCTGAGGGGGTAAATTCAGGTTTTTATTGACCTGTTAAAATTACATAAAAAAATGAATGTGCAGGAATGGAAGGAAGCCATCACGACTGGCGTCGCCGCCTACTGGGCTTTCAAGTTTCCCCCCTCCGGTGGCGTTCAACACACGCACAGTCAAGAGATCATCAGGCTGGAGGCAAAGAAGACCAAAAACAAAAGCAACAGGCACTCTCAATGTATGCACCCATGGTCTGGTTCATCCCTGTATCCATCAGGACTGACCCAACCCAACTCCAACTTAGGAAAGAGCTGAAGACGCCCATTTAAAGAACTCTGTATCGCAAAGAAGTAAGACTCCACCTCTACAATCACGATATAGCGTCCGCTCCAATCACTCCATAACAGTATCTTTGACTTCGACACTGTATAGCTTTCCATTGCCTTTTTCCAAGTTTCATGCTATACAGCTACCATTTACATACATATACACATACAGATGAAATCTTCCCCACAGGCACCCCCCTGAACAGTAAACAAGGGCTGTACATCTCCAGCTGGGTGCCTGCTTCCTGGCATCTACGAGGGCTGAAGGGGAAATCGTTACTTTCCCAAGTGTTTTTTGACATTTATTGTGGCTAGTAGGCTCTTTTGAGGAATACTGCATATTCCTACACATCTCCATCTGAGTCCTTTATATACAGTGTTGGATGCTTCGGAAATGGCTGTGCTTATTTGCAGGTATACAGAAATAATGCTATTGGTGCATCACATCGCCATCTTTTAGTCACATGCCCTGCTATGGATTCCGATCAATACATTGGAACCCCACTCAGCCCAAAAATGGAAGGACAGCAACACTTTGTCATCGGTTTCAATAGCTTTAGAAAAGCCGTTGACTTAACTAACAAATTGACTTGACCAGCAACCCCTCTGACAATCCCATTGTACTTCCAGGCATCATACCCTCTGGATGGCATCACCTCTGCAACATCCTCTCTTCTTTCAGGACCACCTCGTATGAGGGCCTTGTACCCACCTTTGTCATTCCACCACTCCTCTGATAGGTCCACCATTCCACAAAAGTGTCAAAACCTCAGTCCTAAAAAGAATAGTCCTGATCTAACGTGACCCTCTTTCTCTAAAAAACATCTTCTGAACCCAGATGAAGTCAAATTGATGCTGACCTAATCTTGGACAAGCGGACACTTTTACCGCTACCTCCAGGCTCATGCAGGCAAATGCAGGTTCTTCATAAAACAATTTAGCCTAACAGAGCTCTCAAGTTGTTCGGTGACAAGCAGTAGATGGAGAGCCAACCCAAGCATTTTGTCTCACTTCACTCTGAATGCTGGTAACTTTTCCCACTATAAATGTTTGTCTATATGTACAGGAAGGTAATGAGGTGCCAGCAAGCCAGAGCTCGGTGGCCATTTACTAAAACTACTATAGAATTCTGGTGCTTTGCCTTGGTGCCTCCTGGCATATCATTTTCTGTATGCAGCCAGTGCTGGGTACGGAGGGCTGACACCTTTGTCCTTGTGTGTATCTTTGTGCCACGTAGGGACATTACGAGGTCTAACATCGCTGGGGATTCCTCTATGATGCAAATCATCATCAGAAAGATCGAAAGGAGCTTCATTTTCCAAATATGAGTGGCTTCTTTCATCTTTTGTTTTCTTGTTAAGCTGATCCATGCTAATCTTTTCTTTTCCAATCTCACTTGTTGGTGTGTCTGGGCTAGAACGGTTCTTTATTACATGTATCGTGTCTGAAATGTTGCCCTGCTTCATTTCTCTTATGCATTCTGCTGTGTGTTCAACACTCTTTGCGAGCTCCACCGCGACCTTTAAATCGGGATTGCCCGTTAGAAGGTTTTCTTGAATGTTGGGTTTTATGTACACTTGACTAATTGGTCTCTGATGAGGAAATTACTCAAGGAACCAAATTCACATAAATTAGCCATTCTTCTTGACACTGCTATGTAACTTGTAACCTTCTCATTTTTCTCTTGCACTCTTCAGAAGAATTTCTTTCTTTCTAATATTATGTTTAATTTTATTCCAACTGGTGGAGGGTTGATGCATAAACATCTTTTTGACCCCCACCCCCGCCCCCTCTCCCCCAGAATCGCTCTCAGAATCTGCTACATTTTCATACACTTTTCTTCCCTGAGTACCTATACTATGTAATAAAATGTGTGGTTTCCTGAGAGGGGACATTTTTCACCACGTTTTTCCTGGTGAAGCTCCTCTACTTGCCACAGCGGCAGAGAGCACGGTGGTGCCCACGGGCTGGAAAGGCGAGAACAAAACCTCACACAATGACAGGTGAGTGCCTTTCGCTTGAAAATGCACGCCGGTGAAAATACATTCTTTGTCAAAACTGTGCAGACTCGCAGCCGCATCGACATGAATCCCCTTCAGCAGAAGTGCGCTGGTATTTATTTTCGACTGATACTTTAGCAGAAAGGTTAGACATAAACCGTGGAACTGCCAATAAAGTTGACGAATTCCCCAAACAGAGCCCGACAGCGTGAGAAGCGAGCAGGCAAGTGAATCAGTCTCACTGGACCGAGAGAATAATATCCCGTATGGAAAATGTCCCGTGGCAATCCGCCCCCTCTTCCTCTCCTCGCCTTGATCTTGTCGGCCACAAGATAATTTCACTGATAGAAAACACTTTGTGGTATCAAGTGCTTGACAAGGGTGAAGCCGTCGTTGCTGCCCCCAGCGCAGCGATCGTCGCCAATATTAATGGAAGATAAAAGCTGCTTGTGATCTCGAGACTGTAATTCAAGATGGAGTGCGACAGGTTCGTTGCCACCTCAGCTGTTCAGTCAGCGCAATGCCCCACAACGGACATTCCAGCTGCCTTTGGAATGTTGGTAAGTACCAAGCCACTGGAAGGGGAGGGCGAGGAAGGAGCGAGGGAATGGAACAGGACCAGGGTAGGACGAGGATGGCATGACTACAACAGAGAGCCACCCCAGGCATTTTGTCTCACTTCACTCTGAATGCTGGTAACTTTTCCCACTGTAAATGTTTGTCTATAAGTACTGGAAGGCAATGAGGTGCAGGCAAGCCAGAGCTCGGTGGCCATTTACTAAAACTACTATAGAATTCTGGTGCTTTGCCTGGTGCCTCCTGGCATATCATTTTCTGTATGCAGCCAGTGCTGGGTACGGAGGGCTGACACCTGTGTGTGTGTTTATTTTAATAGTGCCAACAACTGGGACTACTCTGAACGGAGTGACGTGCCGAAGCTGCCTATCAGTAACCAGCACGTACTGTTACACCGCAGATACCATGAAGTGCTCGGGGATACAGACCATGTGTGCCTTCTATGGAATACGAACCAGAGGTAAGCTGGCAGACCCGTCTGGGGCCTGTGCTTGCCCCACAGTCCAGGGGCTTCTCACAAAATCCTAAACTGATCTGTTTTATGTTATGTGTATTTGTATAGCGCACAACTCATGCTGTAGAGTATCCATGAGCTGGCAGATACCATATCACACGTGGGATGATAGCAGGGGCCAGCAGTAGAATCAAAGGGTACAGATAGCAGAATCACTTGGGGATGTAGGTAAAAAGATCATGTGGGGTGTAGATAACATGATTTAGCTGGATGATTGTATAGCAGATCATCGTCTACAGAAATATAGTCTTACATAAACAGCACTTCCAAAATCTATTTTGCACAAATATAATCCCATTGGTTAAATTTTTTATTTACTCCAATGTGGCGATATTTTTGTGAGCGATACTTAGGCCACCATTTTTATGTGAGGCAATATTCTGACACTGGTCTGCTGCTCCCATACCAACTGAGGGTCACTCAGGATGAAAGTAACAGGATCATGGTGGGTGTAGGTTACAGGATTGCGTGGAATGCCGGATGATAACAGATTTTTTTTTTTTGCAGGTGTTACGAATTCTGACATTGCATTCCGGGGCTGTGCAAGTCCAGACTTTTGTTTCATTGGAACTTTCTCCTCCACTGTCAATGGCTCAACCTCGGATGGTGTCATGGCCTGCAGTAATGGTGCCATCCGCCCGGAGCACGGCCTCTTCTTCACAGCCTTTACACTCCTGCTCCTGAAACTACTGCACTAGGTTCCTGAGATGGAACCAGAACTCCCTTTTGCAGCTGATCCTGAGCATAGGAATCTCCTCGAATATACCATCTACAAGGTGCCACAACTTCATGCACCAGGGCGTTCAATTTACAGCAGCGGGGTAAAGACCAGGCATTGCCAAGCATTCATCTCCTGCCTTCTACCTCATCTCGAGACCTTTCTTTGTACTTTTACTTAACACCGTAAGGACTGAACACTGTTTCATTGCAATACTGGTCTTCTGCTGGTGTCTTGAAAGAAAACTCACAAACATATTGTCCCATGGCCTCGTAAGCGTGGGTGTGAGACTTGAGGCTCAAATTAACATCGCCAGCAGATATTTTTTACTTTTTAGAGAATTCAACATCTGCTCCATGTGGCTCTCCCATGGCAATGGCAGAAATTCCCCTCTCATTCCCATCCAGCTCCATTAAGTCCTGCAGATCCCAGCTGTATTGTGGGATTGAACGAAGTTTAACCATTGGACCCAAATTCAGGTGGTGCGAGGGAAGGAAGTGGTACAGAAGAGCGTAGTGTAGCTTGAGCCCGATGATGACACCACCCCCTTACTCTTCAATAGGCAGTCTACCTCACCCTCCAGACATTATGGAAGTGACAACTACAACACTATCTAAGGCAACTTTCTATATCTGCAAAGAGCTGCCTCCAAAAAACGTGTGATGTCGAACCATGCCAGGGATTTCAAATACTTATGTTTTCTTTGAGCATACCAGGAATAAATAAACCAACTTTGTTCTTGTATCTCTATCTGACTCAAAAAATGCATATAATAAAGTGAATCAAATTAATTAAACTAAATTCCAAGCGTGTAAAATAAATCATCAGGCTTTGGTGTGCTCCTAATATTCCCCTGAATCGCCCATACATGTTCTTCTATACCGTCTGGTTACATTTGTCTATTTCTTTAAATGCGAGCTAGCTGCTAACTTGCACAGTCTGTCCTCCATTTTGTTAATTGTCTTCAGTTGCATAAAAGAGGAAATGACATCCGAGCCTGAGGGGAAGGGCAGCCTACAGACCCATTGCAGCAGCAACATTTCTAAGTACTGTGTTACATTGTTTTTAATTTTCCAAGGAGAGGTTATAAGCATGGGAACCCTCAACTCCTCCTCCTTCAGCTTGTAAAGAAAATTTTTTGTGTTTTTTCTTTTTATAAGCCTGTTATACTCTCTGGTATAGGAGCAGTTGGCAGGTTAAAGCTTCAGCCTGTCCCATTGGTCCAGTGTAGAAGAACGAGGGAGCCTTAGAGATGGGGCATGTGCACCGCATCATGCGGCATGTGCCACTGAAGACCATTTTGCTATTAAGGGCACACTAAGTAGCATTCTCAAAGTTAGTTTCTCCCAAAGGACTCAGACTTCTGTGTTTTTTAAAGGTCCAGCTGTGGCTCTTTTTCCTGGGGTCTCCTTTAGATGGAGTTGCCATCAAAGACCTTGGAGAGGTTGAATAAAAAACTGCATCCAACTATTAGTAAATGCCAATGTCCAGATTTTTGGAAGGCCCATAATGTTGGGACTGTTTGGCAAGTGTTCTGCTTTCCCCGTCTCTCTGTTTTTTGTTTAGGTGTCTGAGACACTAGCTGATGGCAATGTCTTTTACATCGGTGTGTCGAGTGAGGACATGAGGTTTAGGACTCAGGTGGGTCTTAAATCGGTTACTTCAAATCGTGTTAATCCCTCTCTGGCCTCAAATGTGTTAGCATTAAGCTTCGGTCCTGACCATCTCCAGCGATCAGTCGGCCATTTTACACCCTCTGCTTCTGGATCCTAGATCCAAGTCTGGAACTTGGGTAAACAGTTTCCCTACATTGCTCTGGGTCAGGCTCTTCTTTACACCTATTGAAAATGCCGTCTCAAGGTCTTTGCTTTGAAAGAGTCATATACGTGTCCATGCAGTTAAGAGGAGATAGGTTATTGAATATTCCTAGCATTTTCACTATCCTGTCCTTGTAATCTGTTTAACCCTGTTGAGCCACACCTCCTGCATTATGTTTACATTGATTTTATTCGGCAAAAACATTGCAGAGACTGTAATTTTGTGCAAAGCAGTGATCAATTTCTGTAGAATTTCAGATTTTTTTTCTACTGTATTACTCATTATTGTAAAAGACTGTATTGTTTATTCTTGTACAAATAAATGATTGAAGTCTAAGATTTTATTTTTTTAACTCCAAATTGAAGAGTCGTGATTCTTGGGAAACACTTATCAACTGCGGGAAACAATTTGGGATAAAACGGGAGGCTAGAGACAATAGAAAACCTCTTTGCTCATGAGCAGGTTGCTATCTTACAAATGCGGTAATACACAACACAGGCTGAATTGCAATCATATTTTCCTTCGATGAATTTCATGTATGATTTGTTTCTGCAAAAAAGTGAAACTTAATGAAACGAGTTCCTGGAGGACCACTGTGTTGTGTATCACCTTTAAGCCCAGGTTCCCTCCGGCACAAGGGCAGCTCCTGTGTTTTTAACAGTGGTGGCTGGTGACATTTGAAAGAGGTGGGGCAAAAGTCACAGGCAGCGCAATGTGGCGAGCTTAGCGAGCGAGCTCGACCCTATGAAGTGGGTTCGGGGGCGTTCTCCCACCGAGCAAATTTTGAAAAAAGAGCGGGCAAATGGTGCATTTTAAAGCACATTTCAGAAAGCAAGAATGTTAATAAACCATTCTATATATTCGCACCTTTCATCTTCTCCCTCATTATCTTTCATTCTGTCCGTCATCACTCTTGCTCCTACCCATAACCCTGCACTTAATCCTACTTACGCTTAATCATATTTCACATCTCTATTTACTCTTAGTCCTACAGTTACTTCTACTTACTCATACTTACACAAATTTGCACCTACTCAGTCCTATTTACACCAAATCATACTTGTAATTAGTCCTACACTTCTTATCTTGCTTATTCCTCTTCTTACTACAATGCTGACGCTTCACCGCAAATACATAATGTAATAGCGTTGAAGGCTGGCAATGATACCAAATGTAAACTGTCCAACTAGATAGGTACGGACTGGATGTAATAACCTGACTGAGGCAGAAGCCAACTTTAATGCGCGAGGCAGGCACTGCCACTGCGCATCATATTACTAGAAAAACAAATTTGGTGAACATAAAAAACAGCTTATCAATCAAGGCCAGGCCCAGGGGGGGTCGAGTGCTTCTGGAAAGGGCCTGCTGCATCCTGAGCAAGCAAGAGGGGTATTACTGCACCCCGCGTGGCAGAGTACTTGTAATGTTAAGTCACCGTGGCTAGGCCTTGGCACTGGCCGGGCGCGGCCTCCCGTGGCTTGGAGGCAGCAGCAGTGAGTGGAACTGAGCCATGCCGTTCCATGCCTTAGTGAAGGTTGTTCCACGCCATTTTATAGCACCCGTGCCACGTCACTGTTTATCGTGCGTGATGTGCGTGTATATAACTTGCCGAAGGCTGTGCACGCTGTGCCACGTCACTGTTATCGTGTGTGATATGTGTTTATATACTTTGACGAAGGCTGTGCGCGCCGTGCCACGTCACTGTTTATTGTGAGCGATATGCGTATGTATATCTTGCCGAAAGTTGTGCACGCTGTTATATCACCTGAGTCACGTCATTGTTTATCACGTCTGTCATTAATTTCTTTATGTAGCTGAAGGTTGTGCCATGCAATTTTACGTCACCCGTGGGCCGAGCCACGTCAATATTTATCATGCTTCTCCTTATTCTGATTGAAGGTTGTTCCATACAATTGTATGTCACATAAGCCAAGTCATTTACACTATATGTGATATGCCATCGTGAAGGATGTGCCATGCCATTTTATATCACGGTGGCCACGCCGTTGTCATGTGCGCCATGCATGTGCATACATCGATGAAGCCATGTCATTGTATATTCTATGTGCCATGCATATCAATTTTGATGAAGGTGGTGCTGTGTCATTGTATATCACATGTGCGTGCCATCATGTGGCTTTATGTCAAAACTTACACACATGGTTCATCCTTGTGAGTGACTAACATACATCAGGCTGCAATGCCTTCCTATTACAAGGTTTGGTGTACCTCATGATCATCACAAGATAAGTACATTTAGCGTCCTAGTTAAAAAGGCATTCGGATTACATAAATTAGTACTCCCGTAGTATTCATTTTTGTACTCGTACGTGCCTTTTTGAATTGACCCCAAAATGGGGTGGGGGGATGATCAAAAACATTGAGTAAAATAGAAAGGATTGTGCCCTCACAGTACTTTCACTAATAGGGAGTTAGATATTTCACGGCCAATTCACAAAGACAAGTAAGAGTATGTGGAAGAGTACTAGGAAAGTACCTCTCTATCTACTCCCAACAGGCCCTATTGATATGTATCCAATTGTAAAGTTTCACACACTTCATGGATGTATGACATCTCACAAGTGCACCACGTCAAAGAAAAACATGTTAGCCACAAAAGAGTTACGAATTGTACCCTCCAACAGGTTTTCAGATTACTAATGGCAACTGCACGTCTTATTTTTCTAGACATCTCTTCTCTGTCTATTAATTTCAGGTAATAGAACGAGGTAAAAGATGTCTTGGACACTATAAGAGTTGCGCTCAAGGCATCTCACTAACACATGCAGGCTAGTTACGTTGCAGTTTTAGGTAGATTTGATAGATCCATGGCCCTTAAAATCTGATCTTTGGTTTTGGAGTAGTAATCTCATTGCTGATTGCAGCTCTGAAACATCACACAGATTACACTGCCATGGGATCTCTGAGGTAGGTGCCCTGGGGGCTGCTCCACGGACAGGTAAACCCCACTGGCCTTAAACCTGATGCATTAAGGATTTTTTGAGACATGCAACTTGTCCAAGTGCCTGCATAACCTTCCTTTGGACATACATCTTGCTCCTGTTGGGTCAAAGCGAGAAATAAGAATTCCGAAAAAAATATTTAGTGAACAACAAACATGGAATCATTAATCCTTGCGCTGCCCTTATGACATATATAATTTTATGCAGAGCGCAGTATGCGATTTATTACCAATGTTGACCACAGCGCAGACCTTTGACTCGTGAGAGGCTATGCTTTGAGTTCGTCATGCTGCTCCTTCCCTTCCTCACCAAAGTGAATAAATAGTATATTACACTTTGCCCATCAGCATATACAGATTATGGCGTGGCGTTTTTTATTGTGTGTTTGTTTTTCTTTTTTTACCATCAATTCTTTATTTTTTCAAAAGTGGTAAACTTTTAACAACAGGAGGAAGCTATTTAAACACATATTTATGGTGAGTAAAACATACAAAGGCAGAATGAAAATGCGTATAAGGTAAGAGACTAAGGGCAGTCCACTACCCTTAGGGGCATATTCACAAGGACTTATCGCCGAGTTATCGGCACTTTAGCGCAGCAAAAGTGGCGATAGAATTACCGCCCCTTTCGCAAGCAGGTGCCAACTGCCTACATCACCACATAACTCGCGATAGCTGCCGCAAAAAACATCGCCACGGTCGACACCGCCAAATAACGCTAATGAGATGCAGAATAGGCGTGTCCGTGCAAAAACACACGAAAAGACAACACCGCGCGATTCACAACGGACAGCCAGATCTGCGATGCGAGTCAAAAACAGGCGATAAGCAGCGGTAGCAGCAGGTATTTAACACCTGCCTTTTGCTGGTGCTAAGCGGGACGACCACCTGCAGTCTGAAAGGGAGCCCAGACCAGAGCCACACCTGAAGACCAACAGACACCATGGAGCTACTGATCATGCAGCTCGGAGACCCAAGAGGGCCACAACACCCACCGCCACCACCCCTAGGCCCGCCACCACCCCCAGGACCCGCCCCGCCCCCCCCAGACTACCACAGAGGCAGCGTAGACAAAGACAGCGGACCTACCGTAAACGCACCAGCCTCATAGACTTAACGCCAGAGGAGGTCATTGCCCACTACAGGCTCAAAAGGACAACCATCCTCTGCATCCTGACCCACATCGCCCACAGGCTGACGGTACCAACACAGCGGACAACCAACATCCCTCCGCAGACAAAGCTCCTGGCTGTGCTGCACATGTTGGCCTCTGGTACCTTCCAACCCACAACTGCCAGAGTCGGAGGAGTCTCACAGCCAGTCCTATTCAAGTTCATCACACCTGTCCTGGATGCCATCATCAGCCTGGTACCCCAGCACCTCCACTTCCCCCACACTGCGCAGGAGCAGCTGGAGACCAAGCAAAGCTTCTATGCCATAACTGGATTCCCCCACGTGTTGGGGGCTATTGACTGCACACATGTCCTACTTGTGCCCCCTGCCGACACTGCACACAACTACCGCAACAGAAAGCACACGCATTCCATCAATGTGCAGGCAATAGTGGACCACATGGGGACTCTTCACCAATGTTGTGGCCAACTACCCAGGCAGTGTGCATGATTCATTCATCTTCCGACAGTCCATCATCAACCAGCGCTTCCAGGATGGCACCTATGGAAATGCATTGCTCGTTGGTAAGTACCAAATGAACACACAACACACCTCAACTCCACAGTCATGCAACTCACGACTCTGGGAATGGGCATGCAGCAAAACTACATGCAACATGCCACACAACATGCCCACCGACCAGACACGACAACAAGACTCTATTGGGAACCCGGGCTTGCCATGTACACAACCCAGCTACGGCATGGCACCACAGCCACACAATAGCAGAATGTGTGGAGAGGCTGGAAGCAGGCATGTGCGAAGGAGGCAAGTGACTAATGAATGAGAACCTACCCAATGACAAGTGTGGCGTGGATGTGCTGGACAGACTTGAGTGTGCAAACCACGTAATTGGCCATGTGGACATTAACTGCTGGTGCATGGAGTGTAGTGGCCAGTGGACGTTACCATGTCACCACAGGCTGTGGGGTAGAACGCGGAAATGTCGCTCGTTACGTCCCCCCCGTAGGCGTGAGTGGAGTGGGTTGGCCCTGCGTACGCAGGGCCTGCGTAGGGGTGTGAATAAAAACCCCGTCGCTCTGGGCGTGGTTCTCTTCCAGAATGGCCAACGTGTCTGCCAGGGCGGCGCTTCTCAGCCCGCCACGAGGCCGACGCCGTGAGCGGCGGGGCCTGCGACCCTGTGTGCCTGCTGCACCCCAGGCCGCTGGTCCCCAGACCCGTCTTGCCTGCCCCAGTGCACCAAGGCCGCTCCGCTCACCTGCCAACACCGGCGTGTGTCAAAGAGGGCCCACCACGTGCCGGTGCAAGCTCCAAGCCCCAGGCCCGCGACCTTGGCAGCCACCTCAGACCATCGCTGGCCTCCATGACGCAGGCAGCACTCCTTTTTCGTTTACATACCCCACCAGCGTCCACTTCGGCCCAGTTGGTGGCACATATTGAACTGAGCCTTGAATGGCAGTGACCAAATGTCTATGGCAGCGTCCATATCACTATACTCCCTTCGATCTGTGAAGCCAAAGTCTGCAAGCACACGACACGTGTCTGTGGGCCCGTGCCGACGGCTGCCGATGGACCACACTGCGGTCCAGTAGGTCCCACATCCAGCACTTAGTCGCGATTCATGAATGGCAGAGTCCATACCAGTGAACGCACGGAGAGGAGTAAGAGGAAGATGCGGTTCAGTCCGGATGTAAGCCGGATCCTCGTTGCGGAGGTGACCGAACACTAGCAACCACTGACCTGGTGCCACTATCCCTGTTCAACGCAAACCGGCGACACGTGCTGCCACTAACCCTGTTCAACGCAAGCCGGCGACACGTGGTGCCACTAACCCTGTTCAACGCAAGCCGGCGACACGTGGTGCCACTAACCCTGTTCAACGCAAGCCGGCGACACGTGGTGCCACTAACCCTGTTCAACGCAAGCCGGCGACACGTGTTTGTGGGCCCCTGCAGACTACTGGCTCCGGCATGCACTGCGGGCCAGCCGACCTCACGCCAATCACATCAAGGCGGGACCAGCCAGGGCACGGCATCGTCGCAGGCTGCACACATCCTCAGCTCTGGTGCCTCAGCCTCCGTGAGCCACACGTCATCGCCACATGACATTCCAATGCCGTGTGTGGGAGTTCCAGGAGGAGCTGGCTGAAGTGCGGTTGGCCAACGCACACCGCTGCCACCGGCCGACACTGCAGTCAAGTGGGTCCCACATTTGTGACTGGGTCTTGATTTCTGAATGGCTGAGTTTACATCAATGTACACGCCTCATCGCAGACTGCATGCCCTTGCAGCCCTGGTGCCACTGACTCCGTGCGCCGTGAGTCATGGTCACTCTCTGGTTGAACTTTGGTGGCGTCTGAGTCTGTGGCCTGAGGGTTGTCGTCCTCATCATCTGGCAGGTACGGACTTGGTGTTTGGCATGAGTCTGTGGCATTCATATCACCCATGTTGCCTGTTGCTGCTTGGTTGTGCCCTCTGCATCATGCCCTGGGGGTACACCTTCCACTGTCCCACGATACACTCAGCGACAGTCACCTTGGACATCTACGAGGACCCGCTCAGCTCTCATGGGCTTAACCCAGTGCATCGCAAGTCACCGTTCCGTGGCGGTGTGCCCATGCCGGCCGCTGTGCATCCGGGGCCACTAACTCTGTGCACCTCAAGTCATGGTCCCTTGCTGTTTGTACTCTGAACTTCTGATTGAGTGATGACTGTTGTAGTTGTTGCCAGCACCAAACACTCCCTGGGGGCTGTCTTACACTCACCCCAAGCACAGCCAGCACAGGCGTCACTGGACTAGTGTGCCTGCCAACACATCATGCCGAACCACCTATTGACTCATCTCTCTCTGCACTGTCACAGGTGATCAGGGATATGCACTCTGCACTTGGATGATGACACCCCTCCGAGACCCGAACACACATGCCCAGAGGCAGTACAATGCGTCCCACATACGCACCAGGGGCATCGTGGAATGCCCATTTGGCGTGTTGAAGTCACGGTTCAGGTGCCTGGACATCACAGGCGGAAGGCTCCTGTACAGGCCAGACATTGTGTGCAAGATGATCGTTGCATGTTGTGTTTTGCACAACATCTGTGTACGCTCCAATGCCCCATGGATCCCAGTGCCAGATGCACCGGACGATGATGAGGACGATGGGGCAGGTGGCCCACAACCCACTGCAGCTGCAGCAGGAATAGCCCGTAGGAACACCCTCATTGCCAATTTCTTCACCTGAGCACGTCACTTTGTGTCCGTCCTGTACAATGATGGGACAGTACAAATTGTCCTCTGGCACTGCATGTGTAAATAAAACTGATACAGGTTACAGGTTGTACTCGTCCATTGTCATGTCACAGATTCCTGCGATGCCAGATGTTATTGGCCATTTTGTGCACGCATGCGGCACCAGTTGTGTCCTGTGTTCTGTTGTGGAAGTGTTGCAGTATGTACCACATTGTTGACAATGTTGGGGTGCTCAAATTCTTATGTGTGTATGTTGCACTGTGGCTGAGTCGCCCCTGCAGCTCTGAATTGGCTGCCACTCATCCCTTTCAGGCGGTGTGCCTTTCCCTTCTGTGCATCTACAGTGCTGAGATGTTGCTGCCTTGAGTGAATTGTGCCCTTCTTCGTGTTGTGACTTGTGGTCATGGTCGGTAGGCGGATGTGTAGTTGACTTCAGGGTTTTTTTGTGCACGTGGATGTGTCCGAGTGTGACCTGCACTGTTGCGGATTTGGCCCACACTCAGCCGCATCAGTGTCGTGGCCTGCACATTGACATAATAGTTGGACTGCAGCAATGCTACTCGTCATGTAGTGTCTCTTGCATTGTCAGTGTGGCTAACGGATACGCATCTTCGCTGGGTTTGGCACGTGTGCATGTGTTGGTTGTGTGATTGGTGATGTGTTGGGTGGGGGCCCCTTTGGGCACATGGTGGAGGTGGGTCTACTTGGTGTTTGTGTTTGTGCTGCAGTGTTCCAGGGGGATCAGGGACATGATCCGGAGTCATTGTGGGTGTGCAGTGTGCTCTGCTTAATTGTGCATGTGTGCCATTGTGCCCATCTCCCCCCGTCCCCCCACTCCCTGGTAGGTACTCGCCCTTTTGATGTTGTGTCAGGTCATGTTGAGCAGTGTCCGGGTCCTCTGATCCTGTCACCGTCTCCCGACTGATGACTGTGGCCACCATTTTCTCCATTTCATCCTGCTCCTGGTGTTCTGCTGGCCCCCCACCTCCAATGTGCATTGCTGCTTTCATGTTGGCAGCGAGTTCCTTCTTGGGTTTGCCTTTCGCATCATTCCAGCGCCTCTTGTCCTCCTCGGCGCGGCAACGGCATTCACATAGTCCAAGATGGTCTGCCATCTCAGCGTCTTTTTTGCCAATGACACGTTGGAGGTGACGTACAGTTGGTGGTGGTGTTCTATCTCATCCGTGACGTGGATCCGGGTTTCCTGCACACTGTACCCCGTCTTCCTCTCCCTCTTCTCATTGCCCTTCCACGACACCTGGCTTCCTGGCTGGGCCCCCGTGGGTCTTGTGGGTTTCACGTTGTCCTCTGCACTCGGTCCAGGTGCATCCTTGGTGCTCCGCGGTTCCTCTGGTTTTTGGTGTGATCTTGTTGGGTGCTTTTCTTGTGCTTTTCCCCGCATGACGCATGGGACTTGCTGGCCTCTCGCTAGTTATCACACAGATTTTATCGTGGTTGGACCCATCGCAACTTTTTTCGCGTTGGGGTTTGCAGTTTTATCGCCGACGTGGTAGTTGTTTCGTGGACATTTGCCGCATTCTCGTACGATTATCGCACGGTATCGCCGTGTTGTGAATGCCACGTTAACACAGTGTTATTTTCCCGCGATGGACTGCAATTTGAGAAGTTGCGGTAAGCTATTTTGGCGATGTTTATCGCACGTTCTTGTGAATATACCCCTAAATCTCTTAATTTATACCCTTTTTCATAAGTGTTCTCGGGAACTAGAAAATTGTGAGATCGCAAACAACCAAACCATAGACTTTCACGACTTGAGCTACATTGTGCAAAACATTATACAACATGAGTAATAAAGAGAGAAAGGACAAGAGATAGGAAAAATAAGAGTGAAGACTTAAGGTGATTCCAATTATTCAAGGTTTTAGTTCAATTAACCCTCAAAAGCTCTGCTCACCACTAGTCTGTCAGGACAAAAGGGTAGTATTCTTGCTAAAGTTCCACCTGAAGCACAAACATGTACTATGCTCAGTTCAGCTCATAAATTGTAAGTCATAGCAGACTCTCGCTTCTTCGCTTAATCTGGAATCTTGTCTGTCCGAAAGAGACGATACATTTTTCATATGATGCTGCCGTTGCCAAATCATGTATCCAATCCGCATGTGTAGGTGTGCAGGTGGCCTACTTTGCCTTGGTAGTATTCTAAAGACCAATTATTACACAGTAAAATAAATTACAAGCGAACAAGAAGAAATGCCAGAAATGCCAAGGTTGACTATCGCAGTCTGTATTCAATCATGGGTACAGAAATACATTTCAGACTGCAATATCAATATTACTTATACGTAAGTGTAATCAGCAAAAAAGTGCACACATGGTGCTTGTGAAAAAGTGAACGGCGCTTGAGAGGTCCGTGACATGGTGAAAGTGAACAGAGAAAAGGCGTGACTTTTAAAATGGTACAGAACATATGAAAGCTGAGAGAAACTAATTTTCATTATGTGCCAGAAGCTGTCAGTACGCTGAGTTTTTTGTCTACTCCGTTTCGACCTGTGTGATTTCAGGTCATCTTCAGGACAAGGATTACACAAATAACTTGTAATTGCTGTTAGAAAGAGGAAAAGAATTTAGGAGAGGCCAAAGAAATGAATCAGCTTAAAGGCAATTAATGGCAGGCAAATAGCTACCTGAGCGTGATATACAAATGTGTTTCTATGTGGGTCCAAGAGAGGGCGTGTAACCTAACCAAGAGGTAGGAGATGCACCCTTAAGTAGGAGTGCCACTGAAGTTCACCCAGGTAGTTGCTCTGAATGACCACTGAAAAGTAGTGGAATCTGCAAATAAGGGGCATGGAGTAAGAATCACTGCTTGGGCTAGTTATTACACAACAGGTAGTGCCATTGATGGTTGAAAAGGTGGGAGGCCCAATTGAAAAGAGCAACAAATGGAACTAATCCCTATGTTACTATGGACCACAGAGGTGAGGAAAACCCAGAATAGAATAGATCACTGTGGTGGTGCATCAGAACTCAGTAATTATATACAGTCATCCAGACATTATCCCCCCATGGAAAGAAAACTACTTACCTGGCGAGGCGAACATAGGTAGGATATAATAATAGCAATGGTTCAAGCTCAAAATTACACAAAAAACATTTAAGTAAAGACCAAATACATGAAAATGATACCCATGGACCGACAGACAGTTGATATTGCAAAAATTTTTTTTTACTAAAGCAGTAATACAAAGTGACAATGAAGCAATAAAACAATGGACTAACAGGTGCTCATACAGTTACACAACCAACATTACAAAATAGACAATTGACAGTGTAAACAAGAAGACAATGGCAGAGGCAAAATAAATAAAGAGAACTTAAGCGAAAAATCTCAAAAGCAGAAATGGCAATAGATGCTTCCTCTTCAATGTATGCCAAAGATGAGCATCGACGGCGTTCCAACCAAAACAACTAGTATGGTCATCATCAGGACAGGCAAAACAAAATTCAGAGCATCCAATAGGTAATTTTCTAAGTCAGAAATCAATCGAGACCTTCAGCATGACTTGGGATGGACCACGAAAGGTCAACACAACAGGAATAAAAATCAGTCAAGGTTCCGCCCAACAATGTTGTGGGAAACTATAAACAATTCACATGAGAACCGGTTCGAATTTAATAGCCGGTCCGTAGCAAATGCTGGATAAATCTTCTGCAACAGTGCCCGACAAGTCTAGCACCCGACCGCTTGGATCACCTAAAGAGTAATACATAGGTATTAAGCCCAGTAGAGATATATACCTGAGTCATAGTAAGCCCAGTTGTAGTATAAGTAGATATATTACAACTGGGCTTACTACCTATTCTCGCCTCGTCGGGCATTTTGAATCCATTCCATGAGATGACATCAACTGGGTGATTGAGCACCAGTATATTATGATACATTTCCTTTCCTCACCAATTTGGCCCACATTTACATATGACTCAGGTATATATCGTCCAAATGGGCGATTTAAAGATAGATATGTGGTAGTATCGCATTTCCAGTTAGTTTTAAATTAACTGGTTAGTTGATATGTATCAGTTTATAGATCTTAAAATGTTTCTCATGTAACTTGATAATCATTATTTGAGTTAAGGAATTTTTGCACTCCTGAATTAACTATTACTCGGTAACATGCCGAGGATTATGATAGTAGGAATTCTAACTATATCACACAGGAAGGCCAGAGGAGGTTTAAAGACCTGCAAGCCTTTACTCCCCTACTCAACATAGGAACCACAAAAAGAAACTCTTTGGTCTATCAATGTTGCTGTCATAGCTGGGGACCTAACCGTGGCGGAGTGTCCCTTTTAAAGGAAGGTTTCCCTCACCCACCATAGGTGGCATGCTTCATCTTTAGGAACCTCCTTTTACCATGATGCCTAGTCACAGTATGAGCTACAACCCCCTCACTGAGAAGGAGGAGCTCAGGGATGTTTTGAAAAAGAGAGGAATAATAAATACCCAATTGATGACCTAGGGGTGTTGAGGGCAGCAGAGCTAGTGAAAGTGGTGATTAAAACTAGCTACCAGGCTCGCAGATATCTTTATTGAGGCGTCCCTCAGCCAGGATTAAAAAACTGGCTGTGGGAGTGATTAAACCCACTTTTAGTGTCAGAGAGAGGTAGATCTGTCACAGCCTCAGGGGCGTAACACAGGCCCCCGCAGCCCCCGCGGTGCGGGGGGGCCCCCCGCGCTCCAGGTGCCCCCTCCGCGGCCGGCGGCAGCCAGCAACCACTTAGCACTCCACACATCCGATCCTTCTCGGATGCTGGGAGTTACGTAACTTACGTTACGCTCGTCCGGTCACGTCCCTTACAGAAAGCAGAGAGCGAGGCAAAAAAGAGGGTGCGGCGTTGTCTCCTCCTTTCAAACACAGCACATTTTTACAAATCAGGAATGTATCCAAGATGGTAGGAGAAGGGTGGTGGTGTGGTGGTCGTGGAGATGGGTGTCGGGGGTGTGACATACTTTATTAAGTTACCTTGAGGTGGGCATCTGGCAGGCATTAGCAGGAGGCGTTGGGCGCAAATGTAATGACATATAGTGCATGTGTAAGCACATTATGGCAGCTTTTACTGTCCAAAACGTATATCATTTAAAGACTACTTAAGGGGGCATGTTGAGGTATTTGCCCGAAGATTATTTAGGAAATATGTCTGCAGGTGGCGCATTTGTTAGCACATTAAGCCAGTAACATCGGTGGAAATTTTGTTTGATTTAAAGATTACTGCACCTGGGTGGGGGGCACAGATAAACCAGTTGCCTGCTACTGCTAGTACAATTAACAAAATGTGTCCTCGGATTGTATCCGCAGCGACTAGTTGTGAAATTCTGTGCTGTTGGTGGGGCGGTAGCGTGGAGTCGAGAGCGGCGTGAGGGCACATGCGTCTCATCCCTTACTAGTAGTGAATTTGGTTATCCTCTTCACCTCTTATATCTGTGCCATTTTTCCAATGATACAAATGATTTTGGGTAAAGATAGAGGTCTGTTTTTGAGTTGATGAAGCTGGTCAAAAACATAGAAGTTATAATATAATTGCTTAGTGTGGGGATACGCCCACTGCAGATATCTTTAGGTAACCCAAAGGTCACTGGCTTCATTCTCGGTGCAGATGACTGAGCCATATCTTGGTCTGATATTGATTACAAGTTGCCTTCTGAACTGGGTGATAATAACACTTGTTCTAAAGCTCCTATAAAATAATTCATTGGTCGCTTCTCTTTTCCTACTATTTATTGATGCATGTGGGGAGAAGATGTTGTGGTCTCACGGCTAGACTGACTTATTTGGAGCTGGGAAATCAAGGTTCGAGCCTCGGGGTCGACTCCACATCCGGTGATTCTGGGCAAATCACTTAATCTCCCCGTGCCTAACAAAACAAGCATTGGCATAGCCAATAGGTCTCGCCTTTGGGACCTTATAAGTATTTAGTTATGCAGTACAAAATCCTTGGTGCAACAACATCAACTGTTGCATGGCTAAACACTTATAAGGTCCCAAAAGCGAGACCTATTGTCTATGCCAATGCTTGTTGTTCCTGCTCCCAGCCGGGCAGGAGTAAACCTATGTTAACTGCCCAGGAGTGCGTGGGCAGGGTATTACAGTTCTGTTCCCTGCCTTTGCACTAAGCAATAGTGTCCCACGTTTTGGGGTCCACAGGCAACTACCACCACCGCACCTAATTACACTGCATTCATGGCAATATTATAGAATGGAAGCGCAGAAAAAAATATGAACAACCAGAACATGAGATGCGGCTGTTACAGCTAACTGTGGTTTTGCCACCATATGTTTTACCAGAAAATGCATCCTCGTGTCCAAGTTGATGCGAGGATGCATTTCATGCTAACATTTAATACCAAATGCAGGATTTGCAGTTTATTTAATTACGCTTAATTTTGTGTAGTTCTCTAGACATTTTGCGCAATTACGCGAAAACAAGCTATGCTAACTTTGCATACTCTTAGAAATTAGCCAGTTATGATTTTAGCAAGAGTGAATCCTTAATACACCATGGGCAAACCAGAATGACAGTGCTTTATTGCTGAGGTGGCGCCAGTAACAATAACCGGTACATTTTTCAATGAATATTTATACAATTTAAAGGAGGCTGGTCTATAGGAATACGTAGAATTTGCAGAAAGGCGGTGTCTCTTCAAGGCCTAGGACTAGGGTAGAGTCTGTCCCACCTCAGAGCCCTTATGGACGTCATAGCACCTTAAATTACTGTGCAAAACAACAGAAATAGAAAACACCGCGATACAATAAAAAAAACACTCTATCGTCAAACCTCAACGGGTTGAATATTGTATTGGGGATGGAATGGCATGACAGATCGAGAAAAAAATAATTAGGGTTGAACTAAGGAGGCAGAGGAGTCAAAAAGCTTTTGAATAAAGCTTCCAAGCAGTGTTCAGGTACAGTGTGTGCGCCAGACGTAAAGAAGGGACCCAAATAAAAAGTCCTAAGTGGTTGCGTCTCGCCATCTAGAGCTGAAATGAAGGTATTTACGGAAAGAGTGGTTTTCTTTGGAAAGTAGACACCAAAGTAATTTGCTAAAATACATACATAAAAGTTTTCCTGTTCTGGCACGAACCTCATAGCTTGCAAACAAGCAAGAATGATTTATTGATGTTAAATTAACGTGCACCTGAGCAACCCCAATTAAAACAAGCGCGCGCCTCGCGCGGCAGCAGGGGGAGGGGGCCTGCGCGATTCCCTTGCGGGAGCGTGCAGCAAGCCGTGATGATTGCGACCATATGGCGCCGCGCGCTCCCGCAAGGGAATCGCCAGACGTGCACGCGTTGCCATTGCAAGCAATGCAACGCGTGCACGTTTTTGCCCCCAAAGCTGTGCCGATAGCTAAAGGTCTCTCCTATGCAGCGCATGCGCGCTGCGTAGGCGAGACCTAAAAACAAGAAAATGAATGTGTCCTTGTGTAACGTAAATGGTGCTCATGTAAAGCGCTCGGATACCTTCGGGTCAAGTTCGCGCTGTATAAATATGCACAAAAAAAAATGTGATGAGATGAGTAATGCTATGCAGTAATCAATGGGGCCCCACTGTGTTCCTCAGAACTTGGACTAGTGACAGTACATAAAAACACCTTAGTTCTGTCGGATCTATTAATTCAGGCTACAATACTCAAAGAGAGGCTCTCAAAGCAATCCCTCATAGGTAAACTATGCTAACAAGTGCTTGTGCAATAACTGAATGCGCCTGAAAAAGTTATACAATGAAAGATAATCAATTCCAAATCCGGAAATAGAATTGCCTGTACTACGTGACTGTGTTTGGTCAAAACAAATATATACCTAACCAGCTGGAACACACTTATACATTATGTAACTAGGTAGAAACAATTTGGAATTGATTCTTGTTCATTGTCTGTCTTTTCACGCACCTTCACTTATTGCACAACCACTTTTACACTGCGCACGGAGCACCTCGTTGAAGCTATATTGCCTATACAGTGAAGTGAACCATTTTAAGACATGGTCCCATTGCAAAAACCAGCAATTTATGTTTATGTGTGTTTTAATTTTTGAATTATTATAGCAGAATTCATTTATCTATGAGGGGATTGCTTAGCCTGCCTCTCTCTAATGAATAATGGGCTGCACACCACGTACTGCAAATTAATTATGGCTGAAAATGCTTGAATTAATCAGAAACTGATAATTGCTCTGGGAATTGTTTTTGTTATGTTATGTTATAAAGTTTTCTAAAGCGCTCAAATACCCGGAAGCGTCTTGGCGCTGGCTTTAAAGCTAGCAGTGTAACGGGTGGACCCGGAAGAAGAAAAGCTACAGAGACTTAAATAACTATGGGGCCGATTCCGATCTGGGTCGGAAAGCTCTCCGACCGAGCCGGATCCGGAGTGTTTTCCGACCGAGCCGGAGTCCTGCAGTCCGACCGAGCGAGTACGATGCGGCCGCATGCTGCCGGACTCGATTCGGTCGGACTCCCATTGAAGTCAATGGGAGAAGGTCGTACGACGCGTACATGGGATCCCATTGACTGAATGGGTACGTCTCGAACAAGGGCGCCCCCTACAGTGGGTACACGTCGGTGCAACCCGCATCGTACATACCTGTGTTGGGGAGACCCATGGGTCTCCCCCTGTGTTCGACTCGTAAGGCTACGGGTGTTGGGGGGTCCGGCACGGACCCCCAAAGTCCGGCTCCGGGAGCTTTTTCGAGCCGGACGCTCCGACTCGATCCGGCTGTCCGACGCGTACATCGTAATCGCTCGGTCGTATAACGTCTCCATTGCGTGGTGCGATTCGTTTCCATACGAGTCGGTCGGAGCGGTTCGGATCCGGAAACGGTTCGGTCGGAACACACGCGTACGCTCGCATCGTACTCGCTCGCTCGTACAGCTGTACGGGTCGGTCGGAAAACAAGCGTACGGCTCGTACTTTTCCGGACGGATCCCGTTCAGAGAGCTTCCGAACAAGATCGGAATCGGCCCCTTAGTCTTTAACAGTTTCCTGAAGACTAGTACATTTGGGGCCTCCTTGATATGCAGTGGGAGTGCATTCCAGGCTTTTGTGGCTCCCAGTACAACAATCTTTCCTCCTCAGGTTGCCCGCTTGAATCTGGTAGGCACCACAAGTTTAGCTGAGGTTGAGCGTAAGGTTCTACCTGGAGTGTACCATATGAAACTCTGTTGAATAACGAGTGGGTCTAGTCCATGCAGTGCTTTATAGGCGATGCAGGGTACTTTGAAAGTTATTCTGTGTTTAATGGGGAGCCACTGCAATTGTCTTATGGCATTGAAAGCTGAATGATATTTAGGGATCTTAAAAAGAAGCCTGGTAGCTGCATTTTGTAGGGTTTGAAATTTGTTTATAACACATTGGTTGGCAGAGAAGAGTAGTCCAGTTTTATCATGATCAGAGATGTCATAAGAGTTTTTTGGAGATGAATTGGAATAAAAGGTAGAATTTTTTTAATGGTCCTCCAAGTAAAAATAAGCAGAAGAGGTCACTTAATTAATATGGACTGAAAAAGACAGTCTATCGTCCATCAAGACCCCCAGGTTATAAACCTTCTTTACGGGAGATGGTAGGGGGCCCAACTCCTGTGGCCAACAGGAGAGGGTCCAGAAGGAGGTATGAGCTCCAAACAGTAGGACTTCCGTCTTAGCAGAGTTGAGCTTTAGACAATTTCTGTCCATCCAGAGTTTAACGGTCTCCATACAGCTGTCAAACCTGGTGCCAGTGTCGTTATAACTTGTCTACGCCATTACAGACATGGACCTGGCATATGCCATTCAGCCTTGGCACTGCTCCAATTGGAACAGCCTATCCTGAACTTCTAGACCAACTCAGAGCTTAATTTTAGCTTGTGGTTGCAGGTGGGGCCAACCAGCACTCATTTTTGGGGACCGGTACTTAGTTTTCCTCTTCAGACTTTGATACAAAGTAAGAGAGAGAGAAAACGCAGAAGGAAGAAGAGAAAAATGGAAAACTGTGACAAGAGAGAAAGCAGGAACTGGTAAGAGTGAGATAAAGAGACAGGAAGTGTCTGGTGGTGGATTAAAGAAGCATCAGGTGGAATCCAGATGACACACCCTTGATATTCCGGCCCTGACCTTTGATTGCGCCAGCCATGGGCTTCTGAGCAAACCTTTGGGCCCTACTTATTCTTTTACAAATGAAGCACTGAACGAAATTACAAGCTGCACCAGAGCAGTTTCACCCTTGTTGGGCCTCATCAGTGAGATGCCGCTCTAGACCCAATGACAGATCGAGCTAGGGACCCAGGTTTGAAATGTATAGAGTCAGAGAGAGACTTGGCATTTTTGCATTAGGACTGCCTATTGTCCATCAGTTTTGCAGGGAGGTGGGAGATATTTTGACTAGAGTGACTGCGTTTGGAGTATAGCTTGATGTTAAGCTCCGCTTTGCGTGTGGTATTAGCCTAAGCTTATTCTGCTTGTGATATTGAACCTAGGCTTGCTCTGCTTGGCAGTGCCAGCAAACTACAAAATCATTTTTGTGGAGTTAGCGTCTGGTGAAACAGAAATACATCATTGAGTCAGTGTCGAGGGACGTACCATGCATTGCCAAGTGGTTGAGGGGCATTTTCTATTACATGTTAGTGGAGAAGGGGGTATTTAAGAATAGAGGTCACCCAGGTAAAGTTTCAAAAAGTTTGGTGCCGTGGCAGGAGTATTTCTCTATGTTATGGATAAGAGACCCCAAGAGTTTGGTTGGGGAAATTGAGAGGATGTGGTGTGTAAGATGGGATGGGAGAAGCTCAGGGTGGAAGGGACTGGGAAATAAAGAGTGACAGTTTGGTCTATGAGTTTGTAAAATGTGCAATAACGAATCCTCTGAAAACATGCATGTGTCTGAGCAACTTGAAATAATACAAATATGTGCAAAGAAAAGAAGTCCGTCTGGTCTGTTGAGTATTTCTCTCGAGTTGTTGCAGTACTTTAAGGCTGTGATGATCTGTTTGAATCGTGATCTATAGTCACAGTCTTGGACGATGATGTCTCAATGTAATGCATGCTTCTTTGATCGCAAATAGTTCTTATTCAGTCATAAAATTGTTTTCATTTGAAATTGGAGGACTCCTGTACCAGCAAAGCAATAAAATGTTCTTCTCTTTTACTGTTCTATTGTATCAGGACAGATCCTAATTCGGGGTCAGTGCATTTTCTTTTGGGATGAACAGGCTTGTGCAATTTGGCTGATGCTGGAACTTGAGGATTTAACTACTGTTTAGATCTGACTTCAGATATGTTCAGCTCTGTTGAGACTTCATGTCATAATTTTTTTTTAATGTGCAATACGTAGTTCAGAGAGACAGTTGAATTTGGGTCAGCCCCTTCAGCCATTTTCCTTCATGTATTGGTCATACTTTGTCATTGATTGTTTGGACGAGTTATCCATCAAGTCCTTAGTATTTTGAGAATGGTTCCATTCTTCCATTTGTATTCCCCTTAGTGTTTGGTTATAGGGCATTAAATAACTCTTCTGTTAAACTTGACATTCAACATGCGAGCCAGTGTGTGTCCTTTGATATACATTTGCAGACAGAGTCACATTTTAATTGCTGATGTATGGATTTATTTGTTTATGAAGTATATGCTATTTGGATGCCTTAGCTTATCATCAAGACACAGTACTATTCTCTAATCACCTTTGCACATTTATTTGTTTTACTTTGCTGTCATGATAACTTGCTGTTGGATTCATGTTTTTTGTTACCAAAGCAAAAGCATGCACACATAGACTTTCTTAAAGATACAAAAAAATAGAGGTCTTTTGCAAAAAGGGTCTACTGTGCGATATTTTACTGTGTGTGCCTTTTAATTTCACCAATTACAATGTAAACTACATCAACTGACACCTTTTGAAAACACTCTGTTTTGAGGGTACATGTTAACTCTGGTAATGAAGTGTGTTCAACAAAGAGGCTCTACTCGTAGCTTCCATATTGTTATAGCCCAAGATGTGCCCAAAGATCTTTGTTTCCCCCTCCCATGATCATGTGTGACTGATAGGTGGCAGAATATGTTTTTCTTCTGTCTGGCTATTATGCTACAACTTCAGGCACGTGGGTGCTGCAAATAGTTCAGCGTGGTTATGCCCTTCTCTTTGCATCCACCCCTCTCGTTTTCAACCTGTTTCCGTTCAGACTTCAGCATATCATGCTTCCATTCTGGTACAAGAAGATTAGTCTCTTCTGGCTAGAGGGTGTATAGAGATGATTCCAGAGGCAGAGAAAGGCAAGAAGTGTTACTCGCCCTCAAGACCCAGGATAACACCTTCCTTCGAGAGGACAAGCTCAAGACGATAACCATGGCCCAGGTTCTTTCCATCCTGGATCCAGATGACTGGATGGTGTCCTTGAATTTGCAGAACACAGACTTTCATGTACCCATTCTGCAGTCTCATAGATGTTCCTTCAGTTCTTGGTAAGGTTGGAACACTTCCATTTTAACCTTCCTGGCCATTGACCTCACCTCTGCCCCATGGGTGTTTACGAAGGTGATGGTGGTAGTTGTGGCCAGATACTTGTATTCGTGTACTTCTTCAACTGCCTACTGAAGGTGGGCTTGGCACAGTCTGTTGTGGACAACTGTCAGCTATCTGTTTTCTCTGGGATGGATTTTCTATCAATGAGCCGAAGTCCCACCTGCAGCCTATGCAGAGCATCTTTTATATCAATCAATCAATCAATCATGTCACTTATAAAGCGCACTACATACCCGCGAGGGTCTCAAGGCGCTGGGGGAAGAGGGGGTGGTGCTGCTACTGATCGAAGAGCCAGGTCTTGAGGAGTCTTCTGAAGGCTAGTAGGTCTTGGGTCTGCCGAAGGTTGGTGGGGAGGGTGTTCCAGGTCTTGGCGGCGAGGTGGGAGAAGGATCTGCCGCCGGCGGTCGTTTCCGGATGCGGGGGACTGTGGCGAGGGCGAGGGTGGTGGAGCGGAGCTGGCGGGTGGGGGTGTAGAAGCTGAGTCGTCTGTTGAGGTAGGCTGGTCCGGAGTTGTGGAGTGCTTTGTGTGCGTGGGTGAGGAGCTTGAAGGTTATCCTCTTGTTGACAGGGAGCCAGTGCAGGTCTCTCAGGTGGGGTGTGATGTGGCTGCGTCGGGGGATGTCGAGGATAAGACGTGCAGAGGCGTTCTGGATGCGTTGCAGCCGTCTCAGGAGCTTAGCCGTCGTTCCTGCGTAGAGGGCATTTCCGTAGTCCAGCCTGCTGGTGACGAGGGCCTGGGTGACTGTTTTTCTTGTTTCGGTGGGGATCCACTTGAAGATTCTGCGGAGCATTCGGAGGGTGTTGAAGCAGGATGAGGAAACGGCGTTGACCTGCTTAGTCATGGAGAGGGTGGGGTCGAGGATGACCCCTAGGTTGCGTGCGTGGTCGGTGGGTGTCGGGGCTGTTCCCAGTGATGTCGGCCACCAGGAGTCATCCCAGGCTGAAGGGTTGGAACCAAGGATGAGGACCTCCGTCTTGTCCGAGTTCAGCTTCAGGCGGCTGGTCCTCATCCATTCGGCGACGGCCTTCATTCCTTCGTGGAGGTGGGCTTTGGCGGTGTGAGGGTCTTTGGTGAGGGAGAGGATCAGCTGGGTGTCGTCGGCGTAGGAGATGATGTTGAGGTTGTGCTGTCGGGCGACGTGGGCGAGGGGTGCCATGTAGATGTTGAACAGCGTTGGGCTGAGGGAGGAGCCTTGGGGTACGCCGCAGATGATCTTGGTGGCCTTGGATCGGAAGGGGGCGAGGCGGACGCTTTGTGTTCTGCCGGAGAGGAAGGATGTGGTCCAGTCCAGGGCCTTCTCTTGGATCCCGGCGTCGTGAAGGCGTGTTCGTAGTGTGTGGTGGCAGACCGTGTCGAAGGCGGCTGATAGGTCCAGGAGGATGAGGGCTGCTGTTTCTCCGTTGTCTAGCAGGGTCCTGATGTCATCGGTGGCGGCGATGAGGGCGGTTTCGGTGCTGTGGTTGCTGCGGAAGCCGGACTGGGAAGGGTCCAGGATGTTGTTCTCCTCGAGGTAGCGGGTCAGTTGTTTGTTGACGATTTTCTCGGTGACCTTCGCGGGGAACGGGAGCAGAGAGATGGGTCGGAAGTTCTTGAGGTCCTTGGGGTCTGCCTTGGGTTTCTTGAGTAAGGCGGTGATCTTGGCGTGCTTCCAGCTTTCCGGGAAGGTTGCTGTCTCGAAGGAGATGTTGATTATTTTCCGGAGATGGGGCGCGATGGCTGTACTGGCTTTGTTGAAGACGTGGTGAGGGCACGGGTCTAGCGGTGAGCCGGAGTGGATGGTGTTCATGATCTCGCTGGTGTCCTCGTCGTTGATGTTGGTCCAGGAGAGCAGGCGGTTGGTGGTTGTGGGGGCAGTGGTCTCGGTGGTTGCCGGGGCGGTCGTGGTGTTGAAGCTGTCGTGGATGTCGGCGATTTTGCGGTGGAAGAAGGTGGCCAGTGAGTCGCACAGGTCTCGCGACGGCGGGATGTCGTTGGTGTTGGAGCTGGGGTTGGAGAGTTCCTTCACGATGTTGAAGAGCTCTTTGCTGTTGTGTGCGTTGTTGTCTAGGCGGTCTTTGAGTGAGGCCCTTTTGGCGGATCTGATGAGGTGATGGTGACTGCGGGTGGCGCTCTTGTGGGCGGCGTAGCTGTCCGCTGTCCGTTCGTGGAGCCAGATCTTCTCCAGTTTTCGGCATGTTCGTTTGGAGGCCTGGAGGTCTTCGGTGAACCAGGTGGCTTTCTTGCTGGTGTGGCTGTTGGGCGGATTCTTGAGCGGGGCGAGGGTGTTGGCGCAGTCGTCGATCCACTGTCTGAGGTTGCGGGCGGCGGTGTCGGGGTCGGAGGGTTCGGCGGGTGGGCTCAGGGCGAGGGTTGTGGTTAGCTGGTCTTCGGTGACTAGGAGCCATCCTTGACACAGTGGCATGCAAAGCTTTTCCACCACCACAACATGTCCAGGACATTTAACCTATGATCCCAGTGTGATGCTTGGTTCCATTTGTGGGCTGTTCTCATGTTTCCCCTGGCCCGGTGGCACATGATGGTTGAGCAGTGAAACCTAGGCCTTTAGTGGGCTTTCGGACAACATCCATATTTCAGAAAAGACAGCCTGTAACCTCCAATGCTGGCTGTTGGTCACCAACCAGATGTGACACACCTTTCTTCCTATCCCCACCCAACGCTCGCAGTAGTGACAGATTTGTCCCCTCTGAGTTAGGATGTTCATCTGGGAGAAGTAGCGATCACATTCCTTTGCTCTTAGAGCCAAGGCATCACATCAGCCTGCCAGAGCTTCACTCCATTTGGTTGGTCTGAAGGCCTTTCTTCCATACATCAAAAGGAAGCCAGTTCAGGTCCGAACAGACAACATTACCATCATGTGGTACTGCAACAAGCAGTGCGGTAGAGGGTTGTGGGTCCTGTACCAGGAGGCACTGCAGCTCTGGAAGTAGTTGGACTCCCAGAGGATTTCTCTGATGATCAACCATTTGGCAGGTTTGCAGTATGCCAGGGTTGATATGTTCAGCAGATACCATCTGCTAACCACCTGGAGGTGCTTCAAGGTGTCTTGGCCAATGGGCTGTATGCTAGCTAGATCTTTTTTCCACCACCGAGAATGCATTGTCATAAGTACTGCACATTTTAGTTTCCGCCAAGAGGCTCCCTGGGAGACGCATTCTTTACGATTGGGACACCTATCTCTTGTCTGCATTCCTGCACCTACCTCCCCTGCCCCAGTTCTGAAGAAGGTCATAATAGACTGGGCTCAGGTCATTCTGAAAGCCCTGGATTGACCCAGGAGATAGTGGCACTCTGATCATGTGAGCATTTGCTCTCCTGTTCTCCTGCTTTTTCGGGAGGACCTCCTGTCTCAACAATAGGATAGGCTTCTCCACTGAATCCCCAAAAGCTACATCTCCATGCATGGAAATTGAGCAACACCAACTGATTGTGTTTGATCTGCCCGGGAAGTAGAGAATGTTATTTTTGTGGCTAGGTGCCCATCTACCAAATTTATTTATTCTGGTTGTTAGACAAAGTTCATGGTCTGGTGTGGAGACCTTCAAACTGATCCTCTCCAGGCAAAATTGGCTGATGTTTTGATGTTTGTTTTATCTCGGCCTAGCAAGGTTTTGTATTGGGCACTATTAAAGGTTACTCATTGGCTCTTTCAGAATTCTGCATTTGCCAGACCTACCTTTGTTATTCAAGTCTAAGGTTTTGATGTGTTATTTTTAAAAGGGTTCGCATACGTGTTTCCTTCTGTGCCCTTTATTATGCCTCAATGGGATCTTAACTTGGTTCTCATGTCCTTGACGTACATGCTCTTGAAGTACATACTCTTTGAGCTTATGCACTTTTGCTCACTAAAATTATTGACCATTAAAACGGTATTCCTAATTGCAGTTACTTCTGCGTATTGTGTCAGTGAGCTGTAGGCACTGTCAGTGCAAACTTCATAAACGACCTTCTTTCTAGACACTTTGGTGCTGCAAACCCACTCCTCCTTCATGCCAGAGATGGTATTGCCCTTCCAAATGGGACAGTCCATTACTCTTTCTCTGTCTTCTTTGTCCCACCTTATGGAGAGGCTTCACAATGTTTGGCCCTAGAAGAACTCTTAGCTTCTACATCAAACACATGTAGGCAAACTAGGTTGGTGAGCATCTATTTACTGGCTTAGCCGGTGCTAAGGGGAAGGGGTCCAGAACCAGACCTTATCGAGGTGGATCGCCCTATGTATTAAAACATGCTATGCTGTGCTAAGGAGGAGGTTCCCAATGGCATTAGGGCTCAGTCCACCAGAGCCAAAGTCGCCACTACAGTTTTAGCGAGAGGTGTTGCAGTACTGGACATCTGCCAGGCTGCAACATGGGTGTCTGCTCCCGCCTTCACCAAGTATTTATTAACTGTCTCAATAACCAAGCTAGAGGAAGGGCCATTTCGGCAGCTCAGTCTGTAGGACTTCCTAGTGTAAGTCCACTCCTCAAACCCTCCAGCTTTTGGGAGGTACCGCTTGGTATCAAAAAGTTACAAATCTATGGTTAGAAATATCCATCACAAGAACAAGTTACTTACCTTCTGGAACACTCTTTGTGGTGCATGCTTTAATTGCAGAAATAATACCTGATTCACCCTTCAAAAGTATCAAAAACTGCTCATATGGATCTGTAGGACAGAGAGTTACAGCTGACCATCTCTGTTGGGACCTGGAAAATACAGAATGGTGTGCAAAATAATGTATTTGAGGTATCTAAACGATATGCTTCGGATTAGTGTTTGGAAGGGCTGTGGTGAACGAGGCATGACTCTGTACACTTGGTGGTCATGCCCAAAAATGCAGGCCTTCTGGAAGAAGACATTAGCAGCTATTAAATGTTGTTAGGTTTTTATTCCAGAATGACATGAGAGTTTAATACAAGTGATATGGATGGAGAGATTAGAAGTGGTTACACAAGAAGACACAAATCGGATTGGGCAAAAAGTCCTTGGGCCTAAGTTGGTTATTACTAACCATATACAAATGGTATATATGGGTGTGAAACACTTTGGCAATGGAGAGGATCATTTCTTGGTTACGAAGTAACGACGGGTTTATCAATGAGATTGGGGTCCTTTATTTATTCTCATAGTGAAACATAACACTTATGTGTCCTCCAAGATTGGACATCCAGCATACACTTTCATTAACTATCTAGAGGTGCTCTGATTATTGCACTGGTTGTATAGACCAAAGCAACAGGAAACGCAGAGGCATGGGGCTAACATGGGGAATGCAACAGGACCACATCGAAAGACAAGAATTGGTATATTTAAATAATGAAAAATGCACACAATAATGTTCCATGCAACAACAACAAAACTCTGATCCAAAAAAAGTGAAATGTGAGTAGCTACAGCCTAGGGACAGAACACAAACCTAGACATAGGAACAACTGACTCCAGGCCTGGGCCGCTGGGGGGGCCCCCTCATTGTGCTTTGCAGGGGGGCCCCCTCAAGTTTCGTTACGCCACTGCACAGCCTATAACCCTCAACAGAGGTGTTGCGGCTTTCTTCAGGATCTAGATATCAGTGCTGCTGCTAAAATGTGCCCAAATAAAAAAACAGGCTATTTTCATGACATATACGAAACAATCCAATGATTCTTTGAGACGTCACAAGGTAGAGGAGAGGATTCACTGGCGGTAACCTATGAAAAACATATACAAAAATAGTTTTTTATGCATATATTTTGTGCCTGGGAAAACAAGGTTAAGGTAAAACAGTTAGGCAGACAGTTTTAGAAAAAATAACATATGTGATTATTCTATATGTATGAACCCATTAATATGGCATAAGATAGGGTAACATGAAATGAAATTTGTACTTGTAAAGCGCACCCATACCCCCAAAGGGGTGTCCAGGCGCTGTACGCATACCGCTGTGGAACCCTTCCTGGCTTTTCCCTGTGAAATGTCCACTCCTGGGCACCCCCAGGGTGAAGCCAGGCATCCCAGCGCTGTTGGGGCCGTTGTGGAGATTAAGCAAGCTATTGCCCAGAGTTGCAGAGTGGGACCCATGATTAGAATAGGCACCGAGGCGAGAATTATCAGGTCCGAGGAAATTGAGCCCAAGACCCGCCGAGGCGGGAATTGAACCCTGGTCCCAGGCCAGATCTCTGCATCAGGGTCTGCCGCTCTAACCATTGAGCCACACTTCTCCACATCCCTGCTGTATATTCCCATCGTGCCCTCAACGCCCCTTAATCAACTGCAGTGGGTGGAAAAAAGACATTGGTAATGCCAATCACTGAGTTAATTCTATATAGGTAATGAGGCTTACCCGCTACTGTCGGGAGTCACGCCTCAACTCACCCTGGCATGGGGCACAGGGGACACTCTGTCCTATACAGCATACATAGGAAAGAAAATAGAAAGATTCCTTAGAAAACATAAAAGGTGGGGGAACTCTAGGCACTTCAAAGTAAGGCCTAAATGAGTACAATATGAGCAATGTTCCTGATATGCATCATCAATAAAGCTAGGGTGAACTTCTGCCTCACCCTAGCTTATTGATGACCTTAATCAGGTTTCGGAGGTGTATTTATATACACAGAGGATACATTGTACACGTTAATTGTGTATTTAGTATCAGGAAACAATGCACGTTCAAATGGTCGATTTATACATAGATATGTGGTAGTATTGCATTTCCAGTTAGTTTTAAATTAAATGGTTAGCTGATATGTATCATTTTATAGACCTTAAAATGTTTCTGATTTAACTTGATAATGATTATATTGACCTAAGGAATGTGTGCTCTCCTGAATTAAGTATTACTCGGTAACATTCCGAGGATTGTGATAGTATGAATTCTAACACCATTCTAAGATGACAGATCCTTTTGACTAGGACTTTTGTTGTTTATAATGTAATTATATGCGAGAACCACAACATACACTACTTGACAAAGGCCACTCATTGTCGAAGCACGATGTGTGCAGTGTCACGTTTGGGTCAGCCAATAAATGGATGAATCAAAGGAGCTGGAGTGCGTGTTTTGTGTCTGCGAATGTGCAGACAGCCACGATGAGGAAAAATAACTTTTGATTACAAATCAGAGATTGCCAGCCAACAAGCACTGCCCCAGAGAGAACTTCAGCGATTGAACAGGGCAGAAGGACAAAAGATTACTTACTTATGTTTACTAGAAACTAAACAAAATTAAAAATGTGAGGGTAAGTCATTTTATTTGTAACATTGTTTAAAAATTAATATTGATACATGAGAAATAAAAGTTAACTTATTTGATAAATTAATACAAATGTAATGTGAGGAAATGAGGAGTTAATATACTGTAACATTTTATTTTATTACTTACGGGTTAAAATTTATTTTTTTATATTTATATTTTACATTAAAATAATTTAAATATATATTTTAAATAAATACATTTTAGTACATTTTCATATACTTCCCCATAGGGAGATCTCAACCACGGTAGTGGGGATCTTCACCAACAGATGAAAAGTTACTTATAGCATTTTAACACTTTAATGTCTGTTGTAGAAGGCTCAACTGTTCATTGGAGGGAGTGGAGACATTCTAGCTCCAAGTATTGAAGTGACTAGCTTGTGAACAAAGTCAAAGCATGACAATCTCCAGGGCGGCCGGCTGAAGAGCCCGGTCGGCAGCTCTGAGCTCTCCAGGCAGTAGGACCACGACAACCCCACAAAAATGATCACAAACGGATTCCTGAAGTAAGCGCTCCGCACACAGCACATTCAGGAAAATTAAATGAGGCAAAAGCACTTACCCGGGGCAGGACGCGGCAAACAGAGCAACAGTCTCGAGCAAGCGGGACGAGGAGGCTGTGAAATGAGGGCCGCTTAGATGGCGTGTGGGCGGCAGCGGCTTGCCGTAGTAACCGGAGGTCCGCCGCTAGGATCTCCTTCCGGAGGAGAATGACGACTGCAGACACGCTGGAGAGAGAAGTACGGACTCTCCCAGAAACAAGGAAAGAAAGCGCGGAGATCGAAGTTGCAGCAGGGGGGCACCGGAATGAGTGCATGAAGAGGGTAAGTGAGGTCAAGGGCATAGGCACAGCAGTTGTCTGTAAAGATAGCGAATGGGGAGAAAAAGCGAAACCAAATCTCAACCTGCTCTATTAAAGCAAGCGAGCCGGTCCGGGCGCCCAACAAGGGAATCAATTACTGCTTGAGAAACAGGCATCTGATAGCTGACAACCCACACGATCCACCTAAAGGGGGAAGCAGTATAGCCCCTGTGAGTACCAGGAAAAAGGGAACAACACGCCTCAGGACAACCATTAGCCCCCCTGTCCAGGACAAGACAAAACAAGTCTGGAGGAACAGGTCCAAAATAAAAATCACCCCATCTCTGAGGACCTTTTTCAAAGTACAGGAAAAACAAGGCACCCCCAACCCCGTACGTTCAGAACAAAAGGTAAGCCCAAGAAGTAAAGGAAAGGGGGAGGGAATTACAAGTAATATGGACAGTAACAGGTATCAGGCCCTTATGACGAAAGTGACTGCGGGGGGGGGGAGGTAAGTGCAGAGAGCCTATCAGCAACCCAATGCAGCCCACAGCAAGAAGAGCTAAATCTTCAGGCCCCGCAAAATAGTACGGACAAGTTAATGGAAGCCATGATATTGGAGATGAGGGCGAACTTTGCTACCTCTGAAAAGAATCAAATAAAAATACAAGGGACCTGTGATGTAGTGTAATTCCTATTTCCCTAATAGGCTTTGCGCATTGGAATAATATAACCTATAGGCTTGACATAGGACTAAGGTCGGTATGTTCCCATCGAGTATATTAAACTTAATTACTTGTGCCAGCTAGCTCAGAGGCCACTAGAAACTCCTTGAATAACAAGAAGGAGTAGCTTCTGGCAACCGAAAAACATGACAACTTTGTTTCCCTTTAGAATCGGAACACGTCTCAGAATCGTGGAAACAATAGATAACAGTTTCACTCAGTCAATCGTGCATGCTTAGTTTCTACAGAGTTACACAGAAAGGAAAGACGGGCGTTTCAATAAAAGGTTTTATTGAACAGTCTTGTTTCTCGTGTAAGAGATATGTGCTGTTATGATCACAAGACAGTATGCAAGATAAATAATGTACAGAGTAAGCAGTAGAAATAAATAATACTGCGCTAGCATTATCTTTTAGCATATATTCACGTACATAAATAACATGAGCTAAAAATGCGAGTACTCATACGATGCGTCTCTAAGCTAGTTCTACCCCAATGTACCTAACCTAGTCTAGGTGTAGGGAAAGGTAGAAGTAGGTGGAGTATTCTCTAGTCTGGTATACTAAGAGTATGTTAAGTATAGTATGCCAAGTATGGTATGCCAAGAGTCCCTCTAGGTTCTAGTCAGCTCCATACCTTGAGAACGAGAGAGGTGGGAATCTCTTGCCGGATCTGGAACTCTAACACCACGCGAAGGGAGTCAGAACACTGGAAGCTGGATTTGTCTGCGTGCAGGAATGACAGCGTCTTCTCAGTGCGTCAGGCCGGGATACGGGCTCCTCTGAAGTCGAGGTCTCCTCTAACTTGCTTGGGCGAGGGAAGGTATATTTATACCTGATAGGTGCCTCGGAATGTTAGCATTGACGTGAAGTCGGACAGAGGAAGACATCAGGAATGAACCCTTAAGGTATAACGGTTCATACATAATAGATGAGTTCTTGGAGAAATCAATAGTCCTGTGCTAGGGGAACTCCCGAAGCTTAAGGGTCTGTTTTCTAAGAACTCGTTGTGACGTTAGGGTGGACGGATGTCGGTGACCATGCCTGTATTTGGAGTGCACGGTTAATGCCTAAATAAGGACAGGGATTCTATGCCTATATAAGGGCAAAGCGAATTGTGCCTATATAAGGACATGATTCAGGAAAACATCTATACGGAGACCTAAAGCGGAATACAACACCCACTCCACTTTCGAATGAACGATAATACTAAATGCTAAACATTTAAATGCTAAACATAAAAATGAGTACATGTTGCTAAAAACATTCCTAAAAGCATTTTAAAAGAAGCCCAAAACTGTTGAAATGCAACAGGTACTGTACATTTAAAGCATCGGTTTCATCCTAAGCACATAAAGGAAGTAAAATGCAACGTGAATGAAACAGAAGTATATACATATGATGAAATGGTCGATAAGTTCTCAAAATCAAAGCCATTGCATATCATAGAATTAAATGAAATGGTAGACAAGTAAGGTGACAGTGTGTCCCTGGAAGTATTCAAAGAAGTCCGTTTTATAAGACTAGTTCTACTGTAAGCAGATTGTTCATTTGCCATGTCATTTCAAAAAATGTAAATAGAAAAAAGTTCAATTCTGGGAAAAGTTCCAAGTTTTGAAAATATGAAGGCCAAATTTCATTGTTGCCCTGGTACACTGTGAGCCGAATCAAAGTCAGTGTATGGGTCTGGCGTAAACATTAGATCATCTATTTCCGTAGCCAAAATATCGTCCACCGAAGTTGGTGACATTTGGAACACCTCGTTCAGAAGGTTAATTGCACAGAGATGAGAAACATCGCCTTCAGCAGAAGATGCAATGTTCGCGTCCGTTGTTACCTGTGTGCCTGTTGATCCATCTCGTACCTCAGCAGCAGCCGGAAGCGTCTGTGAGATCTCAATGAATGCCGCCATCAGGATTGGAAGCCTCTGGGGACAACACACAGCATGGGCCGTTATCGGGTCCAGCAGAGCATCGATATCCGTTGGCATGACTGATGGGAGTGTTAGACAGGTGTCTAGCACGCATTCTTCACCGCAAAACAGGCAGCGTAGAACAGGTAAGATGCAATCTTGCCAGATTGGTCTGAATGACAGGAACCACGTTGTATTAAGTTCCCGTAGACGAGGCATGCCCAAAAGCTGTACTATTCGCTCACGGCATTTCTGTTAAAGGAGGGCTCTCTCCACATCGCTCGGAGTGATGTTGGCGAAGAGGCTTGCCATAGCGTAGTAGGAGGAATAGAAACAGAATTCCTGCAACAAGTGCTAGAATTAACGGCACACCACCAAACACCGAATGTGCGAAGTTTGGGACGATTCCGAGGACAGCCTGGAAAGGTGCTAATAGTCCGGAACAGATGGTCTTAAATACATGTATTATTCCGCTTGTATCAGACATGTTAAAGATACGTCCTATCATTTCTATGAAATGTATAGGGCAGTTTGTACGAATTAAAGCCTGTATCTCAGCCGAAGTCCTTGCAACTTGTAGATCATAGGTTTCTTTGGCCGAGGTCAAAGGCACTGATTGTTGTATAAGCATGGCTTTCATTCTGCTTAAAGTATCAAATCGTATAAAAGAGACATTCAACAAAGGCCACAAAGGCGACTCCCTGACTGTGTCTATTGGGGCAAACAATACTTGCATACAGCAAGTGACCCTGGAGTTGACCGTTACTAGATATGGGATGCCTGGCAACATGCCACAGCAACTCTGATCATTCAACATGAGGTAACTCCCATTAGAAAGTTGGCCAAACGTTGGATTAATCACAGCAGCTGGTGTACCCTGCTGGTGGCAGGACAAATTTGCCACAGAACCATTACAAGCCCCGTGTAAAGATATCTCCTGACAAATCAGTGAACCGCTTAGTGCACTTTCACAGTGTGTACCGCTTAGAAACACTTCATGATCCCCACTCCAACATCTATAGGTGTAAGGTAAATTCCAGGATGTCTTAATGTATTCTTTACCCAACCTTTCATATTTGCCTGCTTGCATCTGTTTAAGGCAATACTGAAACTGGAAAGTAGTCACAGGTAGACTAATTTTGCCATGAATAAGCCATTCTGTAGCTGGTTTTTCTGCCACTGTGAATGGTAATTTTTCCAGTTTTTCAATGCTCAGTACTGTATACTTTGCTCCCCTTTGTGCCAGTTCGATCTGTTTATCAGTTAGATCGTATTCTGCAAACAGAGCCGACGTGTTGATAAAACGCCAAGGCACATAGCCCACACGCAAAGATTGCAGCGTCCAGCTTAATAACATAATAGAACGCAACTGAGATTGGCCTTGCTGTAACATGGCTAAATCTTGTTCCAGTATGTCGATAGCAGAGGATACAATACTGTCCAATGAATAAATTCTGGAGGACAAAGTTGTTAACCCATTGTCGACCACAGATAGAGTTTTCTTCAAGTTAATACGATCAAGTTCACGTATTCGTTCTACGGCCTCCATCTGTGACACCTTCCATGCTTCATTATAAGCAGCATAAATGCCGGCATATATGAAACGTTTTTGACGCGGTTTTCTTGGTCCAAGCAAGAATTCCCTAAGGTCTGCGTCTTCTTTAAGTAAAGATAAGTGTTGTTTCACATCCTTAAGTGTAGATTTTTGCAGCCAATGGAGGCATAATTTTCCTACACTGTATGTTGTTACTACCCCCGGATGCTGTCTTTGGACGTATCGAGGGTCTGGCCTATGAATAGTAAACCCCTGTGTTTTATTCAGGAATCTCTCTTGACAGTTGTTTGTGTCTGTGGGCCAGATCAACCATTTTCTCCAATCAGGATTTGTTCTGTTGAGTTGTAGTATGGTGTCAACTGTAACCTCTGCCTGTGTATTATTATCACTTGCAGGTGTTGGTACAGAAGGTGCTTTTATGTCTTTGATCTTGGCTAACCCAAGGCAAGACGTTTGTTGGACAGTGTCGTTCAAAAACAAAATTTGCTGAGGGACGATACAGGCTCTAAACAAAGCTTCTATCCCCTGCACTTGCCAATCTTTAGTACCCCAGACAGATTTTGTGTCTATTGTCTCTTTCCACAAGTCGAAACCATGTCTAGACAGTTGGGCAATAAATGCTGCAGAGTAAATCTGTTTTGTATTTGTTAACATAATTTTCAGTCCTGTTTTGTTTACATTTTTATAGTAAAATGTTTCTGGATCAGATGTATTGTATCCTGAGAAATATGGAAACTTTTTAGCAAATGTTTTTGAACTACCTTTTGATGGTGTAGGACAATGCTCCCATTGGTTAAACATAAACACATTTCTAGGTGTTGCAGATTTATGCAAGAAATGATGACCATAGTGGTTATAGCAATACAGCTGTTCATAGTCTGATGAACCCTCCAAATATTCATTATTAGAAAATGCAGCAGACTTCTCTAGGTCAAACATCATGTTATTTACAGTTTCAAAGTCCCAATCATCAGAGTAGGTACTGGATGAAACAAAATCACTTAGTGAAATCTTAAATAAATGTGGAATGTTCAAATGTTCCGTCGGGCCAAAAATATCGAAATCAGTTTTGTCCCACACTATACCATCCTGTATAGGAACGGCTGTGATGTTCACTGCAGACAAGTCTCTTGTTTCACGATGGGATGATTTGTGAGGTTTCAAAAGTAAGTTCACTTTTTTCTTTCAGTGTTCACATGGATATATCTGCCATTTATAAGCACGCTCATAGTCATAACCAAAGCTAGCCAAAGCAGAAAGAAAAATATTCCAGAAATAACCCAGAGTTCAATCCACGGTGAAACCAGATAAGTCTTTTTCAAAAAATGAAGAAAGTCTTGTACTTGCTGTTTGAAAGTTCTTGATGCTGGCGACGTCTCAGGCTCACTCAGTTCCTCAGAAAACGTATCAAAGTTAATGAAATAGCCAGAAGCAGTTCTGTCAATTGTTGGAATTGCATCAGGATTTGTAGAAATCGCTGGAACCAGTTGATCACTTGTTACATTGGTGTAGACAGGTGTATCTGGACGAACTGTTAATTGATTTTCAAGAGGGATGAGTTCCATAGCATTGTTGCTCAGTCCTTCAACTATTACTGCTGAATTCCCGATGGTTATCAGTCTTTCAGTCTGAACCTCTTGGATAGTAGCGAGAGGAGTGTGTCTGCTACTAGGTCGGAGTCCACGAGGCCTACTATTTAGTATTGGCCACATACTGTGGTTTGATGAGGTCGATGGACATAAATCTTTTCTCCTTTTTTCCAGCAAGGGGCGGCAGAAGTACAGTTCTTGTTCCGTGTATGGCTAGGACAGGTACTGGTTGTCTGTAAGAAGGTCCAAATTCCTTCTTGTCCGCAATTTTCTCTCTGACTAGATCCCCAACTTTTGGAATCCAGACAGGCCTTGCTGGGACCGCCGGTTTTCCCCCAGTGGTTGTTGGCTGCAGAAATACGTTGCTTTGTTTCGATCTTAGTTCATTTAGATCCTGTAAAACAGCCAAACGATCTTTGATATCAAAGGGTTTATTTTCCACCACTGTGCCACTTCATTCTAGATCTGGCACCCACATTCTTGTCCCAAATAGGACCTCATATGGAGTGACCCCCCCCTCAAGAACTTCCTCGCAAATTATTTAATGAGCGTTGGACCCCATAAAGATGTCTGACCCACCCATCACCCGAACCTAATACCCTAGCTGTTATAGACTGCTTTATGTCCCGGTTTTTCCTTTCCACAACAGAATTTCCCTCAGGATGAAACGGAGCGGAGTACCGCAATGCAACGCCCAGACTGGCCATGGCGTCTTTGTAAGCTCGAGAGCTAAACGCAGGGCCCTGGTCAGAATGTAGCGTGCCTATTGCGTATGTGCCGATAAAGACTCGCAAATCTTTTATAACAGTTCGAGCGTCAGCCGAGCGCTGAGGCCATATCCATAGGAACCTTGACTTAGTATTTGTGGGATTGCAGTTGTCCACAAGGACGCCTGTGCATAGATAGTCTAATGCTGTGTAACAATGGTGTCTGTCCCTGGCAGGCTACTTCGTAGCATGGTGTCTGGTGGCGTTCTGTATCTCGCTGAACTTTACAGTCTATGCAGTCATTGATGAAGATGTGAATCTGTGTATTCATTCCAGGCCACCAGTACATCTCTTTTAACGTTAATATTGTTTTAGAGATCCCTTGATGTGACAGACCCTCCCCCAAATGTGCTTCATAAATCAAAGCTGCTCTACGTTCCATGTTTGGAATCACCCTATCCCCCACTCCAGGGATTCGAGCAAAAGGAACGTTGTTCGCATCAATTACACAGGAGTACTTGAGTGGAAACTTTTTTGGTAATGCTGCACCACTGCCTTTGCTCGGAGCATTGACAGCCAACATTATCTCACTGTCTATTCTCGTTTTTGAACGAGTGATCGCAGCTACGGAAGCCGTCTGAACAGCCCCCTTTGCGGCTTCGTCAGCCAATGAATTCCCTGCAACGTGAACGTCATCACGTTGATGACTCAGTGTATGGATCACGTGAGCCTTTGGTAGTTCGCTTTTCAACTGAACTACTTGTTCCCAAAGCGTTTCATGCTTTATTGTGCCACCTTTTGCATCTTTGAACCCATTTTCAAGCCAAGTTTGTATATATTCATTATACGACTGCACACAGTAGAAAGAATCGCACACTGAGTGTGGGGAATTCTCGATCTGTACTTTCAAGTGCCAGTTTGAATGCTTGTAGTTCAGCTCGCTGAGCTGTACAATCTCCTAGAGATTGGGTTTTTGTGACCATGGGTCTGAAGTTGCCATCGCGCATGCGACCTTTAACGATTGCGCACGCTGCACTGTAAGCTTGCTTACTCCCTGTTGCGGGTTGTGCGGATCCGTCAGTGTAAATTATGAATTCATACTGATCGAGAGGCAGGATCTCAGTGGGCAGAGGACATTCATGTTCATATTGCAGGAATGCTTGTGTTTTTAAGTCAGGATCAAAAACATATTCTGTTGCAGCAAGAGAATTAACCCATTGTATCCATCTAGGATGTAATGCTTTTGCATTTGGAATGCTCGCTTTAGTTACCGCCTCTAAGGCCGGAACTGGGGTTACGACAATAATGCGTTTCCCTTGGGCTAGAGCTCTTTCTTTTGCTACAGCGGTTTGAACTGCTGTCAGAATTTTTTCTGTTGAAGTAAAGCGCATTTCTGCTTGTGTATACAAATGTGATTTGTGTGCAATTGGTACTTTTTCACCCTCGTTAAATGTTAAGTAGGTGAATCCGCATTGACCCGAAATTATTCGGATCACTAAATTGCATTGATTTACGCGTGTTTGTAAGTGATTTGTTGCTAACATGTTAGCTTGGAGTGAACGCAAGATTTCTGTGTGTTCCTGTGTCCAATTTTTGATTGAAAAATCAGGTTTGATTAATGCGTAGAGAGGTTTAACCCTTTCTGCGTAATTTAGAATGTAAGTTCTTCCAAAATTTAGGAAACCCAGGATGGATTGTAAATTTTTCAGCGTCTTTGGAGGTTGGAGCAGCGCACACCTTTCTAAAAAGTTGGCTGCCAAGCTCTTTCCTTCACTTGAAAGCTCATATCCTAGAAAGAGGACATTGAGATGGGCAATTCTGGATTTTTTAAAGTTGAATTTGTAGCCCTCAGAGGCGAAGCCCAGTATAACGGTGCTCACCCTGTTCAAGTGCCTATCCAGGTCATCGTCTGTCAGATAGATGTCATCGACATATGACAATGCCTCATTATCATAAATTTGTAGTAACTCCGTTACCCTCGCTGAGAATAACCCCGGGCTGTTCTTAAACCCTTGTGGGAGTCGAAAAAATTGACCCTGGGTCCCCATTATTGAGAAAGCTGTTAAGTACTTGCTTCCAGGTGCTATGTTTTGACAAAAGAAACCATTTGAGATATCCAATGTGGTTTTATATTTTTTACGCACAATGTTATTCATTAATGCTGTACTATGTGCATTTTGTACTGCAAAAGTTTTTGAACAAGTGTTTAAGTGTCTGTAATCCAAAACTAGACGATATGTATTGTCTGGTTTGGAGACAGGAAACAAAGGATTGTTCATTGAAAAGGTGCATGTTTCAATCACCCCTTGGTATTCAAGTTGATCTAAGATCTCCCTGACCTGTTTTTTAGCTTCTTGCTTTATTGGGTACTGCCTTTGTGCAGTAGGTTCATTTTTTAGATGTGTTTTATGGTGAGGTGAGTGCTCATCCCATCCTACATGATTTTTATATAATGTTGGGGCCTGGGCAACTGCCCATTTCCTGGCATAAGTATATTTTATGTGAATTGGAATATGGTTGGAGAAGGCGGGCATAATAATGTCCTCGCCATGTGGGCACTCCCTGACAAATTGTGGTGGCCAGTCTTTTTCTGCTAGAAGTATATCATAACCCCTTGAAAGTTTTTCCCAAAAGAGTGCTTTCACCTGTCTAGGTATGTCTCCCTCCATCCGGAGTGTTATTTCATATAACTTTTGTGGAGTACTAACCCTGGTGTCTACAGTCTCAACTGTGATGTACTCATTCAAGTCCACTATCTCCAGAAGTTCCTTCAGGTTCTGGCGAGCTATTGTGACTTCTGCCGCACTGTCCAGCATTGTCTGAGCCCATTCTCCGTTCTTGAGTTGTGTTCTCAGTATCCTCGGCATGTCTGATCTTCAGACCTGCTACCTTCTTTTTGGAGAATTGATGTTTAAATGTATTTTTCGGAACGTGTTTGTCGTCTTTCGATTTCACGCGTTCTTCTCTATGTTCTGACCGTCCTCTTCTTTCCGACGTCTGTGACGATATCTGAAAGGTACGAGAGGAACGTGTATCAGTATCTTGATACCTGTCAGGCTTTTTCAAATTATCCCTATTCCTGAGGTTATACCTCCTTTCAGAGGGCTCCTTTTGAGGAGACCTACCTCGGGATTGAGAACGTTTCTCGTTTCTCGTTTGAATTTTGTTTATTAGTTTCCCACTTCTTTTTAGAAGATGTAGGAGTTTGTTTGATAGAGTCCTTCTCAGGACTTTCAGATAGTTTTGGCTTCAATGGTCTTCCACCTAAACTATCTCTGCCTAATTCTGCATAAGATTGTTCTATTATTCTGGGTAGTTCTGTTTGATGTTCTGTAACATCGAATTCCCTTAATCGTTGGCGGATCGCCACTGCTGCTGCCTCCCCTTTAATATTAGATAATATTATTGTTGAGACCTGGTCAAAAATTTTCAGTAATTTCATACCTAAATTCAGAGCAGGCTCTGCCCCGTATTCATTTTGAATTTGTTTCAGGACATCAGGTATTACTGCAATTGATGGAATACCATGTGTCTTTGTATAGATGGCAGCAAAGACTGAGCCCCAAGTGGTGCAGTCTTCCAGTTGTGGTGTGATCCCCATTGGTAAACAGATTGTTAGGATTCTGTGTTTCTCATAAGGGCTAGTATTAGGAAATACTGCTTCTATTTGAGTAATTTTTTGAGCTATCCAGAATGGAATTTGCTCACGTTTTGTGGGCATTTTACCCATGACTTCGTATAGAGTCTGTGGTGTAATTTTTAGTGCATTCCCCTGTTGAGGAGTTTGATTTGGAAGTGTTAATGGTGGTTGGACTGTGAAAGTCTGCATGACATATTGGACTAGTTGTCTGTAAATTTTTATTAACTCTTGTAGTTGAGTAAGTAGTTCCTCGTCTGACATTATATCGAGGTCAGGATGAGGAGTGTAGCCGGCTAGAATCGGCCATGTTGCTCCTGGTCTACATAGTGGACCGAGCCTGGTAATGTTTCTGTGATGTTTTAGGGCGCCTTTAAACCAGAGCTGATGCTCCTGGTATGTTAGTGGAATTTCAATATCCTCGAAAGGAATATATTCCTCTGGTGGTTCATCTTCTTTGTAGAAGTGAAACAGTCTTGTTACTGAATTTGATTCAGGAAATATTACCCATGAATAGAATACTGCTGTCTGAAAGGATTCGTGTGCCTCTATCACGAAAACTGCTCTACCGCCTCTTGGTGGTAGGCCATGTTTTATAAGTTTTAGAGTGATGGCTCTTCTTAAGTTTGGATTGATGTCTATAACACCCTCCTCAGATTCATTTAAACCTGTAAAGTTAAAAACTGCTATGGCTGGGTCAGCCGCAGCTCCACCGTTTTCGGTGGCATTGTCCCGTGTGGACATTTGTTTTTTGAAAAATGTAGAACAAGTTTCAAGGAAACAAAAAGATAAGGTGCACAATATTTTGGAACACTGTATCCTTCAACGTTGAGCAAACCAAACAACTAATATATAGGGTGCTTCCCTATTTAGTTATGGCGGATATTTAACCCTACCCACTCCAGACGTCTTATGGAGTATGTGAGTAGGGGTCTCTGAGAAAAGCACGACTGAGTTACTCAGTATCTAGCGTTAAATTACTGCCTTACCAAATGTTGGGCGCCATGTAGTGTAATTCCTATTTCCCTAATAGGCTTTGCGCATTGGAATAATATAACCTATAGGCTTGACATAGGACTAAGGTCGGTATGTCCCCATCGAGTATATTAAACTTAATTACTTGTGCCAGCTAGCTCAGAGGCCACTAGAAACTCCTTGAATAACAAGAAGGAGTAGCTTCTGGCAACCGAAAAACATGACAACTTTGTTTCCCTTTAGAATCGGAACACGTCTCAGAATCGTGGAAACAATAGATAACAGTTTCACTCAGTCAATCGTGCATGCTTAGTTTCTACAGAGTTACACAGAAAGGAAAGACGGGCGTTTCAATAAAAAGGTTTTATTGAACAGTCTTGTTTCTCGTGTAAGAGATATGTGCTGTTATGATCACAAGACAGTATGCAAGATAAATAATGTACAGAGTGAGCAGTAGAAATAAATAATACTGCGCTAGCATTATCTTTTAGCATATATTCACGTACATAAATAACATGAGCTAAAAATGCGAGTACTCATACGATGCGTCTCTAAGCTAGTTCTACCTCAATGTACCTAACCTAGTCTAGGTGTAGGGAAAGGTAGAAGTAGGTGGAGTATTCTCTAGTCTGGTATACTAAGAGTATGTTAAGTATAGTATGCCAAGTATGGTATGCCAAGAGTCCCTCTAGGTTCTAGTCAGCTCCATACCTTGAGAATGAGAGAGGTGGGAATCTCTTGCCGGATCTGGAACTCTAACACCACGCGAAGGGAGTCAGAACACTGGAAGCTGGATTCGTCTGCGTGCAGGAATGACAGCGTCTTCTCAGTGCGTCAGGCCGGGATACAGGCTCCTCTGAAGTCGAGGTCTCCTCTAACTTGCTTGGGCGAGGGAAGGTATATTTATACCTGATAGGTGCCTCGGAATGTTAGCATTGACGTGAAGTCGGACAGAGGAAGACGTCAGGAATGAACCCTTACGGTATAACGGTTCATACATAATAGATGAGTTCTTGGAGAAATCAATAGTCCTGTGCTAGGGGAACTCCCGAAGCTTAAGGGTCTGTTTTCTAAGAACTCGTTGTGACGTTAGGGTGGACGGATGTCGGTGACCATGCCTGTATTTGGAGTGCACGGTTAATGCCTAAATAAGGACAGGGATTCTATGCCTATATAAGGGCAATGCGAAGTGTGCCTATATAAGGACATGATTCAGGAAAACTTATATATGGACACCTAAAGCGGAATACAACAGTGAAGCTCTGGACACAAAAATAAACGCATTAATGGAGCGAGTAACCACAGTAGAAACCACAGTAGAAGCCCTAAGTAAGGAGGTTGAAGCAAACCAAAAAGAAATCAAACTGCTAAAGACAAGCGAAGAAGACCTCAGGGACAAAACAGAATCGCTTGAACTCAAGCTAGGAGGAATAACCTAAGAGTCCTGAATGTCCCAGAAGGTTTGGAAGGTGACGATATAAAAAAATTCACGATCACATTACTAGAAAAAAACTTCCCTGGCTAAAATCAAGTGCCTTATCAGAGGATATACAAAGGATACATCGTGATCCATTCGGAAAGGGGAAAGTGAGGAAGAATCAGAGGAAAATACTGATAAACTTTAAAACCTATGTCCTTAAGGAAAAAATCCTGAACGAAGCCCTTAAGGCCGGCACCTATACTAAGGATGATTGGATAGTCAGAATCCGATCAGACATTTCCAAGGCGACGCAAGATGGGCAATAGGAGCTAGGCCAGCAGATGCAGCAATTAATGTCCCACGGAGCAACTGTCCAGATGCGCTTCCCTGCCTCGTTAAGAATCATGTGAAAGAACAAAATGTACAATATAAGAGAGCCTAAAGAAGTGGAGTGCTTCATCGAACAAATGAAATCACAACAAAGTGACCACAGCTAAAGCCTGGGGGGCGAATAGCTCAAAAGGGCAGGAAACCCCACCCAGTGAAGATAAAAGGGAGGCTTCTCCTGGGAGGTGGGAGGTTAGGAAGAGGAAGATACAGTTCACGAAAAAAATGCCAAAAAAGTTACACAGGGGTGGGGAGCATATTTGGGGGGGGGGAAAAAGAGTCCAAGTAGTGCAAAATTGAGGAGGTGGGGCCCCCGGGAATATGTAATAAGATGTACACAATAGTGGGATACTATGGCCCCAATATGGATGACCCCATACCACTACAAACTGTCTACTCACAGCTACTAGAAGCCTCGTTCCCCATAATCATGGGGGGAGATTTCAACATAATTATAAACCCTAGAGAGGATCGAATCTTAACTAGAAAGACCTCTAATTTGCCTAGAATGAGGGAGTGGATTAGGCTTTAAATGAAGGACCTGGGGCTAACTGATATCTGGAAAGAGAAGGGAGACAAGGCCCACTTTCCAAAATAAAAAACTCGGACACGACTCCAGAATAGATTTCTTTTTGATAGACAGGAGCCTGATTAAGAATACACAAAAGGTGGAGCACTTACCAGCACACCTGTCTGACTATTCAGCAGTACTATTATAAGTCCAATTAAGGTCTGCCTCATCTCCCGGAAGATGGACAGGAGATCGTACCATACCCACTGATCCTCAAAACATAGAGGCACTCACAAAAGAGACAGAGCAATTCTTTTTACTAAATAGGGAAGGTACCTCCAAACAATTAGCATGGGACGCATATAAAGCAGTCATCAGAGGGAAAATATTAAGCCTTGCGGCATATAAACATAAGAGTATGAAGAGTAAAATTAGCCGACTCGAAGAAGAAATAAAAATTTTAGAAACAGAAATAGGGAAAGGGGTGAACCCACAAGACGCAGTTAGGATGGAAGAAGAAAAGAGAGCAAAGAAAGAAGCCCTATCAGATATCCTAGAGACCATAGTAAAATGCAAATGGGAGGCAAGTAAGTTGTCCCATTATGAATATGGGGAGGGCTGTGGTAAAATGCTCGCATAGAAAACAAAAACAGGTCAAACACGTAATAAGATAACAAGTATTCAGGTCGAAAATCAACCTACGCCCAGTTCGGAAGACTCCGTGATTGAGAAAGCGTTTATGAATTTCTTAAAATCTCTACACCGAGGATACTGCCTCATCAATGGATCAAGTCAACAGATATTTAGAGATGATAGCCCTCCCAACACTGTCACAGGAACAAAGAGAGGATCTTAATGGAGAAATCACAATAGAGGAGGTGGCCGAAACAATCAGGGGTTTAAAAAAGGGGAAAGCTGCAGGCCCCGACGCTCTTCCTAATGAGTTATTACCACACTAGGAGAAGTTTTGGTCCCCCCCCGACGGAGCTAATAAACCACATTTTCCTTGCAAAAAGGGACCTCCCAGACTCATGGAATGAGCGATTATTATTATATTGCTGAAACCCGGGAAAAATCCAGGAAAATGTGATTCGTACAGGCCCATATCACTCCTAAACAGCGACTACAAGATCTATACACAAATTATGGCCAAAAGATTGGGAAGGGTAGCCGGGCACTTAATACACATAAACCAGAAAGGCTTCATCAGAGGGAGACAAATCCAAGAGCTAACTTACGAGCTGATTGGCGTGATAGATGTAGCAACACACGAGAATATCCCCTTTTAATTATCACCTTTGATGCAGCTAAAGCATTCGACAGAGTTAGCTGGCCATTTCTGAATGCAGTATTAGGAAAATATAATCTAGGGGAAACCTTCCAGGAAGCCATACAATTACTATATAAAAACCCAACAGCCAGGGTCCTGATCAATGGCAGCCTTACCGAGAAAATAACTATCAATGACAGCCAACAAATTATGCAAATATTCTTGGGTGACTTCAACCTACACTGGGAGGACCAGAACGACCCAGGGGTCAATAGCCTCAAAGCCTTCCTCTCAGACCTTAATCTTAACCAAATCTGTAACAGCCCTACACACGACAAAGGCTCAACCCTCGACTTAATAATCGCCAAAGCTGACTCCATTCAGCTCGACTCAATCCTCCCCTGTGATTGGTCAGACCATCACATCATTACATCCCATGTCATGGGATCAGTCAAACGACTTTCAATACAACCCCCAAGAACAAAGGTCTGGAAGAGGAATCTAAAAAACGTCGGTTCCGACCTACTCGCAACCTCTAATCATAACATCCTACAGCCCCGGAAGACTTAACAGATGTACAAGGCTTGATCAACCACTACTTCCATTCCATGAACAGCTTATTAGACAACATAGCTCCTTTACAACTTAAAAGAATCACCACAAAAGATTCAAAACCCTGGTTTGACGATAGACTTAATGAAGACAGGCGATCACTAAGATCAATGGAACGACAGTGGAGATCTGCACCTTCAGCTCTCCACCTCAAGCTACTAAGAACCACCAGAAACTCCTACTTTAGAAAGATCAGACGATCTAAAACCGACTTCTTCAGCAAGCAACTTGACCTAGCCAAGAACTGTCCCAAAAAACTATTCGAGTTAATCAAAGCCCAAACCAAGAGTGTACCCACCAACCCCAAGACTACTCCCGAAACCCTACCCAACTGTGAGGAATTTGCCTCCTTTTTCATCACGAAGTCAGAAACCTTAAAAACTGACCTGCTCAATGACCTTCTATCCCTTCCTGCCCCGCAAAAGAACTCCTTATTGCCCCCGACTGATGCCCCAGTCATAGGCTCTACAAAATTCAACCTCAAAAACAACGCATCCTGGTCCTCCTTCTACACTTACAGTGAGGACACTATACTAAAAATGCTAACCGCCTTAAATTCCTCCAGTCACTTCACAGACCCACTCCCGGCTAACTACCTAAAAGACTTCATTCCACTGTTATTACCTCTCTGGACCAAGATTATAAATACCTCCCTCTATCAAGGAACCATTCCAGAAATCCTGAAAACAGGTCAGGTATCCCCTATCCTAAAGAAGCCAACAGCCGAACCAGCAGCCTTAAATAATTATCGCCCGATATCCAACATCTCCACTCTAGCCAAGCTCTTGGAAAAATGTGTTCACATACAACTTAGCAACCATATTGAACAATTCAAACTACTCAACCAATATCAATCAGGCTTCCGGGCAGGTCACAGTACGGAATCAGCCATGACCCACATAATAGATGACGCACTAAAAATTCTTGATCAAAATGAAGCCTGCCTATTAATCTTACTCGACCTTTCATCAGCATTTGACACCGTCAAACACGACAATTTGCTAGAGCTCCTGAGACACAGAATGGGATTATCTGGATCTGTACTTACCTGGTTTACTTCTTTCCTCCAAAATAGATCTCAAAGATTCAAGGTCAATCAAGCCTTGTCTAACCCAGTGCCAGTCTCGTTAGGAGTACCGCAAGGCTCTTCCCTCTCACCCACACTTTTCAACCTCTTCATGGAGCCACTCACCGAACTTCTCAGTGTCTCCAATGTCCACTTTCACATGTACGCTGACGACACCCAACTATACATCAAGATCCAATCACTGGAGGACATCAAAGCTCTCAACTCAACGCTACAAGGAACTCAAACATGGTTGGCCAAAAACCATTTGAAACTGAACTCCCTCAAAACGGAATTCCTCCTATTCGCCCCCCCCAATAAATCTCACATCATCCTCGATTGGATGAAGCACCTAACAGCACTCAATGGGCAACCTCTTGTTGTCGAATCTGCTAAATCGCTGGGGGTGACACTGGACAGAGACTTAAAGATGCAGAAACATATCCGCGCCGCCACAAAAGGAGCAAATTTCCACATAAACCCTGAGAAGACTGAAACCCTTCTTACCAGCTAACAACCTCAAACAAGCTGTTCAAGCTCTAGTAATCCCAATAGTGGAATATGGGGCTGTAGCCCTATGCGGACTCCCCATATCGACCACAGCCCCACTTAGAGCCGCTATCAACTCAGCTGCGAGACTCATCACAGGTTCAAAAAGAAACTCTCACATCTCTCCAGACCTTAGAGCCCTCAACTGGCTACCGTTCGAGGCTAGAATTCATTTAAAAATCGCATGTATGACGCACAAGGCCTTATATCATAAAACGCAATGCTACCTAGCTCAGAAACTAGTACTCTCCTCTGGTAATAGAGCCTCCAGGAGCTCCATGAATCTTCTACTGAGACCGCAACGATTTGCCAAGAAGAAAACTTACAACCGGTCCTTCTCTGGAATGGCTTCCAGGATCTGGAATGCTTTGCCCGCCGAAACAAGACTGAACCCTTCCACGGCCTCATTTAAAAAGAAGTGAAAGCGATACTCATGGCTAAATTCACTTGATTTATTTACTTATTACTGTAATATAATTACTAGTCTGTATTATTGAGCACCTTGTATTGGAATCACCTTTATTTAGATTTTTTTATGCTTGTTCCTGTTTCCGTTCATTTGCCATGTAAAGCGCTCTGATACCCGCAAGGGTCTTGTTCGCGCTATATAAAACCTTGAAATAAATAAATAAAATCAAGAGAGGACCCAGGCAGGGCTGTCCCCTCTCTCCCCTGCTGTTTAATCTATATATTGAACCGGTGGCGAGTAAGTTTAGGAGTAACCGGGAGATAACCCCCTTTATCTATCAAGGTTGGGAGAAAAAAGTGGTACTATACGCGGACGATTTAATGATATTTACCAACAACTTGATAGGAACACTCCCAGCAATAGAGGATACTCTTGATCAATATGGGAAGGTCTCAGGCTAACTGGTCAACCAATCGAAGTCTGAAATCAAGAAATGGAATAGCCATAGCAATAACCCACTAGTAAAAAAAAAATACAGTATTTGGGTGTGGAATTAGTAAATGACATACACAAACTAGCTCATATGAATTTCAATAGAGTACTTGGAGAGGTCAGGAAACTCCTAAAGGTCTGGTGGGGGCTCCCATTTACCTTTATGGGGCGATCAAATATAGTAAAGATGACAATCCTACCCAAATTTTCCTATTTTTTTAGCTCCATACCACTGGAATTTAAAAAGGAGTGGATAAAAAAACTGCAAGGGGAACTGAGCAGTTTTGAATGGGCCTCAAAGGGGACAAGGATAGCGTGGAGGAAACCTAGGGAAAAAAAAGGAGCAAGAGGGGATAGCAAGAACCTGATACATTGGAATACTGTAGAGCATTCCAATTTAAATACATGAGGATGCTGCTAAATGAATACGAGACATATCCTACTTATTTACAAGCAATGGTTAACATAGAAGGTAGCCATTATCTGTATAAATTTGGACATCCAAAGTACTTTAAAAAGGTAAAGCTGAAGACTCTCTGGTCAGCTGCAAGATTATGGTACCAAATAAGAAGATCCCTGAAAATACCTTATTGCAGTGAATTCGCCCCAATATGGGAATCCCCTGGAACTCCAGAATGCCTGAAGGATAGGCTAGCCATCCCGCTGATGAAAGGAGGCATAACCAAATGGGGTCAGCTTATAGAGGAAAACACCATAATAGACTGGGACCAAATCACAACCAAAACCAGCGGTACTCTATCAAAGTTTAAGTATTACCAATTATTGAGTTGGGTTAAGAGCCTCGAGGAAAACGAAACAGGAACTAAAGAAATAGAGAAAAAATTCCAGAAAGGTGGGTAAGCAAAAAAAGAAGTTTCATGTTGGTACTGGGCCCTCATCGGCTGGAGAAGAGGAGTTTACATTGCCCATCACGATCTGGGGGAAAGAGCTCCCACGCTGGATGTGCAGAACAGATGGCGAGTATCTATGACTACATGTTGGTACATTGTAAAATCTGCCTCCCTAAGAAAAAAACATTTGTTTGCCATACATAGAGCGTACTGATCACCAAAGAGGCTGTCTAAATTAAGTAAACAGAAGGTGAAAAGCTGCCCAAAATGTGGAGAAGAGAGGGCGGATGACGTACACATGTTTCGGCAGTGCCCCCAGCTCGGGAAATTCTGGAATGATGTGGGTAAGGTTTTCACGAATTTGCTGGGCCACCCAATAGAGGTAAGCACAGATCTTGTTATTTTTGGGGTCGGTCACTGTATCAAAGGTTATCCCAAATTAAGTAGGAAACAAGAAACCCTCTTTTCCTTTTAATTTTGCTGGCTAGAAGGGAAATCTGCATTAAATGGATAATGCCTATCCCCCCAACACAGTGGGAATGGTTGACATCGGTCCAGAGGGTAAACAAGCTTAATGGAAGCGGGAGGCAAAGTAAGAAGTGCAACTTTTGGGATATCTGGGAACAAAGATAATCAGAATATATGAGAAACACCGATTGTTCTCTGGATGTCCAATGATTATTCAATAGCAATAACCAACAATCAAAGGGCTTGTACGAGTAGCCACAATTGCTAGCTCCCCCCTCGAAAGTTAAACACTGGAAGTGGAAATAAGGGGGCCAGGCCAACCAGAAAGGAAAGATCTCCCCCTCACCACTCGTTACCACAAGGGGCTGACTTAAGTCAGAACAGAAAAGCCAGGGGCTATTACACAATGAGGACTTTAAATTATTATTTTTTTTTTTTAAAACAAAGTCAAAGCATGCTGCCCTAACCCCATTTATAGTTCAAAGCTTACCAGATAGCACAGCTGGCTGGCTTGCAAAGACATTTTGGGAATTCACAAAAAACCGAGATCTCGGTTACAAGAACCTAGCCAAATTCTACAAAAGGTTTTTTGCTCTATGAGAGTCAGAAAAAACAGTAAGGAAGGAAAAATGTCCTTTCTTGAGTCCCCTCACTCACCAGGGTTTCCCCATGGTGACATGCTTCATCATTGGGGCCATCCCAACCCGCTGCGGGTTGAGGCGTGCTGCGACTTGCGACACTACGTAGGAGCACTAATTGTGGGTGACTATGTGTGGTGCAGTGATAGAGGTGGAGTGGGTGAACTTAAAAATATCTAGCTAGTGGGCAAAAAGAATTTATTCAGGCTCCTAGCCGATATATTAAAAACGGGGTTGGTCTCTAGGGTACCTGTCTTTAATGAGTCAGGGGTCCCTAGTGGACGTCAACTAGTTTTGAGCTTCCCCAATGCTCTTCTTCAGGACAAACAGGGTCCAGCCCTGTTTCGTACCACTCCAAGTTGACCTAAGAATAGGAAAAAACAATGCTGCGGAATTTAAGCAGGCAAAGGTTAATACATACGGTACACTGACCACGTAGTATCTGCAATAGAGAAAGGAGAAATGGCATTATCAAGAACCACCTACATCATGCTGTGTAGGTGGTATTGGAACCGTCATGCTGCTGATCAAGTAGTATCCAAAACAGAAAAGAGAAATAGCATTTATCATGTACAACCTACTTCATGCTATGTAGGTAAGTTATTGAAACCGCCATGCTACGCAATCACGCATACATTCAGACACTCACTTATCCATTGCTGGTGTGTATTGTTCAGAGCTCTCCCGTTAATAACCTTATGTGGTTACGTGGGCTATGAACACCTCATAAGTCGTGGCCTCGTTAATGCCCAGTTATAGTTTAAAAACAAAAAAGTCTCCACGTGACATTACCCTTTAAAAACCGACCTTATTGAATTAATTGTTTGCTTAATTATAAGTGATCACGGTCAAGCCAGGCAGTGTGTGATTGCCTTGTGACTTCATGACGTGCGCCAGATAATAGAAACGCACACTGACTCATACCGACAGACAATACGACATAGAGGACTACATTAAGGAGAATAACACATACTAATTATAGAGTAAGAATGTGCTTCATGGTCTTTGAGGGGCTGGAGAGATCATCGGCACTGTGGGTAGAAGCAAAACAAAGCGATAATGAAGGCTTCGTAGCTACAAAACAGAGCGGGTGCAGTGTGAGTGTTTCCGCTGGCTGCCCGGTCCGGTTCTGAAAAGGAATTAGCTTACTTGTGGATGATATCTGCTCCGGCGTGTTGCCTGCTTACCCTCGCGACCGCATATTAGCGAGTCTCTCCCGGGTGCTGGTATTTAGAATCAATCATTTTTATTGTGTGGTAAGCATTTAAATACACGGCTCAGCTGCCTACATCCGGTGGCCGGCAGAGCGTAACCTCTTTAATGATGTACACAGCGTGCAGGTCAACAACCCGGAGGGCGACCCCGCGTTAGAGACATTCAAGAGATAACCGGCCATCTAGCAGGAGCGCGAATACCACTTTTCTGGAAAATAGAAACAAACAAAGAAACAAGTACCCCCCCAGACACCCCCTGAGTCCCCTCCCCCACCCCTCTCCGCATCAGCCTCTAAACCCCTGCACTTCTAACCCCTCCTCATGCCATGTCCGCCGCCCCACCGTTATCGTCGATGGCCCCTAGAGGCTTCAAGGGAATGAGCTGCAAGATCTGTAAGTACTTTGGGCATGTGACCTCTCTCAGTTCTTTAGAAAGGAGCTGTAGGAAAGGACCCCATAACTCCGCATACTCAGCGCCTTTACCATCAATGCCCAACGAAAGACGTTCCATAGCCAGAAGGTGCCAAAGCCTTTGGAACCAGTCCCTCGGGTCAGGTGAGGCCGAGGAGCCCCAGTGCGCCAGAAGAACCTGGCGCGCCGCTAACAGAGCTAAGGCTATCTGCCGGCCCCGGAGCGAGCGCAAAGGGAAAGACTTTGGGTGGGGGAGGCCCAGCAGTGCGTGTTCAGGTGCTCGGGGAAATGTGATCTGAAAGGCATCATCTAGCTCATCAAGGACAACCTTCCAGTACCGCACTAATTTCGGGCAACGCCATAGCAAATGCACCAGTGTACCCTGATGGCCGCACCCCCGCCAGCAGAGGTCCGACTTCGCTACGTCCCACGCCTTTACGCGCACCGGAGTATAATACCAATAGGCGGCCACCTTGTAGGCAGACTCAGCCCCTGCAGTGTTAGAAGCGGTGTGGTGAGCGCGATAAAAGACGTGTTCCCATTCTTTACATGTAAGAGGTCGCCCCAGCTCCGTTTCCCAGCGGACCTGCGCTTTCGTGCGCTGCCTCTTGGGGTGCATCAGGATCATCGCGTACAGATCGGAAATGAGCTTGCGGTCATCTGTTTTGCAGACAAGCCACTTCTCAAAAGCCGTCAGGGGCGGGACATTGACGCGAAGTTAGCAGGTTGAGTCACCCAATGCTTTAATTGTAAGTACTGAAAGGCCTCTGCCTCCGGTAGGTGGAAGTACTCCTGGCGCAGTTGGGAAAAAGGGATCAAACCATCTAGATCAAAGAGAGATCCCACCCTCTTACAGCCCTCCTCCCTCCAGCGTTGGAAGATGGGGGACGCACATCCCGGCGGAAAATCGGGGTTGTCGACAATAGGAGTCATAGGGGAAGGAAAAGTAGTCCAACCTTGCGCAGCGCTAGTTGGTCCCAAGTTTTCAAAGTCGGGGAGGTCACCGGGGAAGAGTAGAGGCCCCACGCTCTATGTTTGCGCGGCAGCCACAGCTCGCGCCAGATATTACAGCCCGCCACTGTCTGATCCATAAAGTTCCAATGCTTGCTGGACAAGGGCCTATTCCATTCCACAATATACCGGAGACAGGAGGCTTGGTAGTAGGCCTCTAACAAAGGAAAGCCCAACCCACCCGCCGACTTCGGTGCGGTGATGAGGGGCAGCGCAAGTCGTGGCCGTTTGTTGTTCCACAAGAAAGCATTTAAGAGTCCCTGTAACTTCCGGAGGGCGCCTGGAGGGGGACTCACAGGGAGCATCTGAAAGAGATAAAGTATGCGCGGGAGAATGGTCATCTTCACCGCCGCCAGCCTCCCATACCAAGCCAGGTTAAGGCGGGACCAGCCTGAGAGTGCTTTGGTAGTTTGGTCCGTCAGCAATTTATAGTTGAGGGAGACCGTATGAGCTACGGAAGAGGTCAATCGGATACCTAAGTATGGGATGTCAGGGTCAGCCCAGTGAAAGGCGAAGTCTTGTTGCAAGTCCAGAACCTGCGCCCCAGGGATAGAAATATTAAGAATTTGTGATTTTGAAAAGTTTACCTTAAATCCCGCCACTTGCCCAAAGTCGCGGAGCTCCGTCGAGAGGTACCGCAAGGAGGAGTGAGGCTGAGTAAGTGATAGGATAACATCGTCAGCGTAGAGGCTGATTTTATGCATGTCTGCTCCGAATACAATCCCCTCAATGCCCACGTTCGCTCGTATACGTTGGGCAAAAGGCTCCATATAGAGCGCAAAAAGCAGCGGGGATAAGGGACATCCCTGTCGCGTCCCTCTCGTGATAGGGAAGAGGGCCGACTTGTTCCCATTCACTCGAACAGCGGCCTTGGGGGCCGCGTACAGGCACCGAATCCAGCCTATAAAGTTGTCCCCCATCCCAAAGGTCTTCAACACAGCGAACAAATACCCCCAGTCCACTCGGTCGAAGGCCTTCTCGGCATCTATAGAGAGAAAGAGAGCCGACGTCCGCGAACGATGGACCAAATCTGTGAGATGAAGGAGCCGTTTAGTATTGTCCCCTCCTTGACGCGTTGGGATAAAGCCCGCTTGATCCGGGTCTATGCTACCGTCCATCAGGGGTTGAGCCTTGCCGCTAGGATGCTCGCAAACAGTTTTGTATCTATATTAAGAAGAGAGATCGGCCTATACGAGCTACAATCTTTAGGGTCCTTTCCAGGCTTAGGGATAACAGTGATTACCGCTTCAGACATGGAAGGAGTTACCTCTCCTGTCTCAAGGAAGGAATTGAAGAGGCGGGTTAAAAGAGGAGCCAGCTCCACACAGTAGGTTTTATAGAATATGGCAGAGAAGCCATCCGGCCCTGGGGATTTGGCCACTTTCAGCCGCGCTATCGCAGATATGACCTCTTCTATGCGAATCGCGGCATCCAGGGCTTCCGCCGATGACTCAAGAAGGGGTGAAATGTTACAGGAGGCCAAATAATCTGCAATCTCCCCCGCATCTGCTGCCTCACTCGTATACAGACGCTGGTAGAACTGCCGAAAAGAGTCCACAATGCGGGAGTCCGTAGTATGTTCGATTGCCTGATGATCTCTAATGGATTGTATGGCCGAGAGCTGAGCTCGTGCTCGCAGCCTATGCGCCAGCATCTTTCCCCCTTTGTCCCCGCTAAGGTAAAATTTGTGTCGCAGGCGCAGAAGGGCGTGCTCCGCCCTGTCTAAATCAAGGTGTTTCAGCATGCGCCGTTTAGCCTCCAATTCTCTCCAAACTCTAGGCGCACCCGTCCTCTTGTGCACCGCCTCCAGGGCACCCACCTCTCCCTCCAACTCTGCGCGTTTTTCCCTGCGTAGCCGCGCATATGACGCTGCAATCGCAATTAGTTCCCCCCGCGCTACTAATTTCAGGGCCTCCCACACCGACGCGAGGGCCATACCTTCCTGGTCATTGATTGCGAGGTATTGGGTGATAGTGTCCCGTAGTCGTGCGACCACCGACTCAGAGTGGAGTAGGGAGTCACAAAGACGCCAGCTGGACGTCGGCGGACGCGAACCCGAAGAGGTGAGCATCACCGATATGAGGGCGTGGTCCGACAGGGAGCGCGCAGAGATGTCGGCGGCAGACAGGCATGGCATGAGAGAGGATGTAGCAAAGAAATGATCTAATCGCGCGTACGTTTTATGCACCGCAGAGTAGAAGGTATAGTCGCGCTCTAAGGGGTGCTGGACGCGCCACACATCATTCAGCCCACCCTCAAGGAGCCACTGCCTCCCCCTTGTGATATAGCCCCAGTTTGGTAGGCTCGCTGCTCAGACCTATCCATCCCGGAGTCCATCACTATGTTCAAGTCCCCCCACTAGGATCGCTGAGTCAGGGGACGTTAAAACCGTGGACAGGGCCAGTCGCAGGAAGGGCTCTTGCCGGTCATTCGGAGCATAAAGAGATCCCACCGTTAGCTGCATTTCCCCCATTGGATGCGGACCGCTAGCAGTCTCCCCTTAATGTCAGCCACCTGGGAAAGGACTTTGCAGTGAGCGCGGGGACTAAAGAGGATCGCTACCCCATTTTTCTTGGCCGGTCCCGAGGACCAGAGTTGGAGAGGGAAGCGCTTGTCTTTCATCCTTTTAGTGTCCCTAGAAAGCAAATGTGTCTCCTGCAACAGGCATACGTCACCCTCTGCATTCTCCAAGTAGGAGAGTATAGCCGAGCGCTTAACAGGGCTATTCAAGCCCCGAACGTTCAGACTCACAATCTTTAGGTCCCTACCCATACCCCAGCCCGAGGAGAGAAGAGCCTATGTGGTAGCTAGAGCCCCAATCTCTGCGTGGGCGAACACGCAATACTTGTGGGTGGAGGCCTCTCCTAGTCGCCTGAAGCACTGATGCGGAGCCCCAAAAATAATCCCAACCCCTAACAAACCCCTAACCCCCAGACCCAAATACGAATAAACACAAAATGAAGAAGCATACAACAGTTGCTTGTAATGACTACAGTCCGTCTTATAAATCCATTCGTCAGGGGACCATGGCACCATCTTGGAACTCTGCTCGCTCCTGATACAGGATACTCCAGTTCACCAGGACTTGAGATGATAAGATACTAATTCTTCAGGAGCTGCCCACCTCCGGCGCCGCATACTGAGCCCATTAGTGCCGGTCAGAAGCACCACAGGGGATCCCGTCGTTTTCAGTCACCAGAGCCACAGACGTGACAGCAGCTTCTCGTTCCAGCAGGCTTGCGGACAAGTCGGGTTTCGCCGGCGGAGGGGATCTCCCCACGCGTTGCAATTCATTGGACCGTCTGCGCCTTCTGGCCGGTGATCTGGTGCCCCCAGCACTAGGGGCGGGCCACTCCAGGCCCAAGAGCTCAAAGGCGGCGTCCAGGGATCGGATCTGCTGTATTCTGCCATTTAGCTTAAAAATGAGCCGGAACGGATGTCCCCAGGAATAGGGGATTTCTTTCTCACGCAGGTGGTTAGTGATAGGCTTAAAGTCTCTGCGCTTGGCGAGAGTGGAGGCCGCCAAGTCTTGATAAAGGGCAGGCTGATGACCCCGGAACTGCACGGGCTGAAGGTCACGAGCTTTCCGAAGGATCAGCTCCTTGGTCAGGAAGTCGTGGACACACACCAGTATGTCCGGTGGAGGGGCCCTGCCACCACGCGGCCCGCCCACACGGTGGACTCGGTCCATTTTGATCTCCCGCTCCGCCCCTTCGCCCAGAATCTGTCGGAACAGTTCGCTCACGTATTCACGTAGATCGTCTCCCTCACCCTTCCATGGGACCGCCCGGATTCTGATATTGTTCCGCCGAGATCGGTTCTCTAGATCTTCGGCGTGGGCCTGAAGGTCAAGATTCTGATCCATGAGGCGAAGGACGTCTTGCTGGAGTTGGTGTACCTCCTCCGCGGTGCTCAGATCATGCTCCTCTAGGGTCGCTACCCTCTCGCCAATGGCGTCGACATCGCGTCTCGTCTCGCGCAGATCTGAGGAGAGTTGCGAGCGGAGCTCCGAGATATCCTCTTTTATGGCGGCAAATAATTCGAGCATGAAAGCCTTGGTCGCCGGGAGATCACTGTCATCCGGTTGTGTCGATCCGGCCGCCAGCACCGCGGACTCCTGGCCCGTCGTCTGCTGGGGTAGGCCCTTCAAGGGTTTGTCCCGTTTGTTCCTGGCGGATGCCATCTACGCGGCGGCACAGGCCCTCCTGCGGCCCCGACTGAAGAGGGCAAAGGCAAGAACCACCTCCAACAATGCAGTCTCAGTGCCCTCACTGCGGGACACCCTCGCCAGGCCCAGCTGGAATCCCACGCCCCACTGCCCAGAACGACCCTCCGGTGCGTCTCAAAGGAGGGGGGTCAGGGCGATCCCGCATCCATTCCATCCGCCCCAAGTGCCATAGATCTCCGAATCAGAGGCCGTCACACTGCCAGGACACAAGTCTAAGCCAAGGGCCTGATCACCAGCCCCGCCACCACTCCGTAGGGGCGGGCGGCAGAGGCACCCCTCTTCTGCGCCCACCACCACACTTCGTCAGCCGGAGGCCCAGGAGCTCCTCCGATGCCCGCAGCTCCAAACCACACTCCCTTTGTAGCCCTCAGGGGGGGTAGAGCGCAGTCAGGCCTCCGTGGCCCTCGCACCCACAGCAGGCAGGCAAGGCACAGACCGCCAGGAGGGGGCACCGCTCGCCGACCCGCAAGCCGAATCTAGGCCCCAGCAGCAATTCCAGGCCGCACGCTCGTTCCCAGGCCCACGCTGCCCCGATCCCAGGGGAGGGCGCTCCTCACTGCGGCAGAATCGCGGTCCTCCACCAGCGCAGGCCGTCAGGGGAGGCCTCCGGACCGCCCCAGCCACCGGCAAGCCAGCGGAGATGCTACGCCGAAGGGGAGCGGCCCGCCCGCCGATATGCAGGTCGATAGCAGGCCTCACCTGCCACTCAGCCCCACTATCCCCGTCGATGCCACCAGGCTCACCTGAACTTCACGGCACCACGGGGGCTGCTCTCCACACTCCGGTCACCTCCAAGCAGGGGAGCACTCAAGGCAGCACCCCCTCAGAGCCCCGCCGCAGTCCTGGAGCAGGACCGCCAACAAGATGGGGGGGAGGGGGACTGCGCCACCGATCTCGCCAGGCACCAGTGCTGGGACCTCGGCCCCACCTCAGCTCCGCTCGCAGGGTCTCTCACCGTCCGCCGACCCACGGACCGAGCCTCCGCTCCCTCTCCGGCCACACCGCTACACCTCGGCTCACTGCTCACTCACCGTAGGTCTTCCTCTGTGCGGTACCGGAGCTCCCCCGGCTCCGCCGAGAGGGCCCGACCGCCACCGTTCCTCCGGGCAGGTGTTTGGAGCGCGCCCCACTGTTGCAGGCCGCCGGCGGCTGCAGATCGCGCTTCTCACGCGGACCAGGCCCCGCGCAGCTATGCGGCGGCGGCGCCTCCGGGCCGCTTTCACTCGGGCTCCCCTTGTCCTGCAGCCTCCCGGGGCCCAGCACCACCCGACCAATCGGATTCGCGGCTACAGCTCCAAGGGCCTCCGCAGGTGCGTCGGGCGCTCCGAAGCCAAAGGCGAGCACCGCCTCTCCGTCTCTACGGGCCCAGCAGCTCGTTTCACGGTCGGGGCCAGCGGGCCCAGCGGGGACCGCCGCTCCACTCCGACACGCACTTGGACACTCCGTCGGCTCCGGGGATGCCCTCCGGGACCCCAGCGTCTCCCGGCAGGCTCAGATGGGCACTAAATAGGGCGATAAACAAAGCGATATGCGGGCGGCGCCGGAGGGACAGAAAAGCACGTCCTACTCCGCCGCCATCTTGGCCACGCCCCGGGTGCTGGTATTTAAAGGAAGTGTTTCCGCTTAGTCAAGAGAAAAAGACTAGAGCGGAAACTTTAACAAAATGGCCGCCGCCTTTGGCTAAAATTGGCGGCCCTTTTGGAGAGGTTAGTTATTAGTGCCTATTGTAAAGGACATAAAGTGATTAGAGGCAGACAATGCCAACAAACATATAAACAAACATGCGCCTCACAATGATTTATGCATGAGGCTTATTTAGAGTGCCTATTAGGGAATGACTAAAGTGATTAAAGGCAAACATATAAACAAACACAAAAACAAAATATGCCAAACTTAGATATTATGCAAGGGGATGTTGTACTACCTCTCTCTAAAAGTGTATTTGGTCATGAGAGAAGAATAGTTGCACTTATAGGATGACTGTTATTTCTTCCAGACGGTGGCCAATCGATGTGGCACAGGAGGAGATAATATACTTAAGTTATAAAAGGGCAGGTATTGTTATCTTAAGAACTGTCCCCACGGAATATTGTCATTCAAACCTTGACTATCTGTACGCAATTTAAAAACCCAGCGTTGTTCTCTCTCAAATAGTCGCTGCTCGAGGTTGTCATTGCATTTGACATGTTCTAGGACCAACCACCTCATGTCGTTGGGTGTATGTTGTTTTTCAATAAAATGTGTTGACATTTTTGTTGTCGCCCGTTTGCACCTGATGTTACTACGGTGCTCAACAATCCTAGTACTGGCTTTCCGTGTGGTCATCCCTACATAGTGGAGATTGCAGGTGCAGGTGATTAAATATACCACTCCTATGGTATTGCAATTAGTGAAACTACGGAGTTCCCATGTCATTTGATTGTTAAATATCACTCTTTTGGTGGCTGACGTGAGGTGACAAACACTGCAGTTATTGCACGGGTAATGTCCCGTAGGTAGAGTTTGTAGGGTTCTCTGTCCATCAAATTTAGTGTTGTTTTTGGGACGAGTGTGGACAAAGTGGTTCTTAAGGTTTCTTCCTTTTCTGTGACTAAACATCGGTTTTGGTATGTCTAGGTTTGCACTGTTTAATGTCCGCCAATGTTTTTTGATGATCTTAGACACCTTGTTTGATGCTATGTTATAGGTCGTTATGCAGATCGGTCTCTTGTCTTGTGTACTCTGGTTTTGTCTGGGTTCAAGAAGGGCCTCTCTGTTGTTATTGCCTGCTCTTTTCTTGGCTGCTGAGATTAGGTGCTTGGGATACTGCCTGGCTTCCAATTTCTCAGCCAAGTCCTTTGCTTGGATATGATAATCTATTTTCTCAGTGCAATTTCTTCTTAGGCGCAAGAACTGACCAAAAGGTAAATTGTCTTTTAGTTGTTTAGGATGCAAACTATCGTAAATTAAAAGACAATTTCTTGCTGTGGGTTTGAAATGCGTGGTTGTGGTCAGGCTACCTTGGTTAGCCATGATGTTTAGGTCCAGAAAGACTAATTGGGACCGGCTCATAGTGTGGGTGAACTTTAAAAACGGGTCCTGTAAGTTCAGCCAACTGATAAAATTCGTGGCCTCGGTCTCATTACCTTCCCAAATCACAAGCACATCATCAATATAACGTTTCCATAGTTTCAAGTTATTGATGTGTGGATTTTGAGGGTTTAGGATCTTCTGTTTCTCAAGGTGATGGACATAGAGTCCTGCCACACTCGGCGCGAAAGTGCTCCCCATAATAGTGCCGTGCACTTGACGATATAAGGTATCTTCAAATCTGAAGTAGTTCTCAGTTAGGGCCAGTCGGCAACATTCGAGGACTACGTGTCTTGGTGTGTGGTAAATCCAAGGGTTCTCGAAGAGTACTTCTTCAAGGATTTGCAGGGTTTCCTTATGCGGTAGACTAGTGTACAAGCTTTCAACATCAAGCCCCATTAAGATGTTGATTGTAGGGTCGAAGGATAGATCTTGTAGAAGGCACAGGACAGCTTTTGTATCCTGTAGGTACGTGTTAGTACTCTGTACTATGGGTCGTAAGAAAGCGTCGGCAAACTTTGAGAGGGGTTCAAGGATTGACCCAATGCTGGATACTATTGGTCTCCCAGGAGGTTTTTCCATAGATTTATGAATCTTTGGGATGGTATAGAAGTAAGGGATCGTGGGCTTGTTGTTTTCCAAAAAATCAGCTTCTTTTTTGTTATCCAACCATTCGCTGTTGATTCCTCCACTAAGTAGGCAATTTCTACGCGTAAGCGTTCCGTAGGGTCTTCTTTGATTTTGACATAGTTTCTTGCATCTGCCAACAATTGAAGGCACACTTCTCGGTATGCAGTGGTATTCTGCAGTACTATGGCGCCGCCTTTGTCCGCTGGTTTGATAGTAACTTTTTTCTCCAAGGCTAGCTGTTGTATGGCCTCATGTTCTTTCTTGCTTGTATTATGGTAGGTTGTAATGGACCTGGGATCTATTTCAGATACTTCCTTCAGGACAGCTTTTTCAAAAGCCAACAGTTCCACGGGGAGGCTCACCGAAGGTGGTGTAAAGTTGGATTTTTGTGGAGACCTGTGTCGCTCTCCGAGTCACTAGTGGATAGTTTGTCTTTAAAGAAAACCTGGAGTTTGATTTTCCTGATGAATTCGTTGACTTCACTACAGAGCCTGAATTTGTCCAGACTAGGAGTCGGTACGAAACCAAGTCCTTTTTCTAGAACTGTTTTTTGTGTAGTAGTCAGGTTGATGTCCGACAGATTTACCACTAAACTAGGTTGTTGCTGGTTGTCAGGTTGTCCGGTGGGTCCATGCTCCTGGTGTGGCTCCTCGAGGTTTCCAGGGGTTGAGCCCATTGTACTTGTTGGGTTCTTCTGGATTTTCCCCTCTGTGGTCCCCTGCCTCTTCCTAAAAAGAAGAATGGTTCTGGGGGCATTCGGTTGTGCTTGCTCCCATGGCGCATGAGGTTGATATTGATACGCATGTTGGTGGAAGGGGGTGGGCCGTAAAAATAAGGCGGTGGGCCTCCATATGGTGGTGGTCCTTGGTATGTGGGCCAACCATAATTATGTCCTCCCCGGTTCCTAACGCGTCCACCACGTAGTCATCTGTTTCTGTTTCTGTTCTGTTGATCAAAACTTCCATCTGAGTGGTCTGAACCAGTGTCGGATCCGTCACTGTCGGTGTTATACCCCGCGTTTCTCCCTGACGGGATATATCCTTCTTTGGTGTAGGGGTAAGCTTTCTCATGTGAGAAGGATTTTTGGTCTTTCTTGAATTTGGTGTATTTAGTATCCTTCAGGGTTATTTCGAAATCTGTCATTGATTTATTCAATTCTTCCAGGCGTTTTTGAGCTCCGTGACCCCTTGGAAAGTTTTAAGGCGGATTTCCAGTGTTTGAATCTCTCCTTTCATCTCCTCCGATAAACGTGCAGCAGTCTTAATTATAAGGACCAGCCAGTCCCTGGTGCAGTGCCAGGAAATAAGCGACCAATCCTTTTTAAAATTTTTATCTTGCTGGAATATGAAAGGCTCATTGTGTACAATCAATCCTCGTGGGGCAGTATTAGATCTTAAATACTCAGTCATCATGATACCATGTACTAAGGTTTTTATTTGATTCCTTTTTAATTCAGATAGTTCATCCCAACATTGGCTAGATTCGTCTGAGTCTCTATGCGACGTCCCCGCTAGTTGGAGCATTGAGGCTATTGTTCTTTCAATTTCCTCTTCTGAGAATGTGAGTCCGGTAATTTCAGCCATGTTTATTAATTCAAAAAAGTCGTGTCACGGGTAACCACTAGAAGGATTTGACTCCCACAGCTGAGTGCTGTAAATCACTAAATCAGAAAAAAGGAGGGGGGGAGAAAGAGGGATACGCTAGGTCCACCCTCCAAAATGATCAAGAATTCACAAAAACCGAGATCTCGGTTACAAGAACCTAGCCAAATTCTACAAAAGGTTTTTTGCTCTATGAGAGTCAGAAAAAACAATAAGGAAGGGAAAATGTCCTTTCTTGAGTCCCCTCACTCACCAGGGTTTCCCCATGGTGACATGCTTCATCATTGGGGCTACGGAGTTCCCATGTCATTTGATTGTTAAATATCACTCTTTTGACATGACATGGGAACTCCGTAGTTTCACTAATTGCAATACCACAGGAGTGGTATATTTAATCACCTGCACCTGCAATCTCCACTATGTAGGGATGACCACACGGAAAGCCAGTACTAGGATTGTTGAGCACCGTAGTAACATCAGGTGCAAACGGGCGACAACAAAAATGTCAACACATTTTATTGAAAAACAACATACACCCAACGACATGAGGTGGTTGGTCCTAGAACATGTCAAATGCAATGACAACCTCGAGCAGCGACTATTTGAGAGAGAACAACGGACTCAAGAAAGGACATTTTCCCTTCCTTATTGTTTTTTCTGACTCTCATAGAGCAAAAAACCTTTTGTAGAATTTGGCTAGGTTCTTGTAACCGAGATCTCGTTTTTTGTGAATTCTTGATCATTTTGGAGGGTGGACCTAGCGTATCCCTCTTTCTCCCCCCTCCTTTTTTCTGATTTAGTGATTTACAGCACTCAGCTGTGGGAGTCAAATCCTTCTAGTGGTTGCCCGTGACACGACTTTTTTGAATTAATAAACATGGCTGAAATTACCGGACTCACATTCTCAGAAGAGGAAATTGAAAGAACAATAGCCTCAATGCTCCAACTAGCGGGGACGTCGCATAGAGACTCAGACGAATCTAGCCAATGTTGGGATGAACTATCTGAATTAAAAAGGAATCAAATAAAAACCTTAGTACATGGTATCATGATGACTGAGTATTTAAGATCTAATACTGCCCCACGAGGATTGATTGTACACAATGAGCCTTTCATATTCCAGCAAGATAAAAATTTTAAAAAGGATTGGTCGCTTATTTCCTGGCACTGCACCAGGGACTGGCTGGTCCTTATAATTAAGACTGCTGCACGTTTATCGGAGGAGATGAAAGGAGAGATTCAAACACTGGAAATCCGCCTTAAAACTTTCCAAGGGGTCACGGAGCTCAAAAAACGCCTGGAAGAATTGAATAAATCAATGACAGATTTCGAAATAACCCTGAAGGATACTAAATACACCAAATTCAAGAAAGACCAAAAATCCTTCTCACATGAGAAAGCTTACCCCTACACCAAAGAAGGATATATCCCGTCAGGGAGAAACGCGGGGTATAACACCGACAGTGACGGATCCGACACTGGTTCAGACCACTCAGATGGAAGTTTTGATCAACAGAACAGAAACAGAAACAGATGACTACGTGGTGGACGCGTTAGGAACCGGGGAGGACATAATTATGGTTGGCCCACATACCAAGGACCACCACCATATGGAGGCCCACCGCCTTATTTTTACGGCCCACCCCCCTTCCACCAACATGCGTATCAATATCAACCTCACGCGCCATGGGAGCAAGCACAACCGAATGCCCCCCAGAACCATTCTTCTTTTTTAGGAAGAGGCAGGGGACCACAGAGGGGAAAATCCAGAAGAACCCAACAAGTACAATGGGCTCAACCCCTGGAAACCTCGAGGAGCCACACCAGGAGCATGGACCCACCGGACAACCTGACAACCAGCAACAACCTAGTTTAGTGGTAAATCTGTCGGACATCAACCTGACTACTACACAAAAAACAGTTCTAGAAAAAGGACTTGGTTTCGTACCGACTCCTAGTCTGGACAAATTCAGGCTCTGTAGTGAAGTCAACGAATTCATCAGGAAAATCAAACTCCAGGTTTTCTTTAAAGACAAACTATCCACTAGTGACTCGGAGAGCGACACAGGTCTCCACAAAAATCCAACTTTACACCACCTTCGGTGAGCCTCCCCGTGGAACTGTTGGCTTTTGAAAAAGCTGTCCTGAAGGAAGTATCTGAAATAGATCCCAGGTCCATTACAACCTACCATAATACAAGCAAGAAAGAACATGAGGCCATACAACAGCTAGCCTTGGAGAAAAAAGTTACTATCAAACCAGCGGACAAAGGCGGCGCCATAGTACTGCAGAATACCACTGCATACCGAGAAGTGTGCCTTCAATTGTTGGCAGATGCAAGAAACTATGTCAAAATCAAAGAAGACCCTACGGAACGCTTACGCGTAGAAATTGCCTACTTAGTGGAGGAATCAACAGCGAATGGTTGGATAACCAAAAAAGAAGCTGATTTTTTGGAAAACAACAAGCCCACGATCCCTTACTTCTATACCATCCCAAAGATTCATAAATCTATGGAAAAACCTCCTGGGAGACCAATAGTATCCGGCATTGGGTCAATCCTTGAACCCCTCTCAAAGTTTGCCGACGCTTTCTTACGACCCATAGTACAGAGTACTAACACGTACCTACAGGATACAAAAGCTGTCCTGTGCCTTCTACAAGATCTATCCTTCGACCCTACAATCAACATCTTAATGGGGCTTGATGTTGAAAGCTTGTACACTAGTCTACCGCATAAGGAAACCCTGCAAATCCTTGAAGAAGTACTCTTCGAGAACCCTTGGATTTACCACACACCAAGACACGTAGTCCTCGAATGTTGCCGACTGGCCCTAACTGAGAACTACTTCAGATTTGAAGATACCTTATATCGTCAAGTGCACGGCACTAGTATGGGGAGCACTTTCGCGCCGAGTGTGGCAGGACTCTATGTCCATCACCTTGAGAAACAGAAGATCCTAAACCCTCAAAATCCACACATCAATAACTTGAAACTATGGAAACGTTATATTGATGATGTGCTTGTGATTTGGGAAGGTAATGAGACCGAGGCCACGATTTTATCAGTTGGCTGAACTTACAGGACCCGTTTTTAAAGTTCACCCACACTATGAGCCGGTCCCAATTGGTCTTTCTGGACCTAAACATCATGGCTAACCAAGGTAGCCTGACCACAACCACGCATTTCAAACCCACAGCAAGAAATTGTCTTTTAATTTACGATAGTTTCCATCCCAAACAACTAAAAGACAATTTACCTTTTGGTCAGTTCTTGCGCCTAAGAAGAAATTGCACTGAGAAAATAGATTATCATATCCAAGCAAAGGACTTGGCTGAGAAATTGGAAGCCAGACAGTATCCCAAGCACCTAATCTCAGCAGCCAAGAAAAGAGCAGGCAATAACAACAGAGAGGCCCTTCTTGAACCCAGACAAAACCAAAGTACACAAGACAAGAGACCGATCTGCATAACGACCTATAACATAGCATCAAACAAGGTGTCTAAGATCATCAAAAAACATTGGCGGACATTAAACAGTGCAAACCTAGACATACCAAAACCGATGTTTAGTCACAGAAAAGGAAGAAACCTTAAGAACTACTTTGTCCACACTCGTCCCAAAAACAACACTAAATTTGATGGACAGAGAACCCTACAAACTCTACCTACGGGACATTACCCGTGCAATAACTGCAGTGTTTGTCACCTCACGTCAGCCACCAAAAGAGTGATATTTAACAATCAAATGACATGGGAACTCCGTAGTTTCACTAATTGCAATACCACAGGAGTGGTATATTTAATCACCTGCACCTGCAATCTCCACTATGTAGGGATGACCACACGGAAAGCCAGTACTAGGATTGTTGAGCACCGTAGTAACATCAGGTGCAAACGGGCGACAACAAAAATGTCAACACATTTTATTGAAAAACAACATACACCCAACGACATGAGGTGGTTGGTCCTAGAACATGTCAAATGCAATGACAACCTCGAGCAGCGACTATTTGAGAGAGAACAACGCTGGGTTTTTAAATTGCGTACAGATAGTCAAGGTTTGAATGACAATATTCCGTGGGGACAGTTCTTAAGATAACAATACCTGCCCTTTTATAACTTAAGTATATTATCTCCTCCTGTGCCACATCGATTGGCCACCGTCTGGAAGAAATAACAGTCATCCTATAAGTGCAACTATTCTCCTCTCATGACCAAATACACTTTTAGAGAGAGGTAGTACAACATCCCCTTGCATAATATCTAAGTTTGGCATATCTTGTTTTTGTGTTTGTTTATATGTTTGCCTTTAATCACTTTAGTTACTCCCTAATAGGCACTCTAAATAAGCCTCACGCATAAATCATTGTGAGGCGCATGTTTGTTTATATGTTTGTTTGCATTGTCTGCCTCTAATCACTTTATGTCCTTTACAATAGGCACTAATAACTAACCTTCTTCCAAAAGGGCCGCCAATTTTAGCCAAAGGCGGCGGCCATTTTGTTAAAGTTTCCGCTCTAGTCTTTTTCTCTTGACTAAGCGGAAACACTTCCTTTAAATACCAGCACCCGGGAGAGACTCGCTAATCATGCGGTCGCGAGGGTAAGCAGGCAACACGCCGGAGCAGATATCATCCACAAGTAAGCTAATTCCTTTTCAGAACCGGACCAGGCAGCCAGCGGAAACACTCACAGTGCACCCGCTCTGTTTTGTAGCTACGAAGCCTTCATTATCGCTTTGTTTTGCTTCTACCCACAGTGCCGATGATCTCTCCAGCCCCTCAAAGACCATGAAGCACATTCTTGCTCTATAATTAGTATGTGTTATTCTCCTTAATGTAGTTCTCTATGTCGTATTGTCTGTCGGTATGAGTCAGTGTGCGTTTCTATTATCTGGCGCACGTCATGAAGTCACAAGGCAATCACACACTGCCTGGCTTGACCCTGATCACTTATAATTAAGCAAACAATTAATTCAATAAGGTCGGTTTTTAAAGGGTAATGTCACGTGGAGACTTTTTCGTTTTTAACCTATAACTGGGCATTAACGAGGCCACGACTTATGAGGTGTTCATAGCCCACGTAACCACATAAGGTTATTAACGGGAGAGCTCTGAACAATACACACCAGCAATGGATAAGTGAGTGTCTGAATGGATGCGTGATTGCGTAGCATGGCGGTTTCAATAACTTACCTACATAGCATGAAGTAGGTTGTACATGATAAATGCTATTTCTCTTTTCTGTTTTGGATACTACTTGATCAGCAGCATGACGGTTCTAATATCCACCTACACAGCATGATGTAGGTGGTACTTGATAATGCCATTTCTCCTTTCTCTATTGCAGATACTACGTGGTCAGTGTACCGTATGTATTAACCTTTGCCTGCTTAAATTCCGCAGCATCGTTTTTTCCTATTCTTAGGTCAACTTGGAGTGGTACGAAACAGGGCTGGACCCTGTTTGTCCTGAAGAAGAGCATTGGGGAAGCTCGAAACTAGTTGACGTCCACTAGGGACCCCTGACTCATTAAAGACAGGTACCCTAGAGACCAACCCCGTTTTTAATATATCGGCTAGGAGCCTGAATAAATTCTTTTTTGCCCACTAGCTAGATATTTTTAAGTTCACCCACTCCACCTCTATCACTGCACCACACATAGTCACCCACAATTAGTGCTCCTACGTAGTGTCGCAAGTCGCAGCACGCCTCAACCCGCAGCGGGTTGGGATGGCCCCAATGATGAAGCATGTCACCATGGGGAAACCCTGGTGAGTGAGGGGACTGAAGAAAGGACATTTTTCCTTCCTTACTGTTTTTTCTGACTCTCATAGAGCAAAAAACCTTTTGTAGAATTTGGCTAGGTTCTTGTAACCGAGATCTCGGTTTTTTGTGAATTCTTGATCATTTTGGAGGGTGGACCTAGCGTATCCCTCTTTCCCCCCCCCTCCTTTTTTCTGATTTAGTGATTTACAGCACTCAGCTGTGGGAGTCAAATCCTTCTAGTGGTTACCCGTGACGACTTTTTTGAATTAATAAACATGGCTGAAATTACCGGACTCACATTCTCAGAAGAGGAAATTGAAAGAACAATCGCCTCAATGCTCCCCCTAGCGGGGACGTCGCATAGAGACTCAGACGAATCTAGCCAATGTTGGGATGAACTATCTGAATTAAAAAGGAATCAAATAAAAACCTTAGTACATGGTATCATGATGACTGAGTATTTAAGATCTAATACTGCCCCACGAGGATTGATTGTACACAATGAGCCTTTCATATTCCAGCAAGATAACATTTTTAAAAAGGATTGGTCGCTTATTTCCTGGCACTGCACCAGGGACTGGCTGGTCCTTATAATTAAGACTGCTGCACGTTTATCGGAGGAGATGAAAGGAGAGATTCAAACACTGGAAATCCGCCTTAAAACTTTCCAAGGGGTCACGGAGCTCAAAAAACGCCTGGAAGAATTGAATAAATCAATGACAGATTTCGAAATAACCCTGAAGGATACTAAATACACCAAATTCAAGAAAGACCAAAAATCCTTCTCACATGAGAAAGCTTACCCCTACACCAAAGAAGGATATATCCCGTCAGGGAGAAACGCGGGGTATAACACCGACAGCGACGGATCCGACACGGGTTCAGACCACTCAGATGGAAGTTTTAATCAACAGAACAGAAACAGACGACTACGTGGTGGACGCGTTAGGAACCGGGGAGGACATAATTATGGTTGGCCCACATACCAAGGACCACCACCATATGGAGGCCCACCGCCTTATTTTTACGGCCCACCCCCCTTCCACCAACATGCGTATCAATATCAACCTCATGCGATATGGGAGCAAGCACAACCGAATGCCCCCCAGAACCATTCTTCTTTTTTAGGAAGAGGCAGGGGACCACAGAGGGGAAAATCCAGAAGAACCCAACAAGTACAATGGGCTCAACCCCTGGAAACCTCGAGGAGCCACACCAGGAGCATGGGCCCACCGGACAACACGACAACCAGCAACAACCTAGTTTAGTGGTAAATCTGTCGGACATCAACCTGACTACTACACAAAAAACAGTTCTAGAAAAAGGACTTGGTATCGTACCGACTCCTAGTCTGGACAAATTCAGGCTCTGTAGTGAAGTCAACGAATTCATCAGGAAAATCAAACTCCAGGTTTTCTTTAAAGACAAACTATCCACTAGTGACTCGGAGAGCGACACAGGTCTCCACAAAAATCCAACTTTACACCACCTTCGGTGAGCCTCCCCGTGGAACTGTTGGCTTTTGAAAAAGCTGTCCTGAAGGAAGTATCTGAAATAGATCCCAGGTCCATTACAACCTACCATAATACAAGCAAGAAAGAACATGAGGCCATACAACAGCTAGCCTTGGAGAAAAAAGTTACTATCAAACCAGCGGACAAAGGCGGCGCCATAGTACTGCAGAATACCACTGCATACCGAGAAGTGTGCCTTCAATTGTTGGCAGATGCAAGAAACTATGTCAAAATCAAAGAAGACCCTACGGAACGCTTACGCGTAGAAATTGCCTACTTAGTGGAGGAATCAACAGCGAATGGTTGGATAACCAAAAAAGAAGCTGATTTTTTGGAAAACAACAAGCCCACGATCCCTTACTTCTATACCATCCCAAAGATTCATAAATCTATGGAAAAACCTCCTGGGAGACCAATAGTATCCGGCATTGGGTCAATCCTTGAACCCCTCTCAAAGTTTGCCGACGCTTTCTTACGACCCATAGTACAGAGTACTAACACGTACCTACAGGATACAAAAGCTGTCCTGTGCCTTCTACAAGATCTATCCTTCGACCCTACAATCAACATCTTAATGGGGCTTGATGTTGAAAGCTTGTACACTAGTCTACCGCATAAGGAAACCCTGCAAATCCTTGAAGAAGTACTCTTCGAGAACCCTTGGATTTACCACACACCAAGACACGTAGTCCTCGAATGTTGCCGACTGGCCCTAACTGAGAACTACTTCAGATTTGAAGATACCTTATATCGTCAAGTGCACGGCACTAGTATGGGGAGCACTTTCGCGCCGAGTGTGGCAGGACTCTATGTCCATCACCTTGAGAAACAGAAGATCCTAAACCCTCAAAATCCACACATCAATAACTTGAAACTATGGAAACGTTATATTGATGATGTGCTTGTGATTTGGGAAGGTAATGAGACCGAGGCCACGAATTTTATCAGTTGGCTGAACTTACAGGACCCGCTTTTAAAGTTCACCCACACTATGAGCCGGTCCCAATTGGTCTTTCTGGACCTAAACATCATGGCTAACCAAGGTAGCCTGACCACAACCACGCATTTCAAACCCACAGCAAGAAATTGTCTTTTAATTTACGATAGTTTCCATCCCAAACAACTAAAAGACAATTTACCTTTTGGTCAGTTCTTGCGCCTAAGAAGAAATTGCACTGAGAAAATAGATTATCATATCCAAGCAAAGGACTTGGCTGAGAAATTGGAAGACAGACAGTATCCCAAGCACCTAATCTCAGCAGCCAAGAAAAGAGCAGGCAATAACAACAGAGAGGCCCTTCTTGAACCCAGACAAAACCAGAGTACACAAGACAAGAGACCGATCTGCATAACGACCTATAACATAGCATCAAACAAGGTGTCTAAGATCATCAAAAACCATTGGCGGACATTAAACAGTGCAAACCTAGACATACCAAAACCGATGTTTAGTCACAGAAAAGGAAGAAACCTTAAGAACTACTTTGTCCACACTCGTCCCAAAAACAACACTAAATTTGATGGACAGAGAACCCTACAAACTCTACCTACGGGACATTACCCGTGCAATAACTGCAGTGTTTGTCACCTCACGTCAGCCACCAAAAGAGTGATATTTAACAATCAAATGACATGGGAACTCCGTAGTTTCACTAATTGCAATACCACAGGAGTGGTATATTTAATCACCTGCACCTGCAATCTCCACTATGTAGGGATGACCACACGGAAAGCCAGTACTAGGATTGTTGAGCACCGTAGTAACATCAGGTGCAAACGGGCGACAACAAAAATGTCAACACATTTTATTGAAAAACAACATACACCCAACGACATGAGGTGGTTGGTCCTAGAACATGTCAAATGCAATGACAACCTCGAGCAGCGACTATTTGAGAGAGAACAACGCTGGGTTTTTAAATTGCGTACAGATAGTCAAGGTTTGAATGACAATATTCCGTGGGGACAGTTCTTAAGATAACAATACCTGCCCTTTTATAACTTAAGTATATTATCTCCTCCTGTGCCACATCGATTGGCCACCGTCTGGAAGAAATAACAGTCATCCTATAAGTGCAACTATTCTCCTCTCATGACCAAATACACTTTTAGAGAGAGGTAGTACAACATCCCATTGCATAATATCTAAGTTTGGCATATTTTGTTTTTGTGTTTGTTTATATGTTTGCCTTTAATCACTTTAGTTATTCCCTAATAGGCACTCTAAATAAGCCTCACGCATAAATCATTGTGAGGCGCATGTTTGTTTATATGTTTGTTGGCATTGTCTGCCTCTAATCACTTTATGTCCTTTACAATAGGCACTAATAACTAACCTCTCCAAAAGGGCCGCCAATTTTAGCCAAAGGCGGCAGCCATTTTGTTAAAGTTTCCGCTCTAGTCTTTTTCTCTTGACTAAGCGGAAACACTTCCTTTAAATACCAGCACCCGGGAGAGACTCGCTAATATGCGGTCGCTAGGGTAAGCAGGCAACACGCCGGAGCAGATATCATCCACAAGTAAGCTAATTCCTTTTCAGAACCGGACCGGGCAGCCAGCGGAAACACTCACAGTGCACCCGCTCTGTTTTGTAGCTACGAAGCCTTCATTATCGCTTTGTTTTGCTTCTACCCACAGTGCCGATGATCTCTCCAGCCCCTCAAAGACCATGAAGCACATTCTTGCTCTATAATTAGTATGTGTTATTCTCCTTAATGTAGTCCTCTATGTCGAATTGTCTGTCGGTATGAGTCAGTGTGCGTTTCTATTATCTGGCGCACGTCATGAAGTCACAAGGCAATCACACACTGCCTGGCTTGACCGTGATCACTTATAATTAAGCAAACAATTAATTCAATAAGGTCGGTTTTTAAAGGGTAATGTTACGTGGAGACTTTTTTGTTTTTAAACTATACCTGGGCATTAACGAGGCCACGACTTATGAGGTGTTCATAGCCCACGTAACCACATAAGGTTATTAATGGGAGAGCTCTGAACAATACACACCAGCAATGGATAAGTGAGTGTCTGAATGGATGCGTGATTGCGTAGCATGGCGGTTTCAATAACTTACCTACATAGCATGAAGTAGGTTGTACATGATAAATGCTATTTCTCTTTTCTGTTTTGGATACTACTTGATCAGCAGCATGACGGTTCTAATATCCACCTACACAGCATGATGTAGGTGGTACTTGATAATGCCATTTCTCCTTTCTCTATTGCAGATACTACGTGGTCAGTGTACCGTATGTATTAACCTTTGCCTGCTTAAATTCCGCAGCATTGTTTTTTCCTATTCTTAGGTCAACTTGAGTGGTACGAAACAGGGCTGGACCCTGTTTGTCCTGAAGAAGAGCATTGGGGAAGCTCGAAACTAGTTGACGTCCACTAGGGACCCCTGACTCATTAAAGACAGGTACCCTAGAGACCAACCCCGTTTTTAATATATCGGCTAGGAGCCTGAATAAATTCTTTTTTGCCCACTAGCTAGATATTTTTAAGTTCACCCACTCCACCTCTATCACTGCACCACACATAGTCACCCACAATTAGTGCTCCTACGTAGTGTCGCAAGTCGCAGCACGCCTCAACCCGCAGCGGGTTGGGATGGCCCCAATGATGAAGCATGTCACCATGGGGAAACCCTGGTGAGTGAGGGGACTCAAGAAAGGACATTTTTCCTTCCTTACTGTTTTTTCTGACTCTCATAGAGCAAAAAACCTTTTGTAGAATTTGGCTAGGTTCTTGTAACCGAGATCTCGGTTTTTGTGAATTCTTGATCATTTTGGAGGGTGGACCTAGCGTATCCCTCTTTCTCCCCCCCTCTTTTTTCTGATTTAAAGACATTTTGGGGACATTCAAAAAGCTTCCCTGAGAACGCATTCCGCCCATTGCTTACCATTGGCTTTGTAATTTGTAAGCAACATTTGCTTGCTTTCTATCTGCTGGCTTTATTTGTTTCAGGCTGTCCAGAAGTCTCTGTCCCTCCCGTGGAGCATACCCTGTTTACTGTATTCTTTAATTAGATCTCTCTTTCTGTAAACAGGCCTTTACATTTTGTTATCTTGTCACTTTTACTGTGGATTCAAAGACAGGTGTCAAATGTCAGGCTTCCTCTTCGGAGGGAGCTTGGTGTTTACTTTTCTGTCTCTAACTTCAAAGTGAGAGGATTTATGTGACAATCCTGCTGCTTACCCATGTGAGAGGAAAGGCTGTTTTTTCTAGCACACAACACAATTTAAATATCTGTCTGTAAATTAACTGCAAATATTTCAGAATAAATCAGAATTGGGAAAGCACAAATGATGAAGCATATTTTTTGTACTTCTGAAGTGTGATGGGAACAAATATTTTAATACGATCAAAACAAATCGATACACTTGGTGATGCTGTTGCCATACGTCGTTTCTGCGCTGTTTAGTTCAATCAGTAAAACTGTATGTCTGTGCAAATGTAATGGTCATTTTAACTGAAAATGTATTGTCTGTAATGGCACTGTGCTACCACACCATGCATACTCCACTCTACAACACTATACTTCACTCTATGCCAGTCCACTCTGCAACACTCTACTCCATGGCACACTGCAACACGCTACTCTCCTTTACACTAAGCCACTCCACTCTGTGCCACTCTACTCTACGCCACTCCACTCTAGGCCACTCTTCTGTATGCCACTCCACTTGTTATGAACCCCAATGTACCCCGATATAGGCCTAGGTAGCTACACAACCTTTTACCTACAACTGTCCTACCAATGTTCTACATAACGGGTCTGACGCTGACCTTTTACCTAGTTAGGTGCTACATGACTGTCGTGTGGCTTTCTCCGAAAAACTAGCCTCATGTATTATGCATGAGGATTCACAGTATCACACCAGGATTACCATCTTCTGCATAATAACTCTGTATAAGGGTCACCTCTGTCGTCATCCTTGCCCGACATGCCCATAGTACACTTCTAGGTAGAACCCCTGAGGGTACCTTTCGGGTATATAAGCACTACATCTTCGCAGAGCACACCAGAGGAGAAAGACTTCCATGCTGACGCGAGACGCTGAGGTCCCTGCACGCAGACACTACAACGTGCAGTGGTCTGACATCTCTTGCGGGGTGTCCATCTCAAGACCAAGACGGGGTCCTTTGCTCTCCCACATCAGGTAATGGGGTTGGCTCTATCCCAAGGGGATTCTTGGCTATACACCTACATACATGCTAGGTACACTTGGGTACATCTAGTTAGGGTTTGCATCGTAGGAGTACGCATTATTACTGTTATGTATCTATCTGCCTGATTATATTTATTGTTTTAGCACTATGGTAGAATTCTACCTTTTCTTTATGCTACTGGTGCTCATAATCGTATATATCTGTTTATGTCTAATGGTTGTTGCAGCACCCCTATTTTACACTAGAATGACGCTGGTTCAATAAATGCTTATTGAAAACGTCCTCACCGTTTACTCTGTGTATCTCTCTGAGACAAAGTGAGCACGAGTGACTGAGCGAAAAGTACAGTACTGTTTTCACGATCCCTGAGGGGTCAGGGTTGTCATGTTCGATAGTTGCCAGAAACTATTCGCTCCTTGGTAAGAAGGGCTCATAATGGCACTGTGAGCTAGCTGTTCTACAGACTAACATATCCTTCGGGAGTGCCTGGAGTCAGTCTGGACACCAATCCCTTAGTTTATGTTGTCTAAACGCGCATATCCTATATAGATTTTTAGGAACTACATGACATGGTGCCACCCACGTTGGTTTGGTTCTTATGTAATGGTCAAATCTGAGGAGTTCAGTCGTGCTTTCTCAGAAACCCTTACTCACACTTACCCAGAGAAGTCTGGGGTGGGAAGGGAAACATCCGCCACAGCTGAGTAGGCATATCCTATGTATTGTCTGTAGGTTTATTCCAGCTTGAAGGATTATAGTTCCCTACATTGTGCATAAAACCTCCTCTCATTTTCCTTGAAATTCTTTTCAAACAATGTCTGTCGAAGAGAACGCTCCGTCAGCATTACATGCGAATACAGCGGGAGATGGGGAGCAGGAAGGTGCTATAAACATTTCAGAAAATGTCAGAAATGCACTTACGTTAAAATTAGCAGAGTTTGGAGTCCCATCATTGGGCGGGACTATAACATTCGTGATTGAGGCACATGAATCATTTAGGACAGAGGTATTCTATTCATGGGTTAAATTCCAACCTGCATATGAACTCACAAATAAATTTAATTCTTACTCTCCTGATGAAATACCGGAAGAATATTGTCCGTATGAGGACATTGAAGTTCTGCTCAGTTACCAGTAGTATATAAACTGGTTTAAAGGTGCCCTCCCACACACCACAGAAAGAGTGAGACTCGGTCCGCTCAGTAGAGATGGAGTGACTTGGCCGGTCCTAGTGGCTTACACACCGCATCCAGACGTTGACACATTGCCACTAGCAGACTTATGTCCACTTCACAAAGAAATAATAAAACTTTACAGAAATCTTACACAGGTCGTTATGAGAATGCTCACACTTCAACCAACTACAATTACCCCAGCAGGCCAACTACAAGGAGCTGCAACTAAAATTACCCCACAAAAACTGAAAACAGTTATGGGAAGAATGCCCACTAAACGTGAGCAAATGCCATTCTGGATAGCACAGTTAGAGGCAGTGTTTCCACACACAGGTCCTAAAGAAAAACACAGAATACTGACAATTTGCTTTCCAATGGGGAGAGCTCCCCCGATAGAGGATTGTACCACTTGGGGTACAGTTTTCGCTGCCATCTATACCAGAACTCATTATATCACTTCAATAGCAGTGATACCAAAGTTATTAAGACAAAAACAGAATAAGTATGGAGCAGAACCGGCTCTGAACTTAGGGATGAAATTGTTAGGCAATTTTGCCCAGGTATCCACAATTATGTTAGCAAACATAAAAGGGGAAGCAGCAACGGTGGCCATATGCCAACGCCTGAGGGAATGTACTGCTGCACAACAGGAGCAAGAAATACCAAAAATTATTGAAGATACTTACGCCGAATTAGGTAGAGATAATTTGGCAGCTAGACCTATGAAACCACGAGTAGTGGGAAATTCTGGAAAGGATAACACCAAGCAAACACCAGATCATTCTAAGAAGAAATGGGACAATAAACAACAGAAGAATAAGCAGAATGCATCACAATCACAGGTGGGTCTCCTCAACAGGAACCCTCTGATAGGAGGTATAACCTTAGAAACCGTGATTACCTGACAGGTATCAGGATACTGATACACGTTCCTTTCAGGGTTCACCAAGAAACTCAGAGAGGGAAGGACGGCCAGAAAACAGATCAGAAGAGCTAGCCAAGTCAAGAGACACACGTCACAATTCAGACTTTAATATCAAAAAAGAAGATAAGCCAAAATCAAAACCTCAATTTAAAAAGAAGGTAGCAGGCCTTAAGATAAGAAATGCCCAGGCTACTGAAGACTCAGCTTCTGAACGGGGAATTGGCTCTGACGAAGCTAGACAGCTCAGCAGAAGTAACAATAGCTCGCCAGAACCTGATGGAATATCTGGTGACAGCGGTGTTGAATGAGCATGTCACGGTGGAAACACCTGACACTAGGGTAAGTGTCCCACACCAGTTATATGAAATCACACTCCATATGGAGGGGGACATACCTAGGAAGGTTAAAGGTCTCTTTTGGGAGAACCTGTCCTTTGGATACAGCATTCTTTTAGCAGAAAAAGATTGGCCGCCTGAGTTTGTTATGGATTGCCCAAAAGGAGAGACTGAAATATTACCAGCCTTCTCTGACCTTGTTCCAGAATTGCTGAAGGAGTGGGCGGTAGCATTAGCTCCTGCATTATACCGCAGTCATGTAGGGTGGGATGCTGAGTCACCTCACCATATAATTCCAGTAAAAACTATAACGGGGGGTGAATGAGGCAATCCGGCGCTCAGTCTGTGTTTTCCCCAATGCTTTACTCTTGGTGTAAGTAGTGCTCCAAGGGAAAGGGTGTCAACCCAGCACCCTAAAATACTCTTGAATAGAAGCCTAAGCCCTCAGCACATACATATAAGTGTCCCAAAAAAATGGTCTTCATGTCTTGTTCTTGTTTTCAGCCAGAATTCATTTTATTCTGGTAGTCACAACAGCCTCACACCAGCCAACACGTGTTTCGTCTTCGGGTTTAAAGTTCACCTACGACTTCTTCAGGGCTGGAATAAGTCAAGTAATACAACATAGTCTCAATGTATACATATATCAATATACATGACACCAAGCCACCGGTGATGGTATTACATTCAAGACCGTGGATACCACATTGAATAAAACCCAGAGGCACTTTGCCGCCATATTAGGGTCGGCAATTCGGGTAAGGTATACTACCCAACCTCTCATGTCAAGTGAAAAAACAATACATGTCCATGTTACTAGCTGGATTACACAAGAACCATAGTGTTTATAAAGGCCACTGCCACCAGGAAAGTAAGTGAATCTCATCATGCAAGGCAGTATTTTGAGAAGGAACTGATCTAGACTCATGTGCTAGTTCAGTACCGAAAAGAAATAATACCTGTCAAAAGTACGGGTCAGCCTAGATGAGGAAATAATGCAAAAGTGTATCAATTAATATACAAGGACGTGAGAGTACGTTTCATAAACCATGGTGCTAGATTCAAAGTATATCCCTAGATTCAAAGTATATCCCACACCTACCTCGTGTATATGACGGTCCTATCTGCTATATCCACACGTTTCTCGATCAGTTCCTTCTCAAACCACTCACTGCCTTGCATGATGAGATTCACTTACTTTCCTGGTGGCAGTGGCCTTTATAAACGCCAAAGGCAAGCCTGTCTGCGCTCCTCGCACTCAACCCCGGAAGACACAACGGCTGCCAACAGGCCACACCAAGCCTGACCCACGGCCATTTCTCCTGCCACCACTGCTGTCAGACCTTCACCACCACCCCGGCCGCCAACACCACCGACTCCCTGAGATGCATCCTCCTCAACGTGCACTCCATGAACAGACACGCCGTCGAGATCTGGAACCTGATCGACTCTCTCTCGCCCGACGCAGCATTCTTCACGGAAACCTGGACAAACCCAACATCACCTCCGCCATCCCGGACGGATACAAGATCCAAAGGAAAGACCGCCCTAACCGCCCAGGAGGGGTCTCGCCATCGTTCACAAGAACACCCTCCGCCTCACTTCCTCCAGCGAAACTTTCCCCGCTGCCGAGCACCTCCACTTCCAGGTCCAGACCAGCCCCACCCCCACACTCCAAGACACCCTCGCATACAGACCCCCCGGGGCCCCCTTCGCCGCGACCATAACCGACCTCATCGCACCCCACACCATTGCCTCAATGAACTACATACTAATCGGGGACCTGAACTTCCACCTTGACAACCCCAGCAACCCCAACTCCACCCCCCTACGTGACAACCTCGCCAATATCGGACTAAAACAACTTGTCACCACGCCAACCCACAAGGCAGGACACATCCTCGACCCCATCTTCGCAGGAGGAAACAGAGTCCACTTCAGCCACACAACGCAACCCCCATGGACCGACCACCACTGCGTACACTTCCTCGTCGACGAACCAAAGGCACCTAAACCAGCCCCACATCCACCACGAAGGAACTGGAGCAAAGTCACCGACGAGCAACTCAACTCCACCCTCACCCGAGACAATCACGCCACACCATCCGACGCCAACGCCGCAGCCAGGGATCTCCACACTTGGATCGCCAACTGTGCAGACAAACTTGCCCGCTACGCAACCCTGACAAACAGCGCCCCAGGAAGGCCGCCTGGTTCACCACCGATCTCCAAGAAGCCAGACGCGCCTGCAGACGCCTGGAGAAGAACTGGAGAAACAGCAAGACACCTGAAAACCACACCACCTACAAGGACGCCATGACAAACTTCCACCATCAAATCAGAACCACCAAAAGAACCTTCATCCATAACAAAATCCTCGCCAACTCCAAGGAACTCTTCAGTGTCATCCAGGAAGTCACCAACCCCCGCAGCGAAGCCACGGACATCACCCCGTCCCAAGACCTATGCGACAAACTCGGATCCTACTTCCACCTGAAGATAAAGAACCTCTACGACAACTTCGCCAACCAGACGCCCAACTCAGCAGCCAACTCACCCTCCAACCAAACCAGCCAGCCCACCATCTCCTCCTGGACCCCAATCACGGCCGAAGATGTCGCCTCAACCATGAAAAGCATCCACTTAGGGGCCCCCACTGACCCCTGTCCACCACAAATGTATCACAGAGCCGCCATCGCACCCGAACTCTAACGAACCATCAACACCACCTTCGAAACCGGCATCTTCCCAGACGACTGGAAACGCGCAGAAATCAGACCTCTGCTCAAGAAGCCCTCGGCCGATCCCACGGACCTCAAGAACTACCGGCCCATCTCGCTTCTCCCTTTTGCCGCTAAAGTCGCGTAGAAAACAGTCAACGCGGAACTAACGACCTTCATCGAAGACAACGCCATCCTCGACCCGTCTCAATCTGGATTCCGAAGCAACCACAGCACCGAGACTGCCCTACTCGCCGCCACAGACGACATCCGCACCCTCCTTGACCAAGGCCACACCGCAACCCTGATTCTACTCGGCCCATCGGCAGCCTTCGACACCGTCTCCCACCGTACACTCACAACCAGACTACAAAACGCCGGCATACAAGGAACCGCCCTTGACTGGATCCAGTCATTCCTCACCGGCAGAAGCCAAATGATCAGACTGCCACCCTTCCTCTCCGACCCCACAGAAATCACCTGTGGAGTCCCCCCTCGCCAACATCGTCCGACAACACGGCCTCAGCATCGTATCCTAAGCCGACGACACCCAGCTCATCCTCTCACTCACCAAAGACCCCACCACCACCAAACTCAACTTCCAGAATGGAATGGGGGATGTCGCAGCCTGGATGATAACAGCTGCCTAAATCTCAACTCAGAGAAAACAGAAGTCCTCTTCCTCGGAACCACCCCCTCACCATGGGACAACACCTGGTGGCCCACCGCCCTCGGCAGCCCACCGACCCCCCCGGACCATGCCAGAAACCTCAGCATCGTACTCGACTCATCCCTCTCCATGAACCGACAGATCAATGCCATCGTTTCCAGCTGTTTCCACACCCTCCGCATCCTCCTAAAAACCTTCAAATGGATCCCCTCCGAGGCGAGGAAGACAGTCACCCACGCACTCATCACCAGCAGGCTGGACTATGGAAACGCACTCTACGCCGGCATAAACAAGTCCCTACTCCACAAACTCCAGACAATACAGAACACCGCCGCCCGACTCGTCCTCGGCCTACCTAGACACAAACACATCAGCCAACACTTACGGAAGCTCCTCTGGCTCCCCGTGGAGAAAAGAGTCACCTTCAAGATCCTCACCCACGCCTACAAATGCCTACACAACACCGGACCTAAATACTTCAACGACAGAGTCACCCTCCACGTGCCCAAAAGAAACTTCCGATCAGCCAACCTCGTCCTCACAGAGACCCCCCGAATCCACTGAGCGAGAACAGGAGGAAGATCCTTCTTCTACATCGCAGCCAAGACCTGGAACGAGCTCCCGACAGACATCAGACGCTCCTCCTCCCTAAACACCTTCAGGAAGACTCTCAAGACCTGGCTCTTCGGCTGAACAGCACTGCTACCCGACCCCCCCCCCAGCACCTTGAGACCCTCTCGGGTGAGTAGTGTGCTTAAAACTCCCTGATTGATTGATTGTGACTACCAGAATAAAATGAAGTCTGGCTGAAAACATGAACAAGACGTGAAGACCATTTTTATTTGGACACTTATATGTATGTGCCCAGTAAAAACTACTCCAACTCCACAGAGACAGTACCCAATAAAACATGATGCTAAAACACAAGTCAGGGAGTTCTTAGATCAACTTGAATACCAAGGTGTAATAGAGAATTGCCCCTCTTCAATGAATAATCCTTTGTTTCCCGTAATGAAACCAGAAAATTCATACCGTTTAGTTTTATACTACAGGCATTTGAACCCAAGCACAAAGTCATTTGCAGTACAAAATGCACACAGGGCCGCATTAATGAATAACATTGTGCGGAAAAAATACAAAACAACACTAGATATCTCAAATGGATTTTTCTGCCAGAATATAGCGCCTGACAGCAGATATTTGACAGCATTTTCGGCCCAAGGCTCTTAACTCCATTCTGTAGATTGCCCCAGGGGTATAAGAATGGCCCCGGGCTGAGTAACAGAGTTGCTTCAAAATTTTTATGAGGAGGCATTGTCCTATGTAGATGATGTGTATCTGACGGACGATGAATTATTGGATCATTTGACCAGAGTGAACAACATAATTATGGGATTCGCCTCTGAGGGCAATAAAATTAACTTTAAAGAATCAAAGATTGCCCACCTCAATGTCCTATTTTTGGGATATGAGCTTTCAAGTGAAGGAAAAAGCCTTGCAGCTAACGTTTTAGAAAAGTGTGCACTGCTCCAACCTCCAAAGACTCTGAAAAACTTACAATTCATTTTAAGATTCCTAAATTTTGGCAGAACATACATTTTATATTACGCAGAAAGAGTAAAACCTTTTTACAACTTAATCAGACCTGATTTCTCAGTTCGACACTGGTCACAGGAACATACAGAAATACTACGTTCCCTACAAGCTGACATGATAGTTTCCAAACGCCACAAATTTGGTGATCCTTATAATAGCAGGTAAATCCAGATACACTTACCTGACCTTCAATGAAGGCGATACAGTTCCGATTGCATACAAATCTCATTTATACACAAACGCTGAAATGCGTTTTGCATCTACAGAGAAAATCTTAACAGCAGTACAGACTGCTGTAGTGAGAGAAAGAGCATTGGCTCAGGGGAAACGAATAATTGTCATAACTCCAGTACCAACCTCAGAGGCTGTTACAAAAGCAAACGGTCCAAATGCAAAAGCACTGCATCCAAGATGGATACAGTGGGCTAATCCTTCACTGCAACAGATGTAGACTATACATTTTATTTTACATTGAAAAGACAGGCATTTCCGCAATACGAACAAGAATATCCTCTCCCAAATGAAATAATGCCTCTAGATCAGTATGAATACATAATTTATACTGATGGTTCTGCTCAGCCTGCCGTAGGTAGTAAACAGCAATACAGCACAGCTTGTGTGATTGTAAAGGGACGTATGCAAGACGGTAAATTCCGTCCTAGCAATACGCAGACGCAGTCTCTAGGAGAATGCACGGCTCAGCTGGCAGAACTAAAAGCCCTGGTACTGGCACTAAAGAATACGGATCGAGAATTTCCCACACTTATTGTGTGCGATTCATTTTACTGTGTCCAGTCTTACAATGAATATTTAGATGGATGGATTTAGAGATTCAAAAGGTTGCACAATAAAACACAAGGGGGTAGATTTACAAGCCCCTTGTGCCACTTTTGCGTCATTTTTAACATGGGAAAAGTGACGCAAAAGTGGCGCAAGGGGCTTGTAAATAAGCCCCAAGTTACTTTGGGAACAAGTGGTGGATCTGAAAAAGGGCTTGCTGCGGGCTCAAGTGATTCATACGTTGAGTCATCAGCATATTAGCGTGCACGTTGAAGGGAATTCATTTGCTGATGAAGCCGCCAAGGCGACAGTGCGAACTTCTGCTGTTGCTGCAATCATTTGTTCTAGCATCAGAATAGATGGACAGATAATGATAGCTGTCGTCACTTCGCGAAAAAACAGTAAGGCCTTGCCAAAAGGTTTTCCACTCAAGTACTCCTACAAGTTAGATGCACAAAATATACGGTATGCTCAAATTCCAGGAGTGGGGGATAGAGTAATATCAAACATGGATCGCAGATTAGGTTTAATACTAGCTGCACACGGGGTTCTGGGCTCAGCGTACGCAGGGATCACTGCGACAGTTTCATTGTTGAAACATCGTTATTGGTGGCCGGGTCTTACCAAGCAAACAAAGGGTTTTTTCCTTAACTGCCGACATCTGTCAGCAGGTGAAGGGTTCCACCGTAGCACTTCCACCGCAAACATCATTGCTAATATCAGACAGACCTCTTGCATGTGTCTATTTGGACCACAGCGGCCCCCTACAATCTGACGGGGCTTACAAGTAGTTCTTGGTTGCAGTGGATTCATGCTCTAGATTCCAGTGGGTTTGGCCTCAGTGCTCGGCTGACGCCCAAACTGTTATAAAGGATTAGCGAGTCTTCATAGGGACATACGCAATTGCCACTTTATATTCTGACCGTGGCCCCGCGTTTAGCTCCCGGGTTTACAAGGAAGCGATGGGAAGTTTGAGTGTAGCATTGCGGTACTCCTCTCCATATCATCCTGAGGGAAATTCGATTGTGGAAAGGAAAAAACGGGACTTAAAGCAATCCTTAACAACAAGGGTATTAGGCTCGGGTAGTAGTTGGGTCAATCACCTATATAGGGTCCAGAGGGCACTTAATAACATGCCAAGAAGCTCCCTGGGAGGCTGTACCCCATATGTGGTCCTGTTTGGAACAAGAATGTGGGTACCCTACCTCGATTGTGGCAGCACAGTGGCGGATGAAAAAGGATTTGACATCAATAAACGTTTGGCTGTTTTACAGGAACTCAATGAATTCCGGGCATTGCAAAGCAACGTCCAAGTAAAACGCACCGCCACTGGGGAAGTGAAAGTTGTTCCGGCAAGACCTGCCTGGGTCCCAAAGATCGGGGATCTGGTCAGAGAAAAGATTGTGGACAAAAAAGAATTTGGGCCATTTTACAGAACGCCTGTACCTGTCCTGGCTGTCGAAGGAACAAGAACAGTACTTCTTCCACCTCTTGCCGGCAAGAAAGAAAAGAGATTTGTCTCCATTGATCTGATCAAACCACACGATGTGGCCGATACTGAATAGTAGGCCGCATGGGCTCCTGGGTAGCCGCCAATCTCCTCTCGCTACCATACAGAAAGTTCAGACAGAAAGGCTATTAACATTCGAAGATTCTACTCTACGAAGTAACAGAGTTGCCAACAACGGAATGGAACTCGTGCCCATTGACATTGAATAACAACAAAATTCAAATGAAACACAGGTCTCAATTCGGCCTATTACCGATATCTATGTGAATATGCCTCAAAATGAGTCAACTGCCAGTTCAACTAAACCTGCTGAGCTACCAAAGATAGATCGAACAGCATCTGGCTACTTCATAAATTTTGATACCTTCTCACTGGATCCGAGTTAACCTGAGCCGCTGCCAGCTCCTGTTTCCCGCAAAGACAAGCTTTTTGAAATCTACCTTTGGCTGAAAAAGACTTACTTTGTTTCTTCCTGGCTACAGCTCTGGATTGCAATTGGTCTACTGTTCCTAGTCCTCTGGATAGGTGTAGTGACTGTCTTTTTCTTGCTTCTGAATGGACATTATCTCCCAGAACTCTTTGCAGTACCACATGTGAACATGGTCCTGAAACCTCATACATCATCTCATCGAGAACGAAGAGACCTGTCCTTGGTGAACATTACAGCAGTTCCGATTCCTGAAGGGATAGTTTGGGATAGAATTTCATATGATGTATTCGGTCCCACTGAACTTTTGAAAATACCACATGTATTTAAATGATATCATCACCTCAAGTACATACTCTGATGATTGGGACTTTGAAACTCTAAATAGTATGCTGTCTGATTTAGAACAATCTGCTGCATTCTCTAAAGATGAATTGTTAGAAATTGGATTTCTAGTTGTCTAGGGCATGCGCCTAAACCAGGCAGAAACCACCACTCTAGTCAGGGCAAGGGAGTTACACGCCGATGATAACCCCTGCTCACCCCCTTGGTAGCTTGGCAGAGCAGTCAGGCTTATCCCAGAGGCAATGTGCAAAGCATTTGCGCAACACACACAGCAGAGACACACTAGGCACACCACAAAAGAAACTCCACACAAGGTTATATCAAAAATAGCCTTTGTATTACCCATAAAATGCATTAGAACGTAATCACATGTATACACTGTGCCACCTGGCACTTGGTATGACTTTACACAGATTATATACACTACAGGGCCAATCGGGCCATTGTCATAACCATCATAATTCACAGTTGGTGAAGACAACCAGTAACTACTGGTAAGGGTACACTTAGCACAAACACATCATGTATTAGCATCAGCAACAGTGCACCAACGTACCTACTTTCAGAGGGCACACATTAGGCAATAACTCAGTAGAGTATGGCATAAACACCAATAGCAGTGCACATAGCAAACATCATTAGTGTGCACACATTGTAATCACATCAGGCCCATAGCTGCAGTAGCCATGACTTGCCTACAGGGCATATTATGCAAAACATAATCAGCTGTAGTGCACTTCAAAAAACCTATCGCAGTGTAAAGGCAAAAGTATGCGGTAAAAAAGACCACAAGAACAGTGCACCGCAATGACCCCCTATAAGGTGCGCACACTACTCCATGAGCACCACACCCAGCGTGATACCTGCGCTCTCCTTTATGTGCTCGGTGTCCTGGGTATAGACTTTTGGGCCACTTGCCCACCTAGCTCCCTACAGTCCCCGGGGGCCTCCGTCGAGGTCTCACCCCGTTCAGGGACACAATGCCATGAGCAAAGTGGCGGGGGTGCAACTCACCCTGCCTCCGGGCCAGGGTCGGTATAATCCCCGCACTGCTACCAACAGGTAGCGCAATGCTCTCGAGGGCAGAAAGACCTCACTCGGTCCCCCCCGCGTAGGCAATTCCCCCAATGGCCGGACTCACCCTCACTCCGGCGAGTCAGGCCCCCAAAAGCTGTCTTGTGGCCTCTCGATGGCCAAGGCAACGGCACTGCGGCCTCGCGTCTCTTCTTCTTGGCCACAGAAGCCCGTGAGGCTCTGGCTTCGACAAACCTGCTGGCCACGCCCACAACCAGGCGCCGACTTTGCCTGACTTCCAGCGACTCCGTGTCCCGCTTCCCAGCTGGGACTTCATCCAAATGCAGGGCGGCTGGCGACAGGCAAGAGGATCCCAGGAAGGCGAGAGGGAGGGAGAGCTCTTCTTGCCTCAGCTCCCCCTCTCTTCCCAGGCACACACCAGGCACGAGCGGCACTGCATGCGCTAGCTCCAAGACTTCCCCCTTCTTACTGGAGCCCCGCCCACAACCAGGCTTGGGCTCTGCCTGGCTTCTGGCCTCTCCTGGGGCTCTCTTCATGGCGCGATGCCACCTGCCGCACTTCAAGATAGGAGCCCCCTTTCTCGGGCTCAGGCAGTATAATTAACAGTGCTCACCACGCGCTGCAGCAACACGAGCCCACGACAGGAGCTCCACATAGAAGGCTCTTGCAGCGCTCCCAGCCCAGGTCCAGGGCAATGTACAGAACACAGCGCTCAGCCTGGTGCCAAGTCTCCCGGGTCCCACAAGGCAGGCCAGCACAAAGGGCTTTCCAGCAGAGGGGGAGTCCTTCCAGCTCCCCCAGCAGGCTGCGGGTCAGTCCATGTGGCGATTCCTCCTCGCACACTGCAGTCCACGCAGTGTCTTAGTCCCCCTCAGGTCCCAAGTAAGAACACCATACATGGGGTCACAGCCCCATTATTTATATGTCCCAAGTCTTTGTTCTGCCCTGGCACAGGGCCTTAGACCTAGTCCATACCAGTTCTGGGGGGCACTTAACAAGTGGACAACAGTCCCCATTGTTAGTGTAGGCTCTGGCCCCAGACACACCACAGGGGGCGGAGCCAGCATTGTGGAAGGTAGGCACAGTCCTATTCAGGGTCAGGTGCTACTCCTCCCACTACTCCAAATGCAGTTCGGCCTATTCAGCCTAGCGCTGACTCACCCAGCCCCTCTGAAGCCACGGCACCTCCCCAGCCCCTGTCATCCAGAGCCAGACATGCAATACACAACAGGCAGGCACAAAGACACATAGCACACAGAAATGCCCACTTCTAAAAGTGGTATTTCTAAAATAGTGATAATAAATCTGCGAACACCAGTACGCAGCATTTATTGCCACTATTCCAAACATACCAAACTTGATCACGCCACCCCTCTCCTATCAGGAATTACCACTGAAACACATATCAGGGAATCCCCAATGCATTCCTATGAGAAGCAGTAGCGGTCGGTGGTGGGAGTGCCGCCGGGCGCTGACGTGGGGCAGGGTGGGGGGTAGTAAACTATGGATTACGGGCGATTACAGGTAAGTACACATATAAATAAATAAAACGAATTTCGTTTCTCGCGCTGCATCACATTTGGCGATGCAGCGCGAGAAACGAAATTTGTTTTATTTATTTATATGTGTACTTACCTGTAATCGCCCGTAATCCGTAGTTTACTACCCCCACCCTGCCCCTCCCCCGCCTCACGTCAGCGCCCGGTGGCACTCCCACCACCGACCGCTACTGATGAGAAGGCAGCCTCACAGTAGTGAGAAACCAAATAGGCTGTTTGTCACTACCAGGACATGCCACACAGTTAAGGCACATGTCCTACCTTTTACCTACAGCGCACTCTGCCCCTAGGGCTGGCTAGGGCCTACCTTAGGGGTGACTGATATGTAGCAAAAGGGGAGTCACAGACGTGCCACCCACTTTATGTGCTACGTCACAGCGGCAGTAAACTGCGCGCGCAGGCCCTGCAATGGCAGAGGCCTGAGACAGGTGTGAAAGGCTACTTTGGTGGGTGGCGCAAGCAGCGCTGCAAGCCCACCAGTAGCATTTAATTTACTGGCCCCGGGTATATGAGATACCACTTTACAAGGGACTGATAGGTAAATTAAATACGCCAAACAGGTGTAGACCAATCTTACCAAGTTTACCATAGAGAGCACATGCACTTTAACACTGAACAGCAGTGATAAAGTGCCCAGAGTCCTAAAACCACCAACAACAGGTCAGAAAAATACCAGGAGGAAGGCAAAAAGTTCTGGGATGACCCTGCAAAAAGGGCCAAGTCCAACATGAATTGTATGATGATACATCTGATTTTGACACCATGTATTGCTATCAACATTATGGTCATCAATATTTGCACAAAGCAAGTATCCCATGTAGCATGTTTACTTACCATCAATGGAAACATTGCCCAACACCACCAAAAGGTAGTTCACAAATGTTTGCACACAAGTTTGCTTATTTTTCTGGGCTTAACACTTCAGACCCGACCTCATATTATTACAAGGTTACACCTACACCTGCGAGGAAAAATATGCTTACTAACACGAAACAGATATACTCTGTTTCCTTTGTTTCCCAGTTGTCTTTACAAGGATTCGACTTTTGGAGGGACACTATAGTCTCAAAATCTGTCTGGGGGACTAAAGATTGACATGTTCAGGGAATAGAGGCATTATTTAGAGCATGTCTCATACCACAACAAATTATTCTTCTGAACGATACTGTGCAACAGACCTCTTGTCTTGGACTAACCAAGATCAAGGACTTGAACACACCTCGGATTCCCTCACTTACACACTTTGAGCGGATGGCAAAATTATACACAGCTTAGTGAGGATAAGCTAGATGACATTATACATCATCGGACCCTAATTGGAAGGGATGGTTGGTTTGGCCTACAGACAAAAATAGGTGTCAGTCAAGATTCAGGGGTACCACCGTAGGGTTTAGTATCCATAGGCCTGATCAACGCTATGTACAGCGATAACATCCGGGGGTGGTGACATCATACAGTGTTGGGAAGTTATGCCTCGATTGGCTAAAGACCTCAACACAGACCCAAGTGAAACACTACTTATCCTTACTTTCAGATGACATGGAGCTAAGGGATTTTTTGTTAGGTCCCCGAAAGCCACGTCAAAAACGCTTCTTATATGATATTTACAACGAAGTATGGAAGATCTCTCAACAGGAAGCTGCGGAGAGAATATGTGAACTTGATAAGGCTAACTTAGAAAAGGCTTTCGCTGTGGTAGACAATAGCATGACCACACTCACATCACAAATTTATTCACTGGGCAACATTGTGTCTTCGGCTATAGATATTATTGAGTAGGATTTGTCCATTCTTCAACATGGGCAATCACAACTACGATCACTTATGTTACTAAGCTGGATGCTACAATCACTCCGCTCCGGTCATGTGCCTTGGTGATATATCAACAGTACGTCTCTGTTTTCTGCTTACAACTTAACCATAAGGCAGATTAGAATGGCAAAAAGTGATGCAAAATATACAATGTTGGACATTGAAAAATTGGACCGATTACCTTTCACCGTGGCTGAATCACCTTCCATGGCCATACGACATTTCAATTTCAATATTGCCCACAATACCACCAGGTAAGAAGGTATGAAGCGTTGGGTAAGGAGTACATCCATGAATCTTAGGAGTTGCCGGACAGAATTAGATGCAGGAATAGTGACACTGAAGTCTTTCTCAGCTGTTCAGACTGTGAGAATTCGTTAAGTGGATCTTTGATTTGTCAGGATATTATGCTTCACGGAGCTTGCAACGCTTCGGTGGCAAACCTATCTTGTCACTTGAAAGGGTCCCCAGCTGCCGTGATTCATCCGGTGTTCAAACTGCTCTTGAATGGAAGTTATTTTATGTTGAATGATCCAGGTTGCTGCGGGATGCTGCCAGGCATCGCATATCTGGTCACAGTAAGTTTCAGGGTCACTTGTTGTATGCAAGTATTGTTTCCACTGACCCACAAAGTAGGAGGCGCCGCTATGGCCTTCAATGAATTTTTCCTTAATACGGTTTGATTCTCTGAGCAGACTGAAAAGCCATTCTTTTGCAGAAAGAGGTAGCCTTAACCTCGGCCCGAAAGACTTTTGATCTACAGGTTGCAAGGTCTTCAGCTGAGATACAGGCCCTAGTCCGAACTAACTTCCCGCTCCATTTACCTATTTAAGACCATAGGTTCTAGACTATTAAGCACCTTTCAGACAATTTTCGGAGTTATTCCATCTTTGATACACTCCGTATTTGGAAGCATTTTTGGAAGCCTTCTGCTGATCCTGCTACTTGTAGTGGGTATCCTAGTTTTAATTTTTCTGCTCTGCAATGGGCGTTTCAAATACCAAAGAAATGGAAAAAGCGCTCTTGGTACTCCATCTGGGCACAACTTGGCTTCGGAAACTAAACGAGCACTGGTTTCTCTCATTCAGATCAGTCTGGGTAACTGCGTCTTGCCTGTACTCCGCTGCTTATTCTGCGGACAAGAATGCTTGTTGGATATCTGTCTAACACTTCCATCGGTTGCGCCTCCGGATGTGGATGTACTGCTGGACCCGTTAAAGGCCCATGTAGTGCAGTGTCCTCAGCGTATTCCAATCCTGATGTGGGCATTCTTAGAGCCACCACGGGATGCCTCAGCTCCTGTAGGAATGGACACCGGCTCTGCACCAGGTTTACAGGCATCGAAAGCTTTCTCCGCAATGGCTGTGGGAACTGGAGAGGATCACCTTTGCTCCATTGACCTGATCCAAGAGTTGTTACAGGGACCGTCGTCTGCGAAGGCAGTGATGTTGTGTTTCCCGCACAGGACACATTTGGCACTCCGTGTGCTGGGAACAATTTGGCTTTTTCAAAAAACAGCTAAAAGTAGAATGCGAAAACATCTTTTTTTTTTCTTCTCTTCTGCTATCACTGAGCGTTATGGCTTTCGGCGTGCTCAGTTGATCTGACAGTATATCGACTTTTTAGAGGACTTATAGAAGCTTTTTTACGTATACATGATTTTTTAACACACATCATGTTTTAGATGTTTTTTAAGTACATATTTTAGCAATGTTTTTATGCTTTTAAAATCAGGCGTATTTTAGCGTTTAGTATTATGTCGTCCAGTTGGATGAGGAGTGGGTGTTATGAACCCTAATGTACCCTGATATAGGCCTAGGTAGTTAAAAGACCTTTTACCTACATCTGTTCTACCATTGTTCTACATAATGGGTCTGATGCTGACCTTTTACCTAGTTAGGTGCTGCATGACTGTTGTATGGCTTTCTCCGAAAAACTAGCCTCATGTATTATGCATGAGGATTCGCAGTATCACAGCAGGATTACCATCTTCTGCATAATAACTCTGTATAAGGGTCACCTCTGTCGTCATCCTTGCCCGACATGCCCATAGTACACTTCTAAGTAGAACCCCTGAGGGTACCTTTCGGGTATATAAGCACTACATCTTCGCTGGGCAAACCAGAGGAGAAAGACTTCCATGCTGACACGCTGACGCAAGACGCTGAGGTCCCTGCACGCAGACTCTACAACGCGCAGTGGTCTGACATCTCTTGCGGGGTGGCCATCTCGAGACCAAGACGGGGTCCTTCCCTCTCCCACATCAGGTAATGGGGTTGGCTCTATCCCAAGGGGATTCTTGGCTATACACCTACATACATGCTAGGTACACTTAGGTACATCTAGTTAGGGTTTGCAACGTAGGAGTACGCATTATTACTGTTATTTATCTATATGCCTGCATATATTCATTGTTTTAGCACTATGGTAGAATTCTACCTTTTCTTTATGTGACTGATGCTCATAATCGTATATATCTGCTTATGTCTAATGATTGCTGCAGCACACGTATTTTACACTAGAATGACGCTGGTTCAATAAATGCTTATTGAAAATGTCCCCACCGTTTATTCTGTGTATCTCTCTCAAACAAAGTGAGCACGAGTGACTGAGCGAGAAGTACTGTACTGTTTCCATAATCCCTGAGGGGTCAGGGTTGTCATGTTCGATAGTTGCCAGAAACTATTCGCTCCTTGGTAAGAAGGGCTCATAGTGGCACTGTGAACTAGCTGGTCCACAGACTAACATATCCTTCGGGTGTGCCTGGAATCAGCCTGGACACCAATCCCTTAGTTTATGTTGTCTAAATGCACAGATCCTATATAGATTTGTAGGAACTACACAACACACTCTACACCACGCTGACACTTTACTATACTCTATGCCATCTAAACCATTCTACTGCATTCTCCTCCATGCTACGCCCCTACACTCTGCGCCCCTTCACTCTATGACATGACACTCAACTTAATTCCACTCCACTCTACGACCCTCTATTCCACGGCCCTCTAAGACACTCCACAAGACTCTATGTCACTTCACTCCGCTCTATCCCAACCACTCTATGCCACTCCACAACACTCTACTACACTCTACGGCACTTTATTCCACTCTACGACCCTTTACTTGACCCTGTGGTACACCACTCTACGCCCCTCCAATCTTTGCTCCTCCACTCCATGCCACAACACTCTATGCCCCTCTATTGGACTCTACTCCCCTCCATTCTGCCCCACTCTACTCGGCGCCACTCGATGCCACTCAACATCACTCCGTTCCACTCTACGCCACAAACTTTTAGCCATGCAGAATAGCAGCCATGCTGATGTACAACATGGCTAAAACACATTGGCAAAGCCAATAGCTCTTGTATAGGCGAGACCAGTTGGTTTTGCCAATGCTTGCCACCTCATAAGGCACCATGCCTTATTGGGTGGTTCCTAAAACGCTTTTTTACACTGACATTTGTATAGAGACATTGTTGGCAGCATGTGATCTGGACGCAGAATTTTTCGAGCAAGAGCGAAATAATGGGCCAGGGAGTGTTATGTAGTGTATTAAAGAGGCAGGAGGTGGAACCAAGACTACTGGGCATATTTACAAGAGAATGGTGGAGCGCGGTGTTAAGCCAAAATTGCAAACGCCCAGCTCTGCTATTCTGAAAACGCAGGGAAGCCCGTATTTACAAAAATGCGGCACACCCCTGTGTTTCCCCTAGCACTAAATTTAGCCGCCTAGCCCCAAACGCAGGCACCCTTGCACTATAGTGCAAGGGTGCCTGCGTGGCAGGGAATGATTGTTCATGTGCAGGAAGGTGTCCCTTCCTGCACATAAACAATCAGTAATGAATCATTTCTCCTTGTTTCACCAGATTAAGACCAGGTTTTCCCTGGTATAATTTTTGGCACTGCCTCCTATTTATGCCACCCTTGTAAATAGAGGGCAGCTTCAAAAAGAAAATGGTGTTGCTAAGTGTTGGGTGAAAGGGGGCCTTATTCACAAGGCGGCGTTAAGCCACATCAAGTAGCTTAAAGCCGCCTTGTAAATAACGCGAAGGGCTTATCGCCACCAGAACAACACAAAAAGTGGTGGCGATTATCTCCTGAAAATATGCCCCTACGTATCCTTGATATTCGGCGTGGACATTTATTGGCACTTGCTGCGTTGTTCTGAGCACAGCTTTCGGCAGCAGTACACGTTCTTTTACAAATTAAGCACTGGTAAAGCTCCGAGCATGTTCTTCAACTCAGGACTGCAAGAATAGAAAGAAATGACCTGTATTGCTTGTAGTAGCAATTAACATTTATGGTCTTGTAGGCAGCTGATTAGATCTATAAAATGTTCACAACATGCTGAACTCACAATTAATAATTATTTTGTAATGCATATTAATACATGTGCTGCCTATGTGAGGGGTGTGTCTCTGTCTTGAAGGGGTCTGTGTCTGCACTCCTGCATTTATTAGAGGCATGAGGTTGACCTGGGCCAGCTCATATCATTCAACCGAAACCGCTTTCCACTGCCCAGAGTAAGTCTCTCAAGTGAAGAAGTGAGCCACAGCACCACACTGGACAGCCATGCCTCCTGGCCTCACTCTGCTGTTTACAAGGTATCTCATCTCTGAGAAGGGTTCTTTGACTTTATAGAAGGTTTTACATTAGGCAGGCGTCCTCTTTGTTAGTCTTCCTTCTTCTTACGTGCAGTCTAATAGTGCCGCATCTAATCTGCCTTTCACCTGTGAAAAATATGCAGTGGCAAGAAGTCAAATTACCTCTTTGCCCCCTTCCTTGTTCCTCTCATTACATGTGAGGCGTTATGCCTCCCCAGACAGGTTTAGCAAGTTCAACATTCCACAACATGCCCCTGCCATCAGGTGGAAAGAATCACCACCTCCTCCTTCTGTTGTTGAAGCGGTTTTCTGATTAGAATCATACAGGGCTGGCTTTAGCACTGGTGGCTCCTGGTGCGACAATCTTTTTTATCACCCCCATGACCTCGTCCTCGGATTCCCTCACTACCATCCAGCAAAAGTGTCCCTCATCTCTCCATAGCCCATCTCTCACATACATTTAATTTGTTTTAAAGTGCTGGCAAAGGACGGTTTTACTAATCACCTCAGCTATCCACATTAAATACAGATCAGTTCTTTGCAGCAAGCATATTAACCCTCTGCGCAACCTTATGGTGAGTCAAAACTGCCACTAGACAAAACTCCGATCTCCCTCTCTAGCAGGAACATTAATCACAAGAGTTAGCTTGACATTTTTATAGCTGCCTGAAATCTGATTGCACAAGGAGCTTTTCATCAGCTGCTTTTAAAGCGTAAGTTATTGCTAAATACAGCACCCCTACCTCAGGTTAGTGCCCCCCTTTCCAGGTCAGTGCCCAGTGCGGCTGCATCGGTCGTACTGCCCTAAAGCCGGTCCTGGAATCATATGTGCATAATAACATGAATCTATTCCAATTGAAACTAAAACACTAAGGGGCATATTCACAAGAACGTGTGATAACCACCGCAAGTTTAGCTTAATGCAACTTCTCAAATCGCAGTCCATCGCGGGAAAACAACGCCGTGTTAACGTAGCATTCTCAACCTGGCGTCACCATGCGATAGTCCCACGATAACGTGTCAAATGACCGCGTTAAAAACAACGCAACGCCGAAAAAATGCGAAACACCAACGCGAATAAAGTTGCGATGAGGCCAACCACGAAAAAAAAAACAGCGACAACCAGCGATAGGCCTGCAATCCCCACGCGTCTGGTGGAAAAATGCACCATAAAAGCTGAACAAGAAAAACACACCATAAACAAATCAAACTGCGCAGCAACATGGATGCACCCGGAATGAGTGCCCAGGTCAACGCAAACCCCACAAGCCCCACAGACCACCAGCAATGAACCTCGGGTCGGGGAAGGCCAAGGAGAAGAGGAAGAGGAAGACGGGGTACAGTCCGCAGGAAAACCCTATCGTCGTCACGGAGGTGACAGAGCACCAACAATAACAGTCCGTCACCACCACCGTGTCATTGGCAATACAGACGGAAAAATGGCATCCCATCGTGAATGCAGTCGGAGTGCCGAGGAGGCCAAGATGCGCTGGCACGATGTCAAAAGCCAAACCAAGCAGAAACCCGCTGCCAACAGGAAGGCAGCAACGGCGAATGGAGGTGGGAGTCCTGCGCCACATGAGGAGCTGGAGCAAATGGCGCCCACAGTCATCAGTGTGGAGACGGTGCAAGGAGTCGGGAGTCCGGACACTGCTCGACATGACCTGATACAACAGCAACAGGGTGAGTAATGAACAGGGACTGTGGGGACGGGGGGGAACGGGCACAATGGCACACATGCACAACGACGTGTAACACACCGCACACCCACAATAACCCTGGGTCATGTCCCTGATCCCCGTGGCACACTGCAGCACACATACAAACATCAAGTAGGCCCCCGTTCACCATGTGCACAAAGGGGTCCCACCCCACACATCACCAATTACACAACACACACATACACCCGTGCGAAACACAGCAAAGATGCGTATGTGAGAGCCACACTGACACTGCAAGTGACACCACATGACCAGCAGCATGGCTGAAGTACAATCACCATGACACTGTGCATGCCACGAGACTGAGGTGGCTGAGTGTGGACCACATCCGGAAAGGAGCAGGTCACACTCTGACACATCCACCTGCACAAACAACCACTGACGTCAACAACACATCTGCAGACAAACAATGCACAAGAGTACAAAAACCGTCCAAGAGCACAAATGACCCAAGTCGCCAACATTAAAGCACCTCAAAAGCACAAAAGCCAAAGGCACACCGCCTCCAAGGGATAAGGGGCAGCAAAATCACAGCTGCAGGTGCGACTCCCACACAAAGCAGCATACACACATAGCAATTACAGCACACCCACATGGACGACAATGTGGTACACAGCCCAACACCTACACTGCAGAACAGAGGACACAACTGGGTCCGCCTGTGCGTAGAAAATGGCCAATCACATCTGACATAACAGGAAACTGTGAGATGCAAATGTATGTGTACAACCTCACCTACGTCATATAGTCCAAATGTCCACTGTCCCGCATCAAATAGTCCGCCCCTCCCAAACAGTCACAATGTACATTGTCATGAAGTCTGAATGTAAAGTTGAACAATGCCGCAACATACATGCCAACACAATGTCAACAAGCATCTCCCCCCACATTGCAGAGGGACAAACAACACCCCAACAGAGCAGACCAGACAACTCTACAGTGATGCTGAAGAGGACCACCACACTTCCGACACCTACGCCCCACAACAGTCCATGGACATCTAAGGCAATCGACCTCCAGGAGCAGGGCAGCACCACTGCATCGAGGACACCCCACCCCCTGCACAGACAACACAGCTGGACGCACCCACCACCCCGGCTGGCTCCCAGCAGCCCACACAAGCACACATCGCATTCCAAGGCCAGGTGTCAGACTGCCAGAAGGGGTGGCCTAACATGGGCGGGTGGGCTACTACCTCATGGAAGCCGAACCAAATAACATACGTGGGTGTCTAAGTCCCATCAGGGCCCACCAACACTCCCCAATGGAGACCCACACTGCGACAGAGACACATGCCATTGCACATTTGCAGTACTGAACTACACCTAGAGCCACGGGATGATCATCCACACCCCCACGCCGGACTGGCGTACGCCGGCCCAGTTCACTCCTTTTACGTATTGAGTGGGGGACGACAAAGCTACATGTGCAATGTCCCACCCGCTGCCTGCGGTGATATGGCTGCGTCCTCTGTACACGGCACAATGTAATGTTGTAGTGCCCGGGGCACAAATGCATACATCATGAGCACACGGACACACACAGATAGTTCGTTGAACTGGCCACGGGCACGTGCGCTCGACACCTTTATTGGCATGGTCACATGTACAGTGACGCATGTGCTGGATGTGTGTGGGGTGAGTGTAAGCCAGCCCTCATGGAGTCGTTGGTGCTGGCAACAACTTGAACAGTGATCACAATTGAAGCAGAAACATAAAACACCAGCACAACAGAAACAACTGTGAAGCATCATGGTGGTAGCCGGAGGGAGTACAGTGTTCACCCAACATGCAAGCAGAATGTTCCTTGATTTGTGATGCACTGAGTTAGTGGCACCTGAAGAGCTGAGCAGGGTATCAAGCTGATGATGGCCCCCACGACAGGTGTGAGCAACTCTGACAGTCTGGCAGTAAGACACTTCCGACTCTGACACCTGTCGTTTGGAGACGATCCTGGCGGTGGTGGCGTGTGCATCCTGCGGTGATGCGACGTCCGGGCAGGTCAGGACTCGATTTGATGTGTGAGCCAAGGTGGACCGCAGTTGAGGCCGGAGGCAGCGGACAGCGCAGGGCCACAGACACATGGCGTTGATGACCCCCAGACCATTGACCCAGAGGCCATCCAACATGCCATCAGACTGGGGCCATGGTTTGAGCTGCACAGAGTTAATGGCCCCGGATGCACTGCGGCCGGCACAGACACACCGCCACGGGACGGTGACTTGCGGTGCAGTGAGGTAGGGCTACGCGAGGTGAGCGGGTCCTCGTCGATGTCGAAGGTGAATGTAGCGGAGGTTTGCGGGGGACAGTGGAAGGTGTCCTCCAGGGCATGATGCAGAGGGCAAGAGCCAGCCGGAAGTGTCAAATGGAGGAGTGGAATGCTACAGCCTCGTTTTGGCCACATAGTCAGTATCACTGACATGATGATGAAGACAACCCCCAGTCCATGGACTCAGTCGCCAACAAATCTCAAGAAGAAAGCGTCCATGGTTGTCGGGGAACAGACTTAGTGGCACCGGAGCTGAAAGGGATGCAGTCTGCGACGAGGCCAGTACAATGATATCAGGTCTGCCAGAAATGAATCATGACTGAGTTCCCAATGTGTGCCCTACTCGACCAATGTGTAGTCCGGAGGCAGCGGCCAGCGCGGGCCAACCGCTGTTCAGCAAGCTCCTCCTGGAACACTGACACACGGCGTTGAAATGGCATGTGGGGATGACTCGTGGTTGACTGAGGCAGTAGCGACAGAGCTGAGCGGGTGTTTGGCCAGCGACGATGCCGTGTCCTGCCTGGTAAGGACTGGCATGGATTTGTGTGGGGCCTGCAGGACCTTAGTGTAGTCCGAAGGCGTAGTCACCAAGGGCCCACAGACACGTGTGGTTGGGATGCCATGCACATACTTTGTGTAACCACATCGAAGGGAGTATAGTGATATAAACTCAGCCATAAAGTATGTACTCGGCCATTGTGTAATCAAGACTCAGTTCCAAATGTGTGACCTACTTGAGCGTAGTGTAGGCCCGAGGCAGCGGTGGAGTACGTCAATGAAAAAAGAATAAAGCGGGCCTCTGTCGCGGAGGCCGTGATGGTCTGAGGAGGCTGCGAAGGTCACGGGCCTTGGGCTTGGAGCTTGCGCCGGCACGTGGTGGGCCCTCTTTGACACACGCTGGTGTCGGCAGGTGAGCAGTGAGGCCTGGCTGCGCAGGGGCGGGCATGACGGATCCGGGGACCAGCGGCCCGGGGTGCAGCAGGCGCACATGATCGCAGGCCACACCGCTCACGGTGACGGCGTCGGCCTCGTGGCGGGGTGGGAGGCGCTGCCCTGGCAGACGTGTTGGGCATTCCGGAAGAGAACCACGCCCAGTGCTACGTGCTTTTTATTCACACCTCTGCGCTGGCCTGGCGTACGCCGGGCCAGACCACTTCGCACACGCTTATGGGGGGGACGTCACAAGCTATATTTCCGCGATCTTCCCCACTGGCTGGGGTGACATGGTTGCGTCCACTGTCCACGACACTCCAAACACCAGCAGTGCATGTAGACATGGCTGTGTCTGTGGTCTGCATACTGCAGTCTGTCCAGCACATCTCCGCCACACTTGGCATTGTGTACATACTCATTCATGGGTCACTTGCCTCCTTCGCACATGCCTGGTTCCCACATTCCGGTATTGTGTGGCTGAGGTGCCATGCCGTCGATGGCTCATGTACATGGCTGACCAAGGTTGCCACAGTAAGTTGTGCAGTCGTGTCTGGTGGGGGGGCATGTTGTTTTGCATGTTGTATGTGATTTTGTGACATGTGCAGTGCCAGAGTTGTGAGTTGCATGATTGTGGGGTTGAGGTGTGTGGTGTGTTCATTTGGTACTTGCCAACGGGCAGTGCATTCCCATGGGTGCCATCCTGGAAGTGCTGGTTGATGTTGGATTGTCGGAAGATGAAGGGATCATGCACACTGCCTGGGTAGTTGGCCATGACATTGGTGAGGAGTCCCCTGTGGTCCACTATTGCCTGCACGTTGATGGGATGCGTGTGATTTCTGTTGGGGTATTGTGTGCGGTGTTGGCAGGGGGCACAAGTGGGACAAGTGTGCAGTTGATTGCCCCCGACACGTGCGGGGATCCAGCTATGGAGTATAGGCCTTGCTTGGTCTCCAGCTGTTCCTGCGCATTGTGGGGGACGTATGGGTGCTGGGGTCCCTAGCTGGTGAGGGCATCCGGGACAGGTGTGAGGAACTTGGATGGGGCTGGCTGTGAGACTCCTCCGACTCGGGCGGTTGTTGTTTGGGAGGATACCAGAGGCCAACAGGTGCAGCACAGCCAGCAGCTTTGTCTGCGGAGGGATGTTGGTTGTCCGCTGTGTTGGTACCGTCAGCCTGTGGGCAGTGATGTTCAGGATGCGGAGGATGGTTGTCCTTTTGGGCCTGTAGTGGGCATTGGCATTGTCTGGTGTTAGGTCTGTGGGGCTGGTGCATTTCCTGAAGGTCCGCTGTCTTTGTCTGCGCTGCCTCTGTGGTGGTCCAGGGGGGAGGCGGTGGGGTGGCGGTCCTGGGGGTGGGAGCAGTGGATGCTGTTGCCCTCTGTTGGCTCCGGGGTGCATGGCGAGTGGCTCCATGGCATCTGTTGTTCTTCAGGTGTGGCTGTGGGCTGGGCTCCCTTTTCTTGTGCAGGTTGACATCCGACTTTGCACCAGGTCAGAGCAGGTGTTAATTTCCTGCTGGTAACACACCGTATCGCCTGTTTTGTGTTCCTATCGCCGATGTGGCTGGTCGTTGAGAATGTTGCATTGTGGTGTTGTCGCGGCTTTTTGCTCGGGAACGCCTACTCTGCATCTCATTAGCGTTAGTTGCCGGGGTCATCTGTGGCGATGTTTTTTGTGACTGCTTTCACAGGAAAACTGGTGTTATGGGCTGTTAGCACCAGCTTGTGAATGGGGCGATAAATTTAGCGTGACTTTGGATGCGTTAAAGTGCCGATAACTCGGCGATAGCTCCTTGAGAATATGCCCATAAGATGTTTAGAAATGCATTTTTCTAGCCTATGATTAACTAGGCCCCATATAGGCCACGTCTCCATCTTGAGAAAAATGGCTGTTGCTGTCTCGTAATGATTATCATGGGCTTGATTCAAAAAGGGTACACTTACACTTTTGTGTAAGTCTACAATTTTTGCAATTCACTAAGGTATTTTACAAGTTGTATCTTTTTAACTATGGAGCCTCCGCATATAAAAAGATAGGCAGTCCTAAAGATACTACTAGTAAATTGCTTTGTGAATTGCAAAATGTCGTAGACTTACACAGAGGTGTAAGTTTACCTTTGTGAATCAGGCTATTTGTGTTTATTTTCTCATTCTGACACCGCATGCAGCAAAATTTGCACTGTTTGTTTTGTAATGATGTGCCGTTCTTGAACAACAGCAGAACAGGACAGCTGTAAATGGCATCGCCCCCGAAATAAATAAAACAGTTAAAAGAATTGCAGCAACTGCACCCTGGTATAGTCCTGACCTAAAAGTCATAAAAATGAACTGTAGAAGAAGTGAACGGCTTTGGAGGACTGATTATAGCTCCAAGCACAAGTCAGCCTATAATGCGAACCTAGAAAAATATAAGCAAGCAATCATCGAAGCTAAGCGGGCATATTTTACTGCTAAAATTGGGGATGCCGCACATTCCTCCAAGGAACTTTTTTAAACTGTCTCCATATTAGCCAAACCACAGCATACTGACCAGTTCAGACCAGGTCAAGCTTTCTGCAATGAAATGGCTAACTTTTTTCAGAGTAAAGTGCAACTGATCTACAATGATCTTTTAAACCTGGCCTCTGTAACGTCGGGTAGCAACACTTCAACCACAGAAGCCTGGGCACCACACTGTAGGCTCTCGCGTTTCAGGGCACTCACTCTGGAGGAGGTCCATAACCTCATGCTATCAACAAAATCAGGTTCCCCGTATGATTCCTGTCCTTCAGCCATATTTAAACTAGCATCTAAGACCATTAGTACACATCTCACCCCTCTTTTGAACCAAGTCTTAGAAACTGGTAAATACCCCAATGCTTGGAAAAAGTCCTGTATAAGGCCAATTCTCAAAAAACTTGCCCTTGATCCTCTAGAGTCCAAAAACTACTGGCCTATTTCCAGGCTGCCAATGACAGCAAAAGTACTGGAAAAAGCCATAAACAAGGAGCTGATACAATATCTGGAAGAGAATACCTTACTGGACCCGACACAGCATGGTTTTAGGCCTTGTCATTCGCTCTGACCCTCCTCTCCTCCTTCCTAGAAAACAGGGAACAGAACATTCACTGGGAGAATTTTCAGTCTGAGACTTTTCAGCTCCCATGTGGTGTCCCGCAGGGATCTACCTTGTCACCAACCCTTTTTAATATATATGTGTCCCCGTTGGCCAATCTTGTCAGGAAACACGGTTTCTCCTTGATCATGTATGCCGACGATTCACAGCTTACGATATCGGTATCTAAACAACCAGAACTAGTGGCTAACTGTTTTCATGCATGTCTGAAAGTCGTCATGATTTGGATGAGCCAAAATTTTCTGAAAATAAACACCGACATAACCGAGGTCCTGGAGTTTGGGAAGGGACCCTCTCTATGGAACAACAGCTGGTGGCCGACGGAGGCAGGAGTTTGTCCTCACCCTGTTACCAAGGTTAGGAATCTGGGTGTGATCCTTGATGATCAACTCAACCTGTCGGCCCAGGTTAATCAGCTAACCTCCTCTTGCTTTTTTCTTCTAAAAACATTGAGAAAAATGTTCCCTTTCATTGTATATGAACTCCAAAAGACCGTTGTAGTGGCACTTTTTCTTTCTAAACTAGACTACTGCAACGCGCTCTTTGTGGGAATTGACAAGGCGCAGAGGAGGAAGCTGCAATCCCTGCAAAATGCTGCAGCCAGACTGCTCATGAACATCCCTAAGGGTCGCCCCACCTCGGACGCCATTAGAGCTTTACATTGGTTTCCTGTCCAGCAAAGAGCCGACTTTAAGTCTCTCTGTCTGGTGCACAAAGCCCTCTACGGAGGAATTTCGGGGGAGATACAGAATTTGTTCTCTAGGTATTCTCCTGTCAGAACACTTAGATCCTCTATGAAGGGCCTCATCTGTATCCCAAAAATCTGTAAGACAAGATGGGGGGGTCGTACCCTGTCTTTTTGTGCGGCCAAACTCTGGAATCAGATGCCGTCCACATTGCGACTTCAACCTAACCTTCGGATGTTTAGGAAGGAGCTGAAAACTTGGTTGTTTTCCACGATTTAACGTCTCATTCATGATGCTCTCAGGTCCATGAACCACAGTCAGCGCCAAGACGCCACGGCATTCGAGCGCTTAACAAGTAACAATTCAAATCAAATCAAATCAAGGAAGCCTTTGCTACTTCCAAGGCTCTTTCTGTTTGCACACTATAGACAGAACATCAATTAGTCTTTCCATTATTTCTTGTAATGCATTTGCTTTGTCACCTGACATTAGGTGAGAAAGAGTTTAATATATTCATGGGAAAGTGCCCATTTTTGCATGGTTACCCCCACTTTTCGCCTGACATCTGATGCAACTTGACTTGGTGTGCCCTGGGTCCCTGCCAAACAGGTTCCCAGGGCCTGTTTTCTTTCCCAAGACTGTACTTTTGTACCCACAATTGGCACATCTCTGGCCACAGGTAAGCCCCTTGTTAAAGGTACCATGGGTACCAAGGGCATTGTGACCAGGGAAGGCCTCTAAGGGCTGCAGCACCTATTGTGCCACCCTTAGAGGCCCTAACACCCACACCCTGCCATTGCAGGTTGCATGTTTTAGTGCAGAGAAAAGTAAAGAGTTGTCATGGCACACATCCCTATGTGCCATGCCTGCAACCCACTGCCTGAGGCCTAGGTAAGTCACTCCTCTAGCAGGGTGCACTAGCCCTCTTGTGATGGTACAGTGCATGAGCCCTGTACCCCTACAGTGTCTATGTCCATTCTGAGACATTGTAAGTGTAGTAAAGCCATAAAAGAATATATGGTCTGGGAGTTGGTCATTGGGAACTCCACAGCTCCATAATGGCTTTTCTAAAGACTAGGAAGTTTGGTAGCAAACTTCTCAGCACATTAAACCCACACTAATGCCAGTGTGGGATTTAATGTCAAATGCGCTTAGAGGGCATCTTAGAGATGACCCCTGAAAATCGACCAGCCGTGGTGTGGTTCCTGAATGGCTGGCCGCCATTTGCCACCATCAGACAGGTTTCTGGACCCCTGGGTAGAGAGCCTCCACTCTCTGGGTCCTGAAACAAAGCCCATCCTGGGAAAAGGTGTCATGCCTTCTCCCCCAGGATGGGCTGGGTCCACGAAGGGGAAGCTTCAAAGGCCTGCTGCCTTTGGAAGCTGTCCCTGCTTTTTGCTGCCCTCAGCAACTGGCTCTCACCGGTTCTGGCCGCCACTTTGGGTGGGAGAATCGGCGGGAAAACCAAGCTAGGAAGAGAGGCGTGTCCACCTTTGCCAGTCCTATCCCTCAGGTGGAGGAGGTGAGGGGATGCCCACATGTCAGTCCCCTCCATCTTGAAGATGAGGGGACTCAGCCAATTAAGTAGAAGCTCATGCCCCTTCCCACTGGAGGATGGCATAATAGGGAGTGTACCCATCCCAAGGAAAGTACCCATTGGTCCCGACCTGCACACCCATTTAACGGCCCTAAATGTAGTATTTAGGGGCAACTCTGAGCCTTGCCTCCTCAGATTCGAGGAAGAAAGAAGAAGGACCGAAGAGCCGAGCTGACCCAGAAAGAAGAGGACACCTTCTGCTTTGGCCCCAGCCCTACCGACCTGTCCTGACTATGACCTGCCGTCAGCAAAGAAATCGGCATGTCCAGCAGCCAGCAGCCCCTCCAGAGCCCAGAGGGCCTACCCTGCACTCACCTCACAGACTCTGTAAGGCCCCCTTAGCCCCATTGGCTAACATTGGGCCTCTGCACTCTGCACCCAGCTGCCCCAGTGCCGCTGGTTGTGCAACTCGAGCGCCTACCTAGACCTTGGGGAACCTTGGTCCTAACCCCCAAAACTCCCACTTGTAAGACGTTTACTTACCTGTGAAACCGATAACCA